>CM031858.1:98771096-98853212 GCA_018697195.1 Certhia americana | reverse complement strand
TTGCCTAAGGCCTCTCTTTAAATTTTAAAATTATAACAAAACCCGAAAGAAGTTCCCCTTTTTCTTTAATCCCTGTCTTTCCAAAACCAAGACACTTTGAGATGTTATTCTCTTGTCAATATCATTTAGCTTACACAGAGGGAGGTGCTTCTCACAAAACAGTTACCCTGAGGATATTTGAAGCTATTCGGCTCTGATCATTTTTCATTTTTGATTTCTGATATTTGCTATCTGGCTAGGTTAATTTTATACCATAACAAGAAACATAGAAGACCAAAATAAAAAGAGGATTGCAGCTCTTTTTTTGGTTAAATATAATTATATCTTTTTTAAAAATATCATAAATTAATATATTCTTGTGTCTTTACCTATGTACTAGTGCTCTCTGTGATTTATTCAATAGTTCAAGAATATAGAGTAGCATAAAGCAACTTTCTTTTCCTGCAAAAATTAATAATAGCCTATTTTAAAATGTCATCTATTTACATTAATAAAGACTTCATCAATCTAAAATAAAATTGTTATTGATCTCATAAAAATGGGATTTTTTCATCCCCTGTCAAATTTTATAATAACTTGAACAAAGCCATCCAGGCAAAGAAAGAGACATACACAGCTTTCTATTACAACATCTCAGCACAGGCTGCCTCTTGTATAGCTTTGATAGCATTGGGATGTCTAGGCTCTGAAATATTTTTAACTAATAGATTTACTCAGATAGATTGCAATACAACAAAAAAACCCAGAAGCAAACCAGAGATGACCCTTACTTTTAACTTGTCATTCCAAACTGATGGCTGACTATTTAGAGAAATATTAAAAATAATGTATCTATCTTCAGAGTTATAAATAGAGAGTTCATAACTACAAAAAACTACATTAATGCAACACCTAAAAAGAAAATTATTTCAAGTCTTATAGACAAATAAAAGAAAGCTAACCAAAAGAATAATGATGCCCCCTCTCACTAATATTTAATGAGACTCCCTCTCATTAACATTTAGAGAACTATTTGATGAGAAATGTAAAAAATTTTAAAAAATAAATGGTCCAAAAATGATAAACAGGTGAATATTGCTATTTTTAAAAAACTCAGAACAAAATCATTCTCTTTTTCTCTCTCTTTTTTTTTTTTTTTTTTTTTTTTATGTGTGCTTTATTGGTTGGGATAAGCAAGAGAAGGAAAGAAGAAACAGAATCAGCTTTGATTTCCATATCTCAAAAACCCCATCTCTTTCTTGACGATGTTCTGTACTTCATGTATATTTAAAATATTTTCTATTTTAGCTTTTCTCAATAATCATTTAGTCTTCTATTTTACATTACTAATGGTGTGAACAATTTTTGGTTTTATTTTCTATCCATGTCAGCTTTATGAACGTTGTGTTTGATGAACAGTGAGGGCATGTAATAAGTAGAAGGATGACATAGAAATGACACCTGTTTTAGGAGTGATGCTAAAGAAGGACAGATATTTAAACATCTTTTTAACTTCTAATTAGATATTTCTTCTAGGAAACATAAATTTAGAATATTTTAATCCTTATTAAACTGAATTTAAAAAGAAAACCTAAGATTCTGTGAAGTTTTTTGTTTGGTTCGTTGATTTTGAAGTTTGTTTCCTGGTTAGCTACTAGCAAAAGAATATCATCAATGAAAATGACTGCGAGGGCTGAAAGGAATTCTAGAAAATATTAGCCATAAGATGTGTGGCAAACAATCACCCAAGACCTATTGTCTCATATAAATCAGTTTATACTTGTCATATGCTATACCAGTCATATGCTGTAAGGAAAGATAAATCATGATCACAGTGGTATAAAAATATAAAGATCTCATTAATAACATTCTTATTAGAAGCCTCACTATCAAGATCTATCTGAATTTCTTTAACAGATAATTTTTACCTGATTAAAAATATTGTTTATCTTCTGTTGCTTCTGGTAGAATGGTATATATTAGTACACTAACACTGCACATGAATGTAGGGCTGTTTTTCTGCTAAAATAGAAGTCTTTCAGCTAAAAAAGGTGTAAAATAATCAGGTTTTTTCCCTTGTTTCAAGCAATTCCAGATGAATTTCATGGCTTTACATTTGTAACGTATGAAGAAGTAAAGAAGAAAAATTTCAGGACAAGAAATAGTGTTTTTTGTAGTCAGAAAAACATTGCAAGCTGATCTGGAGGTTATAGGAACACTGGGTGCAGGGGCTGTAGTTTTCATTATCTTTGTTTATAGCAATGAACTCACTAAATGCCATGCTGTGGCAGATGCAGTAAGCTGCACATTCACTTACTCTTTTATTTGAAAATTATGGAATTTTCTCTTGGGATCAGAAAGCATACTTCCAGAGGACTTGCTTTTAGAGCAATTTTGGGAACTCATTTCCAGTGAAGACGAGTACTCTCAAATGACCTTCAAATTCACTGCAAGAATGGGAGAGCAAAAAGGACTCATATATTTACACCAGGCAGCACATCATTCTTTCATTGTGTGCTTTAGAGATAAATATACTTCTATATCTTCTTGTGTTGTCCTTTTTTTTTTTTTTTAACCTCTCTTTACTGTCCCCTAATGACTTTTGAGAATTTCATACTTATCCTGAAGAACAAATTCCACAGGTCAAGAGGGATTCAGGAAGATGTCTGTTTCCTTCTGTTTTCTTGGTACAGTTTGACACTATGCTCAAAGAGGGAACTTAATATTTTAGAACTCAAGGAGAGTTCAGGAGTTCACAAAACCTATAGATGTGCAGCTATTTCAGAGACAGCAGTATTTATTCGGAATTGTTTTCAGGACATAAATCTTAATCCTCCAGTTACTATGACATCAAGAGCTTAATTTCAATTGCTTTTGAAGGAATAGACAGTGATCAAATTGGTAAATAAATGTACTCATTGGAAATAGTTAAAATAAATAAATAAAATAAAATAACAAAAAATAAACTAGAAACCTGTTGCTTGGCCAAGAGCTGTATAATAACAAAGGCCACACTTCTACATTTGAAAAAGAGTGCAGAGAATTTATCTGTGGCACCATAACATAGAAAATATTTCTGATGCTAGAAAGTAGCAGTCCACTGTAACTCATCATTACTGCCTTTGCTGTTCTTGTGTTTCATTTTAAGGCTGAAGTTGTGTTTCACTTATTTAAAACACTTTAAAAAATCTTCTAATTTAAAACATCAAATTAGACTTCAATAAGTCTATATTTCTTTTCAGAATAAAAAATATATTCAGAAAACAAGCTTGTCTAGACAGACACCACAGTGTTTAGTATCAAGCTCTATTTCTCTTAAAAACCAAAACCAAACACAAGCATCCATAGATTTCACCCTCTGAGACATTGATTTCCTCCTGTATGCCATCATGTGAAAAAAACCCAAAACATGCATCAGAATTCTGTTTACATATCATCATGATGGGTCTACTTTAATTTCAAAGTCATATGGCAGGGAATTCTCTCCACAGACTTTGATTGTTATATCTCTGCTCTGATCCATGAGGTTTTCTAGGGGATGAATATTTTCTTTTTAATTTCAGCAGAGAAAATAAGAGAAGCAAAACCTTATAAGAAGAGAAGCAAAATCATGCACAGTCTCAGGTCATAAAAGTATGAAAAATTCTGTAAATCCCTCTCTTTTCACAGAGGCATATAATCTATGTGTATATCTTCTTTGCCAGATATTGAACATCATATGTTAAAAACACATGTTCTCATTCATAAACCTACTGAACATAATGAGTTTTTAAATGTCACACTAATGGAGCCTGAAAAGATGCTATTTTATCTGAGAAGGAGACATGCTGATAGCTTGGATACTTTTATAACAGTCCCAGGAATTCCAGGGTAAAATGAGTCTACTTGTCAATAGGACTATAAGTGTTTTTAACTCAAATATATGTACAGATACTCTACTTATGTTTATTTGCTAATAGCAACAGAAGATATAAACACGAAATATATTTGATACCGAATATTCATATAATGTTGCAATAAACATGTTCATACCCTTATTTCTAGGTTTCTAAGTAGCTTTCTCTTTCTTATCTCATTCCTGCTTGGATACATTCTTAAATATTTGATTTTCTTTCAAAGGAACAGCGAAGGTCGCTGCAACGTGTAAAGCAGTGTGCCTACACCTCTAGTTTTCTATTTAATTCCAACTATTAAGAGATTCAGGAATCACTCAGATGTCATGATGTGACAAGCTAATGGAATACAGCAGAAATTATAGAGAAGAATACTTGAAGCTGCAGAATTTCTCTCCTTCTTTTAGACAAACATTCCATATGTATTTTCTGGCACTCTGTTATCTCTGGGAACAAATAGTTTTATACTTTTCTCCAAAATATCAGTGCCACATAAAAGTTAGTGAATAGCATCAAAGATCATATGGAATTATTATTTTTATTCTTTCTTATGCAAATATTAAATTCACAGAGCATGACGAGAGTTAAATTCCATCTGGTCTAGATTTACTTTTGCCCATTAGGAAGGAAAAGAAAAGGAAAAGCATATCACCAAAGACAAAATATCTTCTTTGAGATAAAGTTGAATGTTGTCTTTTTCTGTGATGAAGATAATAAAGGTAACACTCAAATAATGTCCTCTCTAAGAAGAGCTAGCCATCAGCCTCTTCACCAGCTGACAAAGAATTGGCAGGAAAAACTCTTCTCTGAGACTTTGGATGAATGCGGGCAGGAGAGGGAAACAAAATGGAGCAGAATCTCTCCTTTCTCTTGACTTTTAGAGTAAGGGTCTATTTAGGACTCACTCCTTCACAGTATTGTAAATATCATTATCTGATCATGGTGTTTTCAGGTCTTAGGCAGAAATGTAGCTGGGGAATTCTGGTTTTGATTGACATGCTACAGTGAAGACAAAAGACTGTGCTGAAATGACATTTAATAGTTTAAATGATGTTTTTGTTTTGTTTTGTTTTGTTCTTTTTTAGTTTAAGGAGAAATACACATGCATATGAACAAAATAATACATGGTATAAGCTGAAAATAGTTATTTATAAGACACTTCAGAAACCTCTTTCTTAGAAGTCCTTTAACATAGGGTTGGTAAACAATGATATGATAAATCATAGAAAATAAATTCATTGCTTACTAGTGATAGGTAAAGATTTCAGTTAGTGTGTATTAAAATATGTGAAATATATAAAATTAATTTCTGTACAGTGAGTTTATACAGTGCAGTTTATTCAGACACTTTCATAGTACTGAGTGCCTCACCTTGTATTCACTCAGGAGGGTGCCATAATATATCTATCTAGAAAGACTAAATGGGTGAACACACGGTAATGTTCAAAGGTTTTTGCCCTTTTTTACTTGTATGGGATCTAATAGTTGAGATTACATTTGTATTATGTGGGAACTCTAATACAGAAGAGTTTGGGTAGGTTTTTTTTGTTGTTGTTGGGGTTTTTTTTCGGGTTTTTTTTTTTAAATTATATTCTAGCAGCACTAGAATAACTTCATTTATGAAGGTTGATAAATGTCAACTCCTTAGGTATACTTTAGGCCATGGTATAGAAATAGGAATTTTAGGATGATGCAAATTATTTGTCCCCTGAATATTCTTCAGCCTGTGTTCCTATAAAGAAAAATGGAAAATTTTAGTCAAACTTGCTGTTGGCAAATTGCTACTGTATCATAACACTGGGACCTCTTGTAACAACCATTACTAAGTATGGCATATCTCTTCAGGGCCGCATAATGAATCCCAGGTCAGTAGCCGTGGAATTTTTTGACTCTTTCTAGCTCAGTACCATCTGATGGTCCAGAAGCAGAAGCAGAGAAGCTCTTTTGATTAATTTGTACAGAAGACTCCTGTCAGAGATCAAGGAAGGAGGTATTATTTGCCTGACTACATAAAAAAAGTCATTGTCTGATTTGTGCGATACCACAGGAAAAAAAATCCCAGTTTCATGTTTAGAAGGTTATCACTGAATGTTATTTGGAATAGATGCAAAAGTTTTTTGTGGGCTAAAGTAGTCTGTTCTGTTTATTTGGGAAATATGAATACGGTTGTCTTCTAGATTCAGAACCCTTTCCATTCATATGTCATTAATTTTCCCTAATATATTAGGGATATTCTGGCTTATTAACTCTTAAATAATTATGCTTAAGGGAAGTACTGAAAGGACCTATGAGGAGTGCAACAGGCTACTGATTGGGAAATTCAGATTTTTATGAGCTGTATTGTAGTCCTGTATTCTGAGAGACCTTAAGCCTATAAAATGAATAAGGAAATCATTTACATGGATGTACACTGAGAAATCCATGCAGGAATAACACTGTGCATGTGTTCACACCTGCATACTGTATTTTCTACTTTTCATCATGTTTCCATTTTCCTGTAAAGCTGGTAATGTGAAGACTATGTAGGAAGAATAGTTATTCCTGTGTCTTCTTAACAAATTATGGAATGAGTAGTGACCAAAAAGGAAGTGTTATGAGGATATGACTCTGTTTACAAAACCTGCCTCTTAAATGAACTTACCTGGTAGGGAGAACCATGCTAATAAAGCACACAGAAACTATGCCATTTGTCATTTCTTGCTGCTGGTGTGACTATGTGTTGCTGGAAATGGGTAAGAAATTGACAACTTGTCTCTTAACACATCTTTAATTTTACCTGACCTTTGACATTGTATCTAGAAAATGCCTTAGGTTGCAGTGACAGAAAGTCAGCATGATTAGAGCCATTAAATTACTTGAGGAGAATGTGAACTCTCACGTCTTTCTCTTTCAGAGAAGCATTTCCTATCATCCATTTTCCAGAGGGAAAGTGTATGCAAGATCATTTACCCATCAATTAATTGCAAGTCATTTGTAAAACTAATTTTTTTATCAGTATGTATAATTAATGAGACTCAGTCTGCAAATACTTGTGTTCAGCAGATAAAATTATAGACTTCCTATTCGCAAAATGAGAATTGTGATACATGAAAAGCTCTGGAAAATAGACCAACAGTGAGGATAAGTGTGTATTTGTCACTCATATCTCAAAAATGTTAGAAAAATATGGACAATGATATTTGAAATAGGCTTAGTCTTTTAACAAAAACATTGAAAAGACTTAGAAATAGATGAATGCTTTAAGGACTTATTAAGTTCATTTTCCCAGAAGTTCTGAACTAAATTCTTCTGCAATTCCAGTATTACAGTAAGCCATTTATTCTAAACACAACAGGAAAAGAATATCAATCACTTGGATATTTTTAAACTGTTTCCCATAATAAATTCCTGATAAATGAAGCATTGTGGGACCAAGCTATAATGGGGAAAGAGCACCACCAATGAAAGCACTATTGTCCTTGTACTACCTTTAATCTCAAACTGCAGATGTACAGATAGCCTTTTTCCTTGGGAAGAAAATTTTCTTTTTGCACACTGTTCATTTCATTTGCTTTGAAAGCACAAATACATCCACACAAATTTTTGTCTGAGTTTTTCATCAAAGCACTTACCAAAGTGAAGAGACATTGACTTTGTGTTCCTTTAATATTTCACTCATATTGAGTCACCGCCTAAGCAATGCTGAGTTTTGTCTTAGTTCTCAGTTATAGCCATATTTGGCAAAGAACCATAGTATCAAAATACAGATTTTAGAACCACTTTCCTATTACTAGAGAAAAGCTAATAACTGGTTAAGTCAATAAATGGCACGTTAAAAATAAAACTTTTAAAGTATTTGTGCACACAATCTGGGTTAGTGAAAAGTGTAACATTTGTCATTGATTTGGAAACTGTTAGAAATTTTAGCAGTTGAGTTTGAAGCTTGAGTGGTCAAAGCACAAACAGAAAATATGCTCAACAACCAAAGATATTGCAGCCATTAAAACAAAACAAAAAAAAAATCTGCATGAAGGCTCTCATATTTTATTTTTAATGACTATGGGATCAGAGCAGAAATCATTACTTCATCAAGGAAACCTTTCAGTTCATTAGTTACACAAATTTGAAAAACTCCAAAAATGTCTTACTTAACATTACACCCAAGCCTATGCTTCCAAAACAGTGTATTTCAAAGTTGCGATAGTTCATTGTGAAATACATAAGTTTTCCATAGAACTTTAGAAACTAAAAGACATTCTTTGGTTAGATTGAGAAACTCACAAATGTTGTCCAAGTTATTTAACAATGTGCTTTTATATTAACATAATAGTTAGTCATGACATGGAAGAGAGTTGTGCATATGTTGAAGCTAAAACATTCCTGGAATTCAGATTAATCTTTGAACGTGAGAGAAGAGTATTTTTTGAAACTGGAATAAAAGATATGTCACTCAAAGCAATGAAGTTTTTCCTCATCATCCCACACACATGCAAAAATGTGTTATAAAAAATATGAAAATTTTAATTACCCTGAATTCAAAGTAAAATGAACTAAAAGCAGATGGATAAAAAAAAGGAAAGGTCATGCTATACGTGTATGAACTAATAACATAGACAGCTTAGATTTCTAGTATAGAACTGCCGTGTCTCAACACTTTAAAATGAAATAATAAGTGTAAATATTTGAGGCAACTAATTTCAATGGTATAAATATCAAAAATGTACAGTGCTGCAAATATAATTGCTGCACATATTCACGCATGCAGTTTTCTAATTACATATGCAAACATTTGCTTAAGAAGTACTTCAGTCAATAGGGAAGAGATTGAAAATAATTCCAAACATTTTAAAATTACACGTTATTTCCTGAAAGCTACAGTGAGATGTTTAAATACAAATATTGACAACATTCTCCATTAAAAAGGTAATTTTGAATTATAATAAATTCAAAATGTTAATTATTTTCAGTTATGTTAGATTTAGGATGAACTAGATTTTCTAGATGATCTCAAAATCTGATCGTTTTCTTGCCTCAAATACAAATTATAAGTTTTCATCATGGTCCAGTTTCTCATGTTTTTGTCTATGTCCTCTTCAGACCAAATGGCAACTGACTTCTTCCTGAGTCCCACAGAACTGTTGTGCACTAAAAATTCTGTTCTGCCTTTGGAATTCTGCATATCATCTAGGTTTGGTTTGTTCCTCTGAACCAGCCGCTGTCATAAACCACAAAAGTAGGCAACCATGATCCTCATCCAATCTGCAATTTCCCTCCTCTCCTCCAGTGTGGAAAAGAGTTTCCACAATTTTAAAACCAGTTGCTTTGCTGGTACTAACAGTGTAGTCTTATGGGATGGCCAGCAGTTAGTTCAGGCCTCTACACATGGCCATTCTCAATGTCCTTTTCATAAACTTAATCCTGTCAATCAAATGCCAGAGCATCACCTTCACGAAGCACACACATACACAAAGTTCCTACTACTCTGAAATGTAATTTCCTAATATAATTAAAGTTAATCCAGCCAACTATCTAGTGAAGAGTGACACAACTTTCTCCTTTACTAGAATTAAAATCCCTACAAAGGCATTCAAGTACACCTAAGATATAAGTACAGCTATGCAAATACTTAAAGAGTATGATAAAATGACTCTTTCAAGTTCCCTCAGGGAATTTGTAAAAAGTTCCCTTAGTTCCCTTAAAAAAAACTAAGGATTTTTCTGATAGTTGTACATGTCTTTTCCAACTACAGGAATTATTATTTGAGGGCCAGGTGACAGCCAGCATGGGTTCATGAGGGGAAGGTCCTGCTTGTCGAACCTGGTTTCCTTCTACGACAGGGTAACTCACCTAGCTGATCTAGGTAGATGGAATCTTCTTGGGCTTCTGCAAAGCTTTCAATATTGTCTCTCGCAGGATCCTTCTGGATAAAATGTCCAGCACACAGCTGGGTTACTGTGTTAGGTGATGTGTGAACAACTGGCTCAAGGGTCAGGCACAAAGAATTACAGTGAATGGAGTGACATCAGACTGGTGACCTGCCACTAGTTGGGCTCTTCAAGGCTTCACCCCCAGCCAAGCTCTCTTTAACATCTTCATTAACCACCTGAATGTGAGACTCAAAGCAATATTAAGCCTGCTGACAACACTGGATTGGTTGGAGTTGTTGATCCTTTGAGGGCAGAGAGGCCCTGCAGACAGAACTAGACAAATTAAGAGAGATGGACAATCATCAACCATAAGAAGTTTTACAAGGGCAAGTGCCAGATTCTGTGCCTGTTTGTGTGTGTAGATTGGGGAATATGAGGCTGATTCTATGGCTTTGTTTCTGTTTTTAAATCTCTCCAGTGTTTTAAGACCCTTCTCAAGATGTGTCTCTATAACAAGCACCACTTTACTCCTCTTTCCTAGTTTATTAATTACCTGTTGTAGTTATGTCATTAGAGACTATTGCAAATTCCTATTTAATTATCTACTTAGTCTTCTGGAGTCTTTGCATTCTAGTATAGTTCTCTCTAAAATAGTCTTTCTGTATGCATAGCTTGCATTGTTTCATTTTGAAAGGAGTATTTTTCTTGTCCTAGTTTACCAATTGAACCATGTTTTCTTGTGGCAATGATTTGTACTGTTCATTATTTAACCAATTACAGAATCTTTGTCATCTTTACATTATTGACTATAACATTATTTCTTCTAGGCCATTGACAAAGGTCAAAAAATTGTGGGGTTAGAAACCTTTTTTGCTCATTTTTCCATACATTCAGCCATATCAGATTGAGGATTTAAGCATATCTATTCAAAAATTATTTGTGGTAAAAATCTATGATTTTTTTTTAATTATTATTATTTTATGTTACATTTAAACCCACATAAATTTAACCTTTTATATAACATCGAATTTCATGGGGTTTAAGGTATGGGTATAGTGCATATTGGAACAAGTAGGCTTTTATACTTCCTATATGTAGTCATGACTGAAATGTCTCAACCTTGTCTCAAGCACTGAATAACTTATTTGCACCTATATTCATAAAAGGTTCTGTAGATGTATACCTTCATGAAAATAGCATTTGAAATCAGCCATGTTTCCAATAAGGTTTTATCAAAAGCCACAATCAAAGAAAGCTATACTTCTGATCCCTTTCAGTGCACCCTCAATTCCTCCTTACATTATGTCTGTACTCTCTCTGAGAAGAAAACCCTTCCTCTAAACTGGAGTGCGCATTAGTCTTCTACAATAGTTCCAGCCTGTATAGCCATAAATTACATGTATAAGGCACAGGTGAACAGCTTTTCATCTCATGGAAGAACCTGTCATAGGTGTCATGTCTGTTATGTCCAATAGAAGTCTCTGCTTCACCAAAGGCATGGGAGAAATAAAAAGATATTGCATATGTTCTCTAACACTGGAGTCCAAACCTCAAAAATGTGCGCTACATAATGAGGCATTATTCCTTCTGTCTGTGAACCAGAAAATGTGTGGAGCTGAAACACCTGTTTTCTGTACTCTAGAAGGGAGCAGAACAGAAAGAATCAAACTGATTCACCTCAAATTAAGGCTTACAGTATTAGGCATTTACAAGAATGCATCACCTCCCACTGCCTCAGTCAGAGCTTGTGGCATTTACTCTAAGAGCACAAGGCACACACGTCAGCATATCAGTTCAAACTCCTTATAGACATGCACCATACCTGGACTACAGCATCAAAGTGAAGAAGGTGATGTGTGTCTGGCACAAAAGCATATGTGATGACAGTGTTTTTGTTAAAGAAGATGGTTGAATTAAATAATAAAGTCACGGAATCATAGAATCATTAATTTGAAATAGACCTCTGAGATCACATAGTCTGAACATTAACCTAACACAGCCAAGTTCACCAATAAACCATGTCCCTAAGCAACACATCACTAGCCTTTTAATTTCTCCTAGGGCTGGTCACTTTGCAACTTCCCTGGATAATCTGTTCCAATGCTTCTCAACCCTTTAGGTGAAGTAATTGTTCTTAATGCCCAACCTAAGTGTTTCCTGGCACAAGTGGAGACCATTTCCTCTCAGCCTATCCTTGTACTAGGAAGAAGAGTCTGTTACAGACTCCTTTCATGTAATTACAGAGATAAATAAGTTCTCCCCTGAGCCTCATTTTCTCCAGGTTAACCAACACCTGCTTCCTCAGCCATTCTAAACTGTGCTCTAGACCTTTGTTGCAGACCTTTCACCAGCCATGTTGTTCTTTTGTGGACATGCAAAAACAAGAAATGAAAGAAGTGGAGGGATATATCTCTGGGTTTTGCTCATAGACATATATACTTGATATGTGTCTACAAGCCCTTGTTGGTAACTTGTGTATGGTGTTGGAAAAATTGGGCTAGCTTGACAAATACAGAGAGGCCAAGAACATATTTGAATAACCACCTCTTGTGTGCCCTAATACTTTTAAGATTATGGTTTAGTTCCATCTCACTACACCTTTCAGACTGTAATCAAGTATGTATTCCATGACTTTCAAGATGAATTCACTTTTTTGGGTGAGTGTATCTATCTGAGAAGTCTTTATGCAGTGCTCTTAACAATAGACCACCAAGACCTAGTCAACTATTTCAGTATCTCAGACAGTTTGTGTTAATTTTAAAGAAATCTTTAAATATTTTCTTTAGGAAGAGAATACAAAGTGGTCTTGGAAGCTCTGGCAAAGAGAATAGCTAAATGGATGGAGATGGGTATCAGAGTTTCACAAACAAGAATAATTGACCTCTAGCACTAACACAAACTGCATGAGAACTACCAAAACAGAGGCATCACTCTCATAAACATCTACTTTTAGTCAAATTAATTTAATTCCTAGAAAGGTATATACTAGCATAGCATTGAGTCTGGTCCTGTGTTTATCTCATGTTGAACTGTTAAACATACAAAACTAGTGTTCCTGGGTCTTGTAGGCATAGTAGTAGCATAGTTATGTCTGGTGGTGTCATCCATCATGGTCCCTTTCTCCCAAAGTACTTCCCAGAAATGCAAACTCAAATTTAAGCCCTAATGTTTTTCTTCTATTCACCTTCAAGCCACCTGAATCCCAGTGGTCACCTTCCACAGTCTCCAAAAACTTCGCACTCTTCAGTCTGACTTAAGTGGACAGGGCACAGGAAGCTTAGCAAGGTGACTTTCTCCAGAAAGAACACTCTGCAGCATGTTGAACATCCATACTAATGGAGAAGATTAGAGCTGAATGTGCCCAGAGGTGTTTGATAATGTGTATCAGGGGATATGCTAAAAATACATAAGAATAGTAATGTTAATTTTTATTACATATTCACAGTGCCCACACAGGAATTTCCTAGGCTGGTTGGATCTTCTCTACTGCTGCTCAGCAACCCAGATCCCCACATCTGTGACATGGCCATGCTTAGAGACAGGGCTAATCTGGGTAAAGGGTACAGCTGGGGCTGTTTTAAGGGCTGCTAGCTGGAACAGGCACCTTCTGGGTCTTCACATACCATTGCAGTAGCTCTGCCTTGTAATTCGTAACACTTTGCAGTTAACTCCTTTTACAACACCCTTTCAGATCTTCATGTAGACCAACAGCACTCAGGAGCAGGGGTGGCAGGGTCTGACAGCCCAGGCTGTCCCACAGTACCTGCTGGGAGCAGGGTAGTAGAAGCACCAGTGCAGCCCCAGACCTGAGCATTAGAACCCTCCTGGGGACAAGATGAGGCCAGGGTGGGACAGGCAGGGCTGACAGTGCTGTGACATACTGTGTTGCTGTCTTGGAGAGGCAGATGCAGCTGTCTCATGTGGCCCTTTGGTAATTAAAAGGTACATCCTGAGGGCACTGCATATGCCCTGAAGCCTCACTACCAATCCTTCCTCAACCCTTCAAGTGGTCTGGCAGTTGCACACATCATGGACAACTCAAAGATCTGCTTGGTAGGGACTGTGCCTGTCCCTTCTGCTGCTTTGTCTCACCAAATTCATCTGTCTTCAGGCTTCTTCACTGATCCTTTTGGAAAATGAGAGTACTTTCTTCATGGGCTGCTACTGTTAGAACAGGAGCAGCAGCCATTTGGTCTTACAGGCATTATCTCTCTGTCATGTAGTTGTGGGAGAACCTCATAAAAAGTTTTTCCCAGCTTCATTGCCAGGTGGATTCCTACCTCGGCTTTGTGAAGAGAAGTTTTTTGAACTGATGGTAATGATAGCAGTGTGCACCTTATGCCTGCTCCTTCTTTGTGGCCACCATCACTATTGAGTGTAACACCCCCATTAGAGTGCCACAGTGCGTACACATGGAGGTTGTTGTGTTTACACAGCAGAATTTTGCAATATGGTTGTGAAGAAATCCCCAGCTGATGGTGCTGAACAATTTCCTGTGTGTGCAAGTGAACTTTAGGACAATCATGTCTTTCATCTCATCCCAAGAGATAGGGTGCTCTTATTGTTTCCTCTCTTGTGTAAATCCCAAGCACTGCAGAAAGTACAAACACATGGCTGAGCAATCCTGGCCATTCCTTTTATCTGTGGGGATACAGATGCCAGATTATGAAAGTATTCCCAGCTTCCCCAGTGCCTTCAATCCTTCATGTGTCTGTGTTACTGTGATCTCAAGGTCATGAAAGCAGAGTTCAAAGGAGATGCAATAGAAAGTTGTCTGATGCCCTGGGATGGATAGCACTTCTGCTGATTCCCTCCCTCCCTTCTTATATGCCACTTCCTTCCTCACCATGTTTCACCTGCTACATTCCTCTGTGCTGTGAAAGGTGAGTGTAGGAACCACCATTTGGAATGTGGAGGTGTTCTTAGCTCCAGGAAATGTGCTTGGCATTGTGTGCTTGTCTGACCCTGTGCCTTTTGTACATTTGACCTGCTTGTCAGGGAAGGGATATCATATAAGGAACTGTGCCCTTAACAACATTTTTTTGGAGAGCCTGAGGCACATTTTCCTGCAGATACTACTGCATGGGAAACAGAATTTACCTTTTTGAGTCTATACATGGAGATGACTGATGTAAATTAGAGAGGTGATAGGGGTTACTTCAACTCAAGTCCCTGCAAATTTGACATTTTCTTATGTGGCTAGAAGAAAAGTTCAGAATTTCTACTTTGGTAAGAACTGTTTATGTCAGGTTAGACTTCTAAATGTCAGTTGACCAGTAATTCTGCCTTAAGAGCTGCATTATTTTTAAAATATATTTTACTTTCAAAATTTTCTTGGCAATGATGTTAACATGTAACCCAGCAAAGAGGAATTTTGATATCACAGAGAGTACTCTAAATTTTAGATGAGAAATAGCTATATGAAGGCAGAGGAGAGTAGTTAGCTCCTTAGAACAGATGACATCCAAAGGTCATGGATATGAATTTATTCTAAAAACTGAAAAAATCATGACAAATTCTGAACCAATTTGTATCAAAATAGTATCAAAAATGATTTGTCCATCCTATTTCCACTACACAACAAGCTAACCTCTAACAGTCATGTGAAGATTAAGCAAATAAATCATTAAGCAAATAAATGTGAAAATGAAAATTAAGAGAAGCAGTTGTGGTGAGTTGACCTTGGCTGGTTTCCAGATGTCCACCTAGTTGTTTCCTCACTCCCCCTCCTCAATAGGATAGGGGACAAAATAAGATGGCAAATTTAAATGTCAGGATAAATACAGAAATGTCACTTACTTGCCAATTACCACTATGGCAAAACAGACTCAGCTTAGGGAAGACTAATTTGATTAGTTTTCAATTAAAAAAAAAAAAAAACTAGAATGATGAGGAATAAACAAACAAACAAACAAACAAACAAACAAACAAACAAACAAACAAACCCCCTTAAAGCAGATCTCTCCCACCTAGCCTTCTTCCCAGGCTCAACTTTCTTAACTCCTTTACTTCATCCACTCCCTGAATGATGCAGAGGGATGGAAATGGGGGTTGTGATGAGTCCATAAGAGTTCCTCTCTGCTACTCTTTCTTTTTCACACTGTTTCTTTGCTCCAGCATGGGATCCCACACACAATATACATAAACTACTCCAGAATGTGTCTTCTCCACTGAGTATAGTCCTTCAGCAAGAGACTTCTAGTGTGGGTTTCCCATTAGGCACAGCTCCTGCCAGAAAATCTGCTGCTTCATGGGCACATCTCCATGGGCCACAGCTTCCTTCAGGAAACATCCATTTGCTCTGCTGTGGGGTTCTCCACAGGCTACTGTTGGAAATCTGCTCCAAATTTTTTCACCATGGGCTGCAAAGGGACAACCAGCCTCACCATGGCCTTCTCCAGGGGCTGTAGGGATCTAGAGCACCTCTTCCCTTCTCTTTGGCTTTGATATCTGTCACAGAGACCATCCCTGCAGCCCCCTGCTACCACCACATTGACATATAAACCCAATAAAACAATGAACACTCTACCATTTCCAAAGGCAGGCTGTAGGGAAAAAGAAAACAAACAAACAAACAAAAAAGAAAGCACAAAATATTTAGAGTCATAGTAATAAAAATCAAAAAGGTTATATATAAATATAAAGTGGAGTTAATTACCAAAAATACTTCCATGTATAAGTTTCTTCATTCTGAATATTTGTACAGATTCAAATGGACATTCCCCAACTAATCAAAAGTATTTGAGGACAATATGAAGGAGTAGAGTATGGTGTACCATGTTGCTGATGTACTGATAAAACTAATTTTTAATCCTTTGCTTAAAACTAAAATTTTGGTTGCATATTTTTCTTAATAGTTTCTCCAGATTTTAATGACTTTTGAAAACTGAATTAGGAGAATTACAAAAGTGAAAATTTGTACTAGCTGAAAGAAAACATGATGGTTTTGTGCATTTGCAGTGTAGGGATGAACAAGAATTTCTGTGTATAGATAGTGTATGTACTTTGCCACTCAGTTAATGTTCATTTTCCAAGCCACAAAATGTAACTTTTATTCTAGTATCTTGCAGTGAACACATAGTAAAAATATAAATAAATGAATAAATAAATAAAACCACTGAGAAGACCTTCTTGATTGTAAGAACATTTGGAGTAGTACTGAAAGAGGAAATCAATAGAAAAATTATCACTCAAATCACTTTATCCTTTTGATGAAAATGGCAGTAATCCTTAGTAGGAATACTACATCTTGTTTAGCAGTGAACAATAAATACATGTACATAATTATAAATTGTGTTTATTGTAGGATGCCAGAAGTGGCATAATGATAATGATTTCTTCTAAAACTATTGAGGCATTATTGCAATTTTGCTTTTTCCCATATGGCTTGCCTGGAAAGATTGTTTTAGTTTAAGAATCTTCCTTTTTCCTGCAGAATTTCCAGTTTTCATAAACAAAACAAAACAAAACAAAACAAAAAAAAAACAAAACAAACAAAAAAAAAAAGTGAGAAAATGCACTGGATCAGATATTTGTTACCCAATTCAAAATAGATTAGCAGAATACTTTGGAAAAGCACAAAAAAGGGCAGTTTAAAAAAAAAGATAGACTCTTTCAAGAATATTATTGCAAACTTTGTTTTGTTGTGAAGCTCATCATCAAGCAGTTACATGAACTCCCACAGTTATTTCTTATAATGAAATAAAATAAATTTTACTTGCCTAGGCAAGATATAACTAATGAAAAATCAACCATCCCCACATTGATTTATAAAAAAAAAAAAACTTAAAAAAAATGCTAGAAGCTCTTGTGTTTTAATATAAAAGATGAAACTGCCTGAGCAAAATTTGGTCAAAGGAAAAATAGCTCTGTAGCTTCATTTACTTTCCTGCTGGACTTTTGTACAATTGAATCATCTGGCAAATTAAATTTGTTCCATTGTGGTGCAGTTGTCTTCTGGGTTAGTAAAATCATATGAAAGTACAGTGAAAGGAACAGGAGAAGAAAATAAAAGAAACATGGGACAATAAGTGGTACAAAATGCCTCAAAGTCACCATTATGTGGATTTCCAGATGTCAGCCCTTCTGCAGGGATAAATATGGAGATATGAATTCTGGTAATCTTCCTATGCTGTCTGCTTAGAATGCCTATGAAATCATGATTTTTTTTTTTTTTTTGTTTGTTTGTTTGTTTGTTTGTTTGGGTTTTTTTAATTGAAGTATTCTCAAACAAATTTTTTTTTGAGAGCACCAAACTATGCAAACAGCTCTTAGAAACTACAAAACAAGTGCCAAAACCAGAATCATAATTTTAATTGCATAACTCTACAAATGATGAAAGTTGTCTGCCAAAAAGCTTTGTCTCTGCTTTGTTGGATCTTCTGAGCTATATGTTTCTCATGAATGTGCTGAAGAAAGTGCCATCCTTTCCTGGCCTTCAAAGTGCTGTTTTATCACAGGGATAGAATCCTTCCTGGATAGAAATCCTTACCTGGGCTCTCATTCCCAAGTTCTTTAGTATTATATTCTTTTCTGTGATGAAATCTTATCAGGCTTCCTAACTTCAGTTGCCATCAGTGGTTGAAGATGCAAAATAAAATACATGGTTTTTGTTTATCCTATTAAACACTTCAAAACAGTTGTGCAGCAGCATTTGTCAGCATGAGGGTAGGGTTGGTAGTGCAGGTAAGACTCCATACATTTGCAGAGAGTAGTATATTTAAAGAACTTTCCTGAAAAGAGCTGTACACAAGACAGCTTTCCAAGTTCTGACTATGAGCATGAGGCACCTTCAACCTGCTTTCTTCAACCTTCTTTCCTTTTGCATTGATTGAAGAAAGTAACTAAATAACAGGCATAAGAAAGAGTAAATATGTGAAGAAGGGCCAGGCTGTTTTTGCTTTGAGGGGTCAATGTTTCCAAGATACTTCACCTTCATGTATTTCAGGTCTGATCTGTATGGAGAGCAATATTTAATGCAGTTTTGATGACATACCACTGGTATTTCTGAAACTAATAGATTACAATAATGAAAAGTTAACAAAATACTTTATCTATGTAATATAAACATATATCTATCCTCTAGCTAGACTGTTGGGACTTTTTTGTAGATTGACCTATTCAGTGACTCTAGCACAAGGATGTAGGTGTGAATAATTGTTTCTCATGAAGCATTAGTTGTCAGTAACATTTATATCAGGACTGTGCAGGGAGCCTCAAAAGTGCAGACACAAGATGATATAAGTGTCCTAAGGGAATAAAGATAAATCACAAGTGATTAATTATATGTCACTAAAAATGCAGCCTTAATAGTTGGATAGGAGAGGTAGTAGGGAATACATAATTATACTTCTGATTTCATCTTGTTATGAAGTAATCAAGAGTTCTTTGGTCTTGATTTTCTCCCCTGGGTTGAAAGGACACATAAAAATGTGGGAAAACATATTTCTGAGGTAATCCCTGGACAGAATGTAGTATATCTCTAATGTGTTTTATCCTGTATTCTGATATAATATCACTTCATAGGTTCTAACTTGCTGAGTCAGGAAGCTGGGGGCTTGTGACATTCAACACAGGCAACAGAAGAGAAGCTACAAGTAGCCAGGATACCTCTTGACTCTTTTTTTTTTTTTTTTATTTTTTTTTTTTTTTTTTTTTTTTTTGTTGGGGGGGGGGGGGGGGGCTTGGGTTTTTATTTTTGGTTTTTTTTTTTTTTCAGATGACAAGTTTTTGTAGAATTGTGAGATTTCTCTGCTTGGAAATTATTTTTCTGGCTCAGGTTAGATGATGAGTCAGGCATGGCAATTGCCCTAGATCACGTTAATGTCTTCCACCCGGTATCACTATCAAAAGCAGAAGCACCGTCAGTTTTACATGTGGCTTGCTTTTGAAGCTACCACTCTGATCATGTGATGTGCCTGTAGCAGTTAAATGATAGACATTACTGGACAGTCACATGGCAAAGGAAGGCTGATTAAAAATGCTACATAGGTTAATGCGGTGCAGTTTTCTACAAGGCTTATTTATTAAGCAAAATTACAAGAGCCACTCTGAGTCACATCTCCTAGCAAACCTGAATGACTTTTTGGACTACTTGTCATGGATTGCAGTGCAAAATGTAGCCAAACCTGTGTATTCTATCACAATTTGAAGAAACTAGTGTGTGTGTGGGGTGTTGTAATTGTCTGTCAATGGCCAACTGTCAATAAACCTGCTGGGGCAGTTTTCTGATCTCTTCCACACCCCAGCCTCCCTCCAGGGAGAGATCTTCTGCTAATGGGCCATTGAGTCTCACTGGTAGAATTACATCATCCCACTGGGAAATGCTCCAGCCAGGGGGAGGAGCCAAGTATTCCTACCTGGATAAAAATCTGGGAGTTGGAACACCAAGGCGGCCTTTTCCACTGGATTCTCAGAGGAAGACCAGGCCCATCTATCACCACTGGACCTTCAGCAAAAGAATTCTACCTTTCTACAGGAGCATCATTTCAACAGAGCCACATCTGCCACTAGGACTGCAGTCACCATGGAATGGGACTGCCACCAACACCCTGACCCACAGAGTGTCAGGTTGTACCCTGACTCTGTCACTGGGCTAGTTTGTTTGTTTGTTTCTTTTTCTCCTTTGTAATACTGCATGTATTTAGGTTTCATTGTTTATTTTAGTTCCCATAATAAAGAACTGTTATTCCCATATCTTTGCCTGAGAACCCCTTAATTTCAAAGTTATAATAATTGGGAGGGAGGGAGTTTAAATTCTCCATTCCATGTGAGGCTCCTGCCTTCCTTAGCAGACACCTGTTGTTCAGACCACGAAAACTACCTATCAAGGCATTACAAATACAGACACTAAGATTAACATGCTAGTGTGCTGCAAGTTTATATCAAAAAGTTCTTTATACTGAATGCAAGCCTATGTAAGCATGAGCATACTATCATAGTCCCAGAGAGTGCAGAAAAATCTGAGGTGGACCATAACAATTATTCAGCTAAATTCATCAGTGGTTGAGAACATGTATTAATAATGGACCATTAGTGATGACAGAGATATGACTTGTTCAATCTGGAGTAGAACATGATGGCAGCAATAACCATAATGACAAAAAGCTTTTACAATCAGGCATCAAATGACAGGGGTGCATTTCACTTGCTACTAATATTAATAGTGTCAATAACAATAATTTTAGATATGAGAAGCTTCAGAAGATTTTAAAGCATTACCTCACAGGTCTGTTGTTAGTCACTAACAGTATGTAACAATAATAAGTTTTCTTTCATTAATTTTCTTTTTTTCTTTCTTTCTCTCTTTCTTTTCCTCTTTCTCTCTCTTTCTCTCTTTCTCTTTTTCTCTTTTTCTCTTTCTCTTCTTCCTCTTTCTCTCTCTTTTCTCTTTCTCTTTCACCCCTCCTTCTTCTTCTTTCCTCTTTTCTCTTTCTCTTTCTCTTTCTCTTTCTCTTTCTCTTTCTCTTTCTCTCTTTCTTTCCATTCTTCCTGTTTTCTATTAGGCTAATAAAAGAAAAACTTTTTCTGACAGAAATTATGTTCAAAATTGAAAATATTATTATTTAGATTTTCATCTTTTAAACCAGTAATTAACATGTCTGAAAGACAGAAAATGAAGTCCAGATAGTATTCTTTATATCATAAACAATATTGAAAACTATATACCCAAAATTTTTTTAAAAGATAAAAAAAATCAAATTAAATTTTTATTTTGGTTTTAGATCTATTCATGAATTGTACCAAAGTAATATTAGCAGTTACATTAACTCTAGGGTAGCAAATGATGCATTTGTAGTATTGATCACATCAAACAGTGCAATAAGCAGGATTAGAAAGATAGAAATTAGTGTTCTTTTACATGTCAGAATATCAGTTATTAGAATTTACAATGATATGACCACTATATTCAGACGAGAACTTTGAATTGATCATGAATTAAGTTATTCCTTCTTATGTTTAATTTAATTTCCAATGCAATTTAATTAAATCTTCTTCTTTCCCTCTCTTTTCTAAGGCCAGAACATGCTAAAATTGGAATTATTTAAATGATAAGACTGCAATTTAAGATAGCTAATTACAATGCAAGCTAAGCAAATAAATAAGTGATTTCTCCAGAATGCTCAGCTGATTTTTAAGTTCTAGCTATATTATGAGCATTATACAGGAAAGAAGCAGTACTTTATCTTTGTGACAGCAAAGGTTAAACTGACCATTAAAACAGCAGCCAGGATGTGTGCCAGGACAACTTCTTTCAGCATGCGTTTAAAAAATTCAGAAGATAAAAGCCACCACCTACTGTCTTAATGAAACAAGTCCAGCAAGGAATGTGATTTATATTTTGAGGACTAATCTTAAGAAAATGAGAATTGTCTATTCTTTTTAAAACAATGAGAGACAAGAACTTATATTGCACTTCTATAACCCAGTAGTTGGAAAGTTTGCCAATGCTGTCTGACACGGGAAAGGTAAAGAGTCACAAGTCATGTAAAGTTTACAAGTCATGAACATCCATTTACTTCCCTTTGGTCAATGACTTTGGTTATAATCTCCTGAAGTTGATCAGGCCGCTTAAGATCCTGAGGTCTCAAAAAACTAGTTTAGGTGACTGTTTGTCCTGTGTACTATCCAACTGACTGATATTCGGGGGTGTTTAATAGCATTCCTCTAGTTTTTGCCCATTCTTGGATATTCATGCTGTGAAGTGACTGCCACTATCTGATAGTATTGATTTTGCTTTAGGCAGGAAACTGAACCATAACACTTACACTGTACTTTCCCATGTGACCCATACTACTGCTTCAGCCTGCACCAGATCTGATACTATTTCAACTCCTACATATATTATTTTCCTTCTGATTTGTGAAGAGGGCCAGTGTGGTCAACCAGCCAAGTTTCCCGTAACCCTTTTCCTGCCCTTAGACTGTGAGGGGGAATCTTGCAGGGGCTGTTTCTCCAGCCTGGTATGGAATTGGCTGCAGGCAGAAATAAATGTTTCATACACCTTTAAGGTGACCAGCCGTCCCTCTGCTTAACCCCTCTCTTAACGAGTCTCTTGTCCTGCAGTGGTCAAGATTCACTTGCAGCCATTCCAATAGATGCCTCCATTTCTCTTCTTCTTGTACTACTTCTTTTTCCTCTGCTAAGACAGCCAACTAAGTGAAGGAGTTTATTTGGTTATTTAAGAGTTGGTCTGGGCAGTCCCCTTTGTGCTGGGCTGTTCCCCATCCAGCTGATACTGCTATGGATCTTGCAATTTTCAAGATTTCTCCTCACTTCGCTTCTTGCCATACCAGTACCCTATTTACCTCTCACTGGTTTTGTTCCCAAAAAGGGAACCATTCAGTACACCCCATAAAAACTGCATAAAAATCTGTTTAAACACAATCTGTCCTCTTATGATCTGAATTCTTTATAGTCAGACTCCAGACTGCTGTTAACTCTCCTGCTTGAGCACTGCCCACCCCTTCTGTTCTGCCATTGTCACATCATCATTTGGTTATTTTACATATACTTAATGGCAATGGTTTCCTAAAGCATCTATGTGTGAAAGATGGGAAAACTACATCCCAAGATAAAATTACTTCATCTCCCAAATTCACCCAGGATCTGCATCCTGGCAGTTATGCTATATTCTAGACAAAAAAGTTATTCTGAGCTCTATAATTCATCTCCCACACAAATAAGTATGATTTAATCACTACAAGCTAAGTGTCTACTCTCACTTTCTCCCATCATCCACCTTTTTTGGTTTAGGCTATGAAGAAATCCATTTACTTGAATTTAGTTTAGCCTGCAGGCAGTGCACACAGGAGACTTTCCAAGCTGTGTCAAGGGATGAATACCTTTTGCAACATTGAAATCTAGCCTTTTGAATTAAAGAAAATCAAGAGATAGGAAGAAGAGAGCTGATCAGGTTTCTTTCATCTGACAAAAAAATATTACATTTTAAAAATATATGGGAGACAAAGGATTGAAGTGTAGATGTTTGAAAAACAGGAATCCTGATTTTCTTTGACCTAAGAAATCTGCCTCAGGGTATCTTGTAATGGATTGATGGGAAAGACAGCTTCTCCCCAGCCCCTGTGGTGACTCAAGGCAAGAAAGGGAGGAAGAGACGTGATGTTGGTAGAAAATTCATTGTAGAGTGTAAGCCTGTTCTCTTTTCATTGACAACATTTTGAAATGTTCCATGGACATGCCCACATTCACAATGTTATGATCTTTTTTATGGTGGTTGTTTTCTGCATTACAGAATCATAGTGTCATTTAGGTGGGAAAATACCATGGTCCTGAGGGTCTACAGGTCTGTGGATCTGACTTTTGATTTCATTCACAACTTCTCTGAAAGCTGTTGCTCAGAATAGTTCTCCAACCTATGGAAGTCTTGTAACAGTAGTTTTCTACCATTTAATTTACTTCTGAAGATAGCTGGAAAACTGTCTTTTTGTAGCCTTGCATTGAGACCTGACCAGGAGATAATAGTTGGTTGTTCTTGTTCCTGCAGATGCCCTAGAAAACTTCCCTATCCCTCTCTGGGATGTTGTCCCAGATGTTTCTTTCCTTTTATATAGAAATATTATTCCCTATAGACATAATAATTGTGCCAGAAACATAGACCTTCAACCCAGTTTACCTAAGCTGCTTAGTCAGGTCAAGTCTCCTAGCTCTTTCCATGAGCTGAAAATCTACTAGAAACCTATTATCTATTACGTCTCATGGGTGGGTGGCAGGTATGGTTACTGGGTATGGGTATGGTTACCTTCATTTTTTATTCTTGATGGGCTGTAGGTTTGGGGTTTGGGGGTTTTGGGCTTGGGGTTTGGGAGTTTTTGTTTGTTTGTTTGTTTTGTATTTTTTCTCTTCTTTTTACTTCCTCCTCTGCTTCTGCTTCCTGACTTCTTCACATTGCTGTCATGGAGATGTGATGAATCAGGCTTTAGTTAAATTATCAATGCTCTGACTGGGATGTGAGGGTCAGGAGGGAGTGAATTTATATTCTATATATTCCATACTTTGGGATTCATCAAAGATAAATACTGATCTGATTGGAGGCCTAGGATGATTGAAAGTAGGGTTAAAGTTGTGCAGTGACATGGAATATGCCTCAGAAATTGGTGTCCACAATAAAAGTGTGAATAAGGATTCTAAACTTGAAAGACCATCTCTCTACCTCCTTATCTCACTAGTAAATACAGCTCTTGGTCAGAATGAGAAATCAAGACTTGTCCTCCTGAACTCAGTCTAGTGCAATGAAGTGCAATAAACACACTTGCTAATTGGGTATCCTTGTCCATGTTTTCCTGTTCATTAGGTTGAGACCTGTGGCATGCCAAATACTTGTAACAGAGTAAAAAGTGAAAAAAACCAAGAAAGGATCTTATCTACAAACTAGGAACAAGTAGTAACTTCTACCTGAAAAAGTTCTGCTTCATCATAGAAACATATTAGTATTGATTAAAAATTTTCATTCAGGACATAACGCAATTATGAATGCTAAAGTTCATGCTGATAAATGCCTAGTTAGTGCCAAGATAATGGAAGACGGAAAGGTCACCTTTTTTTTTTTTTTTTTTTTTCTTTTGCTTTCCTTAATATAATCATTCTTTATGATTACTTTAAATCATGAACTACTGAAATAAAACCAGAACATGCATTCATTGGTGTATTGTAAAAGAAAGTCTCAGTACTGAATTTGTTAAGAAAAGCTTTTAAATGGAGCACTTGCAGCCTATCCATTTCTCAGAGAGTGTTTTTAAAGAGGGAAGAAGTAAGAGAGAAGTTTTGCCTGTGGTTTCTAGGCCTTTAACTGATTTCCTTGTATTATATTTTTTTTTAATTTTCTGAATGCAGCTTCATGACTGCTTCTTACACCAACACATTCAAAGCTTAATGAATGTAATCTGTGAGACACTAATCTGCCAATAATGATGGACAACACTAAGGAAAAATTCCTCTCTGATGATCATTGCTATTCCAGACTCAGTCAGAGAACAGATAGGGACTACATTCTATGATATATATCTAGCACAATACAAAATGGTGAGATATTTCAACTGTGGCTGGTATTTTAAAGTCTGGAACTGCCTTTTCTTAGAAATTCCACTACTTTCCTAGACTTGTCTTTTATCAGTGGTGTCAGAAGTAGGGAAGGTACTTGTGTGCCCTGAAAAAGCATACCAAAGGTTGTTAAATGTAGGACTAAACTGGAGGGAAATTGTAGAGGATACTGTGAGAAGAATGGCATGAATATGTTCTGAAAATCTGATATGTTTAAGTAACCAGGTAGGTTATAATGGAGTCCATCATTTGAGATGAAGACCTAGAAGTCTGAAGTACAACATGAAGCATACATCCTGAGAGAGACACTGCAGGGAAAAATCAGAAATACCTGTTCTCTATCTACCTAGCTGCATAATCCAACTTGCAGTCAGGATCAGTTGGATGGTTTGAGTGCTTCACATCAAAGAAATTTGTTCCACTCATTGAAAGAAAAAAAACACCGAGTACCCAAGATCCAGGGCTCACTGAAGTGTCACAGATATTTAGCCTCCTATGCACCCTTCAGCACGTACATGGGTGCTGAAGCATGGAAACGACCACAGAAATACTTGCACTGTAAAGTAACGCAGAACAAATGCCCAACAAACAAGTGAGTACTCATCATGAAAGATTTCTCTGAATATATCTTTTTTAAGATTGTGTTATAGTTGAATACTTGCATGAAGTAATCTCAGTTTTCAGTAACAGGATATTAATGTCCATTTTAGCAGATATCTATTTTGGATACTAGTGGATGTTGCTTAATGAAGTGTAAGGACACTAATCATAAAGCTTTTGGCTAAGTTACTTAAGTGCCAAATTCCAAATAAGTGGGTAAACAATGAAAACAAAGCTGATTTAACTGCAAAATTAAACTTGTGGGGAAGAAATTGCATTAAAATACAAAAGAAAGCTCACAATAATATTTTTAAATGTTGGCCTGTATAACTAAGCATCTTTTTTTCCTTAAATATCTAACATTTATCTTTTGACTTCCATATAGATTTTTTCTTGCCTGTGTGAGACAGATATTTTATTCAAGAGCATAAACTGCTTGCTTTAAAAATCCTATAAACCCGGGCAGATAAAGATTTCTTCTTCAGTTCTTCAATTATACTTGATTTGATTGCACTAGTACAATTAACCCCTTAACATTGCAAAATACATGGGTCTGAAGTACCTCTGTCTTTAAAGGAAAATATAAATGCGTGTTGAGTTGTTTTATTCCTCAGAAGGAAATAGTATTACAGGTTAAAAGCTCTCGCACTTTAATAAATTATTACTGAAATAAATACTTGGGTTTTTGACTTGAGATATAGCTTCTAATTATATATTTTGTGGTATAAATATACAAAATAAAAAATTTTTCAAAATTCCCTACATTTCAATGTAATACTGAAAAATTAAAAGCAATCACCTTTTCTCATTGCATAAGTGAGGCTTTTTGTCAAATAGAAAACTTATTTGAAACTATTTATATTATCTTTTAAGTAAAGCATCATGTCCAAGTTTTAGGGTTGTGAACAAGAGAGGAAGTGTGCTTTTATTGAATTCCAAGGCACTTCAGATGTCCAAAAAGTTAAAGCTTTCTTACACTAAGCTCCCCACCATCTAATGACAAAGGGAAGTTCAGAGTTAAATTTGAGCTAAACAGATATCACAGAGCAGGAGTAAATAGAGAAATTACTGTACCAACAGACAAAATGTTAATTTCATTGCAGCATCTGTAATCAGCAGAGCTAGAGGTAAAATTTCCCTAAGACAATCTGGGGAGACAAGGAGGGGATGTTGCCTTGTTTGTCAATGACCAAATGGAATCATGGACCTCTTGCCTGGGGATGGGTAAGGAATGAATAGAGAGGGCTTGGGCAGGTGACATTATAGAACCCTGCCACAGTACACCACTGTAGGAGAAGGTTGTGACCATCTAAGCGGTCTCCTCATGGGACTTGGTGCAATACATCTCTGGGTTCTGATGGAAGTGGTGGATGACATGACTAAGCCACTAGCTGTCATACTTGAGAAGTTGTGGCAGTCTGGAAAAGAGGAAATATAATTCCCATTTTTAAAAAAGGACGAAAGAAGGACCTGGGGACTACAGACTGGTCAGTCTTACCTTGGTGCTAGGGAAGATCATGGAGGAGATCCTCCTGGTGTCTGTGCTAAGACACATTGAAAATGATGACATGATCCAACACGCTTTCACTAACTGCAAATCATGCCTGTCAAATTTGGTCTTCAGGTCAACAGAGGCGATTCTGTCCCTCTTCTCCACTTTTGTGAGATTCCACCTGAAGTCCAACATAAGGAGGGCAAGGACATGTAGGAGCAGGTCCAGAAGAGGACCATGAAGATGATCAGAGGGCTGGAGTATCTCTGCTATGAAGACAATCTTAGAGCATTGGGGCTTTTCAGTGTGGAAAAAAGAATATTCTGGGGACACCTTTATAGCAGGCTTCAACTGGCTAAAGGTGGACTAGAAGAAAGCCAGAGAGGGACTTTTCACAAGGGCACATAAGGATAGGGAAAGGAGTAACAGCTTTAAATTGGCAGAGTAGTTTAGATTAGTACTAGAAAGAAATTTTTCACTCTGAGGACGGTGAGGCAATGGAACAGATTGCCCAGACAAACTGTGGATGTCCCATCCTTAGAAATGTTCAAGGCCAGGTTAGATGGGGATCTTGGTTCAACCAGTTCTTGTGGAAGGTGCCCCTGCCCATGGCAAGGGGGTTGGAACTGGTTGATCTTTAAGGTCCATTCCACCCCAAGTCATTGAATGATTGCATGTTTAATTCTGTGATTCTATGATCATGGCCACTACTTGTCTTTAATTAGCAGAGAAACAAAATCCTAAAAAAAAACTTGGAAAAATTTTACTTTTGACTAATTTCTGTATATTTATAGGGGTAACCACAGTTTAGGTGCAGTTAGATTACATCTAAATGCTATTCAGTGTCAGATGGAAACTTATCTATTGTAAAGTTTGTGTTGTCCTGTTGAGCTTGATTCTGGATTTTTAGGACCTTGCAAGTGACATTAAGACTTCTAATATTATACTGGCCTAGAGACTTGCACAACTGGTGTGGGAAAGGACTTTGCAAAGTTTAAAAAAAATTTAAAAATGGAATATAAGTTTGCATGCCAACATTATAAAAAACATATAATGCAAGTAATTGACTTTGTCTGATACATTAAATGAGTAATTGTTCAAGAATCTCTCAAACCAATTTAATACATAAAATGTATAAAATAGAGTAGTCAGTACTTGTCAAAGAAAAAAACCAAGTTTTTATGTAGAGATAGACACAAGTGGAGAACTTGGTGGAATTTTTCATGTGCTTGCCTAATAGCTACCTCAAACTAGTAAGATTCAACTATTCATCCACGTGGTTATGCCATATCTGTCATTCTGTGATATGCTGCATAAATTCTGTAGTCCTGATAGAGCTAATTACCTTGGGCTAGCATCAAACTAGAGTGCTGAAACTGTACTTCACAATATAAGTATTGGTGTTTAGGCATTTCAGAAAGGGATGAAAAAATTTCTCCCCTTGGGGACTTCCATGCTGAGAATTTCAGGGCTAGTTTCTTTAGTGTTTGTACCCCTGTGTACTCGCTCTGTTTTTAAAATGAAGTAATGGCAGTCCACTATTTAACATCTTCAGCATTGTACTAAAACAGAGGAGAAGAATAATGCAACTTAATCCATTGTAGTAGGTAAAATAAGATGGAAAGAAGAAAGTTAATATATAGTTATTTGATGTCTCCCTGTACTTCAGGTTATGAAAGGAAAATATAATTGAAAACTTTTACTTGTTTCTACAAAGTACATTCTTTATTTTCTCTATGGATAGAGGGCAATAAGAAAGGAGATCTACTGACCTTCTGCACACATTAGCATACTGCAAGACTTTGTGTACATAATGGGGTGAAAAGGAACCTACAGTATTATTCTAAATGTCACAGGCCTTATAATCTGAATTAAGTACCTTAAGGCTGAATTGTTCATCACTGAAATACAAAATAAGCCCTTGAGAGTTTCAAGCATGTGATTCTGTTGCTAAAAATGTAAAACACAAGGCATATTAGAAGGGCTCATACATAATAATGCATAGAGGACAACATAGTCAATTTAAACTAAATTTCTGCATTAAATAGCTTATTATAATGGAGTTATTATTTTGACAGATAAATATGATTGCATATAAATAATGCTATATGCTTAATATTTTTTATTAATGTTTGGCAAATGCATGCTGAAAGACTAATTGTACATTCATCTCCTCTTTGGCAATATCCAAAAAACATTATAAATTCATAACTCACAAATTGTCATACAAATTAAAAGCAATCATATATGCTAGTCTCTTGACTTATAGCTGGACTTTGCAGGCTCTAGACATTGTCAGTTACTGTAATCCTCAGTAAGTCTTTCTGTTTAATTACAAACCCTCTTGTATGCATATGATTTAATAATTCATGCAAACTACCATGCTGTTTGTTGTGATAAAATTTTTATCTGCACACACTGGGAACACATGAGGACTCATAGTACTGCTCAGTTTATTCTTTCCCAATAGTTCATGACATTTACATTGGTCTCTTGTGATCATTAATATGCCAATCCAACAGTTATTTTCAACCATCCTTTTGCATGATTGGCACACTGTCTGTGAAAATCCTTTTCCATAAATTGAAGCCAGCAATATCCCAATGCTTTGCTGAATGGTATTGAATTTTTGATGAAGTCCAATTTATTGGTCAGCTGCTCACAGATACTCTTTGTTTGTTACTTACTAGATGACAGTCTTAGGATCCAACATCAAAACTGTATAATTTTGGTAGTGATGCTCAATAAATGGACTTTATCATACAAATACAGGAGGAATACATTAAGGGCTAAGCAAAAAGATGAAGACTAGTTGAATTATTTGGTCTGGCTTCTATTTTAATTGAAAAGAATTTTCATTGTAAAATCTTTGTACAGAATCAGCCTCTCTTCCATCACAGAAAAATAAAAGCCCTTTCATATTGTTTTATGATAGATTTTATGTTTTGAAAGACTAATCATATACAAACATATTTGTTTCTTAATATCCTCAGTCAAGGAAAGCTAATAAGTACTTGGAATATGAATAGCTGGAAGCTAGCAAAAGTAATCAAATAAATCAAAATTGCCTGTGCAGGGAGGTATGTTCTATCTGCAGGACTGGCATCTGCATTAGAAGAACACCCACTAAGGAATACACATGTGCAGAAAAACTATGTTAATGAACTATACCTACACAATTAATAGTTGTATAATACAAGTAATACATAAAATAATAGACTACGAAATGGTAGTGGAGAGACAGAAATTAAATCCAGTTAAATAACCTTCAATTTAATAGAAGGCTAGAATATATTTTCTGAATCAGTACAGACTGTTTTGTGTGTTTTTTGGGGGTTTTTTTTGAATCTTGCAAATATTGAAATATTGGTGGAGAAAAGAAAAATCATGAATTTCTGAGAAAAATATTATAATATGGTACAGTAATAATAAAATTGAAGATGCAAGCTGTAACTTGCTAATATTTCTATCACATTAGCAGTAAATTTTTTGATTCAAAATATACAACACTAAGGAATTTACTAGTATTGCATTGAAGTCTGCTAGACCTTAATGAACCTCACTGAAGAAAGGCTAAAGAGTTATTAGCATAAATTTGCTTTAAAACAGAAGAGTGTCATTGTATGGTAGAAGAAATCTCTGCAAGTCACCTGGGCTGAGGATTTGTGTTATGTTCTTAACTTGTTGCTTTTTTTCTGTGTGCAGAGTATATAATGTAGTGCTGTGGTGGAAAACAAGTTGTTCACTAGCCAAAATGCAAATAAATGGATGCCAGACTTGAGCTCAGAGAAACCAGTGCAAAAATAACTTGTTTGTGCAAACCAAAGGAAATATCTTGCTATCAAAAGGGTTCAATCAGAGTTTGATTTGAAAATTATATCACTAACATATTTCTCCTGACTGTCCTTACACAGGACAGAAAGAGAAGATAATTTAAATACAAAATGAAGGGAAATATTATTTTTTCCTGGCATCTGGAAAATTTGTCCCTATCATATATATATATCATATATTATGGAACACCCAGACAGAAGATTATTTTTATTATCTTGAAACATAAAACTGCAGATGAAGGTCAGAGAACTTTCTCCATTCCTCCCTTCCTCCCTTCCCTCCTTCCCTTCTTCCCTCCTTCCCTCCTTCCTTTGCACCTTCCTTCCACACCTTCCTTCCCTCCCTCATTCCTTCCTCAGAATTTATTAAAATTCTTTCTCTTTTATAATCTATAAGAGATAGTTTAATATCAAAGTGTATGGGAAAACTCAAGTTCTGATTGCACTTAAGCATGTCATCTTATTTAATCTGAAAGAGAAAATTAAGACGTTTTCTCAGGCTTCTCAAGAGCACTAGATCAATCCACCAACTACTTTCCCATTTATTTGGTTTAGATTCTACCACAGGATAGTTTTAGATGAGCTCTGTCGACACAGCCTTGGAAGCAGAGAGAATATCACAGAAAACAAAAGCAAAAAATACATAAAAGTTTCTAGGTTGTAACATTTTCCAAGTTACTAAATTATTTTAGGTATTAATGTTGATTTGTTAGGTAAATCTATGGTTTGTTTTTGATACCAGATGGTACTAGTGAATGTAGTGCATAAATCTATCAGGAGTGGAGGAAACTAGTCATTAGAGAACCAGTAGAAATTAAAAAAAAAATGATAGTCTAATGGGAATCAGAAGTCTGAGGTTACAACTGAGAACTGGAAAAAATAATAACCTCTAATCTATTCCTTCTATGGATAACATACATATTTGTATTTGTTACTGCTGGAAGAAGTTTGGTTTACTGTAGATAGTTTTGGATGTATCTGTGTTACCACAAGCAGTGTAGTCTGGTTTTGGTTTGGGGTTAGACATGAATGGGCAATGAAACATTCCTGATTGTCATCTGATACTTCATCATACCCTGAGACTTTTGGGTCTCAAAGAGACTGTCATTTGGGTCTCAAAGAGACTGTCATTGTCCTGCTTACTAAGAAACAGTTAAAAGTTCTGACTTTTTGTTGTTTAATGGCAAATGACATATAGAAAGGCAGAAATCCAACAAAACAAAAGGTATTCCTATGTTGTGATTTCCCTAGCCATTGCAAAAGTTTTATTTCAGTCTATTGTTTGTAACTCTCTCCACTTGCAGAAACCACCTGGCAAGCCTGCTTGCATTCTGCAACAAAAATGAAACTTCACCTGGCCTAAGGCAAACTCTACTGGATTGTCTCTACTGGAGGCTATAAAAGACAGAAAAAATTATCAGGGCAGTTTCAAGCAATGAAAAATCCAAATAGATCAAAGATGTAAAGCCTGAAACCTGAAGATGTTTCTTAATCCAGATGTGAGTAGTAAGGGGAATACAGCTAACAAGGATCAGAAAACTAACAAGAATAAGGAGAATTTAATGGTTAAAACTGTGGCTGATGTCAGCTAGCACTCTGACTAGAAGACTCAGCAAGCAAGCCAATGATTCTAGATTTGAGCTAAATAAAAGATGCCAGTATCTGTGGCCATTTTTAATTTCCACAATTACATGACTCTTCTTTCCTCCTGTGTCTACAGTTCACAGCCAAATCTGTGCCTCAGCATCTAGAAGTATTTGGTGCCAGACTTGGTGGATTTCTGATTTAACACTGGTTTAACAGTGTTTAAATTTTAACTATTTAGCATTGTATTAGCTCTAATTTTTATTTTTCTATTGAGAAGATAATTTTTAATAAAAATCTTTTATGCTGCCTGTTCTGTGAGACTGCTCTAAAGATGGATTTTCACACATTTCATACCAAAATAGCTTTGTTATATTCCTCCTTTGTGGTTTCACAGTAACTTAAGGACAAATATTTTAAACATATTTCAATCATCTTCATTTTCAGTCAGGACTGAATATAATGTAGATGATGAGTGACATGCCAGTGTGGTTCATTTCTGATTATTCTAGCTTCAGAATCTGAATTTTGAGGCCCTAATGAAATATGAGTGCTGTGTGTCTTTCCCTCTATTTCTGGCTGGGTGACTGGATTATTAAAGCTCTTGTACAGATTTTGCTAGAAATTCTTCTGGTGTTACTAACTGCAGCAGTGTACTGACATGCAATTATTATGTGTCATGGTTTTATGACCTGTTTGTGTTTAGTTTCTTAACTGTGGTTTTTCTGGCCTGCTTTTTGAGATTTACTTGTAGAGAGAAAAAATATCCTTTCATTACCTGGGAACTACATTTTGCCATCTCTGTGAGAAATTCTTCAGTAGTTGCATAGCTACAGATATAATTTTTGTCCTGAATTTTCTTCTCTGTCTATACTTATAGACATCTGACTTATAGACATCATGAAATCTGACTTCTTAATGGGAGCAGAAAACCATTGAGCCCATTGGTTATGAAAAGGGCAGTGAGAATCTGATATTTATATTTTCAGAAAGAAAGCAGTAGCAGGTATTGCAACAGGTATTTTGGAATGTAGATTTTTGCATAGATACATGAAAAAAATCCCAGGGTTTTTTTTACTTTTTTGTTTGAAAAGAATTGACCAAGAAAATAGATTTCATAATCCTGTAGAAACAGGTACACACAAGCTGGTAGATACATGGAGACTTTAATGGACAGTTGTTATAAACAGTGGGAGAGGGACTTATGATCCCTATTGGTACTGCTAAGAGTATTCTCTTTGTGTTTTTTCCTGCCCTCAGAGCAAGCTACCAAACTTTTCTTTCTCCATGGCAAGGAACAGCAGAGGTGCCTAGTCTGACAGTAGATCAGTCTGATCCTTGTGGTTGAGGCTGCGACCATGTTCAGGTCCACTGGGAATGCTTTATGGAACATTCACTTTTAGCATGTGAGTTCATTCAGAAAGTCTCATATGGATGGATTGGGATCTAAAGGCATTACAAAAGTTCCAGCTTGGCTTTCCTATTTTATTCTGTTACCTTTAGTCTCAAGTGAAATCATAACTATCACCTCAGATGTAAATTTGAAAAGAAAAAGAACAGTAGTACTCAGCTTATTCTCTTACTGAATTGTTATATCAAGGATTTTAAGTTCTGTATGATGACATAAGATTTATCTCAAGTGGATAGCTTTTGACCTTGTAATCTGCTGTCTTGATCTGAAATTACACCTAACTCATCAGTTTCAATGTCAAAAGATGTATCAGTATTCACTGCAGCAGTGGGTTCCTCAGAGGAAAGGGATGTATCTGTTTACTTTAAACACTGACAATTATTCTTTATGCTCTGTATTTAGCTTTTATCATCAGTTTCTATAGCATTTCCAAATGCTCTATATGAAAAATGAAATACAGACATATAAATGGTAAGTGAAAAGTAGATCATCTATACAGGCTTGTGTTTCAAATTAGAAATCAAAGAATAACAGAGCATGTATGTGGGGGCTTTGTTTTATTTTTTCTTGTTTATGTTTGTTAGGGGTTTTTTAATTGTTTTCTGTAAAAATAGAATTTGATCATCAGGTCTTTAATTCTTTTTGATTTTAGTGATGCTGTCAAAATTGCCTTATTACTGCAGATAGTGAGACTTTTGAATTATCCTGACATTCTGTCTGAAAAAATGATTAGTATTAAAATAGTTTTCCATCAGGATGGTTTCAAGATCATAAATATATTAAAGAATGTAAGGAAATTTCTCTTGTGATTATGTATTGAAGAACAAAAGGATTAAAAACAATGCCATCCTTCAGGTCTATAAGGACCTCTGTCCCTCTACTGTTTCCTGAAGCTACCAACACTTGCTACTACTAATTTACAGGTGATTATGGCAATGACACTGCAAAAATTGGACTGAATCCAAGCAGATATATTTTTCTCAGATCTTATATCTCCAAACTACTAAATTGTTAAATTAGTAGAATTGACATCATAATATTTTTCTCACCCTTGAAGAGTGCATCCAGAGGCGGAAAGCTTCAGCTAATTAGTTTGATGAAAAAAAAAATATCAATTTCTCTGAAATTTTATCTTATTGCCTTCAGATTCTGCTAAAAATGAAAAGCATTTTGCTTTCAACTTACATTTTGAATTGAGAAACCTTAATGTTTTCAATATGTGTACTTAATATTCAGGACTATTTCTAGACAGCCTTGATTGATCAAGATTGTGGAGTCTTGTTTTCTCTTAACACCTTTGGGACTTCTTAAAATAGGTGAAGATTATGTTTTAAGACACTTTGGTAGCAAGTGCTAAAATGTCATGCATTTGTGATTGTCAGATTATTTTGCTTTCATATAGCATATACTTTGGTTGGTCAAAATCAAAATAGAATATAGCACAGAACGACACACCAAACACTGATTCCCATCTTGAAATTTCGACCATAGATTTTAAAAGCCCTAGGAAAGTATAATGAGGAATTTGCTTTACAGTTTTGCTTGCTCTTAGGAGAAATAGCTTCAGGTAACACCAAGAAATCATACAGGATTTTTTGCATGCCACCCTCATAGACTGCAAGTATTCCTGTTCATGCTCTATCTTCACAGAATGTCCTAATTGAATGGGAATAGTGCTAGACACCTTATGCATTGTATGGCTGTTACATCTTTTTAACTCTTCCTATTAACAAAAAAACCCAGTATTTTTCTCTAAACGGTCAACCACAAATCAGTTACGTGTGATACCTGTAACTCAAAACCCTTTACTTACCCTGAATATTAAAATTACTGCTATAGAAAAGCAAAATTCTCTTGTTATCTTCAAAATTACTTCAGTTCTTACCAGTTATTTAGTGTAGTGACTTTATCTAAACAATTTTGTCTAAGTCATAATCATCAGTTTAGTGAAAGAAAAGTTAGTCTTGTTGATAATCTTTTGCACATCTCTTTATAGCTATTCAGGGCTGAAGAGATAGTACCACCAAAAGGAGATAACTTCTGTAACTCTTTCATGGAACAAAAATTATTGCAGTTACAAACAATGTTTAAATAAATAGAGGGAAAAATACATTTTTATTAAAATTGAAATCACAATAATTTTTGAAACTTTAGAAGTTTTTCAAGAATTCTTGTCCTTGTCCTAACACAGTTCTCTTGGAAGAACATGTTTATAAGAAAACTCGCTAAAGTGAAAAGAAGAAATATCCAGTTACAACTAGCTGTTCTTTTGTATTCACCTGATTTATTTACTAAATTCTGAAAAATATTACTGTAAATCATTCTTTAAAGTGAACAGGGATCTCCAATTACATAAAATTTTGTGAGGATTCTTTCCTAGCTCTGGTTTATCTAGGCTGTGCCTACAAATGGTAAAAAAATGTGTTCAAACTCCTATCAAAATTGTTTCTATTCTTTTAATTATCTTTCAAATATTATGCGGGTTAAAGCAATAAGTAACTTATTTGAAGTTGAAAGCTAATTTGAAGCTTAAATCATGTTACTATCTTCATAAAATTTTAAGTGTAATCTGTTCAACCAACTCTGATTGTAAATGCCATCTGACATCTAATTGCATGATGCATATAAACAAATAACCCCATTCACAAGATTAAAAAATAATACAAGAGATAACCTGAAAACAGCTTTGTGTTTAATCAGAGGTGGATCTGTAAACAGTAGGAAGGAATGAAGTATAAATTAATTTTCTGTACTGCTTGCTTGGAAAGTGGCTACAAACAGTAATTGATAACTGGATTGGACTTTGAACTGTAATACTGACCCTGACAGCAAGAAATTTTGATGTTCACTATGTGCTTGCAGCTTGTTATCTATCATTTTCATTCAGGTTGCATCTCTCTGAGGCAGGTTTTGTCTCAATTTTTGTGCAACATGGATCAAATCAAGCTCCCAACTTCTTCTGGCTCCTCTAAGTATGGATCCTAGTAGCAATTACCAGTTCAGCCATATCTGGCCTCCTAGATTCTTCTCAACACTTTCCAAAAGCTCAGCTCTATATATAAAAAACCAAGTGTATAATGTGACAGAAGAAGTCCTCTACATCCAGCTAATTTTATCTTATATTAAATGACTAAATTTAGTTTATATTATAAAAAAATTGTGCATAATTTAGAAAAAAAAATTAGATATCTTTACAAAGAATTTAGACAAATACATCTCTTTAGGCTATGGTTTTTCTACTCATTTTCCTGTTATCTTCACATAATAGACATTTGCTGTCCTTTTATAACATTCTTATGTTATAAAACATAAACTTATTTCAGACATCAAAGAAATCAAAGAAAGGAAGCAGTTTCAGTTAATGGTATTTCAAAATCCAGTTTCAATCAACAGTCATTTAATTACTAATATTTAGAACAAAAATCTTCTCTAGGAGATTTTCTCAAATAGTTTTGTTGATAAATATGCAGATATTGTAATGATATTTCAAATTGGACTATCTTGTCTATGTATGTCTGTATCTTAGCATGTTCCAGGACAAGTCTAGATGCATCTCTACATGAGATAACAATGTGCTCTTACATCAAAGGTCAGTGGTCTCCTAGGTTTCATTGGACAAAGTATTTCCAGCATATCAAGGGAGGAGATTTTCCCCTCTGCTCAGCACTGGTGAGACCACACCTTACTGCTGGATCCAGTTCTGAGCTCCCCAGTACAAGTAAAACTTGGACATCCTAGAGAGAGTCCAGTGAAGAGCATCAAAGATGATGAGACTGAAGCATCTTTCTTGTGAGGAAAGGCTGAGAGAGCTGGAGCTACTCAGCCAGGAGACAAGAAGGCTTGGCGATCTTATCAATCAGTGTCTCTAAATAGCTGAATGGAGGAGGCAAAGATGACAGAGCTGGGCTCTTTTGGTGTTGCCCAGGGACAGGCCTAGAGGCAACTGGCACAAACTGAAACACAGAAGGTTCCTCCTGAACTGCAGAAAACACTTTTTCTCTGTGCACAAATTGCCCTGGAACTTTGTGCAGTCTTGTGCTGGTTTAAAACCCAGCTGGAAAATTAAATCATGCTTGAGCTGCTTTCTTCCCACTCTTTCTCCTGGTGAGAGGGAGATCAAAAACAGAGATTCCCACTTGAGATAAAAACTATTTACTTGATTAAAAAAACAAACAAACAGAAACAACAATGAAATAAGAAAAGTGAACAGTAAAAGCAACATTATTAATACAAAATACAAACAAAGAGGCATGGAATTAAACTCTGCTAGATACTCTACCTCTCTTTTTTCCTTTGTACCCAGGACAAAGACAAACCCTTGTAGATATTTCAAAGTCTCCTGCACATAGCCCAGGGTACCTGGTCTGGATGTCCCTGACTGAACAGGGAGGTTGGACAAGGTGATCTTCCAATCTCAACCATTCTATAAGTTTGTGATTATCTGAATCTGACATGCCCTTTTTGTCTGATGCTGGGATAAATAGACAAGCTGCTTGAGAGATTAAAAAAGGTGTTTTGCCAGCATTATCTTGGATAGTATTTGAGGGATTAAAAGCCTAGCTTTAAAAAAAAATGAAAAGTTTTCTTCAATAAGTCAGCCAAAATTTGTTCTGAAAACTTAACTCACAATAATTCAGTGCTTTCAGAAATATTTGTGAGACATAGCTAAATCTTGCTAACCTATACAAATGTATACTTTTTTCCTGTAATCAAGATTATGGATCTGGTTATGATTAACAAAACATTCACATTAATGAAAAAGCTTATAGAGACAATGTTTTTTTCAATAAAGCTATTCCATTTTATACTACCTGAGGAATTGAACTGAAATGGATCATTAGTCCTTTGACCTGTTGGCCGCTCCTCTCTTGATGCAGGCCACGATGCAGCTGGCTTTCTGAACTGTGAGCCACACTGTTGGCTCATATCCACTTTTTCATCCATGAGAACCCCCAAGTCTTTCTCTGAAGAGCTCCTCTTAATGCTCAGTGAGGTCCTCTCCCAGTCTGTACTCATGTCTGGGATTGCCCTGATGCCATGATGATTTTTTGCCTTTTCTTTTATATACCTTTTATGTATCCTCAGTGCTCTTAGCACACATATTTCTACTTCCTTAAGTTTGATAATTTAGAATAGTCCTGATATTCTGTTTCACCAGGAGAACAAACAGCCTAGCAGCCTTTCTTAGTTTGGAAGACAGGGGTGTCTGCTAGGAAAACAAAAACAGAAGCCTCCCTTGGACTGGTGAATACAAAACCTCCTCCCTCTGAATTGTTGTAATTCTGGAATTAAAGGGGTCTCAGGCAAAGATGTGAGGGTAGGAATAACAGTGTGTCTAAAAAGATAAATTAACAACAATAACTGTAGCATTAACAAAAAACCAGAACTACAGGGGAAAAAAAAAAAAACAAAAAACAACGCAGCCAAAGTTTTCCTCTGGCACCTTCCCCCCTTCAATACCATCATAAGCTACCAGAGCAAGCAGCAGTCCCAGGGGACGAGATGTATCCACGGCTTGGTGGCAGTAGCTGGAGCTGTAGAAATGTCTCGTCTAGGCACAGGGTGTAGAACACAGTGTGGGAAAACCTTGAACAAAACTGAAGCAGCAGCGGGTGCAGGGCAGTGGGCCAGGAACTCTTGGCAGGGCAGGGAGAGAACAGGTTCTGAAATCCAGGGGGACACAAAAAGAGACAGTGGTGGGTCACTCCGAGCTGAGCTCCAGGTGATGGATGGTGAGATCTTGCTGCAGACCAGAGCCGAGCAGTCCTGGCAGTTCCCTCCGAGAGCAAAAACTGCCCAGAGCAAAGTGAAGTCCAGGTGCCACTCTGTCTCTGACTTAGCTGCTTCCTTTGTCTTTCCCAAGCACACATAAGCACGCTCAAGCACCCAGCAATCACCTTCTGAGCAACTTCTGGGAAAAAATTCTATAAGAAAACTACCCAACCCCCAACATGGCCTCATAGTTGGAGACCAAAAAGCCCTATGTTATCTTGAGAAACCAAGGTCCTCTTTAGAATACATCCCACAAATTAAGATTAGGCCTATCCAGGAAGGAATTCTGCAGGATGGGAGAATATCATGCTATTCATTCAAGCCTCTCACAAGGGCATCTTTTTTAGGTATTCTAATTTATAAGGTCCATACAATTGTATACTCAATCTATCAAGTGTGTGCATTTTGGTGTATTCTACATTTGCAAAGCGGTGCACTATAAAAGTTATTAAATATTGAGGTAAAAACCCTTTATCCCTTAACTGTGTCTGGCTCTTAATTTTTAGGACCCAGGGAAAATCATCAGCCCCACCCAGGTGGACATGGAGTTGTTGAACCTCATTAAGTTCTCATAGACCCCACTTCTCAAGCTTGTCCAGATCACCCTGGATGGCATCCCATCCTGCTGCATCAAATGCAAAGCTCAGCCTGGTGCCATCTGCAAACTTGCTGAGGGAGCAATTGATCCCACTCTGTGTCACTGATGAAGATATTGAAGAGCACCCCTCCGAAGACAGAGCCCTGAGGGACATCACTCATCCCAGGCCTCCTCCTGGACATAAAATCATTGACCACAACTCTCTGTCTGTATTCATCCATCCATCCATCCATCCATCCATCCATCCATCCATCCATCCATCCATCCATCCATCCATCCATCCATCCATCTTCTTATCCACTGAATAGTCCACCCTTCAAATCCAAGTCTCTGCAGTCTGGAGATATGGATGATTTTTGGCAGTGTTAAAGGTAGTACAGAAGTCTAGGTAGATTACATCAGTCAATAATATCTTTTTGACCATGGCAATCACTCCTTCATAGAAGGCCACCAGATTGGCTTCACATGATTTGCCCTTGGTAAAGCCATGCTGGCTGTCAAGGACCACCTCCTTGTCTTGTATGTGCCTTAATGGTGTTTCCATGAAGATCTTCTCCATGATTTTCCCAGGCATAGAGGTGAGGCTCAGTGGTCTGCAGTTCACTGGGGATTTCTTTCTTTCTTTTTTTAAAAATCAGAGTCATGTTTCCATTTTTCCAGTCACTGGGGACTTCCTGTGACTGACATGACTTTTCAAATACAAAGGAGACTATCAGGGCAACATCCACCAGCTCCCTCAGAACCCTCAGATGCATCTCATCAGGACCCATTGACTGGTGGCAATTCAGTTTTGTCAAGTGATCCCAAATCTTCCCTTCATTTACATTTGGAGGTAATCCACTTGCCCAACCCTCAACTGAATGTTCAAAATGAACATTTGGAAGTTTGGGCATTCCCCAAATCAATGTGATAAGGTCAGATGCGTCACACCTTTTTTCTCAACACTTTTTTTCACAGTATAATGCAATTGAGTAATTTAATTTTGACATTTTACTTATCTGGAGGTTGCAGCAACACTGAAACATTCATGAAATATAAAAAAATCCTCAGAGTCCCCCATGCTCATGTTTTGTCACCTGTACATTTAGTTTAATTTTTATTCTTACTTAGGTTTGCCAGGATGAATATGTGTGCTCTGCTAAGGCCCATGAATTACCAATAACATTTTCAATAATGAAACACAGCTTTTAAAACATACTCATGCATCTTAAAAGCCAGCTAAACATATGAGCGTTTTCAGAGGATTTTTAAAAGCAAAACTAAAGTGTGTTGATTTATGCCTTGCCTTGATATTGAAATGCATTATAATTATCCTAGTCAAAGTTTTATGTGGCAATATACCCATTCCATAAAACATTCATCCAAAGAGGCATTTTAGCCAATACAGTCATTTCTCATAGTATAAAATGTACATGGATATATATTTACATTATATGTATATCATTATCAGACTCGCTTGATGGTATTGATACACACATATATGTGTGTATACATATCATATATATATGATTTTGATAAGGAATATATCCCTACCTGTATAAGTACAGGTCCTAAGAAACCTGTAGCCTCGTATGAAGCCCCCAGAATTTCCATACTAGAAAGCTAGATCTCCATTTTGATAAGAACTCATTCAAATCAAATTATACACTGCAGTCTAAATGTGCATAAGAAGCACAATAAATTCCTTTCAGTCCTGTGTTCTCTGTTATGACACAGATTTATGGAATTCTCAGGCTCTGGCATGGTGATCCTCCATTGTACATTTTAATGATTCTCTGGTGGCTGGAACCCCACAGTAACAATTCAAGTCAAGTAGGGTGGCTCTACCCTGAATTTCATAGAACTGGTAGAGGAAAGTCTTTGCTTCTCTAGGGTGGTTTGGAATGTGCTTGCCCTCCAAATAGTATCAAGTGCTGGTGTATTAACTTCATTTTCTTCACTGATACTAACTGAACTGCAAACACAGGTAGATTTTAAAGCATCAATTTCTACAATTACCCTGGTCAAAAATTTAATTCTGTTCAGACCATGTTCTAAATCTTCACTACATCAGACCTCACAGATTCCAAAAATCACATTTTCCCCCTTTAAATCAAGGAGTTTTGATCATAGACAACTTCTATCTGCAGATTGCAGTCACTGTGCACGGTCACAGAGTGACATGGATTCCAAAATCAGAAGGCAATGGCAAGAGCAATTTTATTAAAAAAAGGCACACTTTTATAGTGTGCTCCATGGGTTAAACATGGATTGGTTAACCTGAGAAAACAATAGTGTCTTCTTCTCTTCTTTCACCCCTTGGAAAACAATCCTGCAAAACAGCACATTTTTTCTGTGTGGCAATCACCAAACACCAGGTCTTGAGTTTTGCTTACATTCTTTGTTCAGCTTTTCCCAGGCTAGTCCTGAGAAAAGCTGAGAACTGCTTTTCCCTGTTTACAGCAAGTGACCACAGATCACAAATGTTAAAATAAAATCTTCAGCAATCTGAGTGCATGCTAGACATCACCCATTCCCCATCCTAGGTTAACTCCAGCCCTAGGAATACTATCTTCAAGTTCAAGGGCTTTCCTTTTCTTTCTTCAATTCTTCATTGCTTCCTGACTTCAGTAGCTGCTGAGGATCTAGCTACAGAGGAGAAAACAGTATCCAGAGTTTTAAGGCATCCTTTTCCTCTGCATGCAGCCTAGTCCTCTGCAACAACTGATGCAACATACTTTTCTCTTACTGTGCTTCTGGCTGAATATGTCTACTCATAATATTTAACAGGGAATGTGAAGCAATAGTAAGTACAGGTTAACTATGTGTAGCACAAGTATTTTTGTAATCTTTGAATCAGAGGTAAACTGGAATCATTACTGTCATCATAACTGCTGTTTAAACCCCAAAAGGTGCCGCTAGAAAAGCAGATTGCTGACACAGATGAACTTTGATGGTGTTTCTGACATTAAGTTGCTCATCAGAATGCTCAATTTTATCTCTGTGCAAAGAAACAGGAATGAGATTGAGCTTAATGGGTAGCAATTTAACAATTTAATAGTTTGGAGGTATATGACCTAGGAAAAGTATCTGTGATTGGCTTTGATTATATTTTCCAGTGTCATAATAATCACTTAGTATCACTATTAAACACTTGACAAGCTTTTCATTATAAGTCTGTGTTATTAGGACTTTCCAGCTTAAATACCTTATCCCTGAAAACTATAACCTTATAACCTTAATGTAAAAGGAGGAACATGTACTTTGTAAAATTTTCCCTTTTTTTTTTTTTTTTCAAAGATGAAGCATGTAAAGCTGCAGAGAAAAGGTGGAAACCACTACTTGATCAGATTTTAATGTATGATTTAGGCTTTTACGCATGTGTAATGGTTGCAAAAAAAAAAGGGCATACATGAGTAATAAGAGTTGAATCTTACCCTGCGCTGATAACCAAAAAAAGAGCATATGACTGGAATGTGATACTTCATGAATGATAATCACAGTATTCACATAAAGATAAGCCCATGCCTAATTTCCAGCAACATGTTGTTTTGATCTATGAAAGAGGATGGAATTAAAATTTCTTAACAAATACACTGAAGAGACAGGGAGTTTAATTGTAGTATTTGCATTTTAGAATCTCATGGCTTTACATTTAACAATCATTTCTCTAAACTGAAGAAATCAATTTATTTAGTAGCCCAGTTAATGAAAGCTCTAACTCAGAATGCAAAACCCAAACTTCACAGTGTTAGTCTGTGTCCGGTTTCAGCTGGGGTAGAGTTGATTTTTCTTCTAGGAGTTGGTACAGTCTTGTTTTCTGGACCTGGTATGAGAATAGTGCTGGTAATACAATGACCTTTTAGTGATGGCTAAGTTGTATTTAAACTAAACAAGAAGGCTGGTGGGACACAAAGTGTTGAGATGAGACACAGTCAGGAGCAGCTGACGTACACTGGCCAAAGGGGTATTCCATAATGTATTGCACCATTCTCAGGATATAAAATAGGAGGGAAACTGGTTGGGCAACCACTGCTTAGTAACTGGCTGGGAGTGATGAGCAACTGTTTTCATTTGCATCACTTTTTTGTATATTCTATTTTTTTTAGTTATTTTTTTTCTCTTTTTTCTCTTTTTTTTAGTTATTATTTTCTTTTTCTGTCCCATTAAACTGTCTTTATTTCAACCTACAATTTTCTTACTTTTAGACTTCTGATTCTCCCATCCAGATGCGGGCATGGGGAGTGATAGAGAGATCTAGTGGCTGTCTAAGTTTAAACCCTGATTATTTTGTGACCTTCCATAGGAAAGTATTGCCTGAAGATTACATCTCAGATGTTTGTTCACATTGTTAGGAAAAGATATAAATTAGATATAAATGTTCTGAAATATTTGCCTAATATTTATAATGTTCTTGAAATATTTACCTAATATTTATAATGTTCTTGAAATGTTTAACTAATATTATTAATTTATCAATAATTATTCTCAAATTTTCCAAGATGGTTCTTCTCATGAAATGTCTGATATATCATAGATTAAATTAAATATAGAATATTTTTTAAATATTTGAACAAACAATACAGGAAAAAATGGATCTAAGGCTGACAACAGCTCTAAGGTAGATCAGTTCTAAGCTGAATCACAAGGAAAAATTTCATAATTTTGATCATACGAAAAGCCATTGAGATTTTCTTAATTAAAAAAAAAAAAAAAAAAAAAAAAAAAAAAAAAAAAAAAAAGCTTAAGTACCAAAACAGGAAAATTCATGATAATTCTAGAATTTCAAAAGGAAATGGGGAAATAGACTCACTAAAAGATAGATCATTTTGCTTTCTTGTATGGCAGTAGAGGAAAAGGAAGAAAACGTTCAATTAGATTTTGAATTATGAAAATTTGCATAAAATGTCCTTCCAGGAAATGAAAACACATCTCAGTTCTGGAAATAGCAAACATGATGTAACAACTATAAACCCATCTAATTCCTGCAAAGCTACATTCTTGCAAAGGACAGAATGTGGGAAGGATAAGACATTTGCTATACTGAAAACATTGAGTTAGACCTTGCGTACAGGAGAAAGGAAATGAATCAAAATGACACATCAGTATTGAAGATATTAATTATTACCAGATTTTCACACACAATTCGCACAGGTTGTCTGACAAGAGAAATAAATTAAAAATCAAAGCAGGTTATTATTTATGCATAGGTAATATAAGAGGAAGTTTACCAAGGACAGCCCATTCTTGGCAAAGAACAAAGCTCTCTTTTTTCCTGGCAAGAAGAAGAGTTCTTTTGTCTGGAGAATGCTTCTTTTCCGAGAACAGGATTTTCAAGGGATGTGGGTTTTCTGTAATATCCTTCTGGGACCTCCCCAGGTCTAGCCATATTCCAGTTCTACAAATCGTATAAATTCAGAACAAGAGTGAAATATTAAAGAATTCACTAACATTAAATCTATTACTGTATACTGACTACTTAAAAAAAAAAAGAAAAAAAAAAAAAGAAAGAAGAAAAGGACTACATTGACTCAGCCAGTATAACTATATTCTCAGTCTTCAAGACAGAGCCAAACTAAAATGCAAGGTCTTGACTCAAAAAAAACCCCAAAAATAAAATAATGATACCTTCATGGATAGAAGCAATGAGGTGTAGATATGTCAGTTGAAACACTGCAATGAAAATAGAATCCTCATTGCAGTCAGCAGAGAAATTGGCAGATGACAAGGTTGCTTAAACCTTGTTAGTTATTTATTATACCTTATAATAAATAGTTAGTCCAAGTTAGTTATTTATTATATATCACAAATGAGCTGAAAAACATATTCTGGAAGATTGTGAGGCTCCTGGTCCAGAATCAGAGTAACAGTCTTATTGACATTCAGCAGACTTATCCTTATGGCACTTATGATCAACAAACTTCAAATGAAAATAAGAAGGTAGAAGGAATTCAGCAATTGAAAGACTTCCCCAAAAGTGGCATAATTTGGGATTTGTACGCTGACTGCGGAAGAAAAATACATATCATTAATGTAGCAAAGGGAAACTTATTATGTATCCAGGCCATGTATTGGCATATAAGCTTCCAATGTACCTCTTAGAACTAAAGAGGAAATTGAAAGCAAAGTAACATACCTAAGCAGATTTGAGCAGGAAATCTTTTAAAATTATATGTGCAATAAAGTGCCCCTTATGGAAAAAGTATTATATTCTTAACTCTCTTTTCATCAAGTTCAATACATACCAGCTTCAGAACTGAGATGCTATCCTAGGCAGGGAAAGGATTGCCAACCAAGGCATACTCTGTGAAGCTTTTAACAAGCAGAGTCAGATGCTCTGTGGATTCCAAACAGACTGGAGGCTTAGTTTGGCGCAGGAACTGTGTTTGCATTGCTTGAAATATAATGGCCATAATACCATGGTCTACTCCCTTTTCCTTGTGCCAATTCACACTGGGCATTTCAAATATGAATTGATGTATTCCATTCACAAGTGGTTACATTTACTATCCATAACTCTTGTTTGTGTTTGTTAGATACATACCCAGTGTGTCTCTGTGCATAATCATCCGGACACTTCAAGACTACAAGCACCATCTTTAACTGCACTAAGGGCTTTCATTAGAAAATATTGATAGGAGCTCAACACTGATGTAACTTCTGCTGTATGGCACAATAACATCCTACCTACTGCCCCTGCTCCTGGTTTTTATCATCAGAACTACATATTCTATCATATTAAGTTTGACAATCTTTGTTATCTTAGTCTGTTTATAGGTCTTCCTCCATCTTTGTCATGATGCCACTTCAGCTGCCACTTATTAGAAACATCCAACCAGATGGGTAGGAGAGCGCTTCTAAGAAATTAGACTTAAACTCAATACTAAAGATGCAAGTTACCTTAGCAATTTTCTTAAGAAAACTTGTGCAAATTAAAAACACATCCTTTGTTAACATTTCTTATCTGTTGCCTCTTCAAAGTCATGCTTCCTTCAACCTCTGGGAGTTTAGTTCAGGACTGGCAAGACACTTTGGGAATGATTACATGAAGCATCCATGCAATCCCTATCCAGGCTGTCTATGGGTGATTTACAGTGACAATGTATTTAGGTCGTGGAAGTTCTGGCACAACACTGGCTGATCAGGCAAGGGCAGGCAAGGACAGGTAAAATGTGGCCCATGAAGCTTTTATGGGGATGCCACCTGCAACTTCTGACATTCATTTGCTACTATCAATGATCAGCAGTAGACTAAACCATTACACAGCCACATGTTGCATTCTAGAGCCTTTAGGAATTCACCTTTAGATGAAAGGGGATGGGATGACAAGTTCTCTTTATCTAAGAGTATCAGTACACATGAAGCATCAGCAGGACTCTTCAGGGAGCAAAATACTTCTTTAATCATATTTAATTGTGCATTCACTTTGGGACAGTCCTGGGCATCACAGCTTCTCTCTGGAAGGTACATTCATCCAGCCGAAAAAATGGGCGAAAGATGTATAGGCATATAATGTGCAGATTGATTATCATAGACTGCTGCACTAAGTGCAATCTATGTGAGATATTTACAGTGTATTCAAGGCAAATGACTATATTTCATGCTGTTTGCAATCTTTTATTTTCTATTGGCGAATGTTTCCAAATGCAGATTTCCAAGTAATCATACTGTAGTAAGACTAAGTACAGCAATATAACATTTTCTTTGAGTAACACAGATTTAAGATGAGGAAGTTTAGAGAGTGCTATTCATTTAATAGCTCATAAGAGCCACCTTCACCAGGTGTTAAGTGATTTTTTGTAGCAAGCTAAATACTTCTACTTTTTAAAAATTCCAAAGTGTTCTTCTTGGTTTACAGTGTTCAGCATGTTCCATATTTTCTATGGTGAGGACCTAAAAATGCATATTACTGCACTTTTTTCTGACATATGTTGTTGTTTCTGAAAGTAACATTAAAAAGGGTAGAAATCGCTCTATGGTTAGTCCATATGCTGTTAAAAAAAATCTTTATTGTCTCTCGCAATTAGTTTGCAAAGATACATCTTCCACATTAGATCAAATTATTTCAAGCAAATCACCCTTGGCAGATTGCGAGGCTAGGTGGATCAGGTAACAGAAGTATGAAGGGTCAGCCCAAGCCAACTCATACTGCCAAAAGTGGGAATGTAAAAGTAATTGGGAAAAGATAAAGATAAAATAACTTGTTTTGCATTTGGTATACTTTTTCTTCATACATATGAAATGTATAAGCAGTTGTACTTGGTATTCATGCCAATAAGTTTATTCCATCCTACAGAAATCCCGTTGTCAATGCAATAATATGAAAAAGATTATCTCTGAGAATTAAGCTATTTGCTAATTTAATTTGTGATGATCTAAGCTAAAAAGTGAGAGATTTTTGGCATGCATGGAGAAAAAAATTTTAAATTTACAAAAGCAATCATTGGCTACAAGACAATTTATAACATATAATATATCTTGTCACAATGAATGGCAATTTTTACTGAAATACTTACTAATGAGACCATTGGTTTTGGATTCCTTACCCATCAGTATAATTGCAGTTGACTAGAAGAATCTTAAACTTCTTTCAGCAAAGGTGTCAAAACAATTTTCATTCAGTCTGCCTTCAGCATACACTGTCAATGGCATAGGACAAAAAAACACAGTGCTGTAAAGAACTCACTAAGAATATAAAAAGTTATTTAAAACATTGTTTAATATCTCCAAGTTAATAACCAAAAACATTCAAGCATGAGGTTCACCTAATAAGGACATTTTTAACATACTAAAAAATGCATCATAGGTAAAAATCATTCTCAGACCACTTTGAAACCTGCTTGGAGGCAAACGGTGCAAATAAAAAAGGCTCCAACCAGAACTTGGAATGAAATGCAAGTAAAAATATAATCATAATAGCATATTGAATTTAAAGTAAAATTGACCTTCATCACTAAGATGTGTACTCTATACTGAGTATGTCTGACTAGACTACAATCTGGTGCACAAGTTAAAATTAGCATGTGCTTACCTTTGCTACAACTCAGTACTGTAGAGCTACTTCTAAACTTACCATATCCTTGTTATTATAATTATTGAGCCAATAGATGACTCAGATTATAAATGGAAATGTTTATATAATGCACTAAGGATTGATTTAACGCAGTTTATCCCTTTTTCACCTATCAAAGTAAGAAGAAAACTTGCTCTCTAAGAGCCTAAATGGCTTCAGGTTTTCTGCAACTCCAGTCAGTATTTTAACCTTATCTGAGCGTTTGCTTTAATACCATCGTAAATGAACCACCAGGGATAAATGCTGTAGGAGTGAGCTTAAAGCAAAATCATTTCCTGATCAAAATTTCTCACAGATAATTTGTATCAGACTGATTTCCAAGATTTATTCTGAGATTGAATGTATTTATCTAGTTGATTTTAAGATTCATGTAAAAAAATTGTGTAGCTCCGCTTGTGCTGTTTCTCTATCAAATTAATTGAAGACTCTGCTACCACTGTACTTTCATGTCTACTGGTATCCCAAAGGCAGACTTGTCAATCACACAATCCCTCTGCTGCTGTTCTGCAGTTGACCTGATGCAGAACTGAAAAGGAGCTTCTATACAGTCAAACTGGAACTTATGGATGCCAGAGAGACCTTGAGAGACTCATTTAGTATCAGACAGTGGAAGTAAGGGAGTCAAGATAGAGTAAGAAAGGATGTACTAGGGGAAATTATTGTTTAGAAGTACTATTTTAATTTTTATTTTTTTTTTAATCTTTTTGGAAAGAAGCATGCAAATATAAAACAAAGATAATATCTATGCATAAATGCAGTGCATATCACACATCCCTACCCCCAGGTGTAATTGTAAGAATGTTAGCTGACTTTGGAATAAACGCAAAATACAAATTTATTTGAAAAACTCTGGATGGCACATTTGACAAAGATGTACAAGAACACAGTTCAATGACACTTAAATTTGAAATTAATTTTAAATAATTCAAAACTTGAAAATTAACACATCAATGCCAGCAGTTATAAGGCTAATTTTAGACTGAGAAATTTAAAATAATTTAAAATTATGCCTCTTTTCTTTTTTAATTGCACTACTACATTGTCACCCTGATGACTTATCACTTCAAACTTTAACACTAAATCACAAACGTTCATCCCATTGTAGGAAGCTGATTAACTGATGACCCTATCAATTAGACATTTAAAACTTATTCTTGGTAATATAACAACAGTGACTAATGATACATAGAGGACTTCTATGGACAGTCCAGTAGAAGAAAATAGTCTGTGATTGTTTTCTCAGACGATATTAATTTCTAAGGACTACTGTATTTTATCAGCAAGATTACTTATCAGTTTGCTAATGCATTACAAGTCTTCAGCCTTGGTCAGGATTTGGGTATGGCAGTCTCACTTATTTGGATGTTTATGATAGATCAAAGACAGAGTCTTTCACAGACATTAAGTGACGTTCACATGTAGCCCAACTTTAGGTGTTTACAGCTAATGTTAATAATCCAAGACTTCCTGTAGAATTTCAGTAAGAGAATTAATAATTAATTCCTTTTGTGGATGGCAAAAGTCCTTAAACATTATTTTGAAATTAAATAAAATATAGCCTAGGGTGAAGTATTTTTCTTAAGAAAAAATAAATAAGGTGAATCAAGTTTCAGAATTCCCTTAAAAAAAAAATCTGTTGTTCTTCCCACCCCCTCCCCCCCCAAAATGTAATAGATGACAGAAACAGGAATAAAATAAATCAAGAGTTGCCATGAATAATTTATATACAATGACAAAGCAAAATTTAGATTTTACAGAGGACTATGTGGCCAGATTTCTAGGGCCACCTTTGTTGGAATCAAATTAAAGGTTGATTGTGTATAGCATCTTGACTTTTACAGAACAGAAGTTTTATGTGATTTATCCCTTAAAGACCCATTGAAAAACAGTTGGAGACAGAAATCTGATTAGATGTTGTTCAGACCCTCAATAAATATTTAGGACGATAACTCTTACTGAAATTAATGGATATTAAATGCCTTACAACCACTGAGAATGTAAGCTGTGTGTGCCTGTACACACTGAGGAAAAAAAAAAAGATATTACAGGACTGGTTATGTGTTCTTCTAAAAGGCTCAAATCTGGAATCAGATCAACTTAATCTGATTCTCAATTCATGTTTACTCCCTTTGTAAGAAAAAGAAAAACTTTAAATGCTTGACTGAAAAAGGCATAAACTCTAGAAAACTGTCTTCAGGCCGTTTAATTACTTATTGTCCCATCAGCTTTACTTAAATTTGGAATATGTTTCACCATTGCAAGAAGGTAATTAAGCTGAGATGGTTTTTATCTTTTATCTTTTTGTCCTCAGATTATTCTCAGAAAGACAGCAGTTTAGAAAAGATTATGGAAAGCACAAGTTTTTTTTAAAAAAATCTATTATTACACTAATAGTAATGGCATATAACACAAAATTCTGTTTGGAAAAGATATACCTTGAATGGATTAAAGTCTTTTTGAAGATACTAAAAATTATCTGCAAGGAAAAATTAGTAACAGCTTTCTAGAATGATAAAAGTACATGATTTAGAGTATTCTGTAGGGAATGTAGGGGGATCTTCACATTCACTAATCTGAATTTTTTGCTGCTTTTACAAATATAATAAATCGTCAACACTTTGTCTAGTAGTTATGAGTGCAGGATGCATTTTACTTAAATTTATACTTTCATAAGAAGACTGTTTCCTAGATATGATATACATACAATATCCAGTGATCATATGTAAACAGACCAGTAAGATCAGAGGTTCCCATCTGATGTGGACAAAACCAAGGACAAGCATGACACTTGTCAGCTTTTTTTTTACTGTGTTTGATGAGAGGTTGCACTAAAGATATACTTCAGTCTCTGTGTGAACCTAACCTGAGAGAACCTTCTGCAGTTGCCAGTTGCCCTTTGTGCATCTTCTAGAGTTCACAGCTAAAAAGTGTCTGAGTCAATTTATTTCAGTATCTTCTCTTCAAAAGCTGTGTTTGGTTCTCTCTCCCACAAAAATCAGGTAAACTACCTTCAGTCTGATGCATCAGTAACTTTGGCCACAAGGTCCATGTCTTGTAGATTGGGGCACCCTGTGGGAGAGTTGTTCTTGTTGATCCTCCACAGTAAGCAGCTATTGTGTAGGAAAGGTAGATACAATTACTTACTGTTCTTAAACACTTTTTCTCACTCATCTGTAGGAATCTGAGCAGGGCTCTTCATTTACACATGCTATTCTGATGTGTGAAAATGGCAAAAAACAGTACTTTCACCTTGAACAGTCCTCAGCATAAACCAGACTGCAGTTTTCAGTGCAGCGGAAGAAGTATTTAACATCTAAGCATATGTGTCTATGTCTGTTGCAGGAAGAGCAGCATATTAAAGAAAGACAAAATTTTGCTTGTTGGTGCATTCTGCTATGTCTAGAGAACAGAAAGAAAAATCTTTAAATCATGTCTTTCAAGAGAAGACCAGAATGGCTTGTGACTCACAGCAGGAGAATTTTTTAATAAGGAAATTATAGGGAAATATCAATAAATATTTCATTAAATGATTGAACTGAAAAAATACTAAAGAAGATTTGTTCAAATTTTAAAAATATGAAGCACTGCTATTGTAAATGCTATGAAGACAGCAAAACAGAAGAAATATATTTGCTTACCTTCATCCATGAAGGTATATTGGAAATAGCTAATCCAGACATAATCTTTAATGGATTCCTTCATCATTAATATTTATGGCAAATTATGTACAGTGTACATATCCCAAAATGCTTTGATTTCCCAAAAGGTTTAGAAATTAACTCTGAAAATATTTTTCTGAAGTCATTAGATTTAGATCATTGATATTCTCTGATAATACTAATCTTGTATTCTAAGTAATTACATAATCAAGTAAAACCTTACATTTTATTTTTATTTAGTAGCTTTTCTCTGATGCAAACAAAACTAACTTCTGCTTCCATTTAATGCCACCATTTTCAATTTCTGTGTTGTTTTTCCTCTTAATTTTACTGTACTCTGGAACTATTTGACTTAACATAAGTTAAAAATAAATAATGATTACTAACTTAATTTTCCAGAAAACATTCTAATTGTCTCTTTTCTTTAAGTCATTCATACAATCTTCTCTTTTGAAGAGGTGGATGTCTTCAAGAAAGAAAAAGATATGCATTCCTCAAAGAGGAAGAAAGGAGAGGTAGATACTTCTCAGGAATGAGATTGAAACCAATATTTGCATCTGAAAGTCACAATTCTCCCTCAGTTGAAAGAGAAATAATAGACTGTCCATTAAATGTCTAAAAAAAAATTATATTCATAATCTCAGGATTGTCTCCTTTGCTACAGAGAAGCACACTGAGATGTACATTCAACACCTTGGTAGGGTTTTAACACCAAAGCAGTGAATCCCCTGGGTAGTCCCTGTTTTTTGTTAAGTTGTTTCCTTTTGACAAGATATTACACACTCTTATCCAAAATTGCCTCCTGTCTAACACAAATAAAATTAAGAAGAAAGAGAGTGGGAAAAAAAGGGAAAAGTGTCTTTGCTCTGTGAAGATCACCAGTCCTCCTCAGACATATTCAAGTCAGAGGAGTGGTGAAATAAATATTCAATAATTTGATGGGGAGAAAATGATAGCTAAGCCCTCTTGACCTTTCGCACAGCCCATTAACACAGTCCGCTAACACCTGCTTTGTAATTAATGTGCTAATCAAGGCAGCAGGGTTCACCAGTTGCCACATTGCTGTACAGATTTCCAACTTTGTTGCCATGTTGCTATCTCAATTAGTCTGCAGCAGTCTCTATGTAGCCTCCTCCTGCAGGAAGAAAATTGGTTTCAGATGTGAATGCTTCATAATGAAGCAATCCCTTAATGTATAGTGAACTTGTTATGCATTGTGCTGAAACTAATTTTCTTTCTTCTAGAAGTGTATGTGTGCTTAAAACTTAGAGGCAGAACAAATGATATTCAGATTTGTCCCAAAATGAGGTGTTTGGGAATAGTCTACAATAAACAGACAAACTGTCACAGTCACAGAGTTGAAAAAACTGTTCAATCAATACACTGTTTGCTTAGGTTCTGTCCACACACGCACACAGACAAATCATGTGTCATATATTTCACGTCCACTTGCAATATTAATACCTTTAGAATTACTGAAATGACACCTGTAAAGCGAAAAAGCATTTGAAAACTGCCATGAGGATAAGGTTCCCATGGAAACCAATTTCCTTGATACCCATGTGTTCAATATAACTGCCTATAATTTTGTTGGGATACTTGTGGGAAAAAAAAACAAACAACAACAACAAAACCAAAACTAGAACAAAAACTTGGAAATAACTTAGATGTTTTTAAAGGATATAAAAATACTCTTTTAATGCACTATATATCATGCATGGAATAGCACTAACCTGATCAGCATTCATTGCTTCTAGCTGTGGCTTTCATGCTACCTATGATGAATGTGGTGTGTTGATTTAGGAAATCTCAGGATTTTACCAAAGTAAATACAATGCCTTGAGTTCTTTGTTCAGTACATTGAGGAGTTACACTGGAACAGCAAGATTTAGCACATTTGCAATGAAGATTATGTCACTGAATTCCCTTCTGCAAGTCCCTAAAACTGGTTACCTTACATAGCGCTTCTGTGTGACAAAAATACCTTAGTTCCAGGACAGAAGACACTGCCTCTATCAAAAATTATTTATGATAAAATAGCATGTTTCAGACAGAATTGGTGAGAAGTCAAAGTGAGTTGATTCAAATTGAGATGCAGAGATAAAACTCTCATAAGGCTGTCTGTAATAAGAGCTGAAAAAAGAGAAAATAGTCCTTGCAAATAACTATAAAGTTTATTCCTTAATACACAAGTAAAAAAACCATCAAACAAACCTTATAACAAATCCCAAAGAGTTTATGTATTTTTTTTTTTCTTTTTTGAACTGAAGAAATTTGGTGTCTAAAGCAGCATTATTTTTAGCTTTGGTCTTCTGCTATCCTGGAGTCACCTAAGGCTATGTTAATCACCTATATCCCAAGTTACCTAGGTTTCTTCAGCCATCTCATATCCTTAGACACACTAAATCTTTAACATCTGGAATCTTTGTTTACCCTGCAAACATTGTAAATAAAATGTATAGTCCAGTTTTTGAAGTAAGATATTTCTAAAACATGATTATGTATATCCATGTGAACTATTAAAAAAAAGGGTGAATATTTTTTCTGTCATTTTACTGAAGATGAGGACCAAATATCCAAAAGATGTCTACATTTAGTTTAAGACACTGGGAAGCAAGGATTCTTTTTTCTGACATTTTTCATGTGTAGAAGGGGAAAAAACAGCACTGTAAAAAGAGAGTGAGTATGCTTTTCAGTAAAACAACATTGGTAATACAAGGGAGGGAAGTAAGAATACAGATTTTTTGTTTCCTTCAAAACAGGTTTGTGAAGATATTCAGTCATAAGTCATTGTATTGCTTCATTGGGCCCTAGTTAAACTGTTTGCTTTTTTATAAAGCAGATAACCTAGGTTTTCTGAGCTATATGGCAAAGTACTGAATCCATGTCAAATAGAAGTAAGAAATGTGCCCAAAGCTTGAGATAATTCTTCTTGGTGTTGTTATTTCTACAGCTGCAATGACAGCTGTAACAAGATTTTCCAGAAAGTATGGAAGTATATTTTACCTCTTTAAATATATTCTACTAGCTACAAAAAAACACATTAATCTGAGTACACTCTGTTACATTTCCTACCCATCCAATTTAAGCCATAAGCAGAAAAGAATTTAAAATTTTATTAGCTATTTCCTCTAAGGAAGAAAACACTGTTTTGCACTGCTGATAACTGGTCCTTATTGTCCCTGATTCTGAATTAATGTCCTTAATTCTGGGTATGCTATACTGATGATATGTTTTGGCATTGAACAGACATGATGTTTTCTCCATAGGCTACACCACTTTCTACTTTTTGTGTGCACACCTACTGTTACATATAGATAAAGTTTGAAGTATAATTTTATTTTGCAGTTTGTTTCCTTGGTTTAAAAAAAAAAATAAAAAAAATGGAAGGGAAAAAAAAAAAGAACTCTAAAATAATTCTGTTGTAGTTCCAATACATTGAGACAAGATTGTTCTGAGATTCTTTGTTCAAATAGTAGAGGCAGTAACTGTGCAATCGATATGTTAAAGTCATGAAAAATGTTTCTGGATAGTCAAGAGGTATATACAAAACCTTCACACAGTGAATTGTGGAAAGGACAACAGAAATAAAAAAATGGGATTAGAGTCTTTAAGGGCTTAAAGTTAGAGTCACAAAGTAAATGGGGCAACAGAGAGTTTTGTCTCCAGCTATATACCTTTTACTGTTCAGAGAAGATGAGGAAATAAATTGATAAAGCAAGTGTTCTGATGCTATATATGTATTTAAATTTGAATTACTGGATATTATCAACAAAGTTGAAGTTTTGTTTACTTTTGCCTTCAAGACAAATTCTTTTTTTTATTTTCAAAGGCTTAATATTTCACAATTTAATAAGTTTTACCAAAGTTTTTAGTCCCTTATAATATGTTGGACTTTTCACTCATAATATTCTTGCCAATTTATATTAGGGTCTAAATAAAGAATAAGTAGATATATGGAGTATTTAAAAAATGTTTTAAACATAAATTTGTAGAGAAAATGAGCGCAAATACCTTGCTAGCTCTTGGTATTTACTAGATGAGAGTGATGATGCTAAATCTGAATGAAATATGAATGAAAACTATCTTAAAACACAAGATAACACTGAAATATTTATTATAGATAGATTACATCTCTTGTTGCATATTCTTAGCATTACTCTGTAGCACAAAGATATTTTTAAATGGATCTTCCTTCCTTGAGCATATTACAGCTATAATGTCTGCATGTAAAATATGCCCAGATCCCTACAAACATTTTCTGAAGTAAAAACCGTTTGTTAAACAAAAGGCTGTGAACTCCGGTTTTGTTTTTTAATTGATCAAGCCCTGCAGAAGTTGTTAGTTTTGTATTATAGGAGTCATTTACACTGTATCATCTTCAAAAGAGACTGAAAATATCAGACCCAAATGTGTGACTACAGAAATCTTATCTAAATATTTTTTCCCCTTAAAGATACAGAGTCTGGGGCAACCTGAGCTAGTGGTTGGCATCCCTGACCCTGGTGGGAGAATTGGAACTATATTTAAGGTCTCTTCCAAATTAAACCAATCTATGATTATTTGGTTCTACAAGTTTTGTCCTTTGGGGCTTGACAATCTTTCCCATTTTATATTTTTTTTTTGGTTTCTAAAATATAGTCTTTCAACTTATTACAGTGTAAGAGTCACAAAGATAAATGTCCTCATTCCTTCACACATTGTGGAATACAAAATAATATAAATTTAGTGGGATATTTCTATGAAACAAAAGAGAACATTACCAAAAATAATTGTTTCTTAATAAAAGAATCATTGCATTTTAGAAACTTTTCAATGGTGTTCTTCGCAGGGCTGTTCTCTGTCTGATCTATAGGTATGGATAAGACCTTGAACCACCTGGCCTAGCGGGAGGTATCCCAGCCCATGGCAGAGTGGGTTGGGACTAAAAGGTTTTAAGGTCTATTCCAATCCCTTAACATTCTACGATTCTATGGTTTGAGAAGCTAGATTGATACCTTTGGGAGGATCAATATGAGTTCTCTGACTGATAAAAATTATTAGATCTGGCTAACTAGCTAGAGTGTGATGCTTATAAGCATCTGTAAGAGGCTTAAAAAATCATAATTGCTTTAAACACTATTAAGATCACTAAAGGTCCTTGCTCAATATGGCAAACTGTATAAAGAAGTAGCAATCATTGAAGCACACCCTGCCTCCTGGATTTCAGGAGGCTGGACTTTGAGACACCTGATAGGAACTTGAGATAAGATAAAGGTGATATAAAGGCTAAGGTACAAGGTCTAAGGAGAAGAAGACAAAGCCTAGGGAGAAGAATGTATCCACAAGGAAAGCCAAGAGCAGCTATGCTGAAAATCAGCTCTGGGTGGGTTTGGTGTGGGAGATGCTGTAGCCCACAGACTCATTTGGTAAGGCCAGGGAGGTTCTGGGGTGCAAATGCACCTGAACTACATTAATCCATGGAACTGTGTGTTTCATGCAACCCTCACCACTGAGAAGACCAGAAGAAAAGGATCAGAGGGCAACCACGGGATATAGGGCTGATGATTATTGCTCTGCTTAATCTGTCTCTCACTTTCTTTTCTCTGCCTCACCACCATGCCCCCTCACTCTTCTGGCTTTTCTATTACTTTCTTTCTTTCTCTCTCTCTTTCTCTCTCTCTCTCTCTCACACACACACACACACACACACACACACACATTTTTACTGCTAAATAAAATCCATACTGTTGACTTCAGCATATGGTCTTGTTTGCACCTTAATTTGACTAGAAGTATCTCTCTAATAATTTTAATAATCAGATTGTAACAGTGTGGTGCAAACAAGCTGAGAAAATGCCACTCATTTTATATCCCTGGGTTCTAGGGAGAGATATTCCAGTCCTCTCCTTGCCCTACTTACAGTATAATACGTTTGTCCTCTATGTGCAAGCATAGTGGCAATAACAGAAACATAGTTTTAAATGAGAGCATTTTTGTTGTTATTGTTCCTTTATAAACAAAAGTAAGTTAAGAAAAAAAACCTCTAAATGGACTATATTCATCCAAATAACAGAAAAAAACTGGTACACTGGTATTGGTGGTAACATAACTCATTATGTAATTCTGAACACATCTCACTAATAAAAGAAAAGAGGACCAAGAAAAAAAAAGAATCTGTTTATCCTGGTAAAGTCTATTCTCTGGAAAGAGACTACAAATTTTATTCTTATTGAATAAAAATCCTTTTGTGACATGAGAACTTTAATTTATGGTACTTCATCTCTAAATTGGGATGAAAAAACATTTCTATGTCCTAGAATAAAATAGAATAGAATAGAGTGTTGCATATACATACATTTTGAGATTTTTTGTGATCTTAGAAATGTATTAGAGAAGAATACAGGATTATTTTGTATACTACAATGTAGGTTATGTTTCAGTTGTATTTTGTACCTGTTTTTAAAACATAGTAAATGATCATGATAAATGGAATTTTTTATTTGGTTGGTTTGCTTTTTACTCTTCTTTGAATGACGTAATGAAACTGTATTTTCAGTTCTTCCAAAAATTAGTGGACTGACCTCTTTTTAACAAGCTTAACAGAAATACAATGATGTGTCAGAGTGTGCTGTTTCTTTAAGAACAAGATAGTAACCTCATTTTTCTTATGTTTCTTTCCCAGAATAGTGAACATTAGGCAAACAAAGTGCTTTGCTGGGCAGCAATGAAACCCTGAATAGCTCCTGTATCTGAATTTTCATTGACAACAGTTTTAGCCACCAGCTACCCATTCATGCCTATAAGTTCAATTTTCCTGAGTTTTTGTTATCTTTTCTGTATCCTAGTTAAGTTCCATTTTGCCATCTAGAACCCGTGTGTTAACCATGTATATCTTGGTTTGATTTAAAAAGTCAAATGTAATAGAAAAAGGGAAAAAAAACATAAAAGAGAAGTAATCACATAAAATCTGTGTCTCAGCCTCATAAGCTCTGCAGTTCTGCAGATTCATCATCCAAACTTAATTTGAAGTGACTGGGCTGATGCTACATTGGCTGCCACTTAGGCTCTGACTAGTGCTACTGCTGTGCATCATTAGAACACTTCCTGTTGGACAGAAAAATGTCATTGCTGCTGGCTAGCACTACAAAAAGATGCCATGCTACAGGAATCTGTTCAGTACCTGGAATAAGATTTGAGTTGTCACAGTCTCATTTAAATAAAATAAAATAAAATTAAAATAAAATAAAATAAAATAAAATAAAATAAAATAAAATAAAATAAAATAAAATAATAAAGTAAAATATACAGGAGAGAACTAAGAGATAGGGGTGGGGGAGAAAGAAGTGACTGTCTTACAAAAATGCCCCTGGACTGTTAAAATAAAAAATCTGATGTACTGAAAAAGAATCTGGAGTAACAGCTGTCATAAGATTGAGATAGAAGGTGACCTCTCCCAGAAAAAGGTGTCCCTGGAGTTTCCTGGCTGACACCAGAGTGGATACATCAGTTTAAATACATCTTCATTTAATCACATAAGGTTGCAGCTAAAATGTCAAAACTCAGTAGGAATACATAGACACATGCAGAGACAAATGTATATATATATATATATATTCACATATATACATACGTGTATATATATAGGGAGAGATTAAACACATGCAAAGAATACAGACAGCGCTATGGTGGCAAAGGAAAGATGAGTAAAGCTGTAGAAATCTAAGACAATTATTAGAAAGAAGAAACTTAAACTCACTCCCCATTGTTTATGGGTACATGACCTCAATTTGTAAGAAACTCTTACATGATTTAAACTCCTAATTTCACACATCCTCAGAGAATTCGCCCATACAGCTAAATTGATGTGTTATTGCTAATAGGGGCTCATTTCTACTGTGGAAATGTCAAGCACGTATTGAATAAATCACTTTAAAGTCAGTTAGATTTACAAAAATGCTATTTTTTCATGCTAAAAGAATCTACATAGACAATTAGTTCTAAGTAGCTATACATTCTCTACCTACTCTTAGACCCTTTTCTTCCTCTTTTACTATCCTGTGGCAAGAACTTCCAAAATTCATTAGATCAAGTAAATTGATCTAATGGAAATTAGATATGAAATTATGGACCTTATGGTCATAGCTGAAAATGAGACCGGGTGAACCCTAAGAAATTATGAGGGGGAAAAAATATATATATATATATATATATATATATATATATATATATATACACACAAAGTGGTGTGACAAAAATAATTCCAAAGAAATTAAATGTATTAAAACTTCTATTTTTCTTTGTAAAGTTCACAGCTTTTCGTTTAACAAATGGTTTTTATTTCAGAAGACTTTTTCTTTCTTAGACTGTTTTTTTTTCTTTTATCCCTTTTTAATTCTTTTTTAGCCTAAATAAAGATAAGAGAATTCCCAGAAGTAAAGGCAATTCAGTTCTGTTGAAGAATTACTTAAATATTATGTGTGCTCTTTAGCAATATAATTTTAATATATTATTTTTATTTATTATGATATTAAATACAAACATCAAAGCACCAAAAGAGAAGGTTTCTTGAAAGACTTCGCATTCAAATTCAGTGTGTTGTATATAATGCATTTCCTGGCTCTGTCTATAACTTAGGCACTTAAATTTAAAGAAAGCCTTGTGGCCCAAAATAGTGTTACAGCAGATATGAATACTGTCCATCATTAGTGGAAGAAAAGTGTAGCTATCTGAAGAAAACAATGTGCTGGGTTGAAGGCATGTGACAGAAAGGTTTAAAATGTCTGCACATCTTTGGAAGTGTGGCATTTTCAACTGGCAGGAGAGAGGCAGGCGGAATAGGCTGAAGAAAGGAAATTGCCTAATGAGGTTTGAAGGGAAAGTTGTTATAGTGCTGGTCCAAAACACACCATAATCAATTTGTATTTCTCTTTTTTTTGTCTCATCCACTGTACCAGGTTCTCTGTCAGGGCCTGCACTTCATAATAACACTTACACTGTGCAGGGATAGAATAAGGAAAGGTTAGGAAAAGTAGTGTGGGTGATAATATTGACAGAAAGTGCATAGGTTGCACGAAGGCAGTAATTTACAGCAGCTGAAAAACTGGCTAGTATATACATTTTAAAAAACAATAAGATTTTGCAACTATTACTGTCTATCACACATTCTCTGTGTATATGCAAAAAGAATAATTACCAATGTTCTGTGTAGTACTCTTAGTAAAATACAAAACTCCTATTATAAAGAAGAGTCAAAGGTAACATCTTTTTTTTCCCCAAATTAAGATCTATGTTAGCTTTCAACATTGCACGACATGACACATTAAGTTTTAATTATTCAATGAAGTAAGAAAGAAACTTTGGCTTTTATCTAGAAAATTAAAAAAATAAGATTCTTAAAAATATAACCTTCCATTCCAAAGAGCTTACATTTAGAGTAAGTAAAGAACAGTTTTGTATACTATATAATATCAACAGTTAAATTCCATCTATTTTTAGAAAGTGCTAATAAGCATTTTGTCTAGTACAGATAACAAACAGCTTTCAAAGCAATGCCAAAATTACTTCCATAGAATCTACCAGAACACAGAGACTGTAAACTCAGGAAATCAGTCTATCTTTTGTATGTTTCTCTGTTTAATTGGGGTCATGGTTACATATTCCTAATATATAGCTATGTTGGAAAACAAGTTGACAGTTATATGAAAGAGAAGTACCATCACTAGGAAGAATTGTATTTAATTATGTGTTGCTAACCACAGAAATTCATGGAGTTGATACTTAGAAAGGACTAACAAAAATCATACTGGCTTATAGCCAACACTGAGACAAGGCTGACATTTTCATGACCAATAAAGGGTATTTTGTGATTTAATTTTTTGTTTAAGCATTAAGAAAAAAACCTCAATCTGTCAAAACATCAAATGATTAAATTTGCTTTTTCTGTATTGCCATAGAAGTAGATGGACACTCTAGAGTTCGGGGCTGTTTCCAATTCTGCCACTTTATCAGCTGTATCAAGTAGGTCTGCACAGAATAGTTTGAAGTATGCTGCAATATAAGTAGATATCACCTTGTAAGTAATTTAATATATTGTTCTCCTAAAGAACTCCTCCTGTGACAGTGATGAAAATATAGAATTATTGAATCATAGAATCATAGAATGACTTGTGTTGGAAGGTCTGTAAAGGTCATCTAGTTCACCCTGCCTGACATAAGCAGGGACATCTTTTACTAGACCGTGTAGCCCAGAGCTCCATCCATCCCTGGCCCAGGGACAGGGCATCCACAAGTTCTCTGGGCAACCTGTTCCAGTGACTTGTCACCATCATAGTAAATAAGTTTTCCTGACATCTAATCTAAATCTACTCTCTTTCTGCTTAAAATCTTTTCCCCTTGTCATGTCACTACATGCCCCTGTAAATAGTCCCTGTCCATTTTTCTTGTAGGCTCCCTTCAGGTACTGGAAGGGTACAATTAGGTCTACCCAATGCCTTTGCTTTTCCAGGCTGAACAAATTGAATTCTCTTAACCTTTCTTCATGAGAGGTGCTCCATCCCTCTATCAATGTTCTACCTTTACTACAAATAACTGATATTCTGATAATTTAGCACAGACTGCTGTGGTGCTATCAGACACACTGTGAATGCTTTAAGAGGATGCATACTGTTTATGTTATATGGGCCAAGGCCTATTGACTCCCCCAAACTGAATTGTATCCATGTCTTCAAAAGAAATCAGGGCTAGTTTTGAAAGTTTTCTTTATATCCCAGTGTTTGTTCTTCCATGAAGCAAATAAAATTATGTAATTTTAAGTGGCTTAGAATAACTCGGTGCAGGCTACCAAAAAACAAACAAACAAATAAATAAATCCACAATAAAAAGCAACAAAACCCACCACCAAACAAACAAACACCACCCCCACAAAAAAGTCTCCCCAACCCCCCCCAAAAAGTCAAAGAAAATATTTTCAGACATACAATATGAATTAAAAATACTAAGCCCCACAGACTAGTTTCAAGAAGCACTCCATCAGCCTTCAAATGTGATGATGGACAATTTTTTTCTGGTTCATATATGAATTAAAATTTCTCCTTATTTTTGTTCAACTACCTTTTTGAAATGTCAAAACAGTTTAGAAAAAGCTCATTAATAGTAACAGCTGTTGCTATCTCTAACACAAGACAGGTGAATCACCAAGTGACATAATAGGAAGGCTATACTGCATGATGTGTTATGAGATGATGTGAATAGTGTTATTATGTCCACTGTAGGACTTCCCTTGTTGAAGAAATGAAGCACTTGATGCATGATACAAACATTACCACAAGGTTCTCTCTTCATATAGATATCTACATAACATGAAATTCTACAAGGTGTGGAGGCACTAATGATAGACACCCCATTGCTTTCCATATTCACATTCAGTAGCAGACACTACAAAGTCTAGTGCAGCTGCTTCCCAGTAGGACAATGTGCTACTGAAGCACAGGTTTTCTCAATATACTGCACATCTTTGTGAAGTAATGGGAATATTTCAAGTTTCTTTGTGTGGGCAGAAATTATCTTGTTCATATATTGCTGATATTGAAAAGAGTATTTCTGGTTTTGTTTTGTTTTGTTTTGTTTTGTTTCTTTCTCTTTTGAAATTGTGTTAGTTGGTCATTTAATAGGTGAATTTTTTTAATGAAAAACTAGACTTTGATAAGAAAGCTTCAAAGAAGGCTTATTCTTCTTTGAGGAAGGCAATTTTCAATGCAAAATGTTGAACCCTGGTATGAAACCATTTTATTTCCATGAAAGAATGCCTTTTCACTATTTTTTGTCCAGGAAAGGAATTGTACTGCTATATTACTACCATCTTGTACAAACATCTTCTTCTTCCTTTCCATTTTTGGATGCTGATGGCTTTTTTAGATTCACGAGATCTCAATATTTTCAATTTTAGTTCTCAAAAACACCTACTTTGCCAAATATATAGCAGGCTGAAGATTAGTCTTCAAGATACAGTGCCTCATAACTCCTGTGGTTTCAATAAAATCATAGAATCACAGAATAATTTGGGTTGGAAGGGACCTTAAAATCATCTAGTTCCAACCCTCTGCCATGGGCAGGGATATCTCTCACTACACTAGATTGCTCAAAGTCCCATCCAACCTTGCCAGGGTTGCTCAGCTTCTCTGGGAAGCCTGTCCCACTGTCTCATCACCCTCACAGGAAAGAATTTCTTCTGCATATCTAATGTAAATTTCCCCTCTTTCAGTTTGAAACTGTTACTCCTTGTCCTATAGCTACAGTTCCTGATGAAGGAATGCCTTTTTCATTGACTATGGCAGCATTACTTTAAATCTGTTACGAGAAAAACATAACTTTAAGGATCCTACTGCTGGACTGTGCAGCACAGTGGTGGAGCCTGAAAGTTCAGTCTTCATCAAAGCTATCTAAACCCATGCTGAATCCCAATATCATGTTGCAGTTTTTTTCTCGTATAAGCTAGGTGCCCAAGTCTGGCCTTTACTGCAAGCTATGTATCACGGTTCACCACTAGTAAAAGCATACTTAATTTACTGTGATCTTCCTGACAAATGCCACTTTTTTTTCTCCCCTTCTTTCCCCACCTGACAGGTAAGTATGGCAAAAGATGAAAAATTTCCTGTTTGTTATTTAGTATATTTTACTGGATGCTGGAAAAGTCTGAAGGCATGATAGTTGCATGGATTGTATATTTAAAATGTACACTTCTCCTTTGAAAAGCTAAAATACTCAAACAAAACAAAAACCCCCAAAACTGTGACATTTGATTTTATCAGTGGTTGTGTCTTACAGAAAAAAAAGTAGTTTCCAGAAGTGATACATGGATGCAAGTTAGAGACACATCGGTCTATCCTAGATTTTTCTTATCTGTCAAGTACTTCTTTGATTTTATTTGAATTAACACAAGATACATTTCTCCTGCTCATTCACACTAAAAATTAAAGTTCATAATGATTCTTCAAAAAAAAGTTTGAATGGAGATGAACAAATGGCCTGAAATAGGTCAGAGAAGTTTCTCAGAGCTAATTACACTAATTTACTGGTGCTTCTCTGAATATAATTTCAGCAGCACTACTTCCTAAATATTGGAATATTTTAAGTTTTGCACTATCCTAGTTGCTCTGCAAAGAAATGTGATGCTTAATACATAAGGCATTTAACTCATCTTCAGTTTCTTGTTATCAGCTAAAGAAACAACAATCTGGTAAAAAAGTGGATTCATTAACTTGTCTCTACATGAGACAGGGGAGTGGACTGTAGTCATGAGAGCTAGAAAATATCTGTGTCAAAAAAATAGGCTAAGGAAGCATCCTGGTATCAGTACTTTTGCTATACATGTTCACATGTTTTATTTGATGTATTGGGTGTAGGTGGCAATGCCTTGGTGATGAGAGGGATGCAGAGAAGGGCCTGTCCTGCACTGGACACAACTGGTTCCATCTGGCTCCAGTGCATCCAGCACAAGGCACAGCTCAGTTCCTCAGCCAAGCACACTTAAGAAAGGTCAAAATAATGCACAGCAGCTGTGAGACAGGAGTGAGTGAGAAAAGGGTGAGAAATAGCCCTATAGACAGTGAACTGAGAGAAGCAGATGGAGGTGGTCCAAGAGCCAGAGCAGGGCAGAGGTTCCCCTGCAGTTCAAGGAGATTACACAGGAGCAGATATTCACACTGCAAAACATGGAGCAGGTGGATATTTTCCGAAGGAAGCTGCAGTCTGTGGAGAGTCTATGTCTGTATCCCATGGGAAGGAGCCATGATGGAGGAGGGTAAAAGTGTGAGGCAGAAGGAGCAGCCCAGAAGAACTGTTAGGAACTGACCACAGCTCCCACTCCCCATTACCCTGCTCTACATGGCAGTGAGGTAGAGGAGTCAAGAACAAAGGAGTACAGTCAGGCCTGGGAAGAAGGGTTGGTGGTGTTTTAGGTTTCGTTTCTTACCATTTGAAGGTATTTTTAGCAAAAAATGAAATAAATTTCCCCTAAGTAGATTCGGTTTTGTCTGTGATAATGGTACTTGATAAATGATTCCCCCTGTATTTATTTTGTCTTAAAAAATAGGGGGTTTGTCTTACTTTTTCTCCCTGTTCCACTGAGGACCAGGACAACATCTGGGAGCCAGCCAAGGTCAAGCCACCACAATTGTACATTAATGGCCAGTCAATCTTGTTTCCTTGAAAGGAGTTATATGGCAACTCATCTGTTGAAGAAAAAAGAAGAGCAAGACAAGAGGATAGAAAGGTACAAAGGCAAATTAAAGTAGATAGTGAGGCCATTTGATGCCCAAAATAACATAGATTTTCTTTTTTTCAAATATTATTTAGACAGAAGTTGAATCTCTGAACTTCATAGGGGCAGATTTTCATCATTGCAAATCATATCTCCTCTGCTTCCATAATGGCTATGCCAATTTGTGACAGATGAAGATGTATTGTACCTTGAAATGATCTTGCAGTCCAAAGTGGTTTAGAAAACCTGTCTTTTATTATAGTAGAAAAGACTGTGTAATGTTTATTGATTTTATGTGTGTGCGTGTGTGTGTGTGTGTACATGATTTTTTTTTTCCCCAAAGTGATCTACATTTCAGAAATAGGAAAGCATATTTGGAACTGTAATGATAAAGTTAAAATTCCAAAGGATTCAACTAAGGCTAAGAAATTAGTAGGAGAGAAGATGGGGAACAGTGAAAGATATGCAGTGCAATGTATGAATATTTAGAGCTTAGGTCTCCAAGACAGAACTAGAATCTAACTTGCATGTGCTATATAATTTTTTCACAGCTCTCTCCTTTCCTAATACTCTTTTCCCATATTTTTTCCATATTTCTTTGATTTGTTGTTTTCTATTCTGAATGTTCTGCTTTTTGTTTACTTTTTTCCCAAGCCCTCTTCCCTATTACTTTCTAGAAAATTACTTTCTAGCATATTACTTTCTAGTATTTCAGCCTTTCTGAACCCAGCATTTACAGGTTTCCCAGTCAGTTCCAACAAATTTGTTTCATATTATGCAAAATGAGCATGTCCATTATTATTGAGCATACTCTTCTTTTGAGATGCAGTAACATCTTAGGCTATGTATGCATTACTACATATGACTATATACAGAAGATTTTTTTTTTTTTGAAAAAAGCACAGTAAAATCTGTGTGGTACTATATAGAGCTGTGAATCAGCATATCTTTTATAGTTCATATTTTTTCAGCTTAGTATCTGAAATCAGAACTGTTCCAGAATCTGTCCAAAACATGCTCATCTTTTTAAATTATCTTTTAACTGATAAAATTGGTTGAAAAAACAAGCAAACAAGTTTGACAAGGACAGTCATTCTATCAGAATACAGCAACAGATACACATGACTAAAAGATACCCAGCAAAATGATAAAGACCTTGTTGTCTTGGCAATGTTGCAAGGAAGTATTAACAAAGAAAGAGCTGCTGTATCACACTAATAAGTTCCAAAGTCTATCTTAAAAAATGAAATTTTTTAATTAATTATTAATATTGGGTCCTCAGCTGCTAAGCACAACTTGGATGAACTTCAGAGAGCATTAACATTACTGCTAAAAACAAAGGAAGGACATGAAAGCTTGTGTTTCCTGTTACCCTACCAGCCAAGACATTATTGCAGCATCAAAGAAGAAATTACTTTTCAACATCTGGATTAAGAGAAAATTTAAACCTTTTCACTGCTGAAAAAATTTTTCTGTTCATTCAACAGGAAGGTTTCTTTGAGCTCGATTTTCTCACTGTAGAAAACTCAGTTCCTGTCTGTAGTATAGAAATTATAAGAATCTGAATATGATATTATGTTATCATCTGTTCACTTAAAAATACAGTTTATAAAAAAGTTCAAATGACTCCATTTTAGCATATGAAAATTCAGGGACCATTTGATTTTCTACCTCCATTAATATGATTCTGTGGATCATAATACTGTGCCATGCTTTCCTTTCAAGTACCAACATCCATTATGAAATTTCTCAAATTTTATACACTTTCATTCCTAATCTTTCACAACCTCATTGCTTTGATGCCTACTACTTATGGTTGTGTTTAAAAATCAACATCTAACATCAGTTAAAAATGTCTATGGCGTTTTTCCAACTCCTGTTTTGTCGCAAAGAGAAACAAAATCCTTTCTTGGTTTATGTTTTGCCAAACTTTAGTTTCTACTATAGAACAACTGTTCCATATGAGAGGCATTGCAGAGCTTTATTAAAAGATCTTTTCTTTTCCTGAGGTTAAAATTCCAGTTTTCTAAATTTCAGTTATAGAAATTGGACACGGTATTTCTAAATAAATATCACCAGGATCACACTTGACCCATAGAAAGTAGATTTAGAAAATATTCCAGGAGTTTACCTTCCTACTTGGTGTAGCATCATATATCATTTTTCTACATATATTTTCCAGTATCCTTTTAGTTCGTTAGTAATTTTAATATTTATATGAGAATGTTTAATTTTCCACAGTCTTGTTTGATTCATAGAATTATGGAATCAAAAGGAGTTGAAGGGATCATCTGGTTCAACCTTTCCTAGAAAAAGCATGGTCAAAATAAACTGTCCTAGTACCTGTTCAGATGAATCTTAAAATTCTCCAAGACTGGGGAATCCACCATTCCCCTGGGGAGATTGTTCCAATGGCTGATTTCTCTCATTGTTAAAAATGCTCCTCTTGTGTCAAACTGGAATTTTCACAGGAGTAACTTGTACCCAATATGCCTTGTCTTTTCCATGTGACTCCTTGAAAAAGAGGATCTCCATCTTCTTTTAGCCACCCTTTAAGTACTGGAACATGATGATAAGATATCTTCTAAACCCTCTTTTCTCAAGGCTGATCAAACATAGTTCTCTGAGCCTTTCCTTGTCACGGCAGGCATCTTAATCCGAGGGTCATCTTTGTGACTCTTTTGCTCATCTTTGTGTTCCTTTTCTAAACCCTCTCCAACCTGACTGTATCTTCAATAGTAATGTAATTAAGACAGTTGTTTCCTATCTGATATTTGCTTTCAGTTTATAGAAGCTAACCTAACTACTATCCAAGTTCCATGATCTTGCACTTTAGACTACTTGATCTTTTTCCATTATTTTTAATATGGTTCATTTATCAATGTCTAAGTCTTTTATATGATTTTATCAGGCTCCTTGTACTGATATTTCCCATCTTTTTCTTATCAATATATTTCATCATCCTATTCCAATGAAAATATGAAATGATATTGACCTCATAGCTTTTTATAGATTTCCAATTCTTAATGATCTTTATGACAAGACAATGAAAAATTCTTGAAAAATTTTAAGCTTACTTTCTATGATTCTGCATGGAGTTTCTCAATTTTCCAATAGTGAAATTTCTAGAGACACTTTAGAATTAAATCAAAGTTCCTGACACCAAAGACATATTAAGAAACTTCAAGAACCTTCTTTCAGACTTCATAGCAGATCACTAAGTAAAAGTTTTACCCTGTCAGACACTTTGATCAGTTAGTTAAAGTAATATTTTTAATTAATTAATATGAGAAAAAACATGAGATCTGGGAATATTGCACAGAATTCCACTAATCACATGTTAATTAAATTATTATTAAATCACAGTCATATACAGAAAATATTGTCATGATAATAATATCTACATCAAGAGTAATGAAAATGATGTTTCAAAAAATAGCTTTAAAAAAGAAATAATTTCTGTGCAATCAATTTTTTTCCGCCATTTTTTGGTATGATTCTTCTCCTACACTCTAAAGATAAATTTATGGATTTTTCAACCATAAGTGTTCTGGTCTCAGTTGTAGCACCTTGTATCAATAAACTGCAATGCAATCTGGCTGCTGCTGGCTGATTGCACATTATCCTCCCTCTGGAAGAGAAAATCTTGCTCAACCTAAGAATATTTTCAGCACACAAAGCCCCTGACCCTGAGATAGACTCCTCCGCCTGAGATAAGGAAAAGATAGGAATAATTCTTTGTACGTCTTGACTCAAGTGTTAGCTTTGTGGATAGCTTTTCAGAGCCATGGCGTGTTATAAGGAGACGAAAGTGAGTTGAGAATCAGAGTGAATACCACTGTCTCTGATTTCACCCTTCTCACCCATAGTGTTGTGGGAGGCTTTGATATGAGTCTTAGCAGCAGGGAGGATGCCAAGAAATCTTGCCACTCTGTGATGCCATCTTGTACTCCTCTAACACTGCTTCGAAGTCCAGAGGAGAAGCTATTGCACTCTGTGGCCCTTGTAACTGTTTGATGTGTGGAGTCAGAGCAGCGTGCAGGGATAATATTCACTTCAACACAGGACACTGTAAAATAGACACAACTTCAGTGAATCTTTTCACTGCCAAGCAAATACTTTGGCAATGACATGACTTAAGTTAACCTTCTTTCTCAGGATGGCAAAGGCCCTTGTAAAATTCTGAGCATGCTTCATGGAGGTATGTTTGTGAGTAGTGGAGAAAACAGCGCACCTAACGCTTTTCTATATTCTTCTTAATTTCTGAGGCTATCACTCTTGATCACTTGACATGATCTAGTTCTCATTATTTGTGCTTAGAACACTGTTCACTGATAATGAAGTTTATTTTCTAGTTTTATTTCTGAGATCTGTGGTGAAGAGAAGTATAGAAAGTAAAGGTGGACTGAAAATGAAATATTACAATTTATTTGCTAATGCTGTTAGTTAGTGTCAGTTGTCTATGACACTATGTTTTCATTGTTTTTATTGTTATCAGATCTGGAAGGGAAGCTGACAGGAAAATTTCCTACTTTACAGATCATTCGTTGATCTCCAGACAGTCAGCTGGCATGAAAAATGCCTGAGCTCAGACAGAGACCACAAAGTTTTTGTAACATTGTTATGTTGTATTTACACAATTGTAATAATAAAATAATAATTAATATTTTATTAAAATATTGAAAAATATTATTATTTAAATAATAATAATTATTTTCATAAATATAATAATTGTAAAAATAAAAAAATAAACATATTTACATTATGTTGTAACCATATGTAGTATATGTGTTGAACATATATAAAAGTGTTATTAGAACTCAAAAGTAAAGTGATCTGCTGAACACTTTAAAGAAGAAATATTTGGATTATGAATGCAGTTAGGAAATACAATAGCAAATTGTTATAATACCATGAAATATGAATTAAAACTTGCTCATTCTTATCTCAATCTATTGAATGTAAAGGCAAACTTTAAATCAGATGTGTCCTCATTTTTTAATAGAATTTTCCTTATCTAGATTAAGACTCTTCTTAAAATTAAAGAGACTTGTTGAGACACCAAATATCTGTTTCCAGACTGGGGACATCAGGAATCATCAATTCAATAAGTTTTCAAATGTACAAGAGGATAGAAATTATGAGACTGCTCAGTGATCCGTCCTATCTTAGGGCATGACACAAAACAGAAAAAAAAAAGGAATTTTTCTATTGATTCCAAAATGCTCTTTCCCAGACCTTATAGCTGTCCTTATGTAGTTCTCACACATGGAAATGATCCGTCTGAAAATTTTTAAACCTTTTTTCAGAAAAAGGCTAAGTCTTTACTGGTTGAGAGTACCCAATTTTATATGAGGAAAAAAAAATGTTGATTGATACTTTAGTACAGCCTATCAGGAGAAAAAAAAATTAAAACCAAACAAACAAAAGAAAAAACAAACAAAAGAAAAAACAAACAAACAAACAATAAAACCCAAACCCTTCCAGGTCTGAGCTATGGTTGGAGAACACAGTTTGTGGATTTCTAAAAGAAAGTAAAAATTAATTTAAAGATGTAATCTCTCAATTAGAGAGATGTGTCCACATCATTCATGAGACCCTTTAGCTGATGCAGAGGATTCTGGCTACTTATTATGAAGGAGATCCTTGTCTGACATACAGCTGCATGTTTTAGCTCTCTTGAACACAGTAATGAAAAACTCTGGTATGAAGAACATTAGCAAGCTTTGTTACTATAAAAATTCTGAGATTTTGTCCTGAGATGGCCTCAAATAATTTCTCCTCATCTTGTTTATCTGCTAAGAGTAGAGATTCAAATACAATTTTGAAACAAATATAAAGGTGTTTGGTTTGTGGGTAAAGTATTTCCTGTTTCTCATTTCTTCCTCCAGTGTTATTACTTTGCCTCCAGAAGACATTACAGAAGGCTAAAAACTAAATTCTTAGAAAATTGTGCTAGGATTAATTAATAGCTGAACAGAAAAAAAGAATGGTCTTAACAGAAGAAAAAAAACCACAAAAACAAAAAACAAAGCAGAAAGAAGGTAGAACTTTGCTGATATAAACTGGACTTTTCTAATTTACATAACTTTACAGGATTTTGCTTTTGTTGTTATTTGATTTTGGTTTAAGTTTAAGTTTTGGGAGTTTTTTTAACAGATTTTGACTTTTTAGTGCAGGCTTTTTTGATGTATTCATGTGATTCCTCAAAGTCCTCTGGGGGAAAAATCTGAAATGCATTCACTTATCTGAGAAAAAAAAAATACCACTGATATCATTGCCTAAAGAAATATTAGGAAAAACAAATAAATCACAACAGCAGAATCATTCCAGAGGGGAAAGGAACTCCAGAGACAGAGTGTTTTCTTGCACATACAGTATATTAGAGATGCAAGGTACCTCAAGGCTTTCAATTGATTTGATTTTTCTGTGGTTGGGTTAACTCAGTATTTCAAGGTCCTTGATTCTTTATTATGTTGTTGTTTTCTTCTTTATTATGCTTTTATTTTGAAATATTATGCACAGTAGCACTGTTTTGAATGTCATATGAAGACACAGGGATACATAAGAGCACTTGCATTTTCATGCAACCTCATTATTCCCTTGGTTAAACTGACTTTTGAACACTTCTTTCCTTCTGCAACCCACCTCCCTTCCCCCACTCCTGCTCTGTCTCACACAACATTTGACATTTTGGGAGAAATACAACTCAAAAGACCTGCTACTGTGATAAAATAGTGAATAAGTGAAGATATTCAGGATTCTTATGAATAGTACATGATTTTAAATCAGTTATTAAGAATGAAATCTGTGATCATGGATATCATGCTGAGTAACTTAGAGAGAGGGAAGAACAGTGCACTGAAAAAGCACATTGTTTGTATTTTGCAGGTTGCCCTAAACTTAAGATATGATCTCAACTATGTTGCCTATAATTGCATTTTTCCAGTCTTTACACAAAGATGAATATTGAATGAGACGTTTAAGAGACTGCTTCTATCACCTGAGAAAACTTTCAGGAGTCAGGTCAAAACTGGCTTTTCTTCTTGTTTGTTTTTAATTTTGGCAAGCTGTCAATAGCTATCCACATATCATCTGTTATAACTTTTTTGAAGAACAAGAAAAATTATTCATGTGGTTTAGTTTCATTCGTTTCATTGCCATGTAAGACACATAATTATTTTTGGAACATCATTTGCTTAAACTACTTCTAATAGCTTTTAAAATAACCTGTACTGGATGTGGACACTATGAAGGGTTTCTGACAGAGATTGTTGATTTATAAGTTCAAGATGGACCATAAATTTTACTGTATGACATTTCAAAATGAATTTTTAAATGTCTGCAAACTCTCAAACTGTCTTAAGGATTTTACTGTTTGTTATTATTTTTGAATACAACATTTAGCAGTTGTATTCTATGTCAAAGACCTGAAGCACCTGGCACTTTGTTCAGTTGCAATATGTTATGCAGTTTTTACACAGGTTCCACCTATACAGTACAGGAGAAGGGGATTTTTCTGCCCATAGGAGTTTACAAGAACACATGAAAGGTCAATGCAATTCTCTCTAAGAACCATGACAATGGGAGCAGCAGAGGAGCACATCATGTAGCAAGTGGTGTGAAAAAGGGATCAAAGGCAGACATGGTAATGCTCTGTGGCTAAGCAGCACAGCCTCCTCAGGCAAGGTGGGAGCTAAAACAGCATTTCAATTCAATCTAACCTTCCTAGGGGGACATTTCTAGGGGGTCACTTCAAAGTCAGCTTCCTGTGTGGAAAACTCAGATGAGTTCTGTCTCAGCCACTGGAGGTACAGTTGGCTGCTGTGTTGGTAGCCCCCACTGTCTTTGCAGATAGGGTGCTATGCTGAATAAAAGATAAGATATAACAGCTCTCTGTGTTGCTGCTGCCTGATGCAAGTACCGCTGTGTTGTTTGTGTTTAAACCAAGGCTTTATGCTAGTTGGTCATCTCTTAGTGGAGTAGACCTGGTGGTTTTAAGTCAGAATACTCACTAGACAGTTTAATAATGAAAAAGAAATTGCAGTAATACTACTAATAATATAAAACTATAAGGAAAAAAGGGAAAAATAAAGAAAGATAAGACCCAGTAAAGACAAGTAATGGCAATGAAAACCATTTCTCACCACCATCACCAAGTGACTTATATCCAGCCAGTCCCCAAGCAGGGCAATCTGCTGCCAGCCTCCTCCCTAGAGTGACTGCTGGGCATGATGCATGATATGGTGTGGAATGTCCATGTAGCCAGCTGGGATCAGCTGTCCAGGCTGGGTCCTTTCACAACTCCTTGTGCACCTTGGGCCCACTCACAGGTGGGGTGGGGTGAGTCATAAAAAGGCCTTGACACTGTGTAAGCTCTGCTCTGCCATAGCTACAGTATCAGCTATCACCAATGCCATTTTCAGTACAAATCCAAAACACAGCCCTTTACAAGCTACTCTGAATAAACTTAACTTTATCCCAGCCAAAACCAGCAAGATGAAGAAAGGAACTGTGCAAGCCAGCACATGTGTTTGTTGGTCATATCAAAAGGAGTTACCACATTCAAAGTGGTTGTCTCAAACACAGTTTGAGGTGAATATCTCGTCCTCCCTAAGGGAATAGCAAATTCAAGTATTTAAAAAAACAGCTATCTAGAGTAGTATAGGTTAAACTAGAAATATCTTGTGGCAGTGCAGACATAAGAAAAGAACATTGATAAATTTCCTCTGGATATCTCTCATCATCCTTCTGCATAAAACACTTTAGAAACGTAGAAATAGCTTCATTAGAGCAACCTAAGACAGATACAATGTCACACATAGGTGCATTTATATCCTCTATCATTGCACTTTGATTCTACTTATTTGTTCTGCACCTATATACTTCAGCGAATATAATTCAGATTTGAGTTTCCACAGTGAAAAATCAGTAAAAAATAAAAATCATAACTGATTTGGTCTTGAAATTTTTGTCATATATTTTATTGCATTCCTGTGTACAATATAGTCTGTTATTTTTTATAGAAGTGTTTAGGATCTTCTTCTGGGGAAAAGGGCACAATGTGTCAGTGTGAGCCTTTCACAACCTCTCCTTTACTTAGACTCTGTCAAATATGATTCAGTGAGACTAAAACTGTTCAAGATAAAAATCAGTTTTATTCCTTGCAAAAAAACCCAAAATTGCAGGGTGGAAATATTTTTCAAGATTTGTATTGAAAATAAATATACTATATTTTTGATGAAGTAGATAAAAATAATAATGGTCTAATATTATTGATTGTATACCACCTCCTATTTTCTCATTTTCTTGCCTTTTTTTATGAATGTTTGTCAATAAGAGATCAGGATTACTGCTTTTTTAATTTTAGTTTCTAACGTTCCAAACTGTTTCTTATTGCAGATTTGTTTTTTTTTTCTATAATTCTGCTTGTCTTGAGATTACTTTTTAAACTTATTACCCTTTCTCTTTCTTATTTCTTTACTTTTATTCTTTTATCTATGCTATCCTATGCTATTTCAATTTTTTTTTTTAACTTTGCACAACTTATACCTACCTTCCTCTTTCTTTTTTTTTTTTTTTTCCACTTTCCTCTTATGCTTCGTTTTGTTCACCAATTAAAAAAATATGCAATTTAATTTGACACCAAAGATCTGGAAACATGGAAAAGGTCCTGTGTGTTATACTGTCTATGCCAGGTTTCATTTTACAGGAACATGAGGTAGGGTATCTCAGAGCGGATTTATGTCTGCCACTCTTGAATGGTTTCCATTAACAAGCGTTTCTTCCTACTGTCTGTTTCTTTGGCTCAGTAAGAGGAAAAAAAAACTTATTCCCCTTATTTCTCCCTCTTATGCTCAGTATGATATCTGTGTCTCATAGGAAGGAGCAGAAAAACCACATACTAGTTTCTTTGTGCCACTGCAAAACTGATTTTCCTCATTGTTCTTGAATGTTTGAGTTTTCTCCTCTGTCCTCTTTTAGCCTGTTTGAGAATTTCTTTCTATATTTGATGTTCAAGTCATCCTGTGTTCCTTGTTCAACTCTGTTACTAGCATTGTGACACCTCTCTTTACCACCCTACCTACCCTCCCTCTCTGTGGGAATGTGTGGTAGGATTAGATGGAGGATGAGTTAGGAACTCATGTCCCTATTTTATCCACTTCTAAAAGGAAAAGATATTTCTCCTTTTAATGAAGCTGAGCTGATAAACAACAGGAAAGACTGTCAGCTCCTATCTGAAAACAATCTTTCCTTGTTACCCTCTCCTCACCCCTCTTTCATTTCAAAAAATGATAAATAATTGAAACCCTGTCACAGAGAAACATTTCAGTGCTCACCTTGAGCATCAATTCTCAAGACCACACACAAATAAGATAGAAATTCAAATTTGTACATACTTTGAAAACATGAAGTCCTATGCAAGCACTAAGTATGGTTATGATGACTATTAGTGATCCTAAGCACTGTGAGACTTTTTCAGGACAGAACTGAGACTACTTTGACATATCAAAGGGAAGTTAGCCTAGATTTGAGGCTCTGCTTTAACTAAGTCAATTTCACACCTGCTCCCTTTGTCAGTCCACATGTTTGTCATCAATGAAAAATCCTCTCCACATGAGCATTTGCAGTGGGAATGATTATGACACATTTCATTATCTTCAGTAAATTGGATGGTTCAGTCCTTGAACTGCTGAATACCCTACACAGGTCTTGCCCACTTTGCAGACTTCACTCAGTTATGGTGTAATTGAGTTGAACTCATCACATGGAGCTTATGCTTCTATCTCTGCTGCACAGAGGAATCTTTTCAGCTGTGGTTCAGAGAACAAAGGGATTTTTATTTCCCAAAATCAAAAAAAAAAAAAAAAAGCTGGCCATTTTGATACCACTTAGTCAGTGGAATCATACAATTTTTGTAAATAATCAATAAGAGCCCTTATTTATTTGTGATTTCTTAAGTATTGGTTGGAATTTCTAAAACTGCACTTTGGGGGGTTTATGTCCAAAATGTTCTCATCTCTGAATGAGTCCACTTTCATTGTACCTTGAAACAGTTATTACCTCATTTATTCCTATCCAAAAATGATAATTACACCTGAAATAATTTTTACTCTATTATGAAGCAATTTTTAGGTTAAAGCACATTGAAGGCTTCTGTGTAATGGAGCTAAAGATGTTGAATCAAACTAAGCAGCATTTGCCTTGATTTCATTATTCCTTTTCTCTAGCAAATGCTAGAATTCAGTATTTCAGTGTAGTTTAGGAAATTAGAATTCTACCTGGGGTTATAGTTCCTACAGCTTTAGCAAAAATAATAGAATATATGTCCTGGCATAGTGAACATTTAATACATATTCTTATAAATCATTGGAAACTATGTATAGATTATTATATGAAATACTATTTCAACGAAAGTTGCTTTGTGCTGCTAATTTTCCTCACAGGAGGCTTTCTTTCATAAGTGGAGAAAATCACCTAGATGCAAGATTTAAAGCCAAGGTTTACATCTCTGTATTTCAGGACCCCATATAAACACATTTCTCTTTGATCTTTCAGAGGTGAGTTGGCAGTCCCTGGAGTGTGACCACAATACATAAGGTATGTGTCACCTTGTGACACTTGCTGGATTGATTCCTTCAAGTGAGGTAGTTTGAGGAATTCCTGCTTTACAGTTCTCAGTGGGGTTTAGAGATGAGAGAGATTTCAAGCTGCCAGGTGCCAAAGACAGGAGTACAACTTTGAGTTTCAAGTGAACTTTTACTGGAATAAATACACTCACAAATTTTGTAGGTGCCTCCAGGTGGTTAAGTCTTCAGACAATTACACAGGTATCAAGTTTTTATAAAAAAATAGAGTAGAAAAACAGACAAAGAATATTCATTCATTTTTCAGCAGAACCTGCCAGCTAGCAGTTATGAAATGATTCAAAAATAAATTGGGAGTGTGGACTTGTTTAGGTTTTGACCTCTGGTTTTGGGTTTGTTTTTTTTCTTCTTTTGGTCTTAATAATATGTAAGAGTTTCCTAATAAGAAGGGTCACAAGGAAACAGCTAATCATTTCCTACTTACAGATTTTTTTTTATATATATCTGTATTAACCCTTCCACCTAAAATACTGTGTCACACAAACACAAAAAGATACTATTTTTATGCTAGTGTAGTGTTCAAGTGTCTTATACCACTTTTTTACATAATTAGAGGAATTTTAGCCACAGCAATTGAAGCATTATAATTCAGTTTGAGTCTTGGGCAAGATGAAGAGAGAGAGAAGAGATGGTAGATTTTAATGAGAAGGATTTCCATATTCAAATGGCAACTTATTTATTACAAGATCTCCTGTATCATAAGCAATGTGAAATAGTTTTCAAACAGATGAGTTTTTTCTCAAGCATCAGTAAGTGAAACAGGCAGAGATGTTATATGTGAAGCTAGATTGCCTCACAGAACAGGGTCTCTCCACCAGATCTGGATCTAAAAAGCAAATGAAACAGCAGTACTTCCATCACTCCTATCACAGAAACAATGATTTGCTAGATAAATTGACAAAACTACCAAAAAGAGTTGGTGAGTCTAGCATCATATGTGAATGAAGATAGTTAAAATTCCCCTAATACTTACTAGCCCTTACTCTGTTAGCAAGATTTATCACAAAATCATGTCTTTAGATACAGACTAAAGGAATAAAGAAATAATGCATGATTTTTGATGATCTATATGGCTTGCTCTGTAATGAAATAAATTTGTTCACAATATTATGTCTTGAATGACATTTCCACTGAACAAAGTTCCTGATATCTTACTGACTTTGTTTTAGAGAATATTAGGTAAAAAGATATTAACATTCTAGATAGTAGGTTTAATATTTTCTTTATAGCTTTGAATTTACTTCCTGAAAAAGATTTAAAATTTTCCAGCTGTAGGAAGAACATAAAATATAATTAAAATGGTCAAAAAAGCCCAATGAAAATACAGCTAGGGAAGGCTAAAAGAGAATTATCTCTTCAGAGTTGAAATTATGGTACGAAATGGGAAGAAGGGGAATACAAGTTCTATGTGTAAGGTGCTCCCCTGTGAAATCCATCAATCCACCTTAGTATCCACTATATATATGCAGCACAAGTACTGCACAGGGGGCAAAGAAAGAAAGATTTTTTTTTTTTTTTTTTTTATATGTATGTCCAGACTTGTCATCTTGTCATGGAATAAAATTTACTAATACACTTATGAACTCTTCAGGTGTACATACTTAGTTCTTTACAGCCGAAATTTATTCACATTCTGTAGGATGCATCATTATTTGAATGCTAAAATATTTGTAGAAGGGTAAGGATTTTAATTCCAGAAATCTATCAGAGATTTATTTCCTAAAATTATGTTGGATTGTATTTAAAACATAGTAGTTGACATTGTAAAGTCATTGTTTAATATTTTTTAATGAATTTGCTAATTTTTTTAGTAAAATTAATTCTGATGAAATAATTTGACAATAATGGGGTGCTTATAATAAGTGCATACAGAGGTTTTGCAGTGTAAAATCAGCACTGAAGGTGTGTGTTCTTTCTTTCAGTTCTTTTTGTATTAATGATAGAGGTAAGAGTTCAGTAATCAGAGAAAAGGAGTAGCTTTATATACTTTTTTGAGATTATGCTATTTTTGAACACTTAGAAATGGTAATTTTAGACATTAGAAAAAGACCAAACTTTTTCAGAAGTAGAACAAGTAAGGAAACATTTTTTTGAGAAGAAAATATTTTTCATTTGGCCTAAATATAAAAACCAGACTATAGAACAAAAATCAAATCAAAAAAAAGTCTTTTGTACCCAAATACCTATTTCTATCAATTAATACAATTTTTAAAGACTTAAGTAGAATTCAGACTCAGTCTATGCCATTAATGAAAATAAGTTACTTCTGCATTTAACCTTTTGAAAGAAACTTCATTTAAAAGTATCTATACTGTAACTATATGTTAACTATACTGTAACAGGAGCAACAAATGGAGAATATCTATGTGCAAGAATTCATGGAGCCTTTTTTTTCATTCAAAGCCTATCTATCTATCTATCTATCTATCTATCTATCTATCTATCTATCTA
>CM031858.1:98633702-98768790 GCA_018697195.1 Certhia americana | reverse complement strand
TCTTTCTTCTTTCTTCTTTCTTCTTTCTTCTTTCTTCTTTCTTCTTTTTCTTCTTCCAATTTTCTTCTTTCTTCCTTCTTCCTACTTTCTTCTTCTTTTCATGCAAGCAAAGCAAAGCAAAGCAAAGCAAGGCAGCAGCAATAGGGTAAGGTGGTGGTGATGATGATGATTTCTACCGAAACTTCTTTCCTAAGTATTCTTTACTACGCCAAGTACAGTGTCATTTCTTACACATTTCTGTGTAATTTTACGTGAATTGTCCTAAGTATATGACTTACTTTATCTACATACGTGAATTATTTTATCTATGTACGTAAATTTTTCAATCTTGTTTCTGTTCTAAATTTTATCTGAAAAATCCCAAGCAATTTTCTACTGTGTTTTAGTTATGTCTATAAAAATAGTAAACTCTTAACTGGTATCAGCTATCTGTGGCAACTCAGGCAGCTAATATCTGTTACTATAAAAAGCACTTAGAAAGGCACTTAAAAAAGCACTTAAAAAGCATAAAAACTTATTCTTACTTAAACTTTTTTACCTGATACTACAACTTATATTTACTTATGTGGATTAATATATCTTAGTTTCTCTAAAGTCTTTAACTCAAATCCTACACTTCTTTCACTCTCTGAGGGATTCAGAGAGGGACTAACTTCTTGATTCCCAACAATTTTTAGCAACCATTTTGATTACTTTCCTGCTTTAGAAAAAACTAATGCACATAAAACTTTATAATCATTAAGAAATTCCATTAATGTCCATTGATGAAATTATATTTACTTTTTTTTTTTCTGAGCCTATTTAAATTTTCCAGAAGCAACTTTACAGATATTATGTTCTATAATTTTGTTCTATAATGCAGATGCTAATTTGTCAGGAATTTTGATGGAAATAGGTAGAATATGACTGCATATAGGATGTTTTGGGTGTGTTTCTTATATCATGACAGTGTGTTTGGTAGGGGTAACTAAGATGCTCCTAAATAAGCAGTCAAGGATTGCTTATTATGCTTTTAGTACCAAAAGTATAATTGAAATTTATTTATTTAAAAACAGATTTTCAATTTTTTTTTAACCATATAATGCCATTTTACCAGGCTTTCTACAAAACTTTCTACAAAAGTGTCTATTAAATAATATGCATATTATGTGACTGCTTTGATATTTCTTTTTTGTGTGCTACTAATGACAGGAGGAACCCTGTTAAAATAAGAATTCAAAAGAAAGCTTAAAGTTGAAAAAATCCCTGATTCTCCCAGTCTTGAATAGTCTTCAATATTACATTGGTATTTCATTGATAACAGTGAGTTGGTTGTCACAATTTGTTCACGGTCAACTCCAATATCTTTGCAAACTAGTGTGCAACAGTATTTAAACATACTCTTAGAGTCAAAACAGCTTGTTAAAATATAGATAAATATTTCATTTAATTGTCAACTTACATTGCAATTCAATAACTTGCAGAGGCTGCTGCTCAGATTTCATGTAATTCTTGCTACATGCTAGAAGATACCAAGCAACAGTTCTAAAGCTAAAGATTTTAAAGCAAAGGAAGAACAGCAGAAAGGAAAAACAATCTTTGGGGATTTTTTGCAGTTTTTTAGGTTGTACAGCAAGTTAGGAAGAATAAACTAATATGTTTGTTATCCAAAAAAATACCTTTAATAAAATCAAATCTCTCTGTAAGTCTTTGAGGATCAATTGTAGCATTTTAGTTATACTGTCTCTCTAAAGATTTAGTTTTGAAAGACAAAAGAAAGACATATGAAAGGTGTTTAAATATATATATATATATGTATATATGTATTCTAAAATTAATGCATATAATTGTAAGTCCATCCAAGGTGACTCTTTTTGAACTTTTGGGGAAATATTTCCCTTTACCTTATGGTAAGAAATGTATTAGCAAACTGGACTAACTTCAAGAGAGAGCATATGGGACACTCAGAGATGATCATTTGCCCTGGGATTAGGGGATGAAGGACCAGAATTGGCTCATCCTAGAGAATGTAAAACTTTGGGTTACCTAAGTGCACCTCCCCAGTGCATTAGGTTTTTGGGAAGACAAAGACAGGCTCTTTACGACCATTCTTGACAGGGTAAAGAGACAATGGATATAAATTGCAATAAGAAAAAAAATTTCCCCATGAAGACAGTCAGGTAGTGAAATTGGCTACCCAGAGAGACTGTGTTCTCTTTGTCCTTTGGGCTTTATAAATCCTGACTGAAACAAAGCTCTGAGCAACCTGGCCTGACCTGATAGATGACCATGCTCTGAGCAAGCTGCTGGACTGGCAGTCTGTTGAACATGAAATAGATTCTGCTCCTATGACTGTGATAAAACAGGCACAGACTCTTAGCAGATTAGTCTGTCAGCTTATACTGCTTTTTCCAAAGACAAAGGTCAGGACGTCCCACTCTTATCATATTATAAGATTCTGGCTGTTTAAGAAAGCATTTGATCTTCAAGCAGTTGTGGTAGGTGGACTTTGGCTGGATGCCAGCTGACCACCAAGCTGTTCTATCTTCCAGTCTTCAGCAGAACAGGGAGAAAATAACATGGAAAGAACTCCTTGTGGATCAAGATGATTTAATAAAGAAAGAAATGTTCATGCACATGGGAACAAAGGAGAATCAGTGACTTTCTCTATTTTCTATCAGCACACAGTGTCCAACCACTTCCCAAGGAAGCAAGGTTTCAGCACATGCAGTGGTTGCTCCGGAAGATAAACATCATAAATAATTAATGCCTTCCCTTCCTCCTCTCTTCTCTCAGATTTTATATCTGAGCAGATACTCTGTGGTCTGGAATAACCCTTTGATCACTTGGGGTCAGTTGTGCTGGCGATGTCACCTCACAAAATCTTACCCAACCCCCAGACTACTGGTGAGTGTGGAGAACATCAAGAGACAGAGCTGATGCTGTGCCAGTGCTGCTCAGCAGTAGCCAGAAAACTGGTGGGTTATCAACACCTTTCCAGCTACCAATGCAAAGCACAGCATTTTGAGGACTGCTGTGGGGAATAGAACTCCATCTCATCAGACTCAATACAACAGCTGAAACCATTAGAAGAGTGTTTTTCAATCCTCTCTCTGGGCACTAGGCATGGGGAAGAGCTTTTATTAAGTTTTAGCACTCTGAGATCCATGCAGATCTTATCACAACCTTAAAAAAAATAATGCAGGAGAGCTTAATCTACAAGCTAATTTATTGTTTATGGAATTCTGTTAGCAGTTGTTAGTCTGCCTCCACTGAGCCTAATAGGGAATAATCAATGCATTTAAAATTAAACAGGGAAAAAAGGTGTTGGGGGTGGATGAAAGAGATGAGAAAGAAAACAAATTAGGCTTGTCTTGTCACAGTCTTCAGTGATTCACTCAGCGAAAAGCAGAGTTGCAGTTTTTCAGTCAAACAGAAAACGATTCTGAAAGAAGAACTACAAAATTAAGCATTGTCTATTTAATTCATATGCATAATAAATTGTGGCATTTCCAATTGTCTTCTGCCATTACACAGGAACCTTATTCAAATGGATTACCAAAGGCAACACTGAGGTCAAGGAAACAAATCCTGCAGACTCCTCTTGAACAGCTCATTGATTTCCACACTGCAGCTAAATTTCTCATTTATATTTTTAATTCATTGTGGGTAAAAAAAAAAAAAAAAAAAAAAAGACCTGAAGATAAAGGGAAAGAGATAGTTTAGTAAATCAATGCAGAAGCTTTTATTCCTTGCAGCTCTCTCTGGGTTGCAGATTTATTCCTTTGGGACAAGATTATTTCAAATACCTTGCATTCTTATGGCAATAAATCTGACTCTTGAAATGAAAATCATACAATATTTCCTAGTTTTAAAACTATTAAATCCTTCAGAAACTACACTTCTGTTTCTTCTTTGGTTCATACGAACTAAATTAATGATGTATTATTTCCTGTCTAAATAATTCTTGGCTGTGTGGGATTTTTATTTTTCTCATTTACAATATTAAAAAAAATAGAGAATATTGAAAGCTATGCCATATTTGTGACAAATTACTCATTGTAACAAGGAATTAAAAAAACTCAACCAAACAAGCTTGTTCGTATTTCCTAGAAAATAGTCTGATATTTTTTGTATCACATGCCAGCTGATAACTGAAATGACCCTGTGTGGAAGATCACACAGCTACAGAAGCTGAGCTGGGTAGAGCCACAGACCTTGCCCTGGTAGAGTAGAAGCTGTGAGAGAGAGAAATTCAGGGCATGAAAGAGAAGTGAAGACAGCGTGTCTGAAGGCTCTGATGAGAGGGGACACAGACAAGGACATCACTGGTGCAAAAGGATGCAACAGGGACTTGATAACCAAACCGGTTGTGTTGCTAAAGAAACAAGGGCAAGGGGATCTGAGTAGAAGATTTTGTGTGGAAGTTAGAGAACTGTAAATACTGGTTGTTGGGGTCTGCTCCATAGAGGAGGGTGAAGACCTCAGCTTTAAGCCATGGGAAAGCCCTTCTCAGCTAGGGTGAGCTGAGACCCATCCCTGAATACCTCATTTGTTATATGAAAATTGTTGCTGGAAAATTCTCAGTTCTCATTATTACTATTGGTTATTTTTTACCACAATATTTTCCATATTCCTAATCGCCTTCCCTCACTGGACTGTCCCTCTGATCCCTGCCTTAACCACGCTCTTTCCTATGTGCATAAAAACTCCTCTTACCTTGGACCCCACACTTTTTTGGTCTGCTCCTTGTACTGTGCACACCATCTCATTTGTTGTTTTTTCCTTATTGAAGTTCTGTTTCTGGTCGACCTAATCAGCGTGGTTTCTCTCATAAAATCGCTAATGGTGGGTTCCCAAGGAATCCACTGGTTAAATTATCCGGGCTAGAACCAGAGAGCTTCACCTGGTGATTAGTGTAATTAGCAGGATTTGATTTGCTTGCACCGCCTGGTCTGTTTCTTTCAATTGCTGCAAGTGGTGCCCTGTATGAGGAATGGCAATTCACCTAGCTGGCGTGTGGCAGCCAGCCCCACAGAACTGAAGTGCTGTTGAAAGGAAGCAGGAGCCCAGCCAGCATTTATCCTTCTGGATTTTGAAGGTGGGCTGTGGGGAACATGGACAGTAATATGTCCTCACAAGAAAAAAAATGTTTCTGAACTTATGTCTAAACTTTTAGAGAGGCAGGGCAAATTGGTTGCTTCTCACTCTCTTAATCTGATTTTATGCTGGGCAGAATCACTCATCAAAGGGTTAAAAGCCAGTTCTGCTTTTACAGCAGAGTTATGGGATAAATAGGGGTGAAACTCTAGGATGGGATGACTAAAGGTGATAAAATCGCAGTTGGTTTGTTACCTCTGTGGCAAGTTATCTTAGAACCTCTTAAAGCCCAGGAAGGTGCCGTGAAAGGATCATCTCCTGCTGCTTTCAATTGCTGCAACTCTGTGTCCATAAAACTAAGATGGTTCCTAACTCTTTTTAGAGAGATTGTGCATCTGCCCAGGACATGGTGTTTTTTTAAGAAAAAAATTATCATCTGTCTTCTTGAAACTTCTCATTGCATTAATCCATTTCTGCTTCCATGCTGCATGTGGATTCTCTCTTTCCTGTTTAGTGTTGCTATTATATTTTTGATTTTGTATTTGTTTTTTTTTGACTCAGACTAAAAGAGAAGTGAAATGACAGTGTACCTTCTGAAGTGAGACTAAAAATCTTAGACTTCAATTACAGCTACATATATTTCTATCAATCAGTATTTACGTCTTTCTGTATCTCTAGTTTATCTTCATTCTCTAATCCATGCTATGCCTGTAAGGCAACACACATTCCAAGAGAAAGAGGAAATGTAAAAATGGCCATGTAGAGCTCTTGGTTTGTTTTCTCAGTAATTATATTCTGCATCTCACTATTTATTTCAGCAGGATGGTTTTTGACTAGGATTTCATATCCGCCCTCCGCAGTAAATATCTTTCAGGAGATAAAACTACAAGTATTTAGTTACAGTTGACTCAGTACTGGACCCAGGATGCAGGGTACAGACAGATCTTCTGTTTGCATTATACTATCTGGCTTCAGTATCAATGAACATAATCTTTCAAGTTACTAAATTTATACCTTTTCAAATTAAGCACCCCTAATCAAACAGTATATTTTGACATCTATTAAAAGAAAACTACTGGAGCAACTGTTGTATAATCTACTCTTAGTACATTATGAATGATGATGTACTTTTTGCCAACATTATCACACCCAGCATTTCCTGACATCTTGATATCTATTTGGTGTTCTACCTGATTCTTCAAAGGACTGTTAGCAATAATGGCCTTAGCCAGAGATCTTTAGTGCAGCCTTGAGTGCACACCGGCTTTGCTGATTTCTAGAAATAACATGTTGGATTTGTTTTATTACAAGTGAGACAAAGGCTCTACTGTCACAAACATTATCCAGAAAAGGATAATACTGAAAATATATAACCACAAAACTTGACAAAAGAAAAGTTTGAGATTTTTAGGATCTTAGTTGACCATGTGCACTAAAACCTTGCAGAATACAAATATGTTCAAATTCACTCTCTTTTCCAGTGACATCCTTTATCACATTTCACTTTTGGCAGAATGAAGAAAAAATTCTATAACGATAATATCTAGTCTCACATTTTTTCACAAGATATCTCATTTTATCCTATCTGTACCATCTTTAAATAGTCATATGACGCCATCCTGACTGTCTAAAAATATTTATCTGTCCATTTTACTGCAAAATGAAAGACTTTCTGAAATTATAATGTATCTCAGTAGAGCTGGATCCCTGATTATTATTCAGCTTAGTTCAGCTCATAAATCATTAACAAATATAACCAAAATCTTAATGCAGTAGTAATATAAGTTGATATTAAATATTTACAAATATTGATAAAAAACTGTTGGATAAATGCTGTTTTAATAGCAGGTTGCTAAATAGTGGCTCTGATGAATAACTAATTTTTCATTTTGCAGCTGCAGGGGGGTTTCATTCCTTCTTAAGACTATTACTAAAAATTGAAATATTCTAAAATTAAATCCTTCATTTTAAAATGTTATATTTTTCTTAAAATTTTTCTCAGAAAACTTCTGCATCAGTCCAGCTTGACTGAATTGACTTGGTTCAAGTTTGTTAGAATGTTGCTAATAGCTTTTAAAGAATATTAGATTCTCCAGCAGTTTGGGCTAGAACACAGAGTACAAAGACTTTTAGGGAATGGTCTTCTAGGACCTGTTAGACTGTTGACACTTTTTTTGAGCTTAATTATGTAACAGAAAAAGGTGAGTCAATGATCTCTGATTAGAGAAAGCAGAGCTTGCCTCTCTAAGTGTATGTGTACTTGCCCAAAGGCAGCAATACTCTGTCCCTGTTTCCTGCCTGCCCTTCCTAAACCTGACCAAATATGGCCATTCCTATTGCTCACAACAGCAGAGTCTTCTGGGCAGGTTTTGCAGATATTACCAAATCAGAAGGTCAAATTGTCCTGTTGTTTTGACCTGCTACATCTTGAACTGTTCATTGATGGTTTTCATCATTCCTCTGAGTGTCCAGTCTTGTTGGGTTTGATGAGACAGAAATCCAGACTGTCACATTGCCTTAGAAGGGCACAATCCCTTGTGTCTCCTGATGATTTTCACTGCTCATACTTGGAGCCTCTGTGTGGTGAAATACTCTGTTAGATTGTGAAGGTCATCCTGTCAGAAAGTGTTTCCAATTTCAGAATGTCTGTGCTTCATTGCAAGGCTTTTCTCCTGTGCCTAGACAAACTTGCAATCAAAGAGCTTTGGAAAATTCTTTTTTTAGTGTCTCCTAAAAGCATCTGTGATCACAAGAGAAAGGCTGTTTTAAGAAATTAATACCATTGTTCTAGTCTCATTCCTTGTTAATGACTTGTGAGAACAGATTCATTTTGTGCTTGCTTCAACCCTCATTAGAGTTTGCCAGCTGGGAAAGAGAACAGGGAAACAAGTACACTTTAGCCTTAAAGTTACATGAAAAATATACAGCCAAATGGTTTCATACTGTATGTCAAATAGTTGAAGACAAACATATGTCAATATTCTTAGAAATCATATACTTAGTGTTTAAATCACTGAAGACCATGACCTTTTCTACCAAGAAAAAAAAAAAAAACACAACTCAGTTCATCTGAGACATGAAAAAATCCAAATGGAAAGTCAAAAGACACATAAAATATTAAAAGAAACAGCAGTTGTGTGAGAGATATATGCACTCACAGATATACATGTAGCAGCAAAAATGTTTGTTTACAATTTCTATCTGACATTTATGACTTCATAATCTTTCTTACAAGTATGACAGTTAGAAAAACATTTCTAACTCCATTTTTTGATTAAGGATGCTGAGAACCAGTGACACATTAAAAATATCAAACATAAAAAGGAAATGCTAACTGTACTCCAGTGTGGCCTTTGTAAGTGTTCATTCTGTTCGCAAGTTATAAAATAAGAAAAAAATCACATTTGGAAAATAAAACATTTTTCTCAACTGAGCAAGATTTTAAGGTTTGGTTCCTCATTGACATAGTTCTTATGTCTGTTCAGTGTACTTATGTGTAACTGGTTCCACTGTGAGTTGTAAAAGTATGTGACAGATACTTCAAATAGCAAAAGGGAGTTTAAATAAAATTCTTAGTGTTTAACTAAAACCTCCTACATTACATATTCAGACTTTCTATTTCCAGTGAAAGAGAAAGATTGTGTAAATTTAGGATGAGTATTTTATGCCAGAAAAATATGTAATGTTAGCAGTGGCAATGGGCTTTTTATGGAGTTTCAAGAACAGGAATGGGGGCAATACTGGAGGCTGGAAAGGTAAAACACTAGAGAGAGCTCTGGGGTCAGAGCAGCAGAGAGGCTGAGGGTTGATGCCATGAAGACAAAGATACATGTCAGGATGGCTAAAACAAAGTAAGAAAAATGATACAGTGGAACAGTAAAAAAAACCTGATCATTGACTGACTTCAGGAGCCAGCTCAAATAATAGTTTCTGACTTAAACAATAAGCAAAACTTAAACAAGCTTTTTAAGGATCATTAGGAACATGATATATATCATTTAATTAGTTCTTTCCCTTTTCCGAGTGTATGCATTTACCGGACTTAGCTGTGAGCCTGAACAACCTTAAATGCACAGAGTACATACATTCTCCTTCTTTGATATATAGCTGGTATTCCATATGAGGTTTGACTAAGCACTACACTGATGTAAAGGATACTGTAAAATTTCTGGACTCAGTAATTCTGTAACAAAAAGATAAGGCTGTTAAAAGGCTGATGTATTTGCTCAGGGCTAGTGTTTTAGATTGTTTTCCAGCTCAGAGGTGTTTCATTAAGTACTGTTAACTAGCATCAGGGAAGGAAAACCATTTAAAAAATACACTCCTGCTCCAGAAAGCATTGTTAAGCAGTTTTCAAATGCAAACTCAGTACTACAGAACTACAGAATAGTTAAGGTTTAAAAATACCTCTGGAGTTTATCTGATCCAACCTTCCTGCTCAAACAGTAGCATTTCTAGTGGATTACTTTGTACCATGATCAGATGACCTTTCAATGTCTCCAAGGTGAGACACTCCACAAACTATTTGAGCAATACTACCAGTGTTCAGTCACCCTCACAGGAAAAAAATATTTCCTGATGTTCAGGGGAAACCTTCTGTGTTTCACTTTATGTCCATTGATTCTGGGTCTTTCACTGAAATCAGTTTGGCTTTGACTTCTTTGAAACTGTCTACTTTATATGCTTAGATAAGAAAGAGATTTATGGAATAGGAGGATGAAAGTAGCTATCAAAATATGGGACTCCTCTTTAAGAGTATATGGCAAGACAACAGAATGAGTATCCATTATAGTGTGAGTTCTTGCAGAGTCAAAAACCACTATGAACAAAAGAAAAAGAGCATTTATATTACAAGAAATGTTTCTGTGCAAAGGATGGCAATTTAATCAAGTATGAACTGAAAATGCTGATGATCTTCATTTTTTAAGGAATCTTTCTATGACTTATGATCTGCCTTTACTGAATTTTTTTGTTTAGATCCATGAAGGTAATAGAGGGTTTGCTTTTTTTTCCTTTGTTGTTTTTTTCTGTTTTGTTTTGTTTTGTTTTGTTTTGTTTTGTTTTCTTTTCTTTTCTTTTCTTTTCTTTTCTTTTCTTTTCTTTTTTCTTTTAAATTATATGCTTAAATATGGAAACAATAAAACCTGATGTTATTATGAACATGAACATGAAACCCATATTCTAAATCAAATTTTCTACACTTGTCCAAAAAGATGCTTAGCCTTCCAAAGACAACACAAAGTAAAAGTTATCTGGAAAACTATCACTCTGTTTTAACTCAGGCCCTCTAGACTGAAATTCACAGTAGTCAGTCAGAACTCTTTTCATGAGATCTAAATGAACACTAAATATGGGCCTCAATTTTAAGTTCAATATGCCTCTGAAAAAGTTACATCTCTGCTTGCATCAAGCTGTTGTCAGCAAAAAACACAGGCACTATAATGAAAACCACTGACCAAAACAATCTATCTTTCATTCCTTGCACAAAAATTTGCATAGGTAAGTGATGGAAGTCCCTGAAACCAGCTGTGCTACCAGCCTGCATCAAGGTTGTTTCCTACTGTAATACAAATGACAAATTCATGTAGCCTCTCAGAGAAGCACACTAAAATGTACTGCTTTCTCTAACCTGCCAAGGTTAAACTCTGAAATGAACAAAGAAAAAACAAACACACCCCCCCCCCCAAAAAAAAAAAAAAAAAAAAAAAAAAAGACACAGAGAGGAAGAGCTCTTTGCCTTCTCTGGCTGTCTTTACTAACCTCCAATGAAGATGGGAGGTCACTTGACCTTTAAAAGTGAACTAGTTATCTCACAAATACCCTCCTTTGATGCTTTAGTTCCACAACACCAACTGGTGCCTAAGTGGTATGGCTAAGCTTTTCTGACAGAGTTTCAAAGTGATTGCATCTCTTTCCTGGGATTTAACATTATCAATTTTCTACACAATTTCTGAGAGGTTCAATTTCCTGTCTGAATATGTCTAGAGATTGTGTCTTAATTGAAGAACTTCCCAGATGGATGAAACAAAATTCACATCTTAGTAATCATATAAATTTCAATGGCACAGCTGTATAGCAGATACAAAAAAAAAAGATATTTGTGTGTTATTTGTGCAGGTTTTGTCTGTGTAAAAAATAGGTTGCTGTTGGTGGGTTGGTTGGTTGATTGGTTGGTTGGTTGGTAAGATTGTTCTTTTCTAGACAGGCCCAGCATCTCTTCTTTCACCTCCACATAGATTTGGGTATTATATATAGAAGTAGTTCTCCTCAGAGGGATTCTCTATGCAGATGCAAAGAGATTGTTCAGTGTATGGATTTTACAGAACCTGGCTCATATTTAGTGGTAGATTTAGGTTGTCCTATTTTCCATGTAATATCAGAATTTAAAAAACCAGATTCGTGTTGTTGAAACATGCGCCACAAATTGTGACCACAGAAGCAGGAATACATAGCAGAAGTTGGCAGCTCTGATCCTGCTTATTTCTGGAATTTTGAAAGCTTAGTACTATCATGAATTGTATGAATAATTCATTTTAGTGCAAAGTTATCATTTGTCTTATGCTTAGAAAATGACATGTAGCCAATGACCTTAATAGAATAATGTGAAAGGATGCATTAAAATAAAAAGGAAGAAACCAAAGGAATGGGTATGGTCATCATGTATTATATGTCTTATTTATATTCTAAATTTAATTCTGCTTCCCCACACTCCATCCTTGCCTTTCCAGCGCATACTGAAGAAACTGGCATGTGTTGTATAGAGCAGATGGACATGCTGTGGCATACACAGATTCTCAGCACAGTTCTGGCACACGTATTTTCTGCTGAATTTGCTAGCTAGTAAGAACTCCAGCAGCAGTTGTTTCACAGAAAATGTTCGCTGGCACTGTATTAAAAATAATTAGGCCAGAATGAATCAATGAAACCAAATGAATAAGTCAACTTAAATCAGGCTGGATGAATATTTTTTATATATATCTTCACACTTTCTTTCTGTATTTTTAACTGGAAGATATATTATTAAAAAGAAGAAATGCAGTTCTCATCCTGAATCCTCTACTAAGACACTTATGCAACAACTTATTCTCTCAGAAAACTGTTGCTACAGCACTGGTAGGTATTGCCCATTAGGGGAGGGCAGCCTCAAGAAAATGGTACCAGCAAACGCTAGAGGCAGATGTAAAGGTTTTCTCATTGCTGCATCTTGGGCATCTTGAGGAGTTTTTTGCTTGTGGTTCTGGGCTTTTTTTTTCCTCATTTGTTTGTTTGGGTTTTGGCTTTGTTGGTTTGGTATGGTTTTGGTTTTTTTCCTCAGTGTAAGCTAGCTAGTTCTATGTGATTCAAAGGAGCAGACCTTATATTCCTTTCTTGGACGTAGTAGAATGCCGGTTTTCTTATTGTGTACTTTGTCTTGGCATTGTTAATACTATCAGAAAGATAACCACATACATGACTAACCAAAGAGAGGTAGATACTCAAACTGATATTTGATTTATCCTATCATTTCTGGAAAACTCACTTCTCGGTTTTTTTCTGATATTTTGAGTTCTCAAGATTTAGAAAGTCCTTTTTTCCTAGCCTGGTGATTGAAGAAAAAGTCGAGAGTTGTCTCTTCTGTTTTTCAAGGTTGTTTATTCTTTCTTATCTATTGCATTCTTTCCCTGACTAGCAGAGGTCTGCTCAGCAGGTCAGTTCAAGGCACAATCCATAGCCCCCAAGGTGGTGTATACTTTTATGCTAAAAACTACGTGTACAGTATTTACAAAAACTTTCCAATACTTATCACCTATGTAGGAAAGTCTGTCTCTACTCTAAACCAACCAGAAAGTGCCACTGTCACAGCAGAAGATGGGGCAGATGAAGAAGAAGGAGGAAGCCTAGAAACCACAAGGATCCTCCATCTTGCCTTCCTCTGTTTGCCATTCCAGAAACCCCAAAATCTACTTTTCACCCTGTGACAAATTAATTATCACTCTAGTTATACTCTTGTGGCATGTAAATCCTCACACAGAGATGGTAATTTCTCCCAAGGGCTAAAATCAAACACACAGGAGTTTTTGTCTCTGTGCCAAGGTCTTTCAGCCCCCTGTCCAGGTCTGAAATCATCCAGGACACTCAGAGGAGTGTCCCGGGCTCCAACACTCACTGGCCAGTGTGGTGCTGACAATTCTGTGTCTCTGAAACTTCATAGTTGAAGGCCCGTCAGGATCTTTTGTTTCCCAAGGGAAAGCTTCTCATTTTCCCAAGAGAAATTTTGTAAACATACTCTCCAAACAATATTCTTCCTCAAAACAACAGGTGGTGTTTTTCATCCTTCTTTTTCATAACTTAGAATATATTTTTTCTCTTACTTAGCCAATGGTAGTAGGAAAGGTGGTGTTCCTTGATTGTTCCTTGGAAGGTGGTGATTCACCAATCAATTTTTACTTAGTGAAGTATCTTATATAAGGTGTTCAATTTTGTTAATAAAGATTCCTCTTTTCAACCTTCTAATGAACTTATTTAGAATCTGTGTGGTTTTGCTCATAAGTAACAATGACAGGCCAGTGTGACACAGAATAAAAGTGGTTTTTTTCTTAAAAATTGCTAAATCCTTTTATTTCTCCTAATTTTGTTCAAATGGTGGAAACAATGAAATTTGGAGAGAACAGGAAGGAATAATCACAGAATCTCATATTCCGTTAGTTTGGTCAAGACCTCCAAGGTCATCAAGCCCAACTTTGATCACCACTTTGTCAAGTACACCATAGCACTATACGACATGTCCATTTGTTCTTCAGCATCTCCAGGGATGTGACTCCACCACTTCCTTGGCTACTCCATTCCGGTAACAATCTTTTCTATGAAGATATTATTCTTGATGTTCAGCCTGAACATCCCCTGGGACAGCTTAAGGTTTTGTCCTTTTCTCTTGTCACTGGTTGCCTGGAAGAAGAGGCTGACACACACATTGATACAACCTCCTTTCAGGCAGTTGTAGAAAGGTACTTCATGACCTCTTCCCATCATATCTTTGTCCCTTACAGATTGTAACAGTCATCAATCTCTCAATAGATTATAACATTTGGCTGTAGATAGATAAGGATAATAGCTGAAGTAAAATTTCATCACTGAATGAAATATACCCTTGCATATTTCAAACAAACTTGGAATTCATTCACATTTTAGTTTTTCACTTGCAACATGTAAAGTTTTGACCCTCAGTTTGAGACTGCTATATTGATAATTGTCCTGATGTTTGACAGTCATGCAAGGTCTTCCTGACAGTAACTGATAATAAGAAATCATGTTCATGGCTCCTCTTTTAAACCTTGATAATTCTGTGATTTATTAAAAAATGTACTAAATGAGACTGCTCTCATCCTTGATGGATAATGTCTTCTCAATAACTATGTATATTTGAGTTTTGCTTTCATACCAAATATCAATAACTCAATAGTGAACAAAGAAAATGAAAATGCAGTTACACTGAATTTAGGACTAAAGATAAGCATTCAAGCATTTCAGCATTTAAATTACTGATATTAGTACCTATCATTTCACTAGTTGCTCAGGGGTATTTCTTTGACTTCCCTAGTTAACACTATTAAGTTTATTACTTGGTGAACTACTTGTTATCTTAAAGTGAAAAGACTATTTAGTGATTATTCTCTTTTGTTCTCCCATGACAGCATTATACTTGTAGTTCTTTTTTCAATATTTGCCTGCTGACCTCACTGTTATTTATGCACAGCATGTGCTGTTACCTATGTAGAGATCTACTGGAAAGTCTTCTTCCTTTTCACATAATATAACAAATGGAAAATCTCACTGCGTAAGTTTGTCTTTGTGGGGTCTGCTTGAATTCTAATTCTGCAAGTACAGGTATCTCAGGATTTGGCCTGATGTCTTTTTGGTACATTGAGAGTGCTTTGTATCACATATACTTACCCTGATGGAATATATGTGTTCAATATCTTTCTTTTTCCTTTACAGAATTGAATAGGTAAGAACCTGGCTATCGACCTAGATATAGAACTCCAGTTATAAAATCTAATTTCTGAGGTGTGCAAAGTGCCTAATGTATTTTAGTTCTCTAACATATGAACACAAATTTGTGTTTTAGATGACTTTTCATTTAAATGATTTGCCAATATTTTGCTTTCTTGTTCACCCCTACTTTGTGTGAAATTATAAGCTGACATAGTATTAGCCAAATTTCACTAATATTAATGTCTGCTCATTTGCCATTGGTTACTGGGCTGCATGTACATCAAATTACACAGAAGAAATTGCATTGATTTGTGTTAGCAAAATGAGTTACTTCTCACCTAAATTAACACAAGCATTGAAAATGCATTAGCCCAAAGACTAAAAGGTAAAAATGGCTAGTTCAGTAGGACTTACTAAAGCAATAATTTGATCTCTAGGTCTAAAGTCGACCTGACTGAATGACTGTAAATTTTTGAGAGGAAAGAGGAAGACACTCCATGGAGGCCAGGAAACTGGTGAAAAAGAAATTAATTATGACTTGCTAAAATAAAACTAACCACTGTAGCTAATAGCACATCTTTTAACTAGACAGATAATTTTGCTTTATACTGTCATCATAGAGCAAAATCTTTGTCTTTTCTTTGTTCTCCTTTCTGAAGGAATGAAGAGCAGCACCACAAGTGAGGTAACTCACTCATGCTTTCAGTTTGTTCCTGGCAAACCTTTTTTGGAGACCAGGTTGCACAGCAGTATTTAAGGCACCATTGCAATGGTACTAATAATCATAATTTCCATAACCTATAGTATATAACCTATCTGGTGTACAACTAAACTACTAATGCAGTTCCCTTCCCTAACCATGTATTCAGAGTTTATAGTAGACTTTGTGAAGAAGATTTATACCTTATGACAAAGTACATCATCTCTTCCTTAGAATTCTGTAAGTATAACTAAGCACAGAAGCATTAAAGACAAATACTGCTAGATGGCCCCAAGTGTAATAACAGCTACATCTCTCAAGAAATAAATTACCCACATGACATAGCAGACTATGGGAAATGAATAGGAGAAAATATATATCAGTAAATCAACAGAAGTTCAAATGGCATTATGCTGCATGTCTAGCTGAAAGGAAATTCAGAGTAGTAGCTGAAACACTATCCTTTACTAACCCTCATTTCCAGCTGGTGCCAAAATGATTCTTAGCTGTTTTTTATGGGTTTTTAACAGTAAAGCTGTTTACCTTGTGATGGGAGAATGACTTAATGAAAAGGCAAATTGCATTAAGCATAGGATGGTGAAATACTTTTATTCCTGCCTCTGCAAGAGACATACCATGTGACCTTGAACAAATGATTTAACTCTTCCATATCACAATGTGTCCATGAAAATTCTAATCTGTGATCTATGGATGACTACAATAAATACATATTGTCAAGACTGCCAATGTCATTCACAGTTATGTCCACTTTCAATAAGGATACATTTACAGCTTTTCCAAGCTTGTCCTTTTCTTTTCTGCTTGTTAATTTGCAAATTTCTAGTCAGAAGTTTGTAATTTGTTCATTTATGCTTAAAAAAAATATCTCAAAAATATATTTTGATCAACCTTGGTAATATCTATTAAACTAAAATTTTAATTTGTATGGTTTTGGCATACAAATTGGTTTTACATCTCATGGTGATTTATGAACAAATCTTGATTGATTTGTCTTTTGAGAAGTGATATATACTTGTTCTGGTTTTATACCATTTAAACCCACTTCTGTGTCAACAGCTTTGTAAAGAATAGCTCAAATTTTGTCTTTCTTGGTTTGGTAGAACTCTGTTTCCAACTGGATACACTTTAAACAGTGAGAATATTGCTGCTCTTTTTTCATTTGAGAATATGGTGTTTGCTGAAACTTCTCAACTAAATGCACAGGCAACTGGGTCTATATTTCATTTTATGTAACTCAAAATAATACTACTGATTTTGATATAAATATAGAAATATCAACTTCTAAAATATCCAGTGATGTAATTAAAAATATTTACACAAAAGAATCCAGAAAAAAAAAAAGACACTTTCATTATGAAATAGTGTATAAATGCCAAAAACCTTGTTTACACTTACCATTTCAGAGGAAAAAAAAATAAAAACCCAAACCAAAACAAGAAAGTCATCCGTGTTCTCAATAATCAAGCTTTTTAGTCATATTTGCAGAAATTATGTTAAAATATCAATGAATTATCCCAAAAACTATGGAATTTTTTCTCTAGCTTGCTAGTGCCTACTGCTTAGTAAAGAATTTTTAGGCACTTTATTGCATCTCTTGATAGATCTATCACATCTGTGGGATATAAAAAATAATGTAATGGTAACATCTACTCAGAAAACAGCTGAAGGCTACCAATGTTCTGAACTCTGACTTGCAGGTTTTGTCTCTTTACATTTTTATTCTATGATCTTTCTGAGAAACATTACAGACGTTCCAACCTTGGCAAAATGGTACCGTCCAAATTTTCCTCTCACTAAGTGGCCTCAGCATGTCAGTGTATCCTGAAGGGAGTACACTGGCTCCCTGTCAAACATCAAATTGAATTTCAAATTGCTTTGATGGCTTATAAGGCAGTGCAGTTTGAGAAGTATGTATTTATCAGAATTGCTTTCTCTGCATGAGCCCAGTCTCTCTTTGAGATCATAAAAAGCAAGTAAATTGGCAATTCTGGAATGTGCAAGAGGGTAAAAACTCAGGAACACATATTTAGCTGTTTTACCACTCAAATATGTAATTGATTCTCTGACAGGGGCCTATAATGTGACTTGATCCTGTCATATTTATGCCGCATTTCAGATATCCCTAAATGATGAGCAGTATTTCTTTGTCACTACACTCGTTAATGATCTAGGCCAAGACACAGGAACTGGCCTTGCATCACACTTTTAAGGGATGGGATCTGGGATCAAGGACATACTAGAGCTGAAAGGGAAAAGACAGGTTGCTTGCAAGGAGGCATTGGAATGTCTGTGCTTAAAGCTGACCTAAGAATGCTCAGAGGACTTTATATAATGTCCATAGGAAAGCTATGATCAGTGCACAAAGCTTAAAGAGTTCTTTACATATGCTCAAAGATTTCTATTTGCAGACACTGAGCCCAGAGTGAGAGACGACCCTGTTAAAAAATAATCTCCTCTAGTACCTTTCAACCCAAAGGCTTAATGTCAAAGTCAATAAATTTAAATCTTAAGCACATTTGAATTAGGGACTGAGCAAATAAAACCTTTCCTGCTTCAAGAAACTACTCAACAAAAGTGTTGATTATTTAATTTTAATATTGTGGTAGCTGCTGAAACCCCATTTGCTTTGACTCCTGGGCTAGAATATGTTGGTCACATAACACTAATTGAATTTCTGAGTTTCTGAAAGAATTTACAAAATCTAAAGGCACCAAGGGTATTTCTCCTGTTCAATGGGAAAAGAGTGTAAGCAGGGGATCTGCAGGCCTTCTATCAAATCATCCATTTGTACATGATTTTAAATTGGAGGATGACCCCAAATTCTTCCAAAGGTAGTAATGAAATTTTGTAGCCAGTGTTGTCTTTCATTCATCTCTGTCTATTAATGGTCATTGATATTTAACATAATTAAATAGTTTAGGAAATAAAGTGAGACATTAACTATCCCCACTTTCTTACAGGTATTTATGAAATTAAAAAAAACAAGCTTCAATGTGAAAACTATGGGGTGAGTTCGAGAGAAGTGAAAAGACCACCAGAAGTGAAATTATGTTCAGTTTGTATATGTGTTTGATTTTTTTTACCCATCTTAGAGTGGATCTCTAGACCTCTTTCATTTATGGCTGTTATTCAGGGGACCCCCAGAATGTAGAAAATGAGATTTATTTATTCTATCAATATTATAAATTGTCTCTGTGTGTGTTTGTATGTGTAATAACAGACTTCTTTCAAAATTCAATGATTTTAAAAAATGTTTATCAGTAACTATCCTAACAATTAATTTAATTTTTTTAAAATATCTGTCAACCATATCAAACCATCAGGACAATATTTTCTAAAGCTTCTTAGAAATTTATTTGAACAGAAAACATGCCTTATTATTTTACAATATGCAAAATCATGAAAGCAAAGAATGTTGCCAGTAAGAATTACATGTTTTGTAGAACAGTGGAAGTTAAATAGTAAGAAATGTGTAAAATAGTTTTTCTTAGCAAAAACAAAAACAAAACCAAAATAAAAAACAAAAACTCAAGGAATTAAAAAATTCTACATAATTTAATCTAATTTCTTTTACCAGGCTGCATTCTATCATGTATTCTTGTTCTGACTCTCCCAAACTATGCAAAAAGACTCTTGTTTCATGAAAATAAATGTTATGTGTTTTATAATAGTTAACACAGTAAGTTGTTGGTCTCAGATGAAGGAGCTTAATAATTATAACAATAAATATTTTTCAACCTTTCAAAGTAAAGGTCTTGCTGGCAATGTAAAATTATTTTGAAATGGTTTTTTTTTAATAACAAATACAAATGCTGTGCTGACATTTTCAACATGATTATCAATCTCCATTAAAGTTATTTTAAGTGCCTTGAATTTTATAATGAGACAGGATGATTGCATTTTCAATGAAATTATGCTGTATGATTTCTTAAAAAGCTTCTATGAGTTAAGTTTAAAAGATGGAAATGTTTTCTTTCTGTTAAAGAACAAAAATCAATTAAAATATCAGAAAAATATTTTAAATAGATAAAAATGTAAAAAAGCATTCCCAATAAATTTTTAAAGAAAAAAATATTTCAAAAGGTTATTAATTTTTCTTCTGTTAACTGAATTTACTTATGTACAAAATATTTTAAAGTTGTGATTTACATTCTTTGAGTACGACAGATACTTTGAAAGATGTTGAATCTGTAGCATGCTGTCAGATTTACTTGATAACTACAGAATTACCTATTTCTATACATATATTTCATGCTGAATATGACAGATATAGCCCATTATCTAGTAATAGCAACTCTTCATTTAGTCAAGACAATTTCAGTGAGGACCATCTGACACATATGGGAAGTTATCACATAGGCAGGTTAAATGTCAATCAGATAACTTATTATGTAATGATGTGCACATTGACTGGTAGGCCCACAGGTCAACTTATGTGACAAAAAAGGGGTAAGAAATATTTATGTTCATTTAAGTGCCACAAAGCAATTAGCAATCATTATGGACAAACTGTGACCAGTACTTCAGGCTCATTGGGTGTTTTTGACAAATCATTTAACTATAGTCTTGGGAAAAGCGCCTGTACCCTTTTAAAGAAGGTTTTCATGGTGGTATTCATTAACTAAATTTGTCAAAATTATTATTGTCTTGTATTTTTTTAAGAACTATTCCATTGCATTTTCTCTTAATTAGAAACAGCAGCTGCAAAAAGCAAATCGGAACGACTGGATACAGACATCTTTTGTAAAACCGTAGAAAACAACAACAAAATGTTCTGGAGATGTTATTGCTGTGATTCAAAGAGTTAAAAGACTTTGGAGTTAGAAATGTAGCTAACAAGATAAAAGCAATATATTTTGATTATGGGTATAATAGCAGGGGCTAGCAAAATAAGAGCAATAAAATTTTGATTAAAAACTTAAGGGGATTAGAAGAAGAAGCTAAGGGTTTAATTATGAACATATGGGTATAATTGGAATAGTTAAAGAGAAGACATTTTATCATGTATTTGATTCAGTTATGTTTTTAGAAGCAATAGAAAATACGCATAGCATTGTAAAAAATCAAGAACCAAGAAATGCACCTGGCCTTGAGATACTTAGAGCCAAGAAAGGATCCTGGACTTTGACCAAGAGGTCATAAAGACCTGGCAATGGGACAAAGTAATGAGGAAGACTTCTTACTTCATCCTTATGAACTCACTGACCCAAATCAAGAAGACCATTGGCTCAATTAAAAAGAGAACTGCACAGTCATAATGAACATTCATCTCATTTTAATACAAGGCAGGAACAGATGATGAATATGAATAGGCATCTCAGATGATTTTATGAATATGTAAGTGCTTTGGAAATATATAGAGACCTGAAGCTTTGGAAATTTACATGTGCCTTTTTGTAAACACACCTCCCATGTGTCCAGTTGCTGTAATAAACAAGAAATTTTCCAGCTACCATTAGTTGAAAGATTTCTTTGTCCATGGCACCTTTTAGTGCATCAGCTGTACCTATGCAATTGGCTCCACTTAAAATAATTATGCTCTAGCATTTCTATTCTATAAGAGCATAAGGAGCTCTCAGTTGAGCTTAGTGTCCTTTCATAGAGAATGTGCAAACATATAGACAGAGGACATTATTCATTCTCCACGGACATGAAGCCTGTCTCACAGAAAAAAATAAATGCAGGGAATAACAAAAGGACTTTCTTCAGTTCATAGAGAATATGTATTTAAGTGAGACCTGTGGCAGTCTTCCAAACTCCATCATGCATTTGCATGCCACACTGAGGGAGACTTTGGGCAATAACAACTAAACCTCCTGGATTCTGGAGAAATCAAAAGGGTTCTGTTTCCTGCTGGATGATATGATCTGGGTTTGAGAATATTGTTCAGATCTGTGTTGTGTGCTAGAAAAACAGTAAATCAGTGGTTCAGCCAGGAAGAGAAGAATGATTTATAGACTACTGTCTTTATCTTCTAAACTATTGTGCGACATCCATGCAAGAGAGTGAAAAATAATATTTTTATTGGCATATATTATGTAGCCTGAAGGCTCAGAAGTTTGTTTCTGCAGCCTACTGAGATATCTGATAATATAATTTTCCCCTGTAATTAGCTCTGATTTCTGTGCAAATTGAAGGTACTCAATATTTTGCAAGAGTGAAACTAGAAAGATAAATCTATAGGTTACATGTAACATAAATCAACATTGTTCCAGTAGAATCATCTGAAATTTTAGCAACCAAAATACAGTCTTATAAAAGCTCCCTAGAAGTTAGTAGGTGCTTCTTAAAATTAACAAGAGCAGATCCAGTTTGAATATTTATAATTTATTCTGGTTAAAGTACATTTTGGAGAAAAGAGTTTAGTATGATCACTAAAATCTGTATTTATACCACCAAAATAAAGTTCTGAAAGTTGAACACCTCACATTTAATACAATAATATATTTTAAATCTAATATAGACTCATAATAAATTGAATTATTTAACCACGAAACACTCGGAAAAAAATTAAAAGGACTGATTTATAAATTAGAAAATGTATAACACTTCCACATCTATTCTTCCAATAGCACTGAATTTGAAGTGAAACAAATACATTGAGTTTCTGTAATTTTGTTTCTAATTTGTTACATATTTTCCTTTCTTCATCTACAATAAGACTTTCAACAATAGAACTTACAGATATCATAACAACTAGATTTAATTTTCTTCTTAAAATTTATTTCCCAAGATGTTCCCTCATAGATATCAAACTCAGTTGAACTTCTTCAGACAAGGTAATTTTCTTCAAATGCCAGATGAAGAAATAAAATATTGTGTTTTGCCATATCTGTTGGTTTATCTGTTTTCAGTTGTCCTGTAACCCATATAGGTGTCTAGAAGTTAGTGAATATCTTAAAGGTAGATCTCAGTCAGTGTAATATATACTTCTACAAAGGGCCTGAAAACAACAGGATGCAAAAATAACATTTCTAAAACATGTTTAATTAATTGTAGAGATTTATATGTGCTTTTTTAGTGTTTGTGTTGGCTTGTTTTTAAAGTTGTTGGTGTTTTTTACACAAAGAAACTCTAACACCTACCACAGAAAATGAATGATGTGCTGTGGAAATGACACAAATGGATTCCCTGGAGAAACACTAGTTAACTGGTAAACATAGGAAATCAGCAGCAATCAACCTCAGCCAAAGAGTTGATCTTTGCAACAAAACTTAACCCTTGGCTTTATTTCAGAGTCATGGCACTGAGGGTCTGTGTACGTGGGCAAAGAGAGTACCCATCTGAGAACATCTTGACTCCAGAAGAGGAAATACAACCCATGAAATCTGGAGAATGATGAGAGCATTTCTGCAGTGCAGGCAAAGCTGGAAGAATCACCAGTGCCCCAAGAGAATGGCATCACCCCAGCCCTACTGACCATGTGAGGGCACTCAGAGGGCTGGGCTGACACAATTGTTTTACTGAACAAGCCAGTGAAAGAAGAAGAGTATGGAAGAGCGTATCTAAGTCCTTTATTGCCTTTCTGACTGTTCTTGAGGATTAGAAGTTTAATTTTTTTCCTTCACTGATTTTTTTTCCTTGCTTATTAATTTTTTAAAACTACAATTGAAAATGCTTTTGAAAAAAAAAAAAAAGAAAAGCTAAGACATCTACATATTTGTAATACCTTTTGATTAATAAAACACATTTTGCTTTTTTTTTTATTTTTTTTTAATTTTTTGACCAGATGAATCCAGCTCTAGACAACACACAATTCCAGTTTTCCCATTTTCTCACAGCTCTCTGACAAGTGTCAAAACACTTCTGTCCATCATTTCCTGATGACACAAATCAGCAGTTCTAAATTTCACATTATAATAATAACATAAAATATGCCAACATAAAGGTTGTCAGAAAAGTATTATGCAACTAGCACTGCAATTACAAGCAAGTTTGTTTTCATGAGAAGGCTTTCCTATCCTCAGAAGAGTTGAAATACTGGCATGGATTCATAAACTAAGTGAAGGAAATTGTTTCCAAGCAGGTGGTAAAGAATAAAACTTTTAAAATACCCAGGTTATTAACAAATATACCACTTTCTCCTTATTATCATCTTTCTGAGACACAATCTTTTTCAGCCTGAGAAACACAATGATAAAAGACATAACTATAAAAAAAATCTCTAACTTTCCATTTTGCATTCTGGTACTTTTTTCAGTTTGTTTGTTTGCGGTTTTTTTTGGGGGGGCGTGGGGTTTTTTTGTTTGTTTGGTTATTTGGTTGGGGGGTTTTAGGGGTTTTTTCTGATTTTTTTGGTGTTTTTTTTTTTTTTTTTTTTTTTTTTTTTTTGTTTTGGGTTTTTTGTTTTTTCTTATTAAGGAAGAGATGTTCAAAAACTTAAGAGCAAATTCCCAGGGTATGAGATAAGGGTCTAGAAAGGGCTACAAGGAATCAGCACGGGTCAGTCATGACAGCAAACTAAAGACATTGCAAAGACTCTTAATCTTACTGCACACTATGCTCCATGAACTGTTCCAGCTGCTGAAGCAATCCAGAACTTGGGAGGGGGAAGTATGGCTTAGTGCTTCAGAGTCCCTCTTTCTGAAGGCTTGCACTTTGTTCTGTTAGTCTGAACTAGAGCAGACTTACTGAACCTTCCCACCATGTGTAAATTTAATGTAAACTTCTGAGGGAGTGTTCATGTCATAATTACAGAATCTGTAGCAAAAAGCATGGGAAGTAGCAATGTAATTTTAATAATCATACATATAGACATTGTAGATTGAAAAAAACCCCACTGTACTGACAGAAAATGTTTCAAAAATAGCACCATATATTTGTCTAGAGAAAGATAATTATCTGTGCTTCTTTACTGTTTTACAATGGCTATTTTATTGAATATTTCAATCAATTTTTATTCTACAAAGAAGAAGAAAATTAACTGCACAATAATTTAAACAAATATGTCTCTAGGCACTGTTTCTGTGCTCCTTCTTTTGAGAAAAAAATCTTAAAAGTCCAAAGAAATATTCATTTGCTACAACTGTCCATAATTAAAATATTAGAATAACTAAAATGCCACATTAACATTAAAACAAGAAAATATTAATTTTCAGATTTGGAACAGCATGGATGAGGAAGAGAAAATGTCATATATGCTTTTAATTTTTCCTCAGTAAATCTCATGTGCTTTGTTAAAAAGTGTTAAAATTGATTAGTAGTGCATTAAATTATTATTTGAAAATACTCAAAAATAAATATCGGAATTCTTTCTGCTCCTGTAAAAACAAACCTACAAAAACGCCACAATACTTGCTGTTTCTGATACCAACAATTATACAGAAAATAAAATCAAGGTAAAAACCCAGAAAGATAATATAGCTACAGTTTCTCTATTTAGGCAAAATTTGTCCTTACACCCTTAATAGTCATTTAGGGTGCTTACATAAAAAGGAAAAACATAAACAATTTTTGTGATAAAGGGTTTAATCATGAGAAAATGCTCGATGTATATGTGCATGAATCATCCCTAACAATATATGTCTATTATTTTTTCCGGCCTTAACTGGACATCATCTGCTCATTAATTCAGATTAACAAATGGGAGTTCATGGCATTATGTTTGAGGGTGACATATCTAGGACATATTTGAAAACCATAGTATTACCAACAATGTAGGCATATGTTAAGTGCTAAGAAGGTTGAACTTCCCCATTTCAGGGTTAGCACAGGTCATAAATCTTCTTGGACAAATATTGAAAAATAAGACTTTTCTCTGGATACATGCACTTATTTTTGTTGTCTTTCTTGCATCAAAAAATACCAAAATATGAATGAAAAAACACAAAATGTGCAACTCTAGTTTCATGTAAGCTGATTACAAAACTTTTGATTTTATTTGGGCTGCTTTCTATGACAAATATAATAAGTATAATTTAATATATTTTATTTCAGCTACATCAAGTACAATAAAATATAGCCAAAACACACTTCCTGCTTCCTTGTCTTGGTTTAGGCTTTAGATGTATTCTGCAACCTTAAAATACAGTTGTAATTTTCTTCACCATAACAGCAGAGGTCTTTCACTCCTCTTGCAGCCGACCCAATCCATAGACCTGAGTAAACAGCCTTTGTTTCTGATGCAATTTCTGGGGAAGATCAATTACCTTGAAACTAAAGAAAAAAAGGCCAGTCTCTTTACTCAAAGAGCATCTGCCATGAACAAATAACTATAAACAGAAATAAACCCTAAACAAAGCTAAAAACCAAGGTAGCTTATATTATCAAGCAGATATCTAAGCAAATCTGACATCTGTATGTCCATGGGCCAGGCAGTGTGCTCCCACAAAGGATGAGAGAATTAACTGATGCAATTTCATGGCCACTTGAAGTATGATTTGAATGATTCTAGTGAATAGGAGAGGTTCTTTATAAATCAAGGTTCAAGGATATTAATTTGAATTTTGAGATATCTTAAAAATGCCCCATGCAGTTGGATTATCCAGTGCACTTGATTTATACGCTTAACAACTTATGAGAACTTGTTTATGTTCTTAGTGTTAGTGTTACTTTTTTAGTTTAGATAGGCTGGAGTGCGATATTTAATTTTAACTTGTTACTGAAGATCATCAGATCCTGAAAGGTCTGGATTTCATAAAGTATGCAAATTTATCCCAGCTAAGACAATTGCCCATTGGCACTAAACCTTCTCCTTTCTTTGTGTTTCCATATCCTGCTGAGTGAAGAAGGTTAACTTGTCATTGCCTGGATCATTAACTTTTTGGAGAGAGATTTTTGAATGCTCTCATACATAAATTTACATGGCAAGATGAACTTCTCAACTCCATAAAGTAGACATTTCAGGATCTCCCAAGGATAGTGTTTGAAAGTCAGCATTTTGATAAGCAGGTTGGTTTTTTTTTCAGAATGTAATTTTGAAATGGCACTGAAATGCTGTTACTGAGGTATAGGGATCATAGATGCATGAGGCAAACAGAGAAGGAAAAGTTCTTTATTTTTTCTTCATGAAAAGGGTCACAGTCCTCAAAGACAAATTTGTTTAACATATGTGGAGCGACAAACAGGCTACAAATAGCTGCTACTTTTCTTTAAAGTCTGTTTTGAAACACAAGTGTAATGAAAAAAGGAATGAAGTCCTACCATGTCTATTTTGTTTGTATTCAAATAATGTCATAGAAACTCAATGCAACTGCATTGAGTTGCAATTATGACAATATGCATACTGTCATAATTTTTCCATATTTCACCTGTTCTATCCTACTGTTATCTGCTGTCCTGTAAACTTCAACAGCACTATGCATCTGCAGCTACATGCACCAGCTTTTTGACAGCAATTAAAATTGGCATATAGAGGCATTCTGAGATGAAATCTCATAATTGACAGGCTGAGACACTAGCCAAAGGGGTATTCATTTGGGTAATCCCTGGGCTGAAACACTGCTGGTCTGTCAGCCTCTGAAATTATTGGCAATCTCATAGACTGTATCTAGCAGCTGAGAGGAAGCTGTGCCAACTGGTGGCAGGCTTCAATAGGTTTAGAAACGCCATCAGTGTAATTGTCATCTTTAACACTGAAAAGTGCTTATCTGCCATTGTGATAAGTGTGAGAGAAACTGTGTAAATAGAAAAGAGCCAGCAGAGTCTTGGAAAAAGCATTCTGCATTTACTATCCCCCACTGCTCTGAGCTGCCTGCAAACAGAAACTTTAAAACAAGAGACAAATATTGCATCCCATTGAGTACAAAGCATTATGAGAATGACCCCGGTGAATTTCTCTGATGCCTTGTGCTACATGGCAGCAGGGGGAGGAGGCCAAGAGCTGGCAGTTTATTGGATCAGACAGCTGCAGGATGGGACTGTGTCTCTGTTCCTGACACTGAGAGAGGCAAAAAGCGTATGCAGTGGACAAACACTGGGGTGTTTTAAACTATTGGTAGTTTGCTTTATTCAGGGGAGGACAAAAAAAATCCTACTGTACTCTCAAAGTTTTAAGTACTTCAGTACAAGGGCCTTCAGACTAGCACAGAAGTATTAAAGGTATTTCATTAAATCATAGTATGAAGCTGATAATATTTTTTAGGTGTGTTTTTCTGGGTTTATTTTTAACAACCAACCAGTCACGTCTGTGGTTTTCATTGCACAGGATGGTTGTATGCTGATGAATGGAAAACAATTGCTTATCCATCACCTAAAAGCCTGTAAGGGCTAAGGCATGATATTAAAAAATATGGATAATTATGAACTAATTTCATTGTTAAATGCCATAGCACTAACTAGCATAAAGAAAAGAGAGAAACAGGAAAAGGCATTTCTAAAGCAAATAGTCTGGAAGAAGTTGCCCTTGTGTGTTAACTATTTATTTAAAACCAGCCAAATTGAAACAGAGGAAATAAGGCTAATTATGACTTGTTGATAAAGTAACTACTTTCCTGCTTTTTCTGAATAATGTAATATATGCCTACTTGTACACACATAGAGGAACGCTCACATCTGTGAAACAGAATTATGTATAATGCTTGTCAGCTTCTCTTGTCCCAGTGTTACCTGTTGAGAGACCAACTCAGTTGGGTTGCATGAAATGCCATTTTAAGGAAAATATTTTTACTTTTTGCTTGATTTATGGCATGGGGATTTTTTGAGTTAAAAGAGAAAATTTCATTTGTTGTGTAAAACATATTGGTTTGCAAAAAAATCAAATTAATTTTTTTTAATATGCTAAAAATATAAATTTTTGGGAATTTTAAAAGCATTCTCCTTAGTGGAATACTTCACTAAGGATTTTGGGCCCATTAGGCACCTGCTGTGTCACTGTTGGCTTGTTTGTACACAGTCTCCATTGAAATGTTGCATGTCTGCCACAAACCTAATTTTGAAAAGCATTTGAGTCTTCTGCATGGCATTTCCTGAGGTGCTGTGTCTCTGCTTCCAGGCAAGCTTGACTTTTGTATCTCCGTCTCAGGAAGGGTTTTTTTCTTACAAGTGGGTCTGCTCATGCCTGCTGAGTCTGGCTCTATCCAAATTGCAGCAGGAACTAATACTTCCTTTCACAGAGCTGTTCAAAGAGCCATGGATTAATGGAAGAGGCCTTCAGCACAGCTGGAGAGAGAGCTATGCTGAATTTGCTACCCTGGCACTTCAAATAGCCTTTAGAAAACTGTGATAAAAATCAAGGCAAAGGGATCCAACCAGGTAGAAAAAGAATCCTCAGACTGAAATTAGGTAATTCCATTAAGTGATGCTAGAGATTACTTGGAGTGGAATTAGAATGAGGCAAGGATGATGCTGCAACTTTCAGAGGAGACACCTGAGGAGCTACAGGGCTGTGTTTGTGTGGTTCTGCTCTTCATAGTGTGTTTCAGTTGGTGACACAGCTTGACAATCTGGCTATGAAACTGGGCTGGCAAACACCATCTTCATACGAAGTCAGGAAAATCCAGCCAGCATTTGCATCTAGAGGAGGATCTCCCACATGTTAAACCTGCACAGTCTTCAGACCTCCATATCTTTGAGGAGTTGAATATGCTGAAAAACTCAGATCCTACAGTGGGAGTTCTTTTCCTGGTTTGTATAATAAGAGGGTAAATTGGGACAGCATGTGTGTCATTATTTAAGAAAAGTAAAAAAAAAAAGCACATTTTCTTATTCACCCCTTGTATAGGAGATTGTCTTTACAAAAATACCTAATAAATTACTTATAAATTTATGTTGTTAAAATAAAACACATTTTAAGAAAAGTATTTTTTTTCAGAATCTTTTCTGCTCTGCTAAGCGAAGGATGAATAATGAGCATTTGTAGCACAAGCATGATGACTTCAGCACAGGGCATACACTGAACTGTTAGTAAGACTGCAGATAGCAGCAGAGCCTTTTTAGATCTCTATGATTAGTAAAGTGAAGCTTTTCCTTTGTACACATAATGTTCCACCATGTATTTACACAATAAATGAAGACGAATCAACATCTTATCGCTAATGGAGATTAAAATGTCTCATTCATAAAATAACAACTCAGAAGCATCTGCTTACACATCCTGATTTAGACAACATGATGCACAGCTTGGTTGCTTGTGGAGATATAGCACAAGCAAAATGGCACCAGTGACATTCCCATATTTTGGAGACTTACATAAAAGTATAATGTGTTACTGCACAACACTGAATTTATTCTAATGCAACTGCAAGTAAATATGTTTTTTTCAGTGTTTCTCTAAGATTATAGTTTTTTTGCACTTCATGCAAATACCGATAATGAGGTTCACTAGTTTAGTAACATCTTTTTCTAATTTCAGATGTAATTGCCATCAGCCACTTAGTGTAGATTGGTTATTTGGTGAATATGCAAATAGTGCTTTTTGTTCGTATTCACTTTCAGAAAGGACTTGAAATATTTGTAGAGAACAAATAAAATAACTGAAATTTCAATTTTTTACAGGAAAAGGCTTTTATAAAAATAAACCCACGAATTGCACTGCACTATTCTTGGTCAATCTTAGGTGCTTTTAGTTTACCGGTATTGACCAAGTTAAACACCATTGTTTTGCCATGAAATATATTCAATGGAAATCCAGAAAACAAGTGCAATGTTTGAAATCTTTATTTATCATCAACAGTACAAGCATAATTGCTTATAGGCTCAGAGGAAGGCTGTGCTATAAGTAATCTAACCTGCACACAAAAATCCTGGATGTTTTTGTGGCAAGTAAAGATTCACTAGCAAAAAATATACATGATCCATTCATTTAAAGATACTCTGACATCACTATCCTGCTTTTTTTTATTCAAAGGCAGTTGTTCTTAACTTAGATATTTCTCAGCAGCGCAGACAAGCTCTGATCTTCTAATGAAAATTCTGTTGAATTATTTGGACAGTATTTTCTTCTAACTTCTGAAAAGCCCAAAAGATGTCATAGAAAGAATATAATTTTTAAGTACATTTTATTGTAATTCTATACCACATTTTCCACTCTTTATTAATTTTTTATAGACATTTTTGTCAATCTAGTAGGATTCACTAAAGGAAAAAAAATAATTTAGCACAATGAAGTGTGCATTCTTGTGTGTTCTGAATAATGAAATCATAGAATTGTCATAGAATGGTTTGGGTTGGAAGTGACCTTAAAGATTATTTAGTTCCAACCATCCAGCCATGGCCAGGGACAGCTTCCACCAGACCAGGTTGCTTGAAGTCTTGTCCAAACAGGTCTTGAACACTTCTAAGGTTGGGGTATCCACAATTCCCCTTTACATCCTCTTCCAGTGTCTCATCACCTTCACAGTGGGAGATAAAGTCCTTCTTCCTCATCCACCAACACCATAAAACCATTATAGAAGATGTCCAAAACTGACAGGCATGATTTAGCCTTGGTGAAGCCATGTCAGTTGTCACCAACCACATTCTCATTTTTTGTAGTTTCCAGGATGATCTGCCCCAAGATCTGGCCACACGCTGAGGTAAGACTGACCAGTATGTGGTTTTCCAAACACTCCTTATTTCCCTTTTTGAAGATGAAGGTTATATTTCTCCTTTTACTGTCAGTAGGAACTTCACTGTATTGTCATAACTTCTTAGATATGATGATAGTTACTTAGCCACTTCATCCACTGGTGCCTTCTGGATCCATGTGTACATTACATTGGGTGCCATGTATACATCTTATCATCAACTCCCAAGGACCTGTGTACCTTCATTTTTTATAAAATTATCTCAGTCTTCATCTACAGTGGACAGTGGTTATTCATTTTCCTAGTCCTTGCCTTGCCTTCTGTTACTTGGGCAGTGTGGCTGGAGCAATCGCTGGTGAAGACTGTAGCAAATAATTCATTGACTACCTCAGCTTTCATCACATAGCAGAGTAGTCAGATCTCCCATTTTCTTTCAGAGACACTGCACATTATCCCTAGTCTTTCTTTCATCACCAGTATACCTACAGAAGATTGTCTTGTGGTCCATGATGTCCCTGTCCAAATTTCGTCAATTTCTAATTTGATCCTTGGCTGTTCAGACAATTTCCCGTATTCCTTCCAGGCTACCTGTCTTTGTTTCCACCCTCTGTAGGTTTCCTTTTTGTGTTCTTGAATTTTTCCAGGAGCTATTTGTTCATCCACACTGGTCTGCCAGCCTTTTTTTACCTCTATTCCTCTTTTTTGGGATACATTGCTATTGAGCTTGGAAAAACTCGAATATTATCTGGTTTTCTGGGGCCTTTCTTCCCTTAATAAAATTACTTTCTTCACAAACAAGTGAAAGATAGATCATAAATGGATGAAATACTCTGGATTACAAAGTTTGGTCATCTCCTCTGAATTCCTAATACCCAAAACCTGCTCGGTATCCATTTTCTCATTTACTGCAGAACAGGTAGCATAAGGACAATCTTAAAATATTATATAAAACTATGTCCAAGGAATGTAGAGGAGGACTGTTCAGCTGGTTTGTTTTTTTTTTTTTTTTCCGTTGTATGTTCTTCAGCAATGATTATTAAGGATTTATCTTTGTAAGATATGCCTTTAAGGAAGTAAATGGCTGAATTAAATATGTGTTGAAAATCCAGACTTTTCTCAGGGGTAGTCTCAGAGTGATATTAATTAATTCTTTCCCTTGCAAACCAAAAGAAAATCATAAGGAAGAAAATTTGGTAATAATTACCTAATCAGAAAATGTGTAAAACAACATAACAAAGAAAAAAAAAATAAACTTCTTCTGGAATTCAGTTTACTTTGTAAACCTTACTGCATTTCATCCTTGATAGAAAGAGATGGGTAGAATTACCAATAAAAGAATCAGATGTTTTAACATGGCTTGGTATTTTTTGGAGACAAAAAATAAAATAAATAAACATGAAAAAGAAATTAGAAGATCACTTTTATGTGAGCAATAAACAGCAATGTTTTTTTGAAACATCAGCTCAGAAAAGAAAGAATAATAAATAAAAAGAGCAGCTACATTAGTAAGAATAATGATGAGCCAAAATGATTATAGTATTTTGCAGATTGTTTTGTGACACTTTCTTCCCTTTATATGTTAGAATAAAAACCTATAATCTTTTGTCAGCAGATTAGAAAACAACAATTTTAAGCTATTTGACATGAAACTGGTTGATATAAAATCAAAACTGCTGTGAACAAGGATGAGAAGTTACATTGTTGAGCTTCATAATGTTGAAGTAATTTAGTGGACATATGTATATAGCATATATAATTAGGTAAAAAAAATCAGTTCAGGCACAAAATACAGTCAAAATCTTCTTGTTATTACTGTTATTATTTTTCAAATAAATTCTCTGTTGAATGCCAACCTGTTTGAGGTTTTTTTAGGGGTTTTTTTTCCAATACAGTGCAATCAGACATTCCTGATATCAATGTAGCTTGTTTGTGAGTATCTATTTTCTGAACTTAGTGGTAATTTGGGGCTATGGCAGTCATTTAAAAAAAAAAAACTAGAAACAAATAATTGAAAGTAATCAACTTTGTTAAAATAAAAACCCAGAATGAAGTAAAGTAAATGAATATCACTTTTTTTTAAAATAATAAGAGATTGCTGAATCTTTTAAACTAGGCTTCACCTGCAATGTAAAGTTTCAAAGTTATTAAATCAGATTTTACCCATGTCTCATGACTCCCTGTCAGCTGAGGGGACGATAACTTATCATGCCTGCATTTCTTTGCTGTTAATTCCATTCTCACACAAGCAGAAAAGCAGATAATAAAACGTAGTTTGGACAACTTCTTTCTTATCTGGTGTATCAGGAAGACAATATTGTGGACTATAATTAATCTTGCAAATTTCTTATTATATTCTTATTGCATCTACTCATATTGCTTTGCTGTGTGCGCTTGGTTTCCTAAGACCATGACATATTGCCTATCTTAATCATATATGTTAGAATATGTCTTTCTTGAAATCAATTGGCTCAGATTTCATAGTGATGAAGCTGAAGATGAATTGTTGAGTCAAATCAATGCATTGTCTTGTAATTCAGTCATTCAGGATGAAATAGACTTCTATAAAAATGTTATAAGATAGACCAGAGTAATTCCTAGGGTACCTTAAAAAAATCCAAACAGTCAAAATACTTGGTCTAGAGCTTTTATAATTTTAGTAGTGTTCCATTTGGCAGAAATAAATTATTTATTTGTTTGATTGACATACTTATGATGAACGCTACTGGTCCTGTGAAATGCACAGAAAATTTTTTGAGATTTTGGTAACTATATTGCTTTTGGAAAGGTGGAAAAGGAAGGTGCAAGGGGTGAAATACAGAGGTGGCACCAGCATTTCACATATACAGCCTCAGCATCTCAGATGTTGCTGGAGAGTTTAGAGGGTTTTTCAAGTACCTTGTGCCATAGGAGAAAGATACCTGCAGCACTGTATGAAAAGACATTTTATAACTTTAGAGAAAGTCCAGTTAGTTCATAAATTTTTGTAGGATGGATACCTAATTACAGCCAGGTTTGGGGATCTCTTATTTGTTAGGATTTCCTTTTGTTAGAGCTATGATGCTCTGATGTATTTCCCACACAACATATGAAGTGATCGGCATATTGCAAGACTGAAGATTTATGGGAGGGTTGAGTTTGTTTCAGGTTCAGCTGGACAACCATTAAATTCAAATTACCAAACATATTCTAATCTGTTAATATCTTTTAGCTACAAGAAATTGCCTCAGAATATCTGAACTGAATGGAAGATATACAGACAAGAGCCTTTGATTCATCAAAAAATTACATGTTATTGTCTTGAAATTTTGCTATCTCAATGTAGATTTTAATCAAGGTGTGCAATGCACCTAAGAGCTTACTTTGCGTACTTCAGTATAACATGAAACTGCAGGAACTTCAGCTCAAGTACTTTAAATAATTTTTCAAAGTTCACCTCACAAACCAAGAAGATCCAGTAACAAAACCCAAATCTGCTAACAAACTTCTTTCCTTTGGTAAGGGAAAAGATTTTTCTTCTGATGTTCTTTCTCAGTGAAGTAAAATACTCCTCATTAATTTTTGATAAAAGATAAAATCTTTATGTCTCTTCATACTGTGGTACAAAAGAAAACATTAATAAAATACAGTCTAAAAGGGAAACATAACATTAGAAGCAATACTTCAGCTACAGGACTTTCCTTGAGCTTTAAGCAAATATTGAACCACATTAGATTAGTTTTCCTTCTAATCTTTTACTCTTCCCCCCACCTCCTCCGCCCAAACTATTTAAAATTCCAGATTCCAAGAGTCTGGGGAATAAGTCTCTTCAGTCAAACAAAGAGGTGTAATGCCATTAATAATACTAAACTTCTAGCCTTTTACTCAAAACCAATTTTATTCTAGATTTAAGTGTTCCTATCAATAAGGAAATATTCATCCTCTAGAAAAGAATATAAGTATATGCTGAATTTTGAAATAAACAATGTCTCTGAGTCCTTGTTTGCTTGTTTTCTTTCCAGTGGAACTGGGTGCTTTTTTGGAATACAATCATAGCTGAATTGCTATAAAGGAAATAAGATAACAGCTCCTACTGAAAAAAAGAGATGTTTAAATAAATGAATTATGCCTAACTTAATTTTGAAAATAGAAAATCAATGAAAATTAAATATAATGGAAAAGCAGAAAATAGAGTGTAACTATGACATATTATTTCACCTATGGTCTCCTCCTTCTACAGATTTTTGAAATATTCCTTTACAGATAAATATTTTTTTCTGAACTCTGGATCCATGTTACCTTCAAAACTATGTTTGAAGCTGTTGAACGTTAACCTATCTGGTTTTTTAATTTTTTTTTTTTCCAATACAGTGCAATCAGACATTCCTGCTACCAATGCAGCTTGTTTATGGGTATCTCTTTTCTGAACTTTGTGGTAATTTAAGGCTATGGCCAAATCTACGCAGATTTCTGTCCATTCTGGCTGGACAGAGATAATGCTTAAGAGACAGACTTAGCAAAAAATTTCCATGTGCATTTTTTAGAACACAGAATGCTAATTTTATATAATACCAAACCCATAATATAAAAAACCAAACTATTTAAAAAACAACACAAAGAATGAGAGGCATGGTGGCATCTTTACAAAGAGAAGTATTTTTTAAAATACCAGAGTAAAATCTTGGTACGGTTGAATGCTTAATCTGACTCACAGAGTAACCCTTGGCCCACTGAATTACTTCTAAATTGTGGATCAAAACTTGAACTAATGGAAAAAATAGGTATTAAATTTACATAATTTATTTTTCTATCAATTTGGAAAGTCCAAGTTCACATATGTGGCGTCGTATTGAAATATTTGAAATTTTCCAGGATTTTTGCAACACAGCCTACTTCCAGGGAAAAAAGACATATTTTTCTCCTGATTTCCAATTTTGCACTCCTATGTAAAAAAACAAGGAAGCAAGCATGTTTTCCAAATTAAGAAGCTCTTTTCTTGTTGGTGCTTTGCACCATTTCATTTACCTTAAAAGTAAAATCTAGACCTGAATAAAAGGAAAAGACCCCTCCTAACAGGACATGTCACCAAAAGACTCATAAGATATAAAAAACAGTTTGTCTCTCTTGCCTGAAGTCCTTACATGTAGATAACCAATATTTTTAATTTTTAATTTTTTTTTTTTTTTTTTTTTAGCATTGTTAACCTTTAAAGTCTGTGAAGCAGATATGATCATTTGTTTTACAAATAATTCTTCACTCCTAAGTGCAAAAGGAACTCAGCCATGACTGGCTCTCTAGAAGCTATTATAATGCATTTAAAAGTACATTTATACAATTAAAATTAAAATGTTTCTCTGCACAAGTATCATAAAACTGATTCTGCAGAGAGCATACTTTAATGGACATGAATTGTGTAGCAGAATGTTGAAAATAATGCCAAATGCAGGTTAAAACCCACACTCTGTAAATGCAACACATTTTTTTCTTGGAAAGAAAAAAAATGTGGGTACTCAAGTTTAACATGGTAGGTACCAATTTGTACTGTTATATATTGTATATTTATTGTATATACTGTATCATTCTGAAAATAAGAAGATAAAATTTTCCTAGTTATATTTGACAGTTTAATCCTTAAATAGTTAATATATTAGCTATTATAGGGCAATTTTAATGATGACAATCAAGATATCTTTAGATTAATAGCTACTACTGCTTACAAGTGTCAGATGTTTTATTGTGAACTAGGAAAGGAAAAAAAACAACAAACACGTCAACGAGTAACACCCACCACCCACTCACTCCCAGAAAAAATAAAAACCTGACTGTCCTCATTATTTGTGATTGTCAATAGGCAAAAAATGGAACATTTCAAAATAGACAATTTGAATAGAAGCCACTATTTTATATGAAAAGTGAACACTGACAAGCCTTCCATCATTAATTATGTGAAATTTGTAAATAAATTTCTGGAAACTTCCCAAGTTCTCTGTAGTTTAGCAATGTCCCTTACTTTTCATGCTTACAATTTGGTGCTAAAAATTTATTGCCAACCTGAATTTGGAAGCTAGCCTATGAAATCAATGCCTTTATAAATGACTGGAAAGACATTTCAATGAGTGACAAGTTCAAGCTAATAATTTTCTGTCTTTGAAATCCCAGCTAATTTTCTATGATTCTGTTAAACTTGGAATACTTCACCAGTTTAGAAGCTACAGAAAATTGTATTGTAAATGTACCATTTTTAAATGCATTTTGTATGATTTTAATCTATTGTTGAGTCAAATTGTACAATAAATTAATTGATAAAAGATTGAGAAAGAATTTCCACTTGCCTAGCTATATCAGAAAAAAAAGAAAAAAACCCGCCTGGATTTTACAGAACACATTGAATTCAGGAGCCAGTTTAAAAGAAATGTATTCTGTTGCATACAAAGCAGTAAAATATTACTTGGTCTCTTTTGCAGGTAGAAAAATCAATCAAGATTGGCTCAAAGTCACTAATATTCTAGAGGTTTGAACGTTGGCTTGATTGAGATTCTGCTGTAAGACTGACACTCAAATACAGTAGAACATAGGTCATAAACAAAAGGCAAAATCCTAGTATAGCTAAATCTAGAAATCATTTCCAGGCACATGAGGGATAAGAAGTTGGTTAAAAGTAGTCAGCAAGGATTCACAAAGGGAAAACCACGCTTGAGTACTCTGAGAGTTTTCTACAATTAAATGATTCTATGGGTGGATGAAGAGAGAGCAGTGGGCATTGGATACCTTGTCCTGTGGAGAGCTTTTGGCTCTGATTCCTGTAAGATCTTCAAAGACAAGTGTCACACTATGACACAAATGGACACACATACTCACTACAACTCTCTTTGCAGAGAAGGGAGGAAAAGAGGAAAATTATTATATGACTGCTATATATCCTATTCTAAAGGTGACTAGGGATTGGAGAGTGAAGTTGCTACCACTCCAACTACACTGGTTAAACTAAGAGTTCATTAACTCTCACTTCCTCTAGACAGGAATGCAAAACAATCATTGTTTACATGCTAGTGCGTGAGAACTACAAAAATGCAAAACATTAGAAGACTAAGTAAAACATTCAAAGATCAGGGTGACAAAAAGCTGCTAAAGTATGGGCCGAATAAGCATGGAGCTGGATTGAAAATTGTTTGAGCACCTGAGCCCAAAGCATTGTAATCAGTGGCATAAAGTCCAGTTAGAGGCCACTATCAGGCAGTGTATCCCAGGGATCCATACTGGGTCCAGTCCTCTGGAAGATGTTATAATGATCTGTGGGAAATGCTGAAAACATTCACACTCTGTTTCACAAAACAGGTATTTGGCTTGTGGAGAGGTAAGAGGGCGAACCTAGCACCCCTTGCCAATGCTAGATATGGCAATGCAGGTCAGTGACAACTTATGCGACTCTCATAAGGAGTCATCCACATGATAACAATCTTTCTAAAAAGATGTAATTCAAAGACATAGTAGAGTGAAAAGTTGAGTGAGATGTAATACCAAATGCTACAAAAGAAGCTAGAGAAGCTAATACTGAATGAAATAAGTTTTGCTACTTTTACAGCTGATTCCTAGAGATGGATGCTAATATATAACAGAACAAAAATATGTTTTAAAAACAATACCAATTGAAATGATAAGACAACAACTAAGGAGGAAGTTAATACTAAAAAGAATGCTTGAAAGATTAGAATATACGGAAAAGAAGCACACCAAAACAATTATTATTTTAGACTAAGACAGCCTTATTTTTCTCTAGGCTCATGGTGGAGTCCCAGCATACCTGACAAACTCAAATTAATGTCATGACATTGCCTCAAATGTTCATCATGAAGACATATATATTATATATATATACACACACATAAATGGAGCTGATACAACAGTTGTAAAATACCTTACTTCAGAATCCTCTACCAGGAATAACAATGTAAAAGGAAAAAAGAAAGGTCATATCAATGAAACTGAATGAGCAAGTACCATCAGCTGTGATAGCTGGTGTCACATATTGAACAACTAGAATTTGTCATTGTTACTTGGCGCCAACTATCTGGCCTGACATACCAGCCAAGAACCTGATGGTTAATGGACCCTTCCTGCAAATCTTGTAAAGCAAGTTAAGGGGAGAGATACCAACTGCATGGAAGTTTCTATCCAAATTGTATTCTCTGAAAATTTGGAATAGGGGTATTTTCTCACGCCCCTTGCACAGACAAAGCTTGCCATGCTTTAGGGCAGTTCATTCTGGAGCCATGTACCTTCTGGCTCTCAGGTTAACTTTTTGAGAACTAGGATGGTGTATTTGAGATTAATCATCAAGCCTAATTTGTCATTAGCTGACCATGCTGCTTAGAGTGAGGCACTTTGTGTAAACTCTGACCTCATTACCAACGAGGAAGATGAGATGGGTGCTCCTTGTTTTTCTCAAGCTCTGGCTTCTTTAAGGGGATGCTGGTTGTTTCATCTACAGCTTCCTTTCCTGGCCTTTGACTCTTCTACAGAAACCACTGCAGTCCAGATAGTGAGAGACCTATCATGGTGGAGAAACAAAGGAAGCTCAGCCTGTAACACCTTTTATTATTTCTTTTTTTCTATTCTTTTATAAGAATTCTTGCTTTATTCTTTTTTTTTTTAGATATCTTTTCATATAATGCTCTGTGTTGTTCTGATTCCTCAATTTGCAAAGGATTTCAAAGTTCTTCATTTATAGCAATAACATTTCTCCACTGACTGGTATTGCTTATTTTTCATTCTTTATAACAATAATAGTTCAAAACAAAAAACAAAACAAAACATCTGCTCAACTGCAGCAAATTATCTGGCTTTCCACTCTCTGTGCAGAGTAAAAATAGCTGAAATTTATTTCATAAAGAGAGTGTTTTCAGGCTGTAGTATGCCTGACATGAGTACTGCTCAAAGGTAGAATCTAACCATCCATATCTGGTTTAAAGTGTTCAACTACTCTGCCATAATTTCCAGCATTTTTGGCCCTGAAATTCTATATGTGATCAATTAATTAGAAAACAGATCACCACTTGAAGAAATAAGTGATTTATAATTGAAGGTCTACTTCTGCAATTTGCAATATTATTGGATGTTGTTAAAATAGCTAACCCACAGAAACTGATGCATGTTTCTCTGAGAAGCTGCTCTTTTGAATTTGACCCCAACAGTAAAATAATCCTCACAGAATTAGTCAGGAGGATGCTTATATTAGAGCACCTCCCTGCAGAAAATGCAGGCAGGCAGATAGGTCAAGGTAGCCACAGGGAAGTCTGTTAGGATTTCAGAGCTGCATAGTGGAGCTGCTTTTAGAAAAAGTTAACATAATTTCTTTCTAATAAGAGTTTATTTATGTGCTTGAGTGATAACATGGTTTCTATGTCTACAGCTGGCCGGCATCTGGACAGCTCAGGGGATAGTGGGAATATTCACATAATATTCTCTTTATTCACAAACACAGACACATGAACCAGAGTGACAGGAGCAGAACACCTCCAGTGCAGATCCTATTTGTGCCACACTTCTTTAGTCACCTTCCTAGAAGCATCTCGTAAAGCAGAGCATAGTCCATGACTCCATGTGCTGCATCGGTACCACTTTTCACAGCATTTTTGGTGAACTCATCAAGCATTCCTAGTCCCTTGCACAGAAACTTATTGTCTATGTATGCAGCAAAGTAAATAATTTTGGGTTGCTGATGGATGGGGATCAATATCCAGACTAAGAATCGGGGTTTTATAGTTAGATTTACTATGACTATACTTTTAGAAATCGAAAGTAAAAAAGTTTATGAGGCAGAACGATATTGTAGATATAATGGCCCAGATAAGAAAAAATAAAGGATGTTAGTTTGTATACCTATAATCAAATTGAATTTGTGGTTGTTTCTGAGACAAAATATCACTTCATGGAACATTAGCTGCAGGGAATGACATTGAATTATATATGTCGTAAGAGCTCTACAATACATTCATGCTTGTCTCAAGAAGAATATCAAATAATTTAGTATTTCATATACAGAATAACAATAAAAATATTTATCATTTTTCCTCCTCTCCTCCTGCAGCTGAATCCATATAGGTAAGCCACAAATAAGCCTGATTTACGAGTGGACATTGCATTAACAGCTATGTGTTATTTGATAGAAAAATAACTTGGAAAGGAAAATAACTGAAATATTAACATTTGAAAGCCTTGTGTCAATCTATTCTGAAATGAATCCTTTAAGAAAGAATTATATTATTTGCAGAATTGGTTTATTAGTAGCTGAAAAGGAGGATGCAAAATAAAAACATTTTATATGAGAATAGTATATTTCTAACCAAAGTGTTCAACTGATAAGTGACATAAACTTATTAAAACCTAGAATTAAAAATCCCATTCTGTTGCCACTGAAAAGTTAATCACAGTGGGAAGCTAATCCTGTATATCAGGATTTTCCCACCAATAAGCTCCACAGCATATAAGGTAGGCCCTACAGTAGCACATCTATACTTTACTTGCTAAGACTTGAGCCTGTATGAGCCATCTTAAGTTAAAAAAAATAAACAAAAAGGAAGAAAGAAAATGAAAAAGAACCACAATAATCATCATTTAAGTTAATATAGGCGCATGAGAGGATGTATATAATCATCTACTTAGTGGAAGCTGCTTGCGCAGTAAATCTCAATAAGTACTGGATTTTCGTGTCTTTTGTAATGCAATAAAAATTCATTGCTTAAATAGATGAAAAAAACTATTTTCTGCAACCATCAGAAAAGAAAGCAAGTAAATAAATAAATAAATAAAGCTAGCAGACTTAGCTATATTTCATTAGGATTGTTCAATAACTTTGTAAGATAAGTTCAGTTGATGGAAGCTTTTAACACCACAAATACTGCACTGCAACAAAAAAGACATGTTAGAGTAGCAGCTCAAAACGCAGGAGCTTAGTCCAATTGCTTTACTCCAATGTTTTGCAGTAAGGTGCAGAAACCCAATGGACAAAAAATAAGGGTCTTAGTTAAGTGTTTGGGCTAGTCCAGAAATTCAGAATAACGCTTATATAAAACTGTTGGGCAAACATTTTCAGAATTCATTCAATAATATATCATGGCATAAAATTGCTCATTGTTAAAATATATGAGTATTGTCTTAATGAGCCAGTACACTTCTACAGAGACACAGAATTTCCACCAGGGCAACTGTTTAGTGATTTTTTTCTCATCCACTAATCTTAGCAAATCTGTATGAAACAACCCCCAGCAAACGGCTCCACACTTTAAAAAAAAAACCCACTATAAATATCCCCCAAATAACACTACTTTAAGGACTTTTAAAATATGATTTCTCAATATATGGATGATTGATTGTTCCAGCTGAGAATCCTCCCTCACTAAAAAGAAAAACACCTTCCAAGAAAATCGTTAGATACTTATTTATTTTCTACTTGTTTTATATAAGACAGGGTTAAGTATGCACTAGAGCTTCAGAATATCAGTTTCAGGTGGTAAGAATTTAGAACATGTGTTGTAAATTGGATAATTAGGGTTTTTTAATTAGCTGTTTTGATGAGGAAGCATGTATACTCATAAAAGGCATCTGAGAACAGAAGAAGGAACTTTTTGAAAGCTATAATGTCAAATTGAGCTGGACTGCTGCCTGGAATGTGCTCAAAGATTAGCCTAAAAACTCAAAATGTAAATAGCGTTGAACAAATATTTGTTCTGTCAAAAAATGTTTTTTTCCCTTCTCTTTACACTGTTGCCGTATATGTACTTTTGAAAACTAAAAGAATGGTTCAAGGTATAGTGTCATTTTAAAACAATCACAGAGGAAAGAAAATTGATATTTCTGTCTCAGATTCATCTCTAAAGCTTACCTTTTAATGGCTTTTCAAGGTCTGAGTTTTTTCAAGGTCTGAGTTTCTTTGTTTGTTATTGAATTTGAGTTCTGACTTAATTTTCTTATTTGTTTCTGTGATGCATGACATTTGTTTTCTTTCTTGTCCTCCCACATTCTTCTCTAAGATACAGATTGCAGGGCTTCCCTTCAACTACTATGAGAGATAGTAGTAAGTTTTTTTGTTCTCTCCTGCTCTTTTCTTTTTCTCTCTCTCTCCTTTTTTTTTTTTTTTTCCTCTCCCTTTTAAAGGTGCACATTAAAGAAACATCAAGAAAATGCTCTGAACAAAAAGTGCACACTTGTCAGAATCCTACAAGCCAGTAAATCAATAAGGAGGAGAAACTTGGAAAGCTAAAATTGTTCTGCATGATCTTTGGAGAAAACCAATATGCAGTGTGTATTTTGCAAGTAATATCAGGAACAGTTAATTTATGTCCTGGCTAATGCAAAGGGAAGTTATAAAGGTGGTACAAACTGGATTTAATTTTCCGTGCCCAGAATTTATTTGTTTTCATTTACACTGTTATTTAGTATCAACCCAATATATCAACTATACTAATAGCCTGAAAAAATCTGCTTTATCCCTATGGAATGAAGACTCCAGAGAGCTCTGCTGCAACAGCTATTTGGTGCATTTGGCTGTCCCTACAATGACTTGCATTACAAAGTTTTCTTGGACAGCAAATTAAGCAAACAAGAAAGCATCAGCCAAGCATATTCTTCTTTGAATTTTTGCTGTTCCAAAATTTTGCAAGTTTTTTACAGAAGCACAGAAGCAATCAGTTTGTGGCTCTTTTTTAGAAGACTACTTCTCTAGTAATCAGGTTCTCATTGTCTCTACCACTCTCAAATAATAATGGAAAATAAATATTGCAACTCTATTGCAATAAATCTTGAAGACTACTTGCGATTTGTTGTTTGTTTGGTGGCTTGCTTTGTTCCTTGGTTGGGTTTTTTAATGAATTGAAACCATCACATAGGAGCAGTTAAGACAGCAGAAGACCAACAAATTTTCTGTTGGGTAAAGGATTCTTGAATCAAAACATGTGGTGAACAATTAAGAATTTCATATTATAAATATTACAAATGTAATCTGAATAAATAACAAAGATGAAAATATATTTTTGACAAATACATGCATATTATATAATTCTAATATTGTTTACTTTTTCTTTGTTAATTCAGACCAGCAGAAAGGTAAGGGATATTCTCACCTCCTTTGAGGGCAATTCCTCTTCCAGAAATACCTGAAATTTTAGGAGACTAGTTCTTAGTTTCTGAATATGTTTTCCCTTTGCAAACATTCCAGTGTCTGTAGATGTGTAGGTAGCCACTGTGGAGATGTTACTGTTTGTGAGTGGTTTGGTATTAAGATAACATAGGCCAGCTGTTCTCTGGATTTATCTTGGCCTGAGAGAAGATATGTTATGGCTTGTTTAAACATAAAAAATGCATCACCATAAGGTCACTCTTATCTGATTTGTTTCAGCTTTGTTTAGCTTTATGTTATAATATGGTGTAACTTTATAGAACTTTATTTGTATTTTTTATTTGTTTGAAAGGGTTATCTGCTCTAGAATGAACCTATGATCTTAAATCCAGAATATACTAAAAACACAAAATGAGAAGAGGCTTTGAAAATATTGTCCAAGGATGCTGCCATTGGAACAAGGTGCAAACAGCTTACTAGGGCTTAGCTTCTGATCACTGAATGGATGCAATATTGCAACCTGGTTAAAATCAGCTTTAGAATAAAGAAGTATTCAATCTATGTAGAACAAACCATATAAAATATAATCAGACTTGTAAACCAGTGAGGAAAGATTAATGAGTCAAAAATGCTAGCAAACATATAAAATGGCCACAAGCAAATATTTTGGTTGCATGTCAAAAACTTTTTCCCAGTGACCTACAAAACAAGAACTGACCAACTCAGGCGGATACAGTTTTTAGATGAACTGTTGTGGTTAAAAACTAGCTGGGAATTAAACTCCAAATAAGCTGCCCCTCCTTCCCCCTTCTGGTGAGAGAGGGACAAAGGCAGAGACTATGGGCTGAGATAAAAGTTTATGGTAAACAAATATTAATAGAATGAGAAATGAACAGTAACAACAATATTAATAACAAAATCATACAAAAGAAACGGTGATTTACACACAAACAAGGTGCTCACCACCTTGACTCAGCTCCTTATGGCCACTGGGACAAAGAAAAATAATGGATGATATTTTAGGATCTACAAGTTGTTTCCAGCTCAGGACCTAACTAAATACAGGAAGCATTTAACCTCTTTTGGCCTTGATTTCATTCTTGTTTCTCTGTACTTCCTGAAATTTGTGATATCAAAATAGCTATCTCCACAAGGAGCTGACTTGGAAACCTTTAGCTGTTAGTAGAAAAATATAAAGCAATAATAATCATTCAAGACTGACAGGAGCTATTGTCGAAGAAAAAATGTTGAGTTTTTAAAAACAAATACAAATGTACGTGAAGATAAAACGACTAAGATGAGTATCTTTATACCCCTATCAGATTGGGGAAAGTAGATAAAGCTTGGGAGTGATTATAAGTGAGTTAGTGTCCACAGTGAGATGAAGGAGAGGTATTAGGAGGAGTTCTTTTCTATGGGAGGTCTATCATCTCATGGTCTACCATCTACCATAAGGAAAGGATGCCTCTCTCATTTTGAAGTCCTGAAGAGTCCAGCCTGCCTTGAATTTCTGTGATGTCTGAGGTAGTGGCAGCTTAGGATGGGAAGGAAGTTGAATAACATACTCCAGATTTTTAGGTGGCTGAGATGTACCACGTGGAATGTAAGTGCTTGTAGAAGCTGTCTAGGATGTTTTTTTACATTCAGTGGTGCAAAAGCAGAGTAAGACTTGTGTGATAACAAGATACAGAAAGAACCTGAAATATGTACTAATTTAGACACTAATCTTTGAGAATTCTTATAAAATAATTGTAAAAATACTTTGAATTTATAAGTGATATAATTAAATTTGCAGCCAATGAAATGTGGGCATATTGAATTAGACTTTTGAAAGTCTAGAAGGAGATGTTTAAGGATAACTTCTTTTATCATCTCTTTTATATCTCTTGGATGCCTTATTTTGGTTTACCAAAGTGTTTATCCAATGTACATATCCAATAAATAATAAATTAGAAACTAGATTTTTGTCCTATGAAAATATTTTAATAATAATATTGGAACTTTTACTCACTGTTTAAATGAATGTGTGAATTTCAGAAACAATACCAGTGTGGCTGGTCAGAGTCTGACAAACAGAATGAGCTGTCATGTAATTTAACAGTTGGGTAGTCCAATATCATTTTATATTCATAGTTAACATTTTATATTATCTATTGTATTGTACAGGTTTTGTTCATATTTGATCTTTTTTCCTTTTCTGGAATGAATGTTGTCATTTCATAGTTCTTTTGGCAGCTAGACTATCCTTGTCCTGTTTAATTGCCTACTGGATAAGTGCCCAGTATAATAGCAGATTTTATTTTTTTGCATTTTTTAAGTACTATTTCTAGAGTACTATTTCTAGGATGAGCTTTATTTTTGTCAATACATTTTAACCATTTTCTTTTTTTCTTTTTCCAGGATCATCCAATTTTTGTTTATCTCTCAGGTGCTTATCTTTCACTAATAATAATGCAGGATATTTTTGACATTTTTAAGTCCAATTTACTGAATCAGTATATAAAAGATTCCTTTTCTAGCTCACAAGCTACTAAAAAATTTGTTGAAGATATCCTTTTTAAAGTCTTTTCAGGGGAATTTCTAATGATATGGACTGATTTACTTAAAACAGTGTCAGAAGTAATGCTTCATATATATATATAAAAATATATATATATATTCCTATGGGCAAGTTTGTATCCTTTCAAACTTTAATCTCATGACTTTTGTAATATCCATTTGGTCAGATATATGTATGCAGACTTTACTGTCTCTCTCCAAACTGTATCTATTTGAACCCCCATATCTGGAGTATTACTTAAACTGTAAACCTTAATATTATGAAAGTATTATCTAAATAATAATTAAAATGTATAGGGAGTTATGAGCCTTTGATATCCAGTTCCAGTTTCTGCTATTTGAGTGTTTCTTTTAAGCACTGATGTTTTCAAATTTTCTTTTCTAATTTTTGCTCGTAGTGCCATATATCTAGTTGCCTTTGCTGGCACACATCTTATTGAGTCCTATATGTAGTTCTGACTAATGCTATTATCTGTTTGCTGTGGGTAAGGTGTCTCATTCTGATATAAGAAATATCTCTGTATGCATGTTTTATCCTTCTGTATATATTATAGTTAAATGTTTCTGTTCCTTGAACTCCATGTGTGAGACAGAAGGCTGATATATGACAATGTATGAAGAATTTCTTTCTCCCCAAACAAGCATGAAAGCAACCAAATTATTTCTTTCAAATGTTTCAATGTGTGAAAATGTTTATAGACATTAATTCTCTCTATTTTTCTTTTTAAGGTATAGGTTTACCAGATTTCTGATAGAAAAATGTTACAGACTTTACTAATAGCTACTCTTTTTTTCATATAAATTCTATTCTATTTGTTCATAATCTAGATCATGGATGAATTGCCTTCATTTCCAGAAAGTAAAATCATATAAACTCCTTCAACTTCTGCTCCTTAGAGAGCATTTATTAGACCTGACTTTCAAGCATAAAATACATAATGTCTTTTCAAACAAATTTTACCCTCATTAGACAGGGTGACCCCTTATAAATAAGAATTAAATTTGTTTGGTTGTTAAAAGAACCAGATTTCCAATGCAGATTTTGAAAGCAAAGCTGGAAGTGTAATGACAGTACCTGTGAGAAAAAATGCGGTAGGAAATTTATGTGAATTGAAGATCAAGACTATTTTTAGTAATATGCAGAATTTCTTCTCAACGTTATGATAATAAAAAATCTGCATCAGGATGTATAAAGTCAATATCAAACTGAATATTTGTATTTTGACTTAATTGATAAACAAAATATATTTTCCCAGTCACAGCAATGCCATCAAGTGATTTGAATATTTTTTTTTAACTTTAGACGTCTGAATGCCAAGCATTTATTATATATGTATATAATAAAACAAAACCCAAAACACTCTGAATTCATATGAGTGAGACTGAAAGAGAAAGCCAGTCTTCTGTTTGGTATTTCACAAGTTCTTAAACTCTACCAGGTTACAGAAAAAGACATCTGTAAGAATATCTCTTCAAAGCATTCATATAGAAAAGTAGCATGTGTGATCATACATCCTTTTACCAGCGAATAAGTCTTTCTTATATTTCCTCAGGCAGGTCTTGAACAGCTGAATAATTATTTATCATCTGTCACTGTACTTGCACTCTTCAGTTTAGCCAATAACATAGTGAATTCTAGCTAAAAAAATTAAAAATCAAAATTTTGAAGGACAAAGATAATGGAGGATTCTATTGGGAAAATCATGCTGCAATTTATTAGATTTCATCATCAGAAACTCCAGCTTACAATTTATCCTATATTAATTTCATATTTTTCACAATTGTGACCTCTTATATGATAATTTTTCTCTTAGAATGTTTACTTCCTACAAATAAGAAGACAATTCCAAAAAACCTTTTTCTACTCATTGTTCAACGAACTTAAAGGAAGTGTGAAGTTACTAGGTAAGTTCAATGGTTCTTTTCCCATTTTCTTTTATATGTGGAAATAAATTGACCAGGTTGGGTTAGACTGAATACCAGGAACCTAACAAGGTGTAGTCCAGTAACAGCTACGAATAAATTCTTGTTTCAGAGCAAAACATGCCCTTTCTCTGCTATGTAAGCATGATTTTTCAGCTAAAGACCATTTAAGATTCATTGCAAGACATTATTTTTTTCCCATAGAAATTACTGACAATGGCCTACATGGTCTACAAAACTGTTAGTGGTATGCACTTAGAAAAAATATGTATTGTTAAAATACCTCACAGTAAAGAGAGAAAATTATAATCACAATGGTTTAGTGCTCAAGGCTATTTTCCCACATAAATGGACAAAATCTCTGGATTGAGAAAGGATCAGACACTGTTATCCTTTTTGTACTAAATACAACCCGAAAGCACAAAGAATTCTCTTAAAGCCACTGGGACCATCTGTGGAATAAGGATTTGTTTAGGGTATAACCCACATAAATCTATAAACCTAATCCTAAACATGTAGTTTTCACTATTGTCAACAACCAGTGGTGTACAGTTGTTTTCTCTTTTTCTAGTCCTCTCCAAGGAGAAAATTATTAATATCTAAAATATTTTCTCAAATAAATGTAATTTTGCCACATCTGTTTGAAAGCCATTGGCTTTCAAAAGGTTAGAGTCAATGTTTTTTACCTGTGCATCTTTTTAAGCTCATTTGGAGCTTCTCATTCACACTGGCAAGAATACCTTTTTTTTCTTATGAAGCTGGTGCTGTTTCATCTGCACCTGGTCAGATGGCCACCCTGCCCCCTTACCCCCCTACCCATAATTTTCCAGCTATGAATATAATGAATAATATTTCTGTCCTTAACAGGCCTCACACTGGAAATCTCTCTTGATTTTCAAACACCTCCATATTTTATTTTTAGGTACCAGGAATTTAAACTCTGCACTGGCACTTTTCCACTTAGCCTAAGTACCTTGATTTTTTTTCAGTGAAGAGCAACTGTAGTAAACATTGCAGAATTTGTTTGTTGGAGCTGGTTTATTTGTTTATTTCTTTCTTGCATAAGCTTTCCTGACTCTGTAATTCAGTTACACTTACCTAAAATCTTGCTTAGAAAAAGAATTAAAAAAAAAAAGAAAACAGAAAGGTTTATGTTGCATAATTTAGTTTATCATGACACCAGCTTTTAGGTTATTGAATCAGTTGATTGTAGGATATAATTCCTGTAAAATGAGTACTCATTGAAAGAGAGGTGAGTAAAATACAGGCAGATTTTTTTTTCCAGGCATTTTGAAAACATTTGATGACTTCTGTTCCAAAATTGCTGCTGGGTAGTGGTATAAGTAAAGAAATATTCTGAGATAGCTTTTTATTTGTTATGAAATGGTTGGAAAAAAATACAGTGTGAAATTAATTTTGAAATCTTACTTGAGTCTTGCAGAATGATTCAGGAACATTTTCAAAGTGGATTAGCATTTAAAACATTTTATTATCTTATTATCTAATATCATACATAAAGTTTTATAACCATCTGTTTAGTATTTTAAAGATTCTTAATATTGTTATAATAAAACTGACTACTGCAGCTAATTTTATATTCCATAATAAAAAAATAAATCTGTGCTGTTAAATCAGTCATCCTTTAAACTCTTAATAAAAGGAAAAATGCCTGTATTTGGACAGCATTTTGTTCTAAGTGCAGTAATATATAATGTGGTCGATTACAGTATTTAAGTTAAATATTGATTCTTTTTCCTATCTTATTTTCCAAATTAAGTATTGGTTTACACATTTTCCAATAGCTTCATTAAAAACTAAAATGGCAGCAAATACTTGCTGATGTTGTAATGGGGTTTTTTTTATACTGATAGGAAAAGACATTTGTTTTAGTTTTATCATTCTAAGAACAATAAATAGATGATTTTATGAGCACTTCTGACAACAGTATTAGAATATCTAGAGTCTACTTTTCCACACAATTATATTTATATAATGAAGCATTATACAAATATGCGTGTTTAACTTTGGTTATTGTATGTATTCAACTGCAACAGCAAAAGTCTGTCAGCTTTGGAAACTGTTTAAAGCTGATGGATGACAGAATGTTTGCAACATCCATTTATGGCTTCTACTCCTCCTTTTGTACAAGCAAGATCCAGATTTTCAGTATTCAGAAGAGGATCTAGATATCCAAAGCAGTGCAATTTGCATTTAAGCACTTAGATAACCACAAGGTTTTCAAATTATAACCTCCATCTCTTCATGTGGTAACACAACTGCTGTGTTTTATCCTTTCAAGAGGTTTCCACATTTAAAACTTTCCATATTAAACCCATTGGGATCTTATTTCTCATGTTTTAATGTAGATGACCTCCTTAAAAATCCACAGTTGTGTTTTGTTGATGAGACTTAGGAAAATAAAAGAACAATTTAAAGAGTGCCTAATCCCCCCCAGTTCTATGGGAGGAGTACATGCCTGCAAGCTGTTTAAAGTGAGGTCCCCAGTCTGCAAGGTAGTCATAGCTCTGATCCATGTCTGAAGTGGTTGAACCCAATGAGCTGAGGGATCCTGCCAAGGAGCCAGTTCCCTCAAATGCGTAGGTCTGAAGTGAGTCATAGGGAGGAACGCTAGGATCTGTATTTGCTTCTTCGAGCTTTTCTGAAATGAATTGCCTGAAGATTGCACTGTCTGGGCCAGCCTGCAGAGACTGTCTGTAAACGCTCTGGATTTCAGAGGCCACCTTCTTCCGAGGTTTGTGTGTTCGCATGACAGTGCGTGTCCTCAGTGCTGAAATATCAAAGGCTTCTGTGTCCTCCTCGCCCCCTCCTTCATCGTCATAACTGACAATGTTCTCTCTGAATTCTTCCATTTTCTCTGAAAAGGGAAGCTTCTTCTTCTGCTGCTGTCTTATGGTTACAATTGCCAAAAAGAACACTGACAAAATAAAAAGAAAAGAGAATGGACAAGAGAAAAATTAAACATAACTAGAGACTTTGAATGTTCTTGGAAAGATTAAAAAAATTCACTTCTTATCTTAGTATCAAGGCTGTTGCAAAGTGAAGCTATCTTAACAAATTTATAGAGCTGTAATTTTTATGGATTTTATGGTTTTGAGATGAGCAATGGGTGTGTTGGGAAAATGGCTACAAAGGGACTTATAAAAAAAGCAAATTAAATGGAGCAGTTCTTTTGGTAGATGAAAATTTGAAACTGATGGAAACACGGGTTATGCTTTTTGAAAGTGCTTTTTTTATCACATAATATATCCATTTCACATTCAGAATTTGAATTCTTTATCAGTCTCTGATAGATCAAATGAAAGATCAAATGAAAAATGAGACAATGAGCAAAATATCCTCCTCACCTGGTTGAATCATTCAGTTCCACAGACTATGCAAAATAGCATTCAACTGTTTCTGTTGTGCTGGTTTGAAAATTTGAAGACTCACTAAATTCTGTTTCATTTTACTTTCAAGGCCTATGAATCAGGTCATCTAATTTCTTTCATATGTGAAAAGTTTCTTAAATTTTCTTTTAAAGAATTATTTTTTAATCCTACATAATTTCATTTTAACTGGACAAACACTTTGAATTACTCTATGATTTTCAGAGAGATTAATTCTTTCAGTTTTAGCTCTATCTTGCTGCAGTTCTACTTAATAAGTATTTTGTGGACTGTAATTTTTTGATTCAGGACATAAAATGATACAACTACCAAGAATTACAGCATCTTACTTAACTTAAGAATATGAAGAACCTGAAGTATTTCTTTTTCTATCTATCTAAAATAAATTAGTCTATTTGCTTGGGAGATACTAACACAAGAATTGAAAACACTGAAAACAAGATTTCTACTATGTTTTCACAAAACAGGTGATTTTAAATTTCCAAATGCTTTGCCTGGTGAACTCTTCTGATGGTATATATCCTACTTGAAAATTGGTTTTCAGAGATAAATGGAAAACTTATTCTATACAGAACATTTAAATATTTAATTTTAAAGAGCTACAAACATACATTCAAAGAATTAAGGAATTTAAAATATGTGTTTGTAAAGAGTGCAGTAGATTAGATTTTTTCTTCTTTTGGACTAACATATTTATCTATATCCCTGTTTTGACTTTTGTGATATGGACAGACCCAGTAGGTGCCATGGGTTTATTCTGCCCAGAGAGAGAACCTTTCTGCAAGAACCCAAGAAATCATTGATGAATAATTCCCCTGATGGTCTGTATAATGCAGTAATACAGTTTGCCTGATCCTTAGTCCTTGAATTCAATAACATAAAGCAAAGATATTCAGATACCCTGCGAACATCAAACAAATCTGGAAATGCACACTGTCCTGTAAGCTTAAACTGACTAGAAGATATAAGGCAGATATCTAAGCTCAGATCTAAATCAGACAACTCTGGAAGTGCAGGTAAGCCTATTAAAGCCAAATTCATTGTATGTTTCCATGTCTTCAATTGGAAACCAGGACATGGTTATAGGGGAACTAGTGTATCCCTGGGCTTTGCTATGGAGTCAAGAAATAGCTGGTGTTGAGCATAACTAGCCCTGAGTTGTTGGTCTGGTTTTGAGTGCTGTTTGCCAGCTCTTCACAACTTTTACAGAGCTACTAGAAAAACTCCTGTGAATTTGAACCACTCTCAATCCCAGTTTTCACATCCACACATTCCCAAATGTATTGGAGGTTAAGTTGGTGTCTCCTGAGAGGAAAAAGGAGATGTCCAATACTTGGAGAAAATGCTGACATGTATCCTCAATTGGCAGAGAAACTCCCTGTGTCTGGAACTTTCTCACTGATACCCTTTTTATTATTCATAATGGATCTCAGTTCTACATTTGTCATTCCTAGGCAGAATGAGTAGGGTGTTATTTCCTTTAATATATTCCTATACTAGCAAATTTTCTTGTGTAATGCTGTCTTCTGCTTTACCTGTGGTCAGTGCAGACTTTGGGCTCTGAAATTTTTTATTATTGCAATTCCAGGAGAGTAAAGAGGAATATGAGCCAACTACACCAAGTTTTAGGAAATTATGTTAGAATTCGAATTTTACTGAAAACTGATGAGAAGAAGGGAGAAATTATAGTTAAGAAAACAGGAGAGAAATTAAATATTTGTCTTATTTCAATTTTTCCCAATGGTCCAGTACTTCCAGTATTTGAGTCGAGGGTCTATCTTTGTTACTTAAACAACCTCTCTGTAAAAGGAGGCAAAGTCATTTTTCTGACTTGTACTTACCTAGGAATATTAACATGCAAGCCGAAACAGCAACTAAAGCCTCTGTGCTGAGACCCAAGGAATACATGAAAGCTCCGTATCGACAGTAGAAGATGTTAACTTCAGTGTCACAGTCGCAGACAGTGACAGTGAGAGTATTTGTGCTCGTCAGCGGTGGGGTTCCATTATCCTGAATTAAGATTGGCAAGTAGAAGAAAAACTGTTCATCCCTCCTGAAGCCACTTTTTCCTGTGAAAATTCCAGCTGTGTTATCTAGGAGATAAATTATTATGATGATACGCACTTATGAATTTTGTAATCACAACAATAATATTCAGTGAGATCTATTTCAAAGAAATGGTACTCTGCAAAGCTATATATTAAGAAATTTAAAAAAGTAAAAGCAGGCAAAGAACTAAAGACATTTGGTGCATATTATGTCAATCATGAATAAATTGCATTTATTTTTGATATATGAACTCCAGGGAAAATAATAAAATTTGACTGAGGAGCTCTGGCATTAACGTTCAGAGCTAAAGAAATTGAAATTTTTTCAGTACCTGACACCTTCTCAGACTAATTAATTGGTTCTTAAAATGGTTCCATGTATCCAGCTGCTACCAAGCCAGAAATTCACAGATAAAGTATGGACAGTTTGCCAAACAAAAAGGTTAGAAAGTGTGTCTAGCAGAACATAGTGAAAATGGTGGCAAGGGAAAGAAAAGAAAGCAAGAAAAAAGTCCACTAAAATACTCTTATATCTTTCCCTGGCACAAAAACTGGACTTCTACCACCTAAAATAGCAAAAAGATTTAGATGCTTACTCTTTGCTTTGTATTTAACTATTAGTGTTTTAGGAATCTGCTCTGTGAAAAACACAGTAAACAGCTTAAATTCAGATCCTGCTGCATATCAATCAATTCAAAAAAGTAACTTAGTTTGTGACAAAACAAAGTAGGCCTGTCCACATGCATGTGTAATGAAAAGAAGAAAAAATAATCTAGAAATATTTCCGTATCAGAATTTTCTCTCATGGCATGACAAAAAGACTGTATGTGTGCATATGTAGTAGTAAGGAAAAAGAAGGGTTTCTACCATTATCTGTACAATACATGTATACAAACAGTCTACTGAAGTTAAATCCCTCACACATAAGTCATTCTAGGTTTCTGTCATAGTTCAGAAAGCAATTCTGAAATAAAATACTACAGATCTACAGTCTCTTTTTCTCTTCCTTAGGGCCATCACAATTCAACCAGACATTTCTGTTGAATATAACAGAAAGATTGAAATCTGATTGCATCATGTTTAAAAGAGTTTTGTTTTCCCCGTTTGTAGCCATCAAAAGGAACTGAATGGGTTGCTTTGTGTGAGGGTCTGCTTGGGTTTTGGGCAGAAAGAGGAAAGGTGTAAAGGCACACGGCTTGTGAACAATTTGACCTTAATATAATGACTTATCTCTTCCTGGAAGGTACGGAGAGATTAATGAAGATGGGAATTGAAATGCTTATTGACACATTGACTAACTTTGAAGATAATTGAGAAGCAGTTTGCCATTTAACGTATTTGGAACTTTCCAAAACTTATTTCCATTGATTTGTTCCCTTAGCCAGAACATTCGAATAATTAGGATGATCAATAAGAATGATGTGTACTTTAGCTTAGTCTGAAGAAGCTTTTCTTTTTAGTATCAGCAGACTGATTCTAAATGGTCACCTCCTTGAAATTCCATGAAATATCACACTTATATTTTCATCTCTGGCTGGCTTTGCTTAATATTATACATTATGAAATAAGATTGCATTCCTAGTTATCTGGTTTTATAATGTTGGTCTTGCTGAATTAACAGTCCTATATTTATATCAATCTTGTTTTTGTAATGGTCCTATTTCTCAGGCAAATAATTTTAACAAGTTGGAATTGACCACCATATGCAACATAAAGAAAATAATTTTTAAGGAATACTTTTAAGGAATTATTTAATAATTAAGGAATAAGGTGTAATTTTCATTTCAGCTGTTTTGTTTTGGGGTTTTTTGTTTTTTTTTTTTTTTCACTTGATATAAAACTGCTTTTTGCTGTTTATATTATTCACTTCAAAAGGAAAGTAAATTCTTCGATACTATTGAATTATTGTTTTGAAATGGACCTCAAGACATTTCCAATTTTTAAAATTAAAATTTCTATTTTAATGGGAAGTTTTAAGAAATTAAGAACCCTCTGGAAGCATGCATCTTCCATTAGGAAGATCTTAAAGAGCTGCATGACTGACACTACCTTGATTGTCTTTGACAGTAAAATGTGAGCTGTTAGCATCCTCCTGAGCCAAAGAAAAATAAAAATGGTGACCTTCTCCTGAATCATCTTGATCCACTGCACTGATGTTTTGAATTAGCTGGAAAAATAAGAGAACAAAATTGTTTAAAAGAATTTCCTTTAAAACAATTAAAAAGATATAACAAGTACGTTCATCTATCGATGTTGAAGACGTGACTTGTGAATCTGTATTGAGTGCATAATATGCAAATATTCACCAAATGCCCAAATAGGTTTATTGAGATTTCTATTCTGAAAGTACTCAGCTTTAAGTTTTCATTAATTTGAGAGAGGCAGGAATTAAAATCTTGATAAAATGTAAAAGGTTTTCCAGATCAAAGGACCAGGAGCAAATGAAGTCTCCATAAATGAAAAAACATTTATAGAGTGTTTTGTTCTTTTTTTTTTTTTTTTTTTAAATCCAAGGTGAACAGTACATCATTATACATTTGAAGAAATCCTTCTATGCAAAACTCATTCCCTTTGAGTCCACAAATGTTGACATCATTCAACTGATACATTGTAGCTCAAGAAGTGACATACGTTGGCAAGTTCACATGCTGAATTGTTTATTCTGGATATTATAACAGATTGATTATGGAAATTTTTATCTCCTTTTCTCAAGAAAACAAAATAGCCTTTATTTAAGAAATATGTCAAACCAGACAATCATTGCAAAGTAAAATAAAAAATAACATTCAAAAGAGTTTTTTTCACCTCTGTAAATAAACAACCATACAGTCAAAATAACTAGCAATATTTCTGTTTTAAAAAGTCTATATTTCTTATTTATCAGCTTATATTAGTAAACATTCTTGCTGATCAGGAGGGAAACAAACTGCTGGAAATCCGTCACTTTTCAGAAAAGAGGGTCAAATTTGAATTTGTGCTCAATTTTATCAATTATCTCATGCCTTGTAGGTATTTTTACACAAGAAGTTGAACCCTCAACTTTCCCCAAACCACAAATCACCTAAATGATACAAGCAGTGCTTTAAAATTGAAGTAGTAAGTCAATGGAAGCGACTACTGAGGTTTTCCATTGTTTCTTTGAAAATTCTCTTTTGGTTAGATCCTTTTTCAGTCAAAGATCTAGAACTTCATCTCACATTCTTTTTCTTTTTAAGCAAACCAGGTTTGATGAAATCATCACTGCAGAATGCAAAATGTGGCTTACGCACCAAAAGCTTTGTACTCTTAACACTGCTCCCTCTTTACATATGCAATTTATTTTAAATTTATATATTTTCACTCTATAGAAACATGAGGACCCTAGAATATTTTTTTTTAATTGACATTAATGAGAGGAATAAATTTGAAGTGATGTCATGATGTACAAAGGAGAGAGATTCTAGAGGGATTTTATTTTTTTTCTTTCTTCAGAACTAATAAAATAGCTGGGTAATGCAAATACAGGTATAAAAACGCAGGTCAAGAAATCAGTGAGGAGAAACTGACTTAACACTTCCTTGATTACCATAGGCTTTGTTTTTATCAGGAAATGTAGCTCCCAGAATATGCTCAATATGAACAGCAATAGAGTACAAAATTATATATCCAGTCTAAACTGCAAAGGACACATTTTATAATATTTGGCACCTACCACAAAAAAACCTATAAAAGACCATACTGGCTTTTCTTGAAAATTTGCTGGTTACATGTTCATGGCCACAGATGAGGATAAATCCTGGTATGGATGTATGCCTGTCTTTAAAATTCAAGGTCTATTAAGGTATACTAAATATGAAGATTAATATAATGATCTAAAAAGACATCTTACCCACATTTAATTTGTTTTATTTTGTTCTCTTTTGGTTTTAGTTGAGTTATATGGTAGAGAAAAATTACCCACCTGCATACCAAAAAAACCCCAAAAGTGATTTTCATTTAACCAGGTATCACCAATGTCTTTTGAAAACATATTTTTAGGAGTATATCGTGTGAAAATCATAAAATTACTGCAGTTGTGAATTAAATACTGTTTTGTTCTTTCATTATTGACATCCATATTTTACATACAGAAAGTATTTGTCTCTGTACATTTTATCTATATCTGTTCAATCAAAATTCTAAGGAGAATGTGACTAACTGAAGAAAAACCACAAACCACCTTCCCTTGTTTTCAACTATGTTGTCCTGTTCTGCACAAACCTAAGATTCCTATGGTTGTTCTAGATATATTCACATGCCTTTCAAGGATTCATCTTAGCAGCAGGGACATATAGTAAGGACAAGGCAAATCCTTATTGTTTAATTCTCACTGTATCACTCCACTAAGATTCAACAAAGCCCATATTAGTCTACAAAATATTGAGAGAGCAAGAAGTACCTCTGATTTTCCTGACTCTAAAGAAAAAGTCACTCAGAATGAAGCAAATCCCTTCTTTATTTATTTCCTGTTTCCTAGGGTTTTGTGCATCTAACCTAGGAGATTCTAGCCTTTTATCAGGGAAACCAGCATCACATATTCAAAAACTGCACTTACTTCTTGTGTGTTAAGGCTTACAAACCTTCTACATTTTAGTGTATAAACAAATAAAATATAGAGAATGATTTGTTACTTTTGCAAGATTATGTCAGTTATGCTGACGTGGTTAAAATTTAATTACTTTAAAAATTCTTATTTCAAATCTTATTAATATAGAAATTTTAAATATCCAGCAATTCATTTAGAAATGGGTATTTCTTTAAAACAGAGATTATATCACTTGATTATTTTTGAAAAACTGATTTAAGTTTATGATGGCTTTTTGAGGACTTAAAGAATGCAGTGAAATATCTCAATGCGTTATCAAAGAAGGAAGTTTCCATAACATAAGCTGCCACAAGCACAGATGGAAAACAGGAAGATATTCATTTCAGGCCTAAATGGAGATGGAGGTTTGGAATCTGCACACCAGACAAAAATCCACTGTGAAGACTTGGGATAAGGGTAGATGGCAATGATAAGAGGATACCAGGTGTGGTAAGTCATATGTCAGTAATCTATCTGAACAAAAAGTCCCACCCTAGTAAACTGAGAAAGGAAGAAATTCCTTATACACATGTTAGCCCAGGTTTGGGGAATGGCATCAATGCTCTGCTTATCTTGTTAATAAAACATTGAGGAGTATGGAGTAGTTGACTGCCAGGGTTTATCCCTTGATAAAACTTAAATGGAAATTTATTTCCACAACTCCAAATGGTCTTATTGAACTGGAATTATGGAGAGGTCCAGAAGGAAAGGTCAATGCTCCTTTGTTATAGCCCTTTCTGCTTCTATGGGTTTTCAACCTAGTTAAACTTAAGGCATAAATTGTCCATCTGAACAACCAGTACTCTTAATTTTGAGAGTGTAGAATTTTGAGTCCTTTGTGCGTTAGTCTAACTAATCCTATTAGAGAAATAGAGGGAAGTAGGAACATATTTGCTACCTCTCTTTCCACTTCAGTTTCTTTGTTTTGTTTTCCACAAAACATCCTTCAGTAGGAGTTCTGCTGTGGATTATATGAAGTAAGAGACCTAATCACCCCCTTTTTTTGTGAGTACAGAACTGGCTTTGTTCAAATTGGCAGAAGTCTTATAAGCAGTAAGATTTTTCTCAGTCTCATAATATTTATTGATCGTCAGAGTTTAGAACAAGTAAAAGATTAAAGTGTTGATTACTATAGTCAGGACTGCATATTCCAGATAGACCTTTTACCTCAAGATCCACATTCTCCTGTTGACTGCTTCCATTTTGAAAAGCAAATTGGCACAATATTAAACTCATTTATCTGGGTCTACTGTAAATGTTTCTGCTTAACTATAAATAAAATTGTGTCCTTATCTGCAAAGGATTAACAATTACAAAGCTCATGCCATGACACTCAGATTCTTTTTTACGTCTGCGCACACATGCTAATAAACTTCTCCCACCTGTGCCATTCTCCTAAGAGATAATGTTGTGGAATCATGGTCCACATAAAACAGAAAAAGGAATTTTCCATGGGTCCCTGTGTCCACTGTTTCAAAATATCACACATTACACTTGGTTCATCAGCAGGTACGGTTTAGTGTAAGAGGCTGTTACATTATACATTGCTTTCACAACTTCACCATGTTTTTACACTCTAAAGGATGCATTCATTGTTGGGGTTTTTTAAACCTTTTATTTTCTTATCATTACTGCTCAGATACTTTTTATAAATGTTGAAGAAAACATGCAATATGAAATAATAAACATTGTCTTACCTCTCACTTTCATTTCTTTGTAAGGAAAAATCATTTTGTATCATGATTTGTTAGAAAGGATCTTTTTTAGCAAACTACTCATTTTTAACGTTAATCACATGCTCATAGAATTTGTTTAAAGATTTCCTCTCTTTTCTTCTGTCAACATTTCATTATGTAGAAAAGTAATAGCAAGTGAGTACTTTTTACTTTCACTGTAACTGATAATTATTTTATTATGTGCCAAATATACAGAGTAAATAATTTTTTTTCCTTATCTCTGACTAAAAGTGCTCTGCATACTCAATCATTTCTTTGAGTCTGATAAAAATTGCTAAGCAAACTGCAATATCAAAGTCACTTCATATGTGATCCCCAAATTAAAGGAACTCAGAATTACATGAATAAATATACATTAGAGATGACAGCATTAATTCAGAATATATCTATGTTCAGTATAGTTTATCTTCAGCTGAAATCAGGTTCCTCTGTGATAGGAAGAAAGATCTATATTCACAAAAGGGCTATAATTACCATGGATAGGTACATTCTGGATGATCAGCTTGCTTACACATAATGTAAGGATTTTGATACAGTCTACATCAAACTTTCAAGTTGCATGTTCCAGATGAGTTATTTTTTTAATGTCTTGGGAATTAAACTATTGGGATCAGATTTATTGTTGATGAGATCTGTTTGAGACAGATCTGTTCATCTTGATATTTTCACTATTTGTAGAGAATATTTCTTTTTGAGTTCAAAAGTTTGTACTTACTGTACACACCCTTAATGGTAAATATAAAAAACTAATAGAACACTGTGGTAATCATTTACTGTCTTTACACGCAGTTATAAAGTCAAAAGATCCAATCAAAAGGAAATCATGGGTTTGAATTCCTTATTAATATTGTTCTATTTTATTTAACAACAACTATACTTGTAGTAGAATAGAACGTAATTTAACAGTGCAACTTTCATGTTCAATTCATTTGAAAAATAATTTATTTAACAGTGGTGGTGCATGAAAGTGTTTTCTCAATGTTTTAAAGAAAACAGTTGTGGTATAGTATACAGCTGACTTCTGTATTATAGGACAGTACTAAACTATAACATTAAATGGAAAGTGAAAATTTCATTCAAACTGTCTAATAAACATGATGAATGCATTCAGTATGATGCTAAAAATATCTATCTATCTTCTTTGCATCCATTTTTATAGCCAAATTTGGATTATAGTCCCACAGAGTGAAATCTAATCCTTTTGTTTGAATGACTTTTGGAGGCTAAGCTAAACATAGCTGTAACTCTCACAAAAACACCATACAGGGGCTTGAAGGTCAGCACTTAGTCAGTAAAAGCAGACCAAGAATTTTCATAATCTCAGAAAATCCAAAACTTCAAAGAAAGCCCTCTCAAAAGACTAAAGCTATTATTAACTGTGTCTGAGTCTGGGTAATTGGGACAACAATTAGTTTTACTCATGTGTTTTATAGTCTACATCACATATCAGCATACTCTTAGGCTATGTAAAAATAACTTAACTGTGACATGACTCTAAATTACTTTTATAGTAAACCAGGCTGACACCAAGATAAAGTCTAGATTGAATAAGACAATTCATTTTTTTGTGGTATCTTTCCCTTTGCAGTGCATTTCCTTCTTTTTCCCCTAAACACTGCAAACTCATGCAAATATATTTTGGAATATCCCATGAAATTAGACACAACTCATTTCGGATCAGGAAAAGAAATGAATTATAGAAGTGCAGAATATCTCTGGAAATATCTCTCAGCACAGTGACTCCAGCTAAAAGGATAGACAGACTTGCTTTAGAAACTGAAATGTGATAGTGTAGCTGTACAATCTTTGTTCTCAACTTAACATGTAAGCGGATTCCATAGTTGTTTGAAATTGACTGAAGAAATAGAGTTAAGATAAAAAGATATGCAATGTCCTGATTATATCCTTTAATTGCTTAAACTGATTCTTCTGAAATGTAAATTTTCTTATTCAGTGAACCACCAGGCCACCTATAAAATCATATATTAATCTTTTGTTTTCTTGCTGAGGAAGAAAGGGATTTTTTTTCTGTGAGTAAAAACTAAAAAAAAATAAAATATTAATAACACCAAAGAAGATACATCAGCTAACAATTCTGTTTAAATCATAAACACTGAATAAAATATCATAAACTCTGGCTGTGATAATTATGCACTTCAGTAGAAGTTTCCTGTTGTTCTTCCTACGATAATTTGTTAATGAGAAAATTATTTAACATTACTTTCCCAGGCTCAACAGGCTAAACTAAAGATGCCTGTGACTCTCAAAAACCTATTACAGTGAAAAAAAGAAAAAAGGAAATCTAAAGTAACTTTATGTTTTTCTGTAAGGTGAGAAAAATATCACATTCATCCCTCATTCATATATTGCAATGTCAAAGAAGAATTATTCTTTTTACTATACTTAAATAATTTATTATTGTTAACACTGCTATTCTTTAAAGAACCGTTTTATGATTCTCAAAATACTTAGTATATATAGTAATTGATATTGAAAAATAGCTAATAATAGTTTAGCATACAGATATTATTTATCAGTAGGAAACTGTGGAATACTAAAGACCATGAGTAATAAATCACCTGGGTTTTTATCTTGTAGGCAAGTCCAAAACATGGATTAAAAATATCCATGTTATAAGCATCCATGTTTAATTCATGGTGTCTTGAAGTCAAGGAACATAAAGCACAATTGATTGAATGCCTGCACTTTGATCTGTCAGTGGGATACACAAAGACCAATAGACATGGCTTGCTCCAAATACCTCCTAAACAGAGGTAGCCTTTGCAGACAATAAGATTTCCAAATCCAGAACAAAGTATTTGCTGATAGATAAACATATAAATGGATGCAACAGGCTATAAAGAGATCATGTGAGCAACAAGGAAAAGCTTTATTAAACTGCAGACTTATCAAAATCAAAGTAAACCAAACTGGCATAAAAAGAGAGGCTATATGATTCAGAAATCAAAACAACAAAACAGTTGACTAGAACCATCACAAATATCCTAAATGTCTTCTTTTTATGTCCAAATAATACTTTAGAGTGGTGGAAAAACAAATTTTTCTCTTTATAGCTTTTTTTTTTTGGTTGGGTTTTTTGGATATTGTTGCTTATTTTGAATCTTTTCTTTAAAAAAGACTCAAACCAAAACAACAAAAAAATTCTAACTAGCTTTGAACATCACAGAGTTTATTCTTACAGGAGGAAAATGGAAAGACATGAGTGTACCTGGGAATTTGGGCAGCTGACTGATGATACCCCATTCATGTGAATATCAAGTAGGAAATGGAAATAACCTCCTGGGAAGGATGTTAAATATAACAATAGCTTAAGCTGCCAGCTAGGAAAGGTGTTGTAAAGGCTGCGTCTTAAATATTTTCAGACTTGCACTGAACTAGTCAGAGTTTGAATTCAGTTCACAATAAATGATTTCTAACTGAAGGGAACAATGGCTCTGGTCTAAGCCTGGTTCTTATGTTGTTGCTGAAGTTAGTGGATACAGGTTTTTCATCTGTGACCTTAACACGAAACAAATGTATGCCCTTTTTTTTTTCAGAAGCTTCTGCCTGGACTTTACTTGTTTTTAAAAACAAACAAGACATATAAATTTTGTTTTAAAAGGGGAATAAATACACATTACTGTACTGAAATTTAAATTTCATATTATGCATATATCAACAGAGTTAATTTTGGAAATAGAAAAAATGCAGTCTGTACTCACAGAACTTCATTGTAGTGAGAAAAATTACACTAACTACTGCATGCTCACCTGTCCAGAAACTGCATTTTCACAAACAAATGTTTCATAATTTTTAGGGAATTCTGGTGCATTATCATTAACATCAAGAACTTGGACATACACATTTGCTTCTGCAATTTTTTCAGGATTTCCTAATGGTTAAAAAAAGACAGAAATAAAAAAAGTTATAAACAATCTACTACATATTTTAAAGTAATGTAAACATTAGAATTTTTAACCTATATTCTGCAGCGAATAAAATAATCACAAAGACCTGTAGACATATTTTTTATACTATTACAATAATATGGTACCATTATAATAGTATGTCTTGAAATAAGATATTTCATACAAAATTTTGGATTTGTTCATACTTTCTTTACCCAATCAGAAACTGATTTAAATGTAAAAAATAAAAACTGATCAGGAAACATTAAATAATATTTTCTGGATGAAGAAAAATTTACTATACTAGACATATCTAAGGTTATGGAGTAGAAGAGTGTCAACTCTTCTAACACTTAACACTTAGTTGACATTTCCAGTGCAACAGGAGTTAATAAGACAAAGAGGAAGCTGTAAACAAGAACATACTAAACAAAAACCTGAAGGACAAGTGATAAAGAGAAGGGATTATAAGGAGTAACACCTGGTGAGATATACTAATTAATGGGGGCACCTGGAAGTGTAGGAATGTTTTTTCTTTCAGATCAGTGGCCTTGACAATTGATAAACCAATGGAGTAAAAGGTGAAAACAGACACAAAACATACCAAGATACAGGCCTGACAAAACAAACGCAGAGACAAGAAACAAGAAACAAACCTAATGATAATTGATGAGCCATCCAGAAACCACAGCATAACAAATCCAGCTAGATCAACTTGGACTTTGTAACTGGCAAGACTTTAAATGAGAGAACTCCAGATGTGGGTGAACGAGGACTTAGTGGAGATGTTTTGACCCATGGGAAACATGCAGAGAGGAACAAGGAGAGCACAGCTAGAAAATTGTATAGAAGGGACTGGTTGTGTGCAAAACAGGGACAGTCAGTGCATTTGTCTGGTTGAGCTTTGCACTTGAGCATCAGTCTGTCCTATCAATTTACATTTTCTTACTAAATGTTTTCTTAGCCATGTCTCTGCATAATCTCACTCTCTCTCACTGCACATGTATGTGTGTTGCAAGGACTAAGTGGCAGCTACTGGTGTGACCTGCTTATGTGTGAATGAAAATTGGCTCCAGATATTGGAGTGGGGTGGGGCTCTCTGATGCCAGCTACTGACTCAGGAGCACAGGAGACAATTGTCTGCATCCTCCTCAGACTTGGCGTGCATGGGGTTTGTGTATGGTTTTACTGACAAAGTTTAAACTGGACTCAACAGTGATTAGGGGTCCTTGGGTCCAGGAAACGTGCTAGGGAGGTCCACACTCAGGGAGAACTTGCAAATGTGGGGTGCATGAGGGATTCATATGTGTGTTCTGTGGCTTTCCAGCAAGCATCAAGTGTGCACTAGCTGGTAAGTTGGGAACCCATGAATTAGCTAAGAGGTCTTGGGGTGCAGGAAGGGATCTTGGGTAAACCAAGAAGCAGGTACTGAAGGGATCCATGAGTGTGTGTGTGCTTGTGAACCTGGAGAGTGGAGCAGGGAGTGGGCTGTCTGTGCTTGTAGTCAGTGGGAGTGCTGTATGTGGGTGCTGCTGAAGGCAAAGGCTTGTCTGTATCAATCTGAGTGACTGACATCTCCAGTGCCCTCATTTTGAGTCTCTGGGACACGTCTTCAGCTGTACTAGTGGCTGAGCCTGCAAACAGGTCAGCAGCATTCCTGAACCTGGACATGGGTCTTGGATCCCCAGGCTCTAGTTGGGGCTCCAGTGGTTGAGTAGGAGAGTCATGCTGGGGTGACAGGAAGAGCTGGCTGCACTGTCTTGCATCACTTAACATCATCGTTGCCATAATGATTGGGCTTTAACAAGTTCTGTTACTCATCCTCTTCCTAAATATTTTCAAATTTTGAAGCTTTGGGGGAAAAACTCAAAAAAAAAATTACATTTTGAAAATATTTCTGCTGCTTCTAGACATGAAGAAATCACAGTGGATACTGACAACCTACCCTAGCCAAGGCAGAAAACTCAGACTCAATTTGGAAAAACAGAACTCTTCTATCCACTAAACGCATACTTATAAAGAGGTGTAATTTTGCTCAGACATATCTAAGGCATTACTGCTGACAGGCTTCATAGACTGAGTGTTTAGTTTTGGTACAAGTATTGTTGTTCCAAGAATTATCTACACTACAGATTTAATTCTTAGGCATAGTACTCACAGAAGATGGATTATTTCTGTTACCCAAGTATACTTTACTGCTGTGGCTTTAGATATAAACAATATATCAGTACAGCTTATTCCTGTATGTAAAGGAAAATTAATAAGTAAGGCATTTCTCCTGCATTTACTGCCTTTACACAAGGTTCTACTGCTTAAACTACCTCAGACAAGGAAAAGCAATGATATACTAGTATTATGGTACAAAAGTTGCATGCAGACTAGGCTGAAAAAACTAATTTTTTATGAAATGACAATGTTTATCAACATGTTATCTGAAAAAAAAAAAAAAAAAAAAAAGAATACAGCAGGTGCAGCATTCTCCTGGAGAAATTGGCAGCTCATGACTTGGACAGGTACACTGTTCACTGGGATAAAACTGGCTTGATATCCAAGCTCAGAAAGCAGTGGTGACTGGAGCCAAGTTCAGCTTGTGGCCCTCAACAAGCGGTGTTCCCAGGGGTCAATACTGGGGCCAGTTCTGTTTAATATCTTTATCAGTGAATTGCATGAGGGGACTGAGTATACCCTCAAACAGTTTAACATGACACCAAACTGGGCAGGACTGTTGATCTGTTGGAGGGATGGAAGATTATGCAGAGGGATCTGGACAGGCTAGATTTAAGGGTTAAGGTCAATTTTATGAGTTTCAACAAGGCCAGGTGCCAGGTTCTTCACTTAGGTCACAACAACCTAACGCAGAGTTACTGACTTGAGGAAGAGTATCTGGAAACCTGCCCAGAAGAAAACAACCTGGTCGACAGCAGCTGAACATGAGACAACTTGTGCCCAGGTGGCCAAGGTTTGGCTGAGGGAGTTGAGGCTGTTTAGTCTGGAGAAGATGAGGCTCAGGTGAGACCTTATCATTCTCTGCAATTACCTGAAAGGAGGTTGTGGGGAGCTGGGTGTTGGTCTGTTTTCCCAAGTAAGAAGTTTGAGTGGCCTCAATATGGACCAGTGGAAGTTTAGACTGGATATTAGGAAAATGTTCTTCTTGGAAAAGGTTATCTAGCATTGGAATAGGATGCCCAGATGAGTCACCATCCTTGACAGCATCTATGGTGCCAGATACAGGTCTGGCAGTAGGCACATGGTTTTGTGGTGGACTTAGCAGTGTTCATGGTTAGACTCAATTACCTTATAGGTTGCTTCCAAACTAAACTACTCTTTAATTTCACATCCACATATTTTTTGAATACTTCCAGGGAAGGTGATTCATTTTCTTCTCCGGGAATCTTATTCCAAAGCTAGACAACGCTTTTCAGGAAAGAAAATTTCCTAGCATGTAATTAAACTTCCTCTGCTGCAACTTGAGGCCATTTCCTCTCATCCTCTTACTTGTTACGTGGTAGAAAAGACTGACCCCCACTTCCCTGCAACTTTCTTTCAAGTAGTTGTAGAGAAGGCTCAGACTCCTTTTCTCCAGTCTAAACAACCCCAACACCCTGAGTTGCTCCTCATATGACTTGTGTTCCAAAGGCTTCACCCTCTCTGTAGTCCTTCCCTTAATAAGTTCCAGAAACTTCTGGAAGTAAGTGTCACAAAACAACACAGGACTCAAGGGGCAGCCTTACCAGAGCTGAACATGGGAAAAATCACTGCCCTGGTCCTGCTGGCCACACTATTTCTGATCCAGACCAGGATACCATAGGTGTTCTTGGCCACCAGGGCACACACTGGCTCTTGTTCAGCCACTGTTGACCAGCACCCCCAGGTCCTTTTCTTCCAGGCAGCTTCCCAGCCACTCTGCCCCCAGCCTGTAGTGCTGTGCAGGGTTGTGGTGACAGAAGTGCAGGACCTGGAACTTGGCCTTGTTGAATCTCATGCAACTGGCCTTGGCCCATCAATCCAGCCTGCCCACATCTCTCTTCAGGGCTTTTATATCCTTCGACAGAATGACCTCCCACCAAAGCGCCACTTGGTGCCATAGGTAAACTGACTGAGAGTGAATGTGATACAATTATCCAGATCATTGATAAAAGATATTGAACAGGACTGACCCCAGTACTGAGCTTCAGGGAAAACCAGTACTGACTGTCTGCCAATTGGATAATAATGATTTAAAGATTTCTTGCTCTCAGATAGGATTAGAATGCTGTAGTTTATGCTCTGGCCTTGTACTTGGTGAAAGTTTCTTACAACCAAGTAAAAACTGATGAAAGGAAACTTGATTCTTCTTGAGCTTTAGGCATAAAGTGGAATGAGAGTCAACAGGTTACAAGTTCTCCCTGCTTGTATTTAAGTTCCAACAAATTAGACCTACTTCTGGATTCTTTTAAAACATGCTCCCTCAATGGCATGAAGATAGAATGATCCACACCACACGTCTGAAATAACAGAGCCAAGCCTCACTTACTAACCTCTGATCCCCGCAATCATTGCAATGGACTCAAAAGTCTTGTGTAGTGTATGAATGTCAGGGTATCAGCAGGCTCCTAGGGATGTTGCTGTTGCAATGCAGTTTCAATGTGTGAAATAAGGTGCATCTTATTTGGATGAACTCTAATGGCATTTTGATTTGGCTTTAGTGAAGCCACAATGTCATCCACCAAATGTCTCATGCACACAGCAACATGTTATGACTATATTTCAAAGAATAATATACTGCTAGTCCCTGATACAAATTCAGGTATGACAAGACCAAGGTGATATAACTTCAGTCTTTTTGAACATATTGTAATAGACAGTGACCGTATCATCATTAAAGAAATAAAGAATAAGAATTTGAACATAATGAGGTCTTCGTTTCTCTACAATAACTTTCATTACTGTGGAAGTCTCACTTTCGTTTGATGCAGGAGGAGTTATTAATTTGTAACATTTGGTTCTCTCCTGTTTTATTAACTAAACAAAAAATGTAGGCCAAAGTTATCCTGCTTTGTTTCCATAGCACTGCTCAAGACATGCCAGAGATTAAATTTGCCAACACCTGTCATCTGCCCAACAACATGAGAATAAAATTCCTGCTTAAAAACTCACAGGGAAGCTGAAAAGGAAGATAGTACCATTAAATAGAAGTTAAAGACTTAAATGAAAATTGACTTCCTATAGTAGACTTCCAGCAGCAGTTTTCTACAGGGAAGGCTCCCTTTTGGGAACAGTGCAGTTTAAGAATATATGTTTAAAGTGGTCATGAAAATTAATGGCATTTAACTGAGATTCAGGAGTAAAGAACAGGCACTAAGAGTGTTTGGCAAAATCTGTCTGATTTATTGATTTTACTCTAGTTTCATATGTTTTTCCTCCTTCCTGAGGATGAATGGGATTAGTTTTTAAAGAATTTCCCAGTAATCTTCTTAAACTGCCTTACAAATCAGGAGCTGTTAAATTTCTACTGTTGTCCCAGATTCGGGGTAACCAGATGACCAAAAACACAAACAGAGGTAATTTGCATTTGACTTTCAAACAAAACTGACAGGTGAAATTTATATAAAGGGTGCTTAAGGCTTTAATTGTTACTGAATAGACAGACATCTAGATCATTTAGTCCTTAACATTCACAATTAATTCGAGCCACAGGTTTTTGACTGGTGTTAAATTAGACCCTGACTAATTTCACAGTAGTCAAAAATCTGGTGTGAAATTAACCAGGGTCTAATTTAACATAAGATCTTGCACTGCAGGAGCAATTCTTATGCTTCAGTGTAACTGGAAAGCATTACACTCTCGATCCTATTACAATTTCTTTTTTCATAAGGTCATCTTTTATGAAAAAGCACAGGACCTTGGAGCTCAAATACATTCCACTTCTATTTAACTAATCATTTTAATAATGCTCTTTAGTAGCAAGCAACAGTAATATAATCAGAAAGAAGAATGTATTCTCCACTTAAAAGAAGGCACATACAAAGGATAATTACAGTTCACAGTGTAAAAAAGCCAGCGTTCCTTAAATTTCTTACTCACTCGTTTCTGTGGCTGTAACAGTTATGTTGTGCCAAGAAGCTATCTCTCGGTCCAGAGGTTCAGTGGTAATGATTGCTCCATTGTGTTCATTGATGCTGAACAGTCTCTTTAAATGTGTGCTGTGGACAATAGAGTACCTGCACCAAAAAAAGGAAAGACATTCCCTAGTACTGAAGTGTTCCATCAGAGGCAAGGACATAGAAAGCTATTGTCAGCTGAGAAAACAGAGCTGTGCATATATGCATATAAATGTGTGCTGCAACAACTCAGAAATCATGAAAAATGTACACTTATAAACATTTAAAATTCACTGCTGCCAAGATCAAAGCTCTTCTTTTTATGAAACTAAATACGTCTCAGATCTATATTAATGTGAACTGAATCTGAAATGCATTATTCATTCTTACTTCTAAGTCAGTCTCACAGCAGGTGAATGACTTCACTGAAAAAACCCAGAAAAATTGCCACTTGTGAAATGAATAACACAAACATCTAAGAGGAGGTATAATGGCAAATCTATTTTATCAACACTGACATGCTCTGATGCCAAGGGAATGGGCATTATAAAGACAGACAACTATCTCTAATGTGGTGACACTAAGGCAGAGTACAAAATCCTAATGCAGGAGATGACTGCAGCGAAGACACAGTGCTCCTGGGTCTTTGCTGAAAAGGCTCCAGAATCTGTGGATATCTATATGTGCAAATACATATACACATGCCACTCAAGTTGTTAAAGTCTAACCACTTGTTGCAGGACAAAGATGAACTGAAATAGCAACCAAAGATATTGGTTCAAATGGAAAAGATATTGACTGACATTTTGAATGGCCTACAAAGCAAAAGACCATATGGTGCCGTTGCTAATTAAGTCTATTTCATGGAAATAAAACCTGTTTGAATAGCTGAAAGATTCTTTCCACTCCAATTTGGAATGCCCACATGCAACTACTCCTTTTTATTGTACCTTTAATTCTGCTTGACAAAGCCTTTCAGTTTCCTGTTGATACTTAAGGTCCCAGCTCAGAAAACGTGCCAGCAGTTTAATGACTCTGTAAACTTGTTACTTATAGCTACATTTTATCTCTTTTAAAAATCAGCAAGAAGAAAAATTGAAGAACCAACACAATACTGCAAGTGAAAGCTCTTATAATTTGAATCAAAGTTTAGATACTTAAAAACTTATATTTGAGGTATTTATAATTTTTCTGGCATAGTTATTTTGGTTTTTTTGGGCATTTTTTTGTAATCTTATTCTTGATAGGTGCTTTTCAGAAAAAAAAACTATATTAGGTACTTATTATTTTTAATTTTTTATTGCTAACATATTTTGTTAGCATGTTTTGTTGCACATCTTTTTTGATTTGTTTGTTTGAAACCTGGAGTTCACAAAGCAACACAAGTTGTTTTCTATATTACAAGTAACTGCTGTCATTTATGATAGGGATTGTTCCAAAATTTGATTCATTTTCATGGCACTTAGCCCAAAAAACATGTTTTTATATTAGAACTGATATACTCTATTCTAAAGGAACTCATTGATGCAGTACCTGTATCACTGTTTTGGAACTGCAGACATATTCAGGTTGAAGACAGTTCCTCCAGAACATTTCTAACTAAAAAGTTATAGATATGTGTTAATGTTTAATTGTTCCACAGGAGATGTTGCAGTCATCTAAACAAACCACTAAATGAGCCCTTTTAGAGGGGGGAGCAAAAAAACCCAAACCAGTTAATTTCTTTTTTTTTATTTAATTTAACCTATTGCTAGCCTAATAAATAACAATAAATGAATGGAAAATCATAACAAATCACTGCCTAAAGCTCTGAAGCCATAGCACAATATATATGTATTTCTGCTATTAGAAATCTACACACCATAAATTATTCTGTGTCTCAACCATTTGTCACTGTATCCTGGTTTGTCTAAATTATATAGTATGCAGTGATTTCAGGCAATTCAAGAACTATTTTAATTACAAGTCCCATGTTAAAGATTAATTACCTGTTTTCTCCCTTAATAGATAGCAAAATAAAAAAACAGAATCTGCTGTTGGGTTGAGTGGCTAGGTTTATCTGCATTGAGTGGCTAGGTGTCAGCTGTCTTGTGGTAAGCAATTGTTTTAGGTCTTTTTGCAACACTTATTTTTCTTGAGGATTTGTTGTTGATTTGGGGTTTTCCCATATCTTATTTTCTTTGATACTATTGATGATGATGATGATGATATATTGATATTAATGATAAATAGCTGTCTTTATCTTAACCCATGGGTTCTTACAACTTTATCTTTTCAATTCTCTTTTGCATCCCAGTGGCTGTGGGAGCAAGCAAGTACCTGTATGGTCCTTACATGTCGATATGGGTTAAACCATGACATCTGCAATAACCTTGGCTATCACAGAACAATCACAATTAACTGTAATTATGAGCTATGGTAAGGAACAGAAATACTTATTGGAAATGCCGATACATTTGCATTTGAGTCCTGTTCCCATTTTAGGACAGGTACCTGACTGGACTGTCGTCTTCATCTGGATCTTTAGCAGTTACAACCCCCACCAGTGCACCTCTCATAGCTCCTTCAACAATCTCCATCACATAGCTCTCCGAGCTGAAAACTGGAGGTTCATCAGCATCTTCCACATTGATTTTGACAATGGTTGTGTCTTCAAATGGTCCTTCTTTCAAAAAACGCTCATCAATGTATCTGTTTACAGCTTTTACTTGAATACTGTATCTCCTTTTGCTCTCATAATCCACTCTCTGTTAGGAAAGAAAGTGAAATTTGGACTATTTCTTTCTTTCATATTTAAATTAAATATAGTTCGATAAATAGTGAGAGATTAAAGACAAAGTAGTGTTATACTACTTGTAGAATGTTTAAAAAAATGATTACATCTGAAAGTTAATTATAATATTTCCTTTTAATGTTAAAAACACTTTCAAATTAAAATGCGTTTGTTTTCTTTCACATTTCATGCTGGCTTTAATACTGCAATCAAGCAATAATCTAAAAAAATTATTTTAGAATGTCACCCCTAATAACAATAACCCCCTAATAACTCCTAATAGTTTCATTTCAATTTTAGATAGTCTTTTTCTTCTGAAAAAAAAAAATTATATATATATATGTGTGTGTGTGTATATAAAAGACCTACTAAATAAATAGCTTTCCAAACTAAAATAGCACACCATAAACCCCAAAGAACTCACACACTTATAGCATTCAGTTCTTCAGGGTCCTAAATTTCATTAGGCTATTGAATTTTATCTTCATTTCAGGTGATCCCTGAGATGACCGAGAAATCTTCCTGAGTGATTCCAAAATAAATTACGCAGTATCAAAGAATATTAATTTTCTTAATTCATAAACTAGTCTTTTATGATTGCACTTAGTATCTTTTCAAAGCCATATCACCACAAAAACTCCACTATCTATTGCAGTATGAAATTCTGGTTTCAATTAACAGGATGTGTTGGAAGTGAGGTGAGATTGTTTGCAATTTATTGATAAAGATTTTACAGATGATGCACAGAAGAGATAGAACATTTTCTCACAGTGGGGTACGCCATGTTGCACAGTTAGGGATAACATGAAGATACTCTGACTGCCACTATTACATTCAGCACCAATAGGAATGAGTCACAATGTAAATAGAAAGTAAAGCATTTTTCTTTTTATCCCTCATGATATTTCAATCAAATCACAAAACCTAAAGAAAAAAAAAAAAGGGAATACAAACCAATACTCATTTTTTACATATCCAGCTTGCTTGAGGATTTTCTTTCAAATATTTAAGAGATTTTTTTTTTTTTTTTTTAAGTTTCTGAGTTCTCACCTTTTTTAGTGAGATAATTCCTTCTTGAGTCTCGTTGTTAGTAACGATGTTAAAAGCATCTGAGTTATCTGCTTCAATGAAATAGTCCATGGCTGCGTTGTCCCCAATGTCGCTGTCTTCTGCAAAGACTTTGCCTATGGTGGTGCCCACGGGAGCCTCTTCAGAGACACTCATGTAGTAGAGCTCTAAAGAAACAAATATTGACAAAGTTTAGGGATCTGCCATGGTTAATAAGTGCTGTAGCTTGAGGCTCTCAGAGAGCTGGGAAAAGCCCCAACTTCTATATAAAGACAAAATCTGGCATAGTATAGATCTTGGGTGCAGGGCAGGACAATCTTTCTCCTTGGGAGCCCTTCTCTGTCAGCCTGACTTCAGCAGTGTCAAAGGGCTCAAAAAAAAAAAAAAAAAATTAATGGTTTTAAACTGAAGGAGAGAAGGTTTAGATCAGATATAAGAATAATAATTTTACTATGAGGGAGATGAAACACTGACATGAGTTGCTCAGAGACATGTTGAATGTTCCATACCTGAAAGAATTCTACGTCAGTTTGAATGTGGCTCTGAGCATCCCTGTCCATTGAAGGAGGGTTGGAATAGATGACATTTAAAGCTCCATTCCAACACAAACTAATCTATGGTTCTATGACTGAAAAAGGGTGAAAAAAGGGAGGAGCAGCACTCTCTAACAGCACAGTGTTTTCCTGATAGCCCCCTGAGCAGCACCCACATCTCCTAGAAACTACCTGGACAGAGGGGTTCACATCATTTGCCAAAAACTTTATAGTATGTGTCAGAAAAAAATGAAGAGAGGAAAAGAAGAAAGAAGGTGAATGAAAATGATGTGCAATATCCCATTGTCCAGATTTTAGGCTGAGGTAGTACAAATTATAGGGAAAGCAGTTTAAAAATTTGTCTCCAAAGTTAAACCAGAAAGTAAAGAAAAACCAGAAGACTTGAGATTTTTGCAATGGCAGATTTTCTTTGTTATTTTGAGCTTTTGGAGGGACTTCTTCTCTTTTTTTTTTTTTTTTTTTTTTTTTTTTTTACTTTTTTACAGCTGTATGCTGAAATCAAAGCACAGATTTCTGTGCTAAATTCTAAAAAGACCTACCTGCAAACCTAACAGAGCTACAGTGGATCTAAATTTCCTCAAGACTTCCATTGCTGAAATTAACCTCTACTCACGCTGTTGAAATTTAGGTGGGTTGTCATTGATATCAGAGATGTTGATGGTAACAGTGGCTGTTGCAGAAAATGCCCCTGGTTGTCCAACCATATCTTTGGCTTGAATGATGACCAAATACTGATCTTTTGTTTCTCTATCCACTTGGGAAGCCATTCTAATGACCCCTAAAACCAGAAAAATTGTAATATAATATCATATAAGTCTCATTTTTTTCTCAACATCTGACATGGCTATATAGTATAATATGCATATAACGTGTCACTGGACCCAGTTACGAATTTTCATTCTAGTGTGTGCATAGAACATCTCTCCTAATACTGGAAATAGTTTTCATGGTAGCAAGTATGCTGTAGTCAAATCTATTCTGTATATTTAGTGTTCTGTAGCACAGAATACTCCATATAGTTCCTCTACCATATATAACCATCACTCTTACTCAGAAATTACGTTTTTGGAGGAACGTCACATATCTGTGGTTTCTCCAACATGTAGATAGAAATATCACATGATGAGCCTTAGAGCTGTTAACTGAGAAGTGTGTCTAGATTAACTTATTAAGTGGGATATTCAGGGTGTAACTCTTCAACAAGATAATTTTCTAAATAAAGTTTGGATTTGCTGAAGAGAAAGAATTTCATCTTCCCGTGGGAAAGAAAAGTTTATTATTTCCTTCACATCTAAGAACTATGGAGAGATGCAACTGTGTAGGGTGGTATCACTTGATCTTTGTGTTGAAATCAAGAAAGACAATTTTGCTTGCATCAATTTTATGAGTTTATGAATGTTTTCAAGTTACGAATTCACTTGTAGTACCTGTCTTCGGCTCCACAGAGAAATAAGGCTGGCCCTGAACAAGACTGTAAAGCAGACGAGCACTATTCCCATAAGAAGGATCATCAGCATCTGTAGCTGTTACCTGTGTAACCGAAGTACCTCAAGGAAAAATAAAATAGATTATGTTTGTTTTCTTCTTGTATAAATTGTCTCATAATTATAAAACATAAACTCTTTAAAAATCTTTTAACACACCAGTTATACTAATAGACATTTCTAAAAATTTACAGGAGCACATGGCACCTACTAAAATTTATCTTTGAATAGGGGCAATATTTCCTCAGCAGCTGTTCTTATTGCATTCAAAATTTCAATTATAATAAAAATAAATAGTATATGATTTTTCAGCACTACATTTATATTGCTTAAAATACTATATATATAATGCCTATTTTCTAATATGTTAATGAAATAAAGCAAATTGTTTCTCCTCCTCTTGTATATTCTTTAAAATATTTTATGAAATTTTCCCATAGGAGGAAAACACACTTTATCACCAAAAAGCCCAATATTGATAAAGAAATTAATTGTTAACAAACAAACCAACCAAGAAGTTTAACAAGGCTTGGATATTTTTTTTTTTATTCTTGAGTCTGTAATGAGCTTGTCCCAGTGCAAAACTTGTGCCAGAAATCCCAGTGCAAAAACACAGTGGAATCAAACTGCAGAGCTTGGCTTCTTCTTTGATCGGAAGCTGTTCACATTTTAGGTAGAAGATTGACAGGAACCTCATGGCACCATCTCTAATGACTCTCCTTTTAAAAAAATATCCACAGAAACATAATTTTTTAAGGTAATCATTATTTTTGTCTTTTTTCCTCACCTAGATTCTGCATTAGAATACAAATATGCCTTCTTGTGAGGAACAGCAGGAAATCAAGCTACTTTCTAAAAATGTCTGGCATGCGTTCACACGGTTGCACCTGCTTATCAATACAGTATAGTTAGGCTGGAGGAGAAAAGAAGAAGAAGAGAAGGTGGAGTGCAAGGAGTTAGACCAGAAACACTTCTTTTTAATGAAAAAAACAAATATTATATTTGTCCCAAATGAAACAAAAATATTGGTTGCTGGGTTTTCTAGCAGATAAATAATTTTATTTTTAAATAGGAATGAAAAAAAACTTTCACATATAAGGATAGGCTAATTTTTTTAAACTTTTTTTTTCCGTTTTTCTCAAATTTATTAAGCAACATTTGAAGTGATTCCATAATGCATGTTATCTTCTCTCAGGCAGATAGTAAACTAAACCATTATTAATTCCCACCAAATTTTGGACCTATATGTCCTTCAAAACTGACTTACATACAACATCAAATATCTGACATGTGTATTTAGATACATGAATATAGAGGTTTTAGAGGTGTGTATAGATGTATAAAGATATATATACAGATTGTATTGCTCTGGAGAAATTTTAAAGATGAAATTACAGATTCATATTTAATCAGGGCATGTACATGCCTCAAAAATAACAAAATTCTTTAATAAGACTGAAGAGTAAATGGAATCTTCAGCTATACAACTGTTAACTTCATATCAGCTGTGATCTATGAAAATTGCTCTCATAATCAGAGAAAATTCATCTTTTAAGAAAATTTAGCATGACTAGAACACAGTTGCTTTGAAAAAAAATTGCCAGTTAGAAAGGGATCAAGAACTACAGATGATCCCACAGGTTTAGTTTGTCATGAATGCTATTTTCTACTAAACTCAATTGTCTACAACTATGTTTAGGAATGGACTTATTTATAGCAACATATTTAGTAAATTAGGAATAATATCCAACATATATAGGACTTCAAATTTATCATCACAGATTTTGTGCATCTCACATTTAAAGGTAGATCTATTTTCTGCACAGTTTCTATGCATTACAAAGAAGTATTGAATCTAAAACAGCATTTCTGTCTTCTCTGGGACCCAAAACCACTTTTCTTCTTGTCTGTTAACTCTTCTAGAGTATTTCAGACTGCAGAAGTAAGGACTTTTTCCACTTGGAGCCAGGGAGATGCAGCTGGTGGATATAAGTTTTGAAAATCTGAATAGTCAAAAGGAATTTAGTAAAGAGGGAGCTGACCTGGAAGGAAGAAATAACAGATATCCTGCACTGCAAGGAGGAAGACAATTTATTTCTCAATTGGGGCGCCAGGAGACCATGTAAAGAGCAGTCTATCATTTCTCATATTTTTTTAGAATAAAGATTGTGTAATAACTTCATGAACCTCTACATTAAATATGGGCTATATAGTAGAAAGAAGAAAAATATTACCCTGTCTTTAGAGTACTTTCTCAGTTTTTAATTTTTCTCTTTCATGAAACCCGTATTTCTTTATACATTTTACCATCAGAATAAAACAATCCACCAAAATTAACTAAACAAAAACTGAAACAAAACCCCAACAAAAAAACAAACAAACAAACAAAAAAAAAAAAAACCAAAAAAATCCCCCAAAAAAACCCCAAAACCAAAAACCAAGAAACAGAACCGACAAAATAACCCCAAAACCCAACTCCAATAATTTGCAGCATGAAATCATATTAACCTAGCATTTGTATTTGGGTGACAGAATTTGAAGCATTAATATTCTGTACTCAAAAACTCCCAAAAGCCATTATTTGTAACTACATGGTTGTGGGAAGAATAACTGAATAGATACAAATTATTTATTTTAAAACAATTAATTAACATATAACTGCACACACCCCCAAAAATAAAGAAACTCCAAAACCTTAGTCCTGACATTCCAAACATCACACAATATAACTGACAATTGAGCTTTTTAATTAGCTTTATTTAAGGCATACTGCTGCTCTGTATCTCTGCTGCCTTGGTTTTACCCTTCTTGGGCAAAATATAGTAGAGTACCATTAATATGCTACAGCCCATTAGGTATACTATGAGGACCTCATATGGCAAATAGCTGTTCATTTTTCTAACTAGAGCTTGAGATCTATAAAGACATTAAGTACTGATAGATTATTGTATCTGACTCTTAACCACTCCATCAGATATACTGCATTTGTACAAGTTTAACAGCTATAAGGAAGACAGTATAAAATCGTACCAAGTGCCTGAGGGTAAAGCAGAGTCCTGTGTTCTCAGAAGAGAGTCCATTTGCTGGCATGCTTTTCATTTACTGTGACACTTGCATATAAAACCCTAATAAAATTTAGTGCTGAAGATAAAAGAGAGCTAATAAAGATTTAAAATGTATTCTAATTTGTTGGCACATTTGTATATATATTGATACTTGTAACTAACTTCAAGCACAGTTATTTGTGTCTGTTTTCTGTTCTTGCTTTGGCTGTCTGAAGCAAGTGACCAGCTCTGAATTATTCTCTACTTGCTTTCTTAGTTCCAGACAAAATGTGCACTAGCAGTGACCTGTTTTCCCAAGTCTTGGCCAAGCTTCCTAAGAGTGTTTTCTGGAAGGAAATTATTAGAAGACCGAGCGTCAGTGAGCTGAACTGAAGATAGAGAACACTGAAACAGAGCAAAGAGCAACCCTCTCTATTGCACTGTATCGTTTAAATTAACTCTGTTCTTCACCCTGTATTATACAAGAGTAGGTTCAGTTTACTGGGAGAAAAGCACTAATATAATCAACCACTATGCTATTAATACCACAGATTTTTGTGGGTAGTGCTATCTCTTTGCTATGAGTTTACAAATTTCCTTTAAAGATTGGTTTAGAATGCACACCAAAGCAGGTTTTACCTTAGTAATACAGTTCCTACCTTTTTTAGAAGCAGACTAAATGAGCCCCAAGAAGTACTCAAGGTGTGTGGCTCAGTTGTTTCATGTTTTGGAGCTGATCACCATTAAGGTGTACACTCCACTTGCATTGTACACACATTAGTATTCCGGTAGTGTCCCCATGGAAGAAGCAGATGAAAGAATGATCTCTGGAATAGCTATGGTATTAGTGCTAGAGAGGTCAAGTGTAGAAGCAGTAATGCAGAAAATATTTCAAGATCCTGGATGACCTGGATTCATGTATTATACACTGGATGATTATAAATCAGTGAGTTTACTACTTTCAGGAAGAGAGAGAGGAGGCAAATAGGGATCTTGCTTCATTTTTCACCCATTCTGACAAATGGTACATGGTTTTACTTCTGATTTTTTTTTAATTTACTTTTTTTTTTAATTTCATATATTTCTGCATTTCACAGGATTTTTTAATTATAATATTACAGTAATATCACAAAGTAAATTACACTTTCTGCATCTTAATTAATCTTATACTGAAGTGATACCATGTTTTAGGGATCTAAATATATAATAGATGACACAGGAGAGTGGACAAAACAGCTGAGCCTTTCATTTTTAATGTATCTCTTTATAGCAAACTCAAGGCAGTATAGAGCGAAACTTATTAATTGTCAACTGCTTGTTGATGGTTACAATGAGAAACAGAGGTATATGGGAAAAGATTGCTACTGTTGTTTTTGGTCTTAAGTATCGCCCTAACTGACCATTTTTTTCCCTTTTTTTTCCATGTAGCCATCATAAAGACAGAAAGATAAAATGGAAGAAATTCAATTGTTCATAGGCTTATGAAAATGATTGCAAGTCTCTGTGAGTATAAATGAAGACATACTAAATAATCAGCCATTTAAAAAACATTTTTATAAGAGACTAAGGGGCCTATAAACAAAATTTTACCACAGGGGGAAAAAAAAATAAAGGGAATTATCAAAGTCCTAAATTTTTGAAATCCCAGACAGATAATTCTAGACAATTAACTGCAGTCATTTTTACTATGAGCACATAAAACCCCCAAAATGTAAATGTCTTTGACAAGACGTCTATCTTGTCCCCAAACTTGAGCGAATGAGCAAGATGCAGAAGCTGGAAGAACCCTCTGAACAACCGATTGCATTAGAAAAAGTTATTTGACCAAGAGGGCAGGTGCAGAATTAAGTCTGTCTGCACAGAAGAAATGGCAGTGAAGTATCAATAGAAGTGATTTCCCAGGTGGAAGGTGATATAAGCAGGTAGTAAGTATCACTAGTGAGTAAATTGATCAAATTTATGTCTTTTGTGGGTACTGCTGGTAGTGATGGTGACCTGCTGTGGCCTGGCAGGAATTAGGATACTAACTCCACTTTCAATTTAATACCAGGCACAAATATCCTTTTCTTTCAACTGCTACCCTGGCTAATAGAAGAAGATAAAGTTTATGGCTTGCTGTCAAATATTCACTGATTCTGCTCTAAAAGTTGAGCAGATAATACTTAATAGCATCACTGATGCCATTACATTAATGAACTCATTGATTCATACCATTTAAAGCAGCACAATATTTGAATTACTTTTCAATATCAGCTGCAATAGAAATAAGCAAAATAAGTAGGTGTATAAATTTAAAGGATAAGTGATAAATTTTCTGTAATAGCTGAAGAATCTATTTTCCCTTTGATTTTGAAGATAGTTATTTGGAAATATTATCTATAACATGCCTGTTTACATCAGCTGTATTCACATTTTGGGGTTTTTGAAGGCTTTAAACATACATGTACACATATTAAGAATGCATGTGTATGTAAACTTATATATTTACACACCTATATTTGAAGATGTTGACTTTGTTTTGTATTTGTTGTATTAAGTTTCCAGATACATGACAGATCCTAGTACAGGTCTGTCTGATCATGTGAAAGTGAGAAAGAAGAGGTACAGAGATTAAGTTGTTCCTCTTGACAGGAAAATTACAATTCATGTACTTAGGAAACCGGAAGGCAGTCCTTCACTGCACACTATCTAATCCAAACAAGGAGAAGCTGATTGATAGGAAAGAGGAAAGAGGCTTGGCAGTGTAAATAGGTAGGTGACATGCAGAGAGTGAGGGTGGCCATCCCATCTTCTTCATAACTGGCTGCACTACTCTACCTATTTTGACTGGGAATGTTATATTTTTAAACAAGTGCAAATTTCAGGACTGAAATACTGGCAGGAAAGACAATGTCTATAGTCAATACAAGCATGTATCCAGAATCTGTAAGGGAACTTGAATAGATGTAGGTACCTAAATATTTAAAACCGAGAATGTTAAGTAGAGATATTTACAACCCTCAAGTTAAGAATATACTTTTGCAAATCTCCAAACCTGTAAAACAGTTTGCTTTCTTCTTACTGAGATACATACTGCAAAATATGCTATTAAGATTTTACTTCAACACAGCTGTCTATAAAAGATCATGAAATAAAGAGTTTGAGTCAAAGCATATCATACCTTCAGGTGACATCTCAGGAACAGTGGCCACATAAGGTCCATCCAAGAACTGCGGTTCATTGTCATTGACATCTCGAACCTTGATGATAAATTCTGATTCAGGTTCGACAGGAAGCTTAGTGCTCCTGTTAATTGCTTGTGCTCTTAGAGTGTAGAAAGGTTTCTTTTCTCGATCCAGCTTTTGCATAACGTAGATTTTGCCGTTATATTCATCGATGACAAAAAAGCTTCCAGCTCCCTCCCCAGTCAAAATGTATTTTAAGTTGCCATCCTGCTTGTCTAAATCTGATTTCAGCTGAAAGTACAAAGGAGAAAAACAAGTCACAGTTTGGGAAGAATAAAGCTTTGAAATATTCATTTTATGTTTTGATTCTACAGTGAACCATGTCACTAAGGAGCCTTCTTGGACACTAGTATTGGAAAGGAGATACATTTTCAGTAAACCATTTTAATTTTAAAATATTTAAAATTATTTAATTTTGAAGTATTTATATAGTAGACTCATAAATGGATGATGAACCTGAAAAGAGGTGCTTCAGCCACTTTGAAATGAAGGGAATGCATTTAAGTGCCTACTTTAGTTCATTGTTTTATTAGCTCCCCTACAATCCTGCTGAAAACAATGCAGAGGTCATTAAACCTTACCTAAATTTTTTATTACTGCAGATGACATGTGTACTTTTTAAGTTATTTTATTTTTTTAATCCATCAATGCTAGGAGTAAATGCGTGCAACAGTGATGTTCTCTTTCTGTTGAAATATTAGAGGTGAAAAGACATTCTGTGGTGAAAATCTTTATTGTTTATTCCAAAATAAATTGATAGACAAGTAAGTTGATAAATCGATAGATTTTCCATTTCCTTCCAGGATGATCTACATCCTCTTTTGCATTGCTAAGATGAACTATATGGTGATGATTCTTTTGATGAAGCTGAGCCTTGGACACAATTTTCATCCAGCTGCATTTGTCCATGACAACAAAATAGTTCTGTTAATGTTAGTGATATATAATAGAACAATATTTAAAGAATAATGACTTAATTTCATAACATGGCAGGCATCCACCGTTGAATTTTATGGGATCAAAAATTTTCGTTTTGCCATCAATTCTCTATTTTTTTCTCTAATTATTTTTTGCTTTAGAAAAAAAAAATCAAACTCTCTAAGAGCCTGTGTACTAAATGAAAAATCTAAAGTTAAAAAAATATGTTATTCAACTTGCTTCTCTTATAAAGCAATATATTTAAAATGCAAATAATATGCCTAACTGTTGACTTGAATTTTCTCACTGTTTGCTTATGGTTATTGACTCTAAAGGTCACTGGAAATTGTGAGGTCATAGAACGGGAAGGTAACGCTTCCTTATTGATCTATTCAAATATTTTGCAATAACTTCTGAAGTTGAAAAGTTTTAGCTTTTCTTTGGAAGAATGTCTATGCTTTTTAAGATTTTCATAATGCATAATTGTCTGCATGCATCAGATGGATAATTTATTCAGAATGTGACAGGGACACTGCTCTGAAATATAAGGAACAGTTTTGAGTTCCTACTCTGAGTTCAGTAAAGGTATTTAAGACCTAAAATATTCAGAGTTAATACAAAAGACAGAATTTTCAAGTCTAAGGGAGTTTAGAACCATTTAAAATATGAAAAGATTACATATTTTCAATGTAAGTAGCTGTACACTAAATATGGGCCATGTCACCACCTTTATAAGTGGTCTGGTCTAACTCATTTTAATACCATCCTAATTTGACATGTTACTAAGAGGCAACAAAGATTCGTTATTATCCACAGATGTTGGTTTCCTTATCACAAAACCCATGAAATGGGAGAAGTGATCTATATCTAGATCTTTAAACTAGCATGGGGCTCAGATGTAACCACAGAGTATATGAAGCCCTTAAGGTCTGGGATCATGCTTTTGACTAGCTGCTAAGACACAACCTGTGTTTAGCAATTTCACTCAGAATCATTAATCCATAAAAGATTTCATGACCCTGAACATGTTAAATGTGAGGTCCCTTGCAGATGACATTTGCTGAGAAAGAATAGCAAAAGTTCTCAGGTTACTTGTTTTTCTAGGCTGGGAATAAAATAAATGTTCTTACCATTGTAAATCAGAACTGAGAACAAGTATCTTTTTACTCTTCCTTGTCTATCTGTCATTGCAGTGCTGACGGACACACTTATTTTTTTCTTAATCTTAGTAATGGAAAGGGAATCATGAGTCTATGTTAAATGAAATTTGAAAATCTGGTTCTGACTGTAAGAAGATTTTGATATGCAATAGTGATTTAAAAACAGAGACTGTCTACCTTTGTATTTTTGTTGATGCAGTTTTCTTCAGGGCCTTAATTACTAAAAATTCATGTTGATCATAGACTACCACTTCATTTGCTGAAAGTAGCACATATTCTACTCAATAAAAAGAAACAAGCAAATATGTCTTATTAAACAATGGTTTCACTGGTATTAATATATTAACAATAATCTTCAATAAAATCCCCAGTTAACCTGTGAAAAAAAAAAAGTTGAGATCATGAAAATACATGACATTTATGAAGTTTCTTTGCAGAAAACTGTTTTCAAGGTATTGGAAAAGAAATAATAATTTTTTAAAAAAATAGACAGTAGGTCTTCACTTGTTCTTTCAAAAGTGAGACATTACACTTACATAGTAACTACTTTGAAAGGGCTGTGAAAAAGTAATTAATGAATTTTGAGCACTTCACCCTTTGGGCCCAATTACATTTTAGTGCTAGTTAATTAGCAGTTAAACTCATTTTGGTTCATTCATCTAAAAAGGGCCTTAAAGAAAAGAAAACCAGATCTCAAGATTAAAGTTACTTCTAGCATACAAAAATAAATAATAATAATAAATATAATAAAATAATGATCAACAGAGAGAGAAGGGGCAGACAAACCCTCATTAAGACAATTATCTTAAAGCACATTTTTAAAGAAGGGTGAAAAATAATTGCTCCTTGTGCTAAACCTACGTTAATCTAATGAACCATGCAGATTCCTGTAGTTTCTCAGTGGTAAAAGGATTTAGTATTAATCAGCTTCATTAAAAATTAATGAGGGGTAAATCAGCTGCTACTTAGTGTAATAGAAAATCATGCTAAATACTGTTTGTAAACTACGCTACACTCAGTATGGCTGCTTTGATGCAGTGCCAAAAATAGCACAAGCAAATTGCCAGATGTTGATAAATGAGTCCTTAACTTCCATTCAGAAGGAAGAAAGGAACTTTTCAGCTTTATACCTGCACCTACTGTTTATGGAACTAGTTTTAGTAGCAGCATGCATGCAAAGTTTCCTTGACAGCAATCCTCAGTGGAGGAAGGTGCTTGGCATTGCTGTAGCCTACAGCTTTCAGACCTCTCTGACCCTGAGTAAGGTCATAGGAAAAGCGGGATGTAGTATTGCCTTGTTACAGCTTCCTGATCTCCTCTTTCCATGTTTGTTGCTATTTCCACATCACTGGAGAAATTTGGCCTTCCAAGTCAGGGTAGAAGTAATCGGTATGTTAAATCTAACCTTGATACTGTCCTTGAATCATTACTTATCATACCTGACCAATGTACACAGGATCTGGTGAAATCTGTTCCTCAGTTGCAAAAAGAGGCTCCCACAGCCAGCCACGTTTCACTCTTCGAACTGCTGTGAAAGACTGAACTGTGTTTTGAGCGCTGGACTTCTGTGTGCTGGGAGAGCAGGGCCAAAGCTGAACCAGCGTCACCATGAGACGTAGCAATACAGAGGAATTCATGATGAACTGTTCTTTCAATCAATCTTAATCTGTGAAAGAGGAAAAAAAAAGAAAACTTTCACAAAGCATCACTTTTGCCTTTCTGCTTTTGTGTACTGATTCTGTGCTAATGTAAGAGCTGATTTGCAGTGCTAAATTCTCCTCCTCTCCCCAAAAGTAAAAAGCTGAAACAAAGTCTGTTTCTTATGAAGAGACATCCTTTCAGAGTCTCTAACATGACTCTAGTGAAAGTGACTTAACTAAGTCAAGTGCTTAACTTTTCTTTATGAATATCCTACACAGGGTCTTTTATGCAAAAAAAAAAAAAAAAAAAAAAAAAAGGGAAAATAATCCTTCAATTAATTCATCTTTCAAATTAGGTTGGGTAATTGTATTGTGTAGCCTAGGAATAATTTGATTGCAGTAATTGTATGTTACTGCTTAGACGGGGCTCATTTTGAGCTGCAGTCACAAAACTGCCTGAAGGGTGAACATCTAGCCTTAGCAGCCCTGATGACTGACAACAGAAACAGAGTGGTGCAAATTTTTTTTTTTTTTTAACCTCTTCTTACTCACTCTCCCAGCTCAGTAAAATGCCTGCAAAAATGTTGAAGGCGATAGGGTACCATGAAAAAGCAGCAAAAATTTTCAACTTTCTCCTTCTCAACCAAACAGAAACATGGACAAGGCAGAGGTGTCTAATGTATTGTTTGCACATGCCTTTGGCATGGATGATGCACCAAGGAGTTCCCATAGCCCTGAGATGGAGAATCATGATTCCAACAATGATCAACTCCCAGTTGATTCTGAAATTGTACAGGACCTACTGCTCCAGCTGGACCTCTACAAATCTATAGGGTCTCATGGGATTCATCAGAGAATCCTCAAAGAGCTGCTGATGTCATTGCAAAACATCTTTCAATGATTTTTGGTCTTGGGAATCCTGAAATGTCCCAGTTGACTTGAAGCTGGTGAATGTTGTCCCACTTTTAAAGAAGGGCACAGATGAAAACCTTAGGCACTACAGTATTATCAGTGTCACTTCAGTGCCTCAGCAAGTTTTGGAGAATGTTATTCTGGGAGATATTGAAAAACACCTGGAAGACCACACAGTAATTGGTCACAACCAACATGGCTTTATGAGAGGAAAGTACTGCTTATCAAATTTGATTTCCTTTTATGACATAGTATCTCACCTAGTTGATCAGTGAAAGACCATGATGTAATCTTTTCGGATTTAAGTAAAGCTTTTGATACTTTCTCTTACAGGATTCTTCTAGACAAAATTGTCAGCATACAGCTGGGTAAACACGTCATATTTGGGTGAACAACTGGCTCACAAGTTGGTCACAAAGTTACAGTGAATGGGGTGACATCAGACTGGGAACCTCTCACTAGTGGTCTTCCACAGGGCTCCATCCTCAGCCCCGTATTCCTCAATATCTTTATGGCTTTCATGCAGGACTGAAAGGAATATTAAGTGAGTATGCAGATGATAAAAACCTGGGAGGAATGAGATGCTGGAAAGCAGTGCCACAGAAAGGGACCTGGGGGTCCTGGTCAATGATAAGTTGAACCTGAGTCAGCAGTGCCCTGGCAGCCAGGAGGGCCAACCCTGTCCTGGGGGGCATCAGGTGCAGTCAGGAAAGGTAGGGGATTGTCCTGCTCTGCTCTGCACAAGGGACAGCCTCACCTTGAATATTGTATGCAGTTATGGGTGCTGCAATCTAGGAAAGACATTAAGCTATTAGAAAGCATTTGAAAATGGGCCATGAGGATAGTGAAGGGCCTTGAGAGGAAGCTGTATGAGGAGAGACTGAGGTTATTTGGTCTGTACAGTCTAGAGAAGAGGAGCTCAGAGGAGACCTTATTTCAGTTGAATATTTCCTTGTGAGGGGAAGAGGAGATCTTTTCTGTGCAGTGACCAGTGACAGGATCCAAGAGAATGGCCTGAAATTGTGTCAGAGGAGGCTTAGGTTGCATAATTGGAAAAGGCTTTTCACCCAGGGAGCATTTGGCCACTGGAACTTCCCCAGGGAAGTGATTAGAGCACCAAGCCTGTAGACAGGGTTCAAGAAAGTGATTCTTGTGTGTCCCTTCCAATTCTACACATTCTTTAATTCTGTGATTCTGTGAATAGAATTTGTCTTAGCAGATTTTGCCATCTTGACATTATTTTCTCCAATTAATCTGACAAAAGGAAAATGTATCTAAAAATCTGTAGGTTTCTGTAGCTAGTTTAATTTCCACTACGTATACTTTCAGAAAGTGAAAACTTTAACAAACTGCAAGCTGTCTGGAATTTATTCAGTGATTTTTAACACAATGAGGGAAATTTTAAGTTTCATTCTATACTCAGTTAAGAAAAGCCATCTTCTATGGGGCAAAAAGGAAAATTTTAAAAATACCTAACATAAACATTTCAAGTCTTAAACCCCATGTGACAATGGCATTAATCATTGTTTTCAAGGCTTTCGCATTGAAGAATAACATTTCCTATGAAGGAGAAGTCTGGTTTATGAATTTGTGACATGCTAGTCAGTTTGAAAAAAACACTGAAAAAAAAGTATTTGGATGAATTTATTTTAGACCTGAAAAATCTATGTCTTTTAGCTGTCCAGGATACAATATGAATCTATGTATTTTAAATTCATGATTTAAGTACTAATATTTTAAATGCCTATTCTTATCCAAAGGGAAATACCATAACTGCTTAAAAAGACAGACAGATAATATAGAAAACTATTTATTTCCTTCCAGCAACTTTATATGATGTTGGAAAACAGTTTGTTAAAATGTAATCTACAGAGATGGAAAAAGAGAGAGGAGTTCTAATAGGAAAGTCAAATAGAACCACAAAGACTAAAGTGTACATTCAAATTTCTTCACATTTAGTGTTTTTTGTCTGAAAAGCTGTGACAGTGCAAGACAAGATTTGAATAAAAGGAATGTGAATTTGCTAGTCTTTTTTTTGCAGTTTCCTGTAGAGAACTGCTTATTTTCCCATAGGTGCAAGAATAATATTTGTGACATGGAAGAAAAGTCCAACAAAGCTCAACTAGGCTTTGAAATAATGCTTGAGTGAGGTTTAGAAGGCCTAAAGACCTTGGAGAGTCTCTATGCTATGGGTGTACTTAATGCTCAGCAGAAATCTGCACACAAAGTAACCTTGGAAAGGAACATTCATTTCATTGCAGCACACTGCAAAGTACAGACTACTCAAACAACAAAAGCTGAACAGTCAAGGAGACCTTTCTGAGGAATCATAGAAAAATGTATTTCAATCACTGTTTATATGTGAAGAGAGGTGTTCAGTCTCGGCTATAGCAAATAATTCTGGCTAGGCTTTTTTTGTTGTTTTGGATGCTCGTTCTGGCATTTTTCACATTATTCAACAAAATATTTCAGGCTTGTTGTGCATTATTTCATGCAGAGTGAATGCTAAACAAACAGTAATTACCAAACTTGTCCAAAGACACTGTGTATAGACAACAGCATAGAGAAGGTGCAGAATACAGCAATGCTAGTCTGCTATTGTCCACCTTCTTGCAATGCGCTCAGCAGTTACATATGAACAACATAAAGCATGTAATAAATATTTTGGAGCATTTTGGTGTCTCCTTTTTGCTAATTTATGTTAATATCCCGTGTTACATGGAGTTAAGCATCACATCTTGGATGAATATTTTTAGATTTCGCACACACCATTAGTGTATGAGAAGACTAACTTGAAAATACAGATGATACGCAGATTCCTTTAAAAAACAAAGCTATTTAATGGAATTGAAGTCTGTATGTACCTCTGGTTTTTTCTCCTCTGCTATATCAAACATTCTCTATTTGACTTTGCTTTCAGGACCTTTCAAAGCCTATTTGCTTCCAACATCTTCCTACTCATTTGGCATTGAGACACTGCCTCCAGCTTCTGGCCAGCATGTGTTGCCATTTTTTATAATCCAATTGTTCCCTTGTGAAACAATCACCTTCTTTCTCTTCCACTGATTGTAGCTCAGCCTCAGAAGTAAGTCTCATAAAATATCCAGAAAGTAGTTTCTTATTCCCCCATCATTTTCTAGACTTTTCTTTAAAAATCCAAACTTCAGTATTATCTACTTAAAAGAAGAATAAATATAAAAGGGTCACACTGTTTTAGATGATTCTGTGCTGAGACTACTGCCTATCACTGTGTCTAGTATTGCCTCATTATTCCCTTGTACTCTCCTGTCCTTCCCTATCCGTCAGTTGTCTCTTGTTTTACACTCATTTGCTATGGTCTTTGTAAATGAAATGACCTTGTAGTCTGTGTTATAATTATAGTATGAAGCAGAAGGGAGGATTAGCAAAAGCTCTGAGCTTTTAGGCACTGTAGTAATATGCACAAATAGATAATTTTTTTAATAGAATAGTTTCTCATTAGAAAAAACCAAAACCAAATATATTTTCAGAGATGGGCAAATGATCTGTCACTAAAAATTTCCCAAGAGGAAGAAAGAAATGGAAACCATTGTTCTGCTCCTGTCCTTTTGGAAGTACATCTCCAAATTTTCTCATATGCAGTGAATTGCAATAATAAAGACTGATAGTAAGACCAGAATAATGAGACAATCCATTTCAGTTGTAATAAGTGGGATACAGCTTTTAAAGCTTATAGAGCAGCATCTTCCTTTCATACGTAATGAAAACCATATGTTTCCTATAGACTAGAAACAGATTTACCTTCTTGGAACAAAGTTGATGGATCCTTTCTAAAGTTTATTTTGGAATCTTCACCAAGTGACATCCTGTCTCCGTTTGAAACTGGATGTTATTTTAGGCAAGCTGATAGTCGGACTTGGTAGTCTGAGTTCCCTTTGTTTGAATTTCTTTTCAATTATGATTGTGTAATTACATTACAAAATAATATGTGTTACTGTCTAGCACTGCAAGGAAAACAACAGACAGAAGCAGAGATCCCTAAAAAATACTGCTTCTGGGGTACAGTGAAGTTATATATTTGTTGATGGATAAAATAAAATACTAAAGCTGGAGACAAACAGCTTTCAAAAGCATTAAAAAAAAATCCAAACATCAAGTTAGAGTGCAGGTGATGAAAAATTCTCTTCCAGTTCTGTTAGTTGAAGAATAAGGAACAACCAGCTCAATTTTGTAAAAACGGTCTCATAATTTGATAGAAGTAAAGCCTTTTAGTTAGGAGGTAGAAAAACACTGGAATGGGATAATAAGGGATGTAGTAGATACTCCTAAACTAAAGACCATTAGGACCATCTCCTGTAGTTTTTGATGCTACAATTTTGGAACCGTGTTTCCTGAGAAAAACAAATTTCAAAAAAAAACTCCATCCTTGAGTGTACTCAGCCAAAAATCAAAAAAAGAGAAGCTAGACTGAAAGACATTAATTTTGTAGAATTTGGTGTTGTCTTTGCTTGATTTAGTAACATCAAGCCAACAACAAGAGGAATAATTCATGAAAGCCAATCTAATTCATTAATATGCAGCTTCTGAAACATTTCTTATCTCAAGAACAGCCTTAACATGATGTTTCAGTTGCATGTTCTGTTTTATGCCTTGGTGTTATTATGATTGTAGTGAAATTTGTCTCTCTTGTATGTTACTATCTTTAATTTTCACTTAATAGGATAAAGAAGAAAGGGTGTGTGTAACTAACCCCTACAGATTACCATGTTATAAAAAGCTTAAAGGAATAGAAACCTTCCTATTTCCCTGATACTGACTTGTTCATTTGTTCTATGTCTAGTGGTTATGTGTCCTAACTGCATTTAATGTGGTTGAATACTGAGAATCCTAGTGTGTTATAAGTGCTACTGCTCTATCTTCTTTCCAGAAAACCCTAGATATTGACTAATTTAGGTCTTGCACAGTATCATAGACACCAAGACTAAAATACTGCTGCAATTAATAATATATGATAATAAACATCTCAATAATTTTAATTAAGGCATATGTTTTGTAGGTTTGCTTGTTTGGGTTTTAGGATTATAATCTTTATAGAACAAAGATAAAATCTTCTGGCATGTACAAAGTACTGGGCTTAATCCTTTTCTTGCTACTTGCCACTGTTGAATTTCAGATAGAGTAGGATAATAATTTTTACAGATTTGTTGTGTTAAAGCTCTACACTATCTTTTTCATGTACTTTATCTATGATTTTCTCTTTTGCAATCAGTACTAAGATTTTTTTTTTTCTATGTAACTTTTTCTATTTTCCTTGTATTTTAAGTATTTTATCTGGAGACACTAGAAGAAGATGTAATAAACTCCTAAGGAGTAAATATGGCAAATCTACCTTCAACTAAGCTGGAAACCACTATTGAGACAGTAATGCTTAACTAAGCTTATAAAAAAGCAGCAGAGAAGAGAAGAGAAAGGACTAAAATTTACAAGAATTTATTTTGCAATTTGAACTTAATTTTTACTAAATGCAGTCACAGTTGTCATTTGCCCTACATACATATTGTGTCATTTACTAAGTGATTAGTTGATTTTTGTGACTGGGTAAAATTGATACCAGCCTTGCTATAGCTCAAGGCACTTTTTCCATGAGCCTCTAAGCTAACATTTATCTTCCTGAATTCTTTTCTTTATGTTTAGTCTAGTTTAGGTATTATTTTTATTGAATTAAAATATTTTATGATATTCTATTTTGACTTTCTGGTCTTTCACATATTTTTCTTTTTAAAATAAATCTCGATTGCTGCATTTAACAAGTATTCTGTATTTAATTATACTGTGCTTATCAGAACTAACATCTAAACGTAATACTCTATTCAGTCAATTAATTAGAGGTATATCAAGAGTTGTCTTTCCCATCTGCTGCAAAACTAGCTAGTTTAAAAGCTACTACTTAACCCTGAGTGGTGTTTTCTTTAATTCACATCTTGATGTGACATTTGACCAAATTATGTTGACTGGTAATGCATATTAAGACAGTCTGATTGCATGTGTCTCCACCAGTCACTCAGAACTTCACTTACATGGAGAGCAATTACTTAGATATTATGAATGTGTTTAAATTTCACTTCATTCTAATTGGCACATTATTTTTTTCATTTTGAAAATATACCATTGTGTCATTAAGGAAGGCCTTCAAACTATTATATAGAATTAGCAGTGTAATTATCTTTCAGATATACATGGACAAAATAGCTTAGGGAAAGGAATTTTTTAGTTGATTGGTTCCTTTAAGGCTGTGGATTTTTATCAGTGAAGAGCAGACTCACAAGAAATCATGTCATTCTTAATGTTTTATATATTAATATAGTATATTAACACATGCTCCATATTTTACTGTAATATATGTTGCACTGTACAAAAAGCCCAGATGCAAGTTTGGAAGACAAAACCCTGAATCTTCAAAGCATGGCAAACAGAAGCTAGATTTCTGTCCCTACTAGATATTCAAAATATCTTTTGCAATATCAGATTATGATATTTATTTCTTGAAATCCTATGTCTTCCATTAAAACCCTATGACAACTCTAGAAAGAGGTTGCAGTTTTGTTCAAAATGAGGGGAAGGGGAGCTAAGGTGAAGGATAAGACTTCCTGCAGAGAGTAAAAAAAAAGAGAGGCTGAGCTATTACTTGTAAAGGAGCTTATACAGAGGGTGTGGTGACATACTGTACGTTCTACAGTCTCATTCTACAGTATCATTAGTAGCTCTCATTTCCTTAGTGGAAAATTTCCTGCATTAATCACTCATTGGTTTACATGAGTAAACCAATATTGAGAAACAACTCTTTAATTAATTAAAGTTAGTGACTATTGGTAGTATTTTATTCCATTTGAACTTTGGCATATAAACCTGGCTTCACAGTACCTATTTACTGATGGCTATGAGCATACATGATGATGTAACCAGTCTCCTGACTTTTTCGACTCTGATCCATCAGTATTTTTAGAACTGATTAAGTGATTGCTGACCTGTAAGTTTGCTGTAGATATACGTAGCTGTTGTTGTTCTACAAGAAATGAACACACACACACACAACAACTCTTTTTACAGAGAAAGGAGGAAAAAGAAAGAAGTTTATTGTGTGACCTCAATATATATATCATTGCAAAGGTGACCAGGGAGTGGAGAATGAAGTTCAACCTCTCTAACCTCACAGGTCATACCAAAAGTCCCTCAAGTCTTGCTTCCTCTAGAGAGGAATGAAAAACAATCATTGTTTATAAGAACATGTGTGAGAAACTCTACTACAAGAATGTAAAACACCAAAAGGCTTAAAAAAACACACACAAATCAGGGCAACACATAGCTGGGACCAGCTCAATATTTCTGTGTGTGGTACAGCATTCTTATGTTTGGCTTAGGGGCTTGCTGCCATTGATTGCTGTGATCCTGTGAACAAAGATGCTCATGAATCTTTGAAGCACATGATTATGAAAACACAAAATCATTATTTCACTCACTGTTATCAACCATATAACATAGAGCTGGAAGCACAGCCTCAAACATTTCAGTCCTGCCTCAGGCAGAGAACCCAAGTTTTGTCATTGCAATTTTTCTGAGATACTTTAGAAAGAACCTGGAAAAGATGACCCAATCCACCTAAAAATCTCTAGGTACAAAGTAAGTCACCCACACCGTTCCCACCAAAAAAGTAGAGTATGCATGTATAAGGATAAAGTTCTGTCGAGCAGCACTCTGTCAGAAACCTTTTTCTCTACATATGTGACCTTTGGAAGTGCTGGTTAAGGTAAACAATGCATAGGGATTGAGCCAGAGGCAAACCAATGTTTCCGTAAACTTCCTCTGTGAGAGTTTCTGTTACTGTTTTTAAGATAATATTAAAATGAAATCTGCAGCATCAGAAAGTATATAAAGTAATTAAGTGTTTCATTTGGAGTCTACTGACTTCCCCCAAAGAGACCAGCAGGTATCACCAAGAAGATCACACACACACACACACACACACACACACACACACACACGGTAGATTTCCCCAGAGAAAATTAAACCTTGAGATTGCTCCCTGGTTGATGTAGCACCTTGTGTTTTTCTGGAAGCATAGCTTTTCCATATGTTATTAACTGAGATATGAAGTTATTTGATAAATAGTTTTGTAGACAAGACATAGAGATATTCCTACTTCACTGTCTTTGTGGGGAAGAAAAATGAAGCGGGAGGAATATCTGTGACTCTTGTCTAAACACAGGTAAATTAATAATTATATTTTGTTCTTTTTCACAGACTTTCTGACATACAGCTAAATGCTACTTCAGTCCAGATCTTTCCTAGCTAAAGAAAAATGGAAAAGCTTACCTTAGAACTTAACTTGATGAAAAATTATGTTCATTCTCTGGATTCATTCAATAGCTTCAGTGATTTTATTCTGATATAAAAATCGATCTGGTAAACAGATGCTGAGATGTTAAAAGATTCAGTTATGCCAGTACCAGTAGTCGTGGTACAGTGCACTGTCTAGACTAAAAATAAGCCACATTTAGTTTTAATTGTAGCTTTCCTTAACTGGGACTATTATTTATTTCTAAGATAGTTTGCACTATAGAAAATTACAACTAAACCCATGCATTTTAGCATAAATATTTTGCTGATTAAAAAGACTAACACATGTACACAGTAAAAATAGAAATTCTTGTCTTCTGGCATTTGCTTTTTATTGTAGGCAAGTAGCAAATCCAATTACAAGATGTTTGATTCACTGGGCAAATCCTACTGGAACATTTTTGGCTCTGCAGGATACCACTCAGTACTGAAGAACCACTTGTCAGCATAATGATGTAAAGGACTGCATTCTGTGATTCACACTTGAATTTGTTTGCCAAATGATTTTCAGGATGGCACTTCATGAAATGCTCCAAAACTCTCCTTAGGATTTAGGTTCTTTTAATCTCTTTAATTCATAATTATTCTTTGCATACATTAAAGTTAATAGCGCAGTGAACTCACCTTTTCCATGGTTTTGGAGGAGATTTAATTCCTCCAAACATGAGATAAAAAGAAGCTTTGATATTTAATTTAAGAGGATGCCCTTTGCTAGAATTTGACTTATGTTAAACTTCTGGGTTTGGTTTAGAGTTAATTTTCCACATAAGAAGAGGCAAATTGGAAACACCCTGAAATGAAATCATCCAGTGTATGTCAATGGAAAACCAGACTGAAATCAGATTTTAATGCTTGTATTTGAGGAAACTTACCAGGACGTGTTTTTAAAGTAAATTAATATTGAAGAAAGCAGTCCCTTACAAGCAGTTAAGGAAACCATAACTTTGCATTAAAAAAAAAAAAAAGTAAGAAGAAAAAAAAAAGCCATTTTAAAAAATCTTTTGTTAGCTTACTTTGTTCACTGTTTATTAATAAAACACAATAAGTAAATAAAGCAAGGAAAAATTACTTTTAACGGTAGGTAGAGTTTTCATTATAAAGTAGAAAAAGTGCTATGATATGTAATCCAGTTATTTAATTTAAAGATATAATTTAAATTCATGAACAGAAAAAGCCTGTGCACCACCACTATGGAAGTCAGTTGGAAAAATGCTGAAAGAAAGCACCTGCTTCAGACATTCTGTAGTTGTATCAGATAGAAAAGGGTAAAATTTGCCTGTTTTTTGAAAGATACAACACATTGAAGGATCAGCATATTTTTAAGAATAGTGAGTAATAGAGATAGAAAATATCTAAGCGACAAAATTTCTAAAAATATGATATATTTCCTTGCCTTTTTATTCACTTAATCTAATACTCAGTTGATGAATCTTCCCTTATCTCCTGCAATGGAATAAACTCTATTTCTGTTTTGCTTAGGTCTCAGTGATCAGAGGCTTGTCTCGCCCTTAGCTCTGATTTCAATATTTCACTGTTCTACTTTACTACAAAGAATTAATCTTCACTCATTCTATGATTTACATTAAAGGCTGATATCCTTTTCTAACCACTCATATATCAAAGATTTTAATTCAATGAGGTTCTTATTTGATTCAATTAAACACTGTAAGCATTTTCAGGCACTGAGTTATTCTGAACACTATAGGAGCAGAGCATTAGATCATACATAGCCAACAAAATTGGTGTTGTACAATCAATTTCATATCAAAATTTTTCATAAAGGATTTTTTTTTCCCTGTCATTTCAAGGTGTGGAATAAAATTTTGCAAATAGGATCCACCAAAGCCCATCAGATTTGCAAGCTCTGCTGCTTTTTTTTTCTTCTTCTTTTTATGAAATAATATTTTATGATTGACATAAATAAATAAAATTGTGAAAATGGAAAGAATTTTCTAGCTATTGATATTACATTCTCCAAAAATTCTTGACTTAAAGGCTATTTTTAAAGGACATGTGTGAATTTAGATCTTTCTGACATCCCTATTTTCTGACATAGCACCAAGGAATACTATCAGGTTAAACAAAAATAAAATCTAAGTTGCACAGTATCTGGGACTTCATTCTCCATAGTCAAATTGCCTTGTGATATCTCAGAGCTTTATTTTGCCCCATTACTTGTTGTTCACCCATAGAATTTTTCTTATTATCTTGGTACTTGGTATATGCAACTCTACCTATAAAGAGGGGGGGACATGTTGTTTATACTTTCATTGTTATTCAACATATTCCTTGCAATGAATCAAAATAAGATATATTTGGGTATTATTATTAACTATTAATTCCCTTTGACTAAAAAAACACTAGTAAGGAAATCATCAACATTACTAGAATATGTGCTGAAATTTGCCTTTTGAAAAGTCATTGTTCAGGTTTCATTCTTTTGTTGGGTGAGCTCTATAAGGTATCTATGTAGAAAAGAACCTATGAAAAATTCCTGCTACTATTTGGTGACTTGAATACATACACATGCTTCCTTTTTCAGCTTTATCACAGGTCCTTACACTTTGGTCATTCTTCAAGTTTTACCTTGTTTCAGAGGGGGAAAGAAAAAACTGGTGTGATAGCCATGGAAAATTAGATTAAAAATTCAATATGGCTAACCCTCAAAATTCATATGATGCTAATTCAGTTAATTGTTATTTTTAGTCGTCAAGATTACTTAGGTTCTGGACTAGTGCTCTTGTTAGAAGAAAGCCAAACAGCCAGATCTCTTTGAAGCTGGAAAAATGCTGGGTTTTATTTATCTATATTTTTTGTTCCGATATTTTAAATTTTCCATTAATTTCTTTCCTTTTCCAACTATTTTTAACCTTACTAAAACATGATTCTTCCTCTTTCCTACACTGAAGACTCCTTTCTCACTGAGAAGCAGAGGTACTGAATGTTCCACCCCACTTTTTTCATAATTTAAAAACGTTTCCTATTTGCACCTCAGATTAATGAATTGCCTATTCATCTGTCAGTCCTGTCCCCACTGCTGTAGGTCATCTGCAATAACAATTTATTGCATCTTTTTCCCTCTTTATAATCTTTGTGTGTCGTTCTCCCCTCGTTACCTGTGTGACCCTCTGTTGCTTCTCTGCTCAATGTTATCTCTCAAAGAGACCTCTCCGTGCAGATTTCTTTTGATATTTTACTTCATAGAAGCCTATTGTAAAAAATTATATTGTTGAGCCAAAGTCCCGTGTGTCATTCAGAGGGTAATTTTGACAATTTTAGGAACTCTTTTATACTTTGTAGCCTTAGCTTTTGTATCTCCAAATGATGTCATGTTGTGGTTTAACCCACTACAGCAGGCATCATTTATGTATTATCAGAGTATTGAAATGCACAATCAGATTCAACGTTATTACATTTCATCACCTACTTTTTCTGCCAATTTAAGAAGCTTCTTAAGCCAAGAAGCAAGCAGAGGAGACAGGCAGAAACAGAAGAAAAGTAATTCCTGTCTAGGATGACTTTAATAGGGTAAGAATCGCAGTAAATGATAAGTGACAAGAATTGAGATGCTGAAAGTCAGATATTTAAAATGCAAGACATCATTTTCATACAGTCATTTGGAAAGAAAGGATCTATACATGGAGTAAGGCCTGCATCAGAAAGAACCACCAAGTGTGTCGAGCTGGGGGATTTTCAAGCTGCAGGAGACATTCAGAGGACTTCCCTCCTGCTTGGTACACAGTTCTGTTGAACAGGGCTTCGGAAGAGCAGACAAGTTCTTTGCATGTTCCAGTTTTCTCCTCAGCTATAAAAACCATACCTAGAAAAATCTCTAGATATGTCCAGTATGGGTTAATTGAAGTTATTCAGAAATAGTACTTATGGAATAGTTTTGTGTCCTTTCATCTGAAATATTTATCAGTTGAAAGTCAATGGAAGAAACACGTGTCTGGGAGAAATCAGCAGAGCACTCTGTTAAGTATGAAGTGCTCTCAATTGTTTCAAAAGAATATTAAAACCAACAAAATCTTGTGCTGGTGCTGTCACATCAGTGTGGTGCACTGCACGGTCAAAGTAGTGTCTCCAGAAAAAGGAGATAAAAGAAAGGATTAATAAAACTATAGAAATTATTGTTATCAGACCTTGGTAATGAAGTGGCCCAAGATGTGCTACCTAAAGAAGTTGTGCAGTCAAGAAAGGAGCAGAGTTTGTGGAAGGCAGAAGTCATATGAGAAGATTTCAAAGAGCCATGAAGAACTGTATTGACATGCAGGAGGCAGAAGGCTTGGGAATTGAATTAACTTGCAAATAGCCAACTTGTTCAAAAATGATGCACGTTTAAGGAGTTTAACAGCTACGGGATAAGAATGAGTAAAGGTGAAATATTAATTTCCTGAAAAAAGGTTCTGGATAAAGAAACAAAGTAAGAGTGTAGAGTTTTTTAAACAAAGGTAACAATTTAAACGTTCAAAATAACCCCAAACAAAAAAAAACCTCCCCAATAAACCCAAAAAATAAACACCCCCCCTCAAAAAAAAAAAAAAAGAAAAACCTATCAATACCAAACTAAATGAAATTTAAAAATATATTATGGGTAAAATTGACTTTTTACAACTAATTTCATACCATTATCTGTATTGATTTTCTTAAGTAGAAGAGACTGTTTAATAACCAATGTTTCACCTTGGAAACTTGCCTATAAAATTAGAGACTTATGCTGCTAAGTTGGCAAAATATGACCTGGATGTTTTCTGCCATGACAATTACCATTTTTATTGGTAACTTTTATATGTCTCTGTAAATTCAAACAGCAGCTCATAGAGAAAAGCAAGAAGAAAAAGTACGGATTGCAATTCCCATCTCTTTCTCTGCTTTAATTTCTAGATTTGTGAGACATCTGGGAAATAATGTTTTAATAAAATATCAAGATAGGAAATTTTTAAGAGGAAGCCTCTTCATAGATGCATACATGTATATTTTTAAATGTGATATGCAAGCTTTGGGTACTTCTTTTAAAGTTAATCCCTTCACAGTGGTGCATGGAAATTTGTACTGAAGAAATAGTGTTAAAGAGTTCATTAATGAGTGGATGCTTTTCAAGCCACTTCTTGGCCCTGGACATGAACATCAACATTCCTGCTTTGTAGAGTTTTCTTTTCCTTCATCAAGCTATAGAACTTTATTTGGTTTCTATGGAGTCAATAGGATAACTTCAATACATATAAATGTATGAATATTCATGAGCTTTCAGAGATAGCATGATTCACTAACTCATAATTTGCCCTGCAAAATAAGTTCTTACAAAACAAATTACTGTAATAGTTTTTTGTGGATAACTTCCTTCTTAAAAACAACTTCATCCACATACTTCCCCTTCTTCCAGGAGTCTGTCTGAGTTTCTGACTTTAATTCATTGCAAGCCAACAGAAACTGGGAAGTCCATGAAGTTGCCATAGTAACTCAATGGACAAAGACTTAATTCCCTAGTTTATATAAGACAGAACTTAGATCCTGCAGACAGTAATGGGCTTAAATTATTTAGGTTTACAAAGTTAATAGATTATATATATTTAATAAATAAATGTCAGTTCCTTAATTAGGGAAAAATGGGAAAAATGGGCTTTGATTGCCTCATGCTGTCTCAAAAGTATTTGTGTGTGGGACAGTAAGCCAATCAAAAAGCCAAGGGGAATGAAAAGGAAGAGAAACCAGGGTATGGAAAAAGTAGTTCTTTTCATGTTAAGAGAGACTATGAGTTATGCTACTAACTTATTAAGAATTTATTTTGAAAAATCCCTCAAACTGAGCTGTTAAGGTCCATAAAGGCCATGTGCATTTAACAGAAAGAGAGGATGGCACACTTGGAATTTTGCAATCTAGTGAAAACAATGGGACTGGAGTCAATTGTTGTTGTTCCCCATTCACAAACATAATTTACATAACAGTGCTGGCAAAACAAGATGTGGAGGAGCAAAACTGAACAAGTCTGTCGAAAAATTTGTTACAGACCCTACAATTTTGTTGTGGGCAGCTAGATTTACTGAGGGGCACTACATAATTTTGGACTAAGAATGTGGTGTAATCAACAGTTGGGCTGGGTTACGTCAAGATGAATGTGACAAAAATAATAAAAAAACCGACATATTTGCTTACTCCAGATAATTTCCCTCTTCTCACCTTCTTGATCACAAACTGAAAATCTTTTACCTAGAACTGATTTGAGATCACCCACTAACAGAACAATAACAGTTTTCTGTCTGTTTAATTTTTCCCTCCTTCCCTAACATTCTGCTTTATGCCACATTTAGCAATTGGGTAGATTGAAATCATAAACCAGGCCTGGTGCATTGCAACTTACCTAAATAGCACTGGTAAATATAAATATAATAAATATTCTTTGGGAACATTTCACTAGTAAATGCATAGGGACATTTTAATCATCAAATCTACCAATAATTTCAAATGTCCTAGAAAACAAATTCTATATAATTTAATTCCCACCATTAATGCATACTGCAGGCTTTTTTCACGAGGTACTTGAGAACATAATTTATTTATTTTAATCCTACAAATGCAAAAAAGAACAGCTCATGTGGGAATTATCACTACAGCTTTATTGTATTTTATGTTGCTTTATTTATTCTTTTCTTGTATTTTAATTTATAGTCCAGATTTCAATAAGATATTGAGCCTGAAAGTTTCCCATGTACATTTAGTTTGAAGAGCAGACTGGCATCTGTATTTCTTTTGGGATGGGAGCTCATTATGCAGTCAGACTTTATCCTTGTATTTACGTTTTGTGTCATTCAAACTATCTCCTATTGTTCCGGTGTTTTGGGTCCTTTCAGGGTTTCTTGCTCATGACTTGTAAACTGTAGATAAATAGCATGAAATGCAACAGGACATGAAAAACTATTCAGACAAATGAAGATTGTTACCTGTAATCAAAGAAAACAGGGACCAGCTAGATATGCCATTATCATAAATTTTTATGTTTCTCTATATGATAACAGAAGGGTTGGAGGGTTTTTTTGTGATTTTAGGTAAGTTATTCTTAGTTTGAGAAGTTCTCATAAGTTGTTAGATACCATTGCTTTAATGATAGGTTTGCTCTCATCTCCCTTTTTAAACCTTCACTGCTATTCAGCACACTCTTTAGTTTTTAGAGGTTTTTTAGAGAAAACATACTTTTTTAAAAGAAAATGTCTTATAATGCTGAACTTTATATATATATATATATATATATATATATATATATATATATATATGGGTTTGGGTTTTCTTTTGGGAATGTGTTTTTGATATTTTTTTCTCTCAAAGTCTGTTACGGAGCATATGAAATTTGTGTTGTATGTGCTATAGACTAGTTAGCCTTCCACTGTAAGCACTAATTTTAGTGAAATTATCTGTCCTCTGGACACTCAGAATTAGAAAACGACTTGGGAATCTAGTGTCGAATTCACTACTTTCACAAAGGCCATCATATTAGTGTAATGAATCTTCAGTGTAATGAATGGAGGGTACATGAAAAATACAGATATGTGCTTGCTTAATTTAGGTTGAAATTTCATTTAGTAGTGCTTCATAATTTCAGTAGGGCTTTGTGTAAACAAAAATGAGGTTATAATATCTAGACAACTGGCTGAAAATTCAAGTAGAGATAAACTGGGATTACTTCCTGGTCTCACGATTTTGCTGCAGAGAAACATGTAAACAAAAGGGCAATAACAATATTTTAGTCCTGAGTTCCTGTTGTTATTGCCAATTCCTGTCAGCCAGGAAAGTAAATTCTGTACATTTTCACTCTCATTTTCTTTCAAATTACTTTTGTGACCTCCTTGCCCCTAACTGAAATATGACTCCAAATATACATCGCTAATGCTGATTATGTTATTGTACTATTTCACCTTAGCTGTGCAGTATCAAAGGAGCAGAAACAGGGACAGGGTATTGGCATGGTGCTGTGGAATCTTAAACACAGCACAGAAATCCCCCTCTTTGGGAAGGGGCCAGGCCCATTATCCATGCTAAGAGAGCCAGCACAGCAATGTGAAAACAAAACAAAAAATCCCCGCTGGATAGAAGGTGTCATTTTCCAAACAAATAAATACAAGGGTTTCAAGTTTTCTTAGTAGAACATTAAAATAAGCTCTACTCTGTAGAGTAATGAATAAATCTAGTGTGTTGATTCTACACATTGCTGAAACAGGGTCAAGAAGGATTAGGTAAAACTAAAAGAGACAAATGTATGAAGCATTCACACACAACCTCCAAGAGAAAAGAGGTAACATGCCAGCTAGAGCTGGCATAGCTAAATACAGCTAAAGGATTTTAGATCATCTGAACTTGTCTTTCGGGACGTCTTGCCATTTCCTTCTCTTAATATCCAATGAGTTTTACAGAATGCAAAAAAAAAATATTCAAAATAAGCAAACACTGAAGTACAATGTCAGAGTCTGGAATTATGAGAAATATTTCTTTGCATGTTTAAGAGATTTTAAGATCTCTGAAAAACAGTGGGTTTAACCTTTGTTCACGGAAAAGGGCTTTTAGGCTCTGGAATGAAGCAGAGTTTTCAAGAATGTGTATTAGATAGTAGAATAGTGTGTAGTTTTATTACAGGGTGAGAATTTTAGATATATGGGGTTTTAGGATGGCAGACAGGTGAAGGCAAGATGGAGGACCCACATGGCGTTGGGGTTTCTTCCTTCTTCTTCCTGGCCTCCATCTTCTGCTGTGAGTTGGCACATTATAGTAGACTTAGAATAGAGTCTAACCTTCTAACATAGATAATAGTTATTGGAAAAGTATTATAGATACTGATTACGTGGATTGTAGTATAAATATCCATGCCACCCTGAGGGTGGGCGTATCTAGTATTTGGTATTTGGTATTGAGTAGTTGGTATTTGGTATTTGGTAGTGGGGATTCAGGGTTTTGTGCCTTGAACTGACCTGCAATGAAGAGCTCTGCAGGTCAGGAACAGAATGTAATGATAAGAAATAATAAACTATGAAGAAAACGCAAGAAGAGATGACTTGTGACCTTTCTTTTTCAAGATCTCTGGCTGGGGAAACAAAACTTTACATTCTTGGGTCAGCGGTAAACAGCTGGCAACAGAGACACGCAAAAATATTTTTTTATAAACCCAAGATACAACAGCTTAAAATTGAAATATGCATGAACAAAACATTTTACCTTGAGAAAATAACTGAACTCTTAGCTATCTCAAAGTTGAAAATTTCCAAGTTAATCAAATTATTTGAAATTTTTCAATGGATTATTTTTCTTTGTGAAAGAGAATGAAAAGGGAAAAAAATTATCTCGTAGAAAAATCCAGTCAGTTCATATAAAGAAAAAAAGAGGGTGTGCATTTTTATGTTGTGGATCACACCACTTGATTTTTTTTTCAAATACTGTCATCAAACTAGATGCTCAACTATTTGCAGCTAGGATAAAGTAGAGACCAAGCAGGCTTTGTGAAAAGGCAACCTTAAAGTAAAATATGATCTATATGATCTATAAGGATTCTTGCAGTACAGTCTATTTGGATTTATAATCTTTGTGGAAACAGCAACTGATTCAATATACAGGGCACATAATTCATCTGTAATGAAAGCACTTCACCTTGAAGAGCACTTCAGTAGAACATTGTTCTATATTGAGAATTCAGGGGCAGAATGGTGCTTAATGAATTTTAAGAGTTCCCCTTTTATCCCATCAGAGGACTATGTTGTTTTTCTGCAACCTTAAAGTATAGTTTGCTGTTTATGCCTTACAGTTTAACAGCTGTTTTCAGTAGACTGCCTTTTCCCTCTCTTCTTACACTAGATACTTATTGCTGCCCCTGGTCAGCCCCTCTTGTTCTTTGAATGGAGAAATTGCTATGTTGTGAATTAAACAGACTATAAGAAAAAACAAAACCCAAACAACAAACTGAAAATCTTCCCCCACTCCCTCCAGGTTATTTACTACGTGTACAATAGAAGATTTGAAGGAAGAAAATGCCTGATAAGGTAGGAGAGTGACTGTCATGCTTACAGCAGGTTTTATGGCCTCAACTCCTTTGTGAAGGTGGTCTCCTTTGAAGGCTAAGGTTAATCTTGTCTCAGGACTTTTTTTTGTAGTGTTGAGTTTGCTGAGCATTTTAATGCAAGGTCTCAGAGCTACTTCCAACATCACTACATATAAATCCAAATACTCATTTCTCCTTAGAATGTACGTACAATATCACCAAAACTGGGATTTAGTTGTGTTGAGGAAGCAGAGGGATCAAAAGAACTGAGAGAAAATTATTATTTCAAGGTAATATACTTTTTTTATTATTTTATCACATTTTCCTAAGTGAATACAAATATCACAAAATTGAAAGCACTTGGATTTTAAGTCCTTTATCCATCTGATAACCAAGATCCTTCCTGATTTTCTCTTTCTTTATAGAAAGAGGTCTTTGACTAGGTTGAGTTCAATGGAATAAATTGAACTCTATAGGTTGTGTTTAGTGCTATTAGAAAATGGCGAACTAATCTAAAACTGTGCCAAAAAAATCCCCTGCTATAATCGTAACCTGTTTTCCTTATCACAGATGTAGAAATGGGAGAGCTTTATGACTACTGGAAAACAAAACATGAACATATAAATATCTATGCAGAAATATTCTAGATTTTAGAAATAGTTCAGAAGTTCAAAGTAGAAAATAGCTTCCAGTACTAGAAGGGATGTTGTAGACCTTAAATTGCAGAAACTGACCCCAACTTATGTTTGCAACCTGAAGAGTTTGTGCAAGATTTAATGGAAATGTTATCAATTTGCTTATCTTATATATATATATATATATATGTTATTATTATATATCAAGACCTAGCTGCCTAATGGGGTAGAACTGAATACCTAAAAATATTACTGTTGAGTTATGCCCTCTTGAATCTTTAAGGCTTTGTGTCTTCAGTGCCAGATACTTGAACTAATATTTTTTAATACAGAAAATTGTTTCAATGGTATTTTATGACTTTTATAAATATCTTGATATTTAAAACCAAAAATAGTGGGTTTCCTATGTTAAAACCATGTAGTTTAGCATCTCAGTTTTTCAAAACTAGTTTTCTTTACATTCATTTCCTCTCAAGAGGGTGATGTGAGAACACACAAATTTAAATTTTTTTTTTTTTTTTTCCTAACTGAGTTTTCACCAGTTGCAAAGTAATTTCAAACCAATCTTAAACTAACTCTTAAGCTCATGAAGCAGTGCTGGACAAGACAGAGCTAGCTGTGACTGATAACCCCCTCCCCCGTGGCGGGCTGAGTGCCTGAGCTCGGCGGTGTGACTGCAGCAGGGCTGGGCTGGCTCAGCATCCCGGTTATCCCCCGTTATCTCCTTCCCCCAGCTCTGGGAGGCAGCAAGCCACCGGGGCTGTCACCCACGGTTCAGCCTCGCCTCGAGCAATCGATGTGTCTGATGGGCAAATTCCTCGCAGTGTCTTTTACACAGATGAACTTGCTGCCGCTTGACAGAGTTTCAACCTTTCGCACCTATTAAGGAAGGAAACAATAATGCTGTCCTCTTCTCTCCAGGGTTTTCTATATGCTGCCCCTGACTGTGTCCTAAATGAATCAAGAAATCAATTTGCAGCCTCTCAGCCTCAGTTAAATCAAACTTACTCACAGTTTCTGCTGAGTAAAAAACATGCCATGCTTCTCCTCAGTATCCACTGCCATTTAACAAGATCTAGCAGAGCCTTGGCCAAAGCTACACTGTCCAAAATGTTTAATTTTGCTTTTTTTTCCTCTTTTTAACTTTCTTTGTCACTTTTTATTATTTTATTACTTTGCCTTTATTAGTATTATTTGTGTAATTATTTATTCTCCTAGAATCATTGTCTGCTAAATACAGCTGCTAAATGAGGTCTAAAAATAATTTTATGACCAGAAGAATGGAACATAATATGGCATAAAGTTCTTTTACTGAAAAATAGTGAGTACAAGATGAAATATTACAGAGTTTATTGTGAACTTAGAGATATTATAGGCCTAGTAATAAACTAAGAGTTTATCTGATTTTTTTCATGCGAGTGTTTACTCTTTATGACATAGATAACATTTTTGCTTTTAATAATGCAGAGCCTGAGGCTCCCTTGTTTTCTTGAGATGGAATTTATTAATTTAAACACCTGGAAGTTAAAGACTTAGTGTAATGTCCAATGCAGCCTCCCTAAATAGTCAATGTAAAGAGAAAAGTATCTGGGCTTTACAGCACTGTATGGAGATCTTGCAGCATATGGAGTCTAGAACAGCATCTTTCTGTCTACAAAGAATCTTGGCAATTAACCTAAGGTAATAAGGTACTTAAAGACATCTACAGGCAGGCCACATTTTCCTCTATTAGGAATGTTTTAATTTCAGGTAGCAAAAGATGATTCCAGAGAAGGAAATTAGACTAGAACAAAGATGTTCCATAGATTAACTAGTTTAAAATAATTTTTAAAATTCTTAACAAGTAAGTTATTTACCTTCTTGGTGCAAGATACTTTAAATTGTAGTATAAGCCCCTTTTTTAATAATTTTTTCTAGATTAAACAAAACACACACACAAAAAGGAATAACGTTATTCAAAGGAGCTGAAAAAAAAGAGTATTTCTTCTTTTTAACTAGTATATTTAAAAGAAAGATAAGCAAAAAACTTCAGAAAACTTTTTCACATATATTTTAATCCCTGCTTAATGCAGCTGATTTCTGGAATTCTTTTTCTCCATATGATTACTAAGATTTGTGATCAATATGATCATAATGTCATAGTATTATGGTACTACACTAATGTATAAATCCTAACCACTATGCCATGTAGAAAGGAAAAAAAAAAACCATATCTCTTTGGATATGAGAAAACGTCAAAACAAAACAAAGCTTTATAACCTCACTTTATAGTGAATTTCTCACACATACATTAAAATTATCTCATTTTTGTGCTTTAGAGGTAAATATGAGTTCAGCCTTTCACTGACATTAACTCATTCTCCAATGGGTTCTGTTATATGATCATGTAAGATCACCTCATTTCCCTGGTTTGGGTATAGTGAACATTGCTCCAACACAGCAAGACATTAAAAAAGAAAGCCTACAGGCAATAATTATGAATTCCTAGAAATCTAAAGTTGCTGCCAGTGGAAGGCCACTGAAATTGTTCCAAGAGAGTTTATCTGCAGATATCCTACTGAAATAGTGTGCATTTTACTCCCTTTGACATTTATGATTAGTAATACTCAGGAATACACTCTATCATTTTTATGATGCAACAGTTTTTGCTGTGCTGTCTAGTTTTCATTTGAAAAAAATGGGCTAAATCAGATTGTAGTAGCATAGATTTAAGCGGTGTTTCTCCACTTGGAAATCAGCTATTATTCTGAAGAGGTTATCTATCAGAAAAAAAAAAAAATAAAAAGGAAATAAAAAAGGAATAAACAGGTAAACTACATTACAAAAACCCAATGGATGAAAAAGCAAAAATCCATGATTTATGACAATAGTTATTCACATCTCTGAATTATTTACTTTTGCAGTTTGTGTAATATAGATGGCACATGTTAATATAAATTTATATTTCAGAGTTTCTTTGAGTATTTCATGCATGCAACAATACTGTGCTTATAGACGCTGCACTTTTGAGTGTTCTTGCTTTAAATTTTCTTCTTTTCTGAGAGAATCATTTCATTTTGGGGGAAATAAGCAATATTTTCTACTGAAAATATTTTTTAAAAAATATTTAATTATTTGGGGGGGTTAGGTTAATTAATTATTAGTTTTGGTCTTTAAGGATTCTGGGTTTTTGTGTTAGTGCTGGGTTGCTAAGAGCACTGTTACATGTCTTCAGATGGGGTCTTCAGATGGTGGTGGTGGAAGTAACTAGCTCTGGCCACCAAAGATAATTCTTCATGATCCAGTCTTGGACTGTCACCTGAGGGTGGCTTGGGCTCCAATTGTAAGCAGTTTGTGGTGCTGCTCTTCAGGAGCCACCAGCAGAGGAGAAAAGCTCCAAAAAACCTGAGAAGCCCAGTCACAACCACAGTCATGGGCTGGTGCAGCACTGAGTGTTTGAATGGGGGATCCCTGTCAGATATCCACCCGTGGGACCAGGAGTCGATGGGCTGGGGGGTGCTCAGAGAGTTACATAGCGGGGAACCCCACAGTATGTGAGGAGAGAAGCTCTTTGTGTAAGTGTGGGAGGACTCAAAGAGTCAATCAGAGAGAGTGCTGGAGATGCTCCATGTGGTGGAGACTGCTCTGTTGACCTGCCTGAACTTCTTCCTGGAGGGCAGCATCACTGCCATTGCCACAGGCTGCAGGTCAGAGGGGTAGTGTCACTCAAAATTTCATACAGCTCTGATTAAAATGTTCAGGTAACTGAGCCCATTTATTCTGCACACTGTCAAATTGGCCTTATGCTGTGATAGTCTTTGAATCTAGGCTCTGTTTTCCTGTAATCTTTAAGTGAAAAAAAGAATTTCCATAATATGATCGCTTAACAAAATAGCTGAGATAAAGAATTGAGTAGAAGAAAATTATATGTGAGGCACCAGAAAATGGGTCTAATTTTGTAACATTTGCACACCCCTGAAAGAGTGCATATGAAAAGCCGAGCAATCATCGCAGTTTATCTCTATGTGACATTTCCAAATGCTATTTATACATTTTCTGGGTCAGTCTTTTATGAAAATAGCCATGTATGCCAGCTATCTAATGACCTGGCATTTGAAACCAATTCAATTTATATGTTAAATTTGATGTTAGGGGAAAACCAATACACTTACCACATTTTCGTTCTGTAAGACTAGTCGTCGTCTTAATTTGTCTGGAAACATCTTTTTATTTTCCAGGACTATCTCATGAGATATAAAATAGCATAAATAATTCTAGTTCTAATACTACTGGGAATTACTGTTAAGGGTAAATTTTGGCCTAGTCAATATACATCACAGTGATACATAAAAACAGCACCAGCAATGCCCTTAATGTTCTCCAACAACTATCTGCATTTCATGGAGAGACTAACAAATCAACTGTTTGAAATTGAGCTGGGCAGTAATTGAAACAAGTGCTGTTTTCTAATTTGTTAGCAAAGATGGAAGGTTCATATTTTGCATTATACTGGAACACGTCCTCCACTCTTTTCTATTCCTGAATCTTTCTGCAGGCTCCATGGGATACTGAGAGCCAGGAAAGGATGTCTTGAGTGTGTCAAATTGTTATGGCTCATGGACCCTTGGACAATGACCTCTTTTTGTGTTTTGTTTTTCACCCAAAGTATGAAAGAAAAAAGGAATTCACTCAATTTAGAGAAAAAAAAATCTAATTTCATATTGCTTCAAATGTCATGGATAAGTCAAAAGAACAAGCAAAGTTAGGACTGTTCCTAACTTTTGTTTGTTTCTACCTCTTCAAAAATGCATGACAATGCATCAAGGCATTAAGGAGCTTCTCAACAGTTTGCATGTACAGGCTGATGCCAACATGTAACTCAGAGCATGGGTTTGTGTAACAGCATGAGAGCTGTATGGCTATTTTCATTAAATGTCTGAAAAATATGCAGAAAATATTTAGAGTATTTTGAATTATATAAATTCTTACAAGCTGCTGTGTTATGATTTTGTTTATGAAGTTTGTTGGCAGATTTCTTGAAATTATCGGAGTGTTTCAAATCCTCCAAAAGTCACAGATTAACTATTCAGCAAGGAGTCATATCTATTTTGATTTTGGATCCCATGTTTAAGTCTTACCCATGGAGTGGGCACAACTCCGAGGGAGTGAGCTCTGTTCACTTGACCATATTCAGTGAACCACAATCTCTTTGCAATGCAAGATCAGATATAGCTCTTTGCTCCATCTCCTGATAAATTCTGCTTGGGATATATAGATCTCATTTAACAATTTAAAATTGTTAAAGAGATGTTAAATAAATATATCTTTCCATACAAAGCTTTTTAATCCTCTTTTTTTTTTTTTTTCTAAGCAGTTTTGACAGATTGTATTTTTCCACCTAAACTTATGAATCACAGGAGGCTGATATTCCCCATACACCCTAGATACCCTAGTCACCATTCTGAAAAGGTTCTCTATAGGGAAAGGAGTTTTTTACCATTTGACAAACACTGTCTCTTTAAATCCCTTTAAATTTTTGTAATCTTGGTAGTTAAAGAAAACTCTTCATTTTGACTACGTCATCCAAATGCTAACAATGAAAAGCCTCAAACCTTCTTTATGCAGCATGACAATGAGAACAGAGCATTCGAAATATTTGTTAATATAATAGTAATGTCCATTATTCTTTAATGTGCTTGTAAACCCAGATTTAAATAGAAATTTTTTAACCAAAATAAAACTTTAAAACTTTAATTTTCTGTTTTATTTAACACTGTCTAAGAGATCCGTAAAATACTGAAAAATTTTGCAGACATATTTTGCAGACCTGGTTAGATTTTAATCACATTAAATACTTAAAGATAGTATTCAATCACAAAATTCAGTTATTCTTTTGTTACTTATATTTCATAATTTACTCTACTAAGATGTCTTTTGGCTTCTGAGTTGTCAAAATTATGTGTAAAAAGTAAAACTTTAAATGACATCTTATACATCCTCTAGTGTTTAGTTAACAATTTTAAGGTTGCAACAACTGTCTTTCACTAGTTTTAAAAATATGTATAAACAGTACCAGTGCAAAAATCAGTTTTACCTCCACAATTTAATATTGTATCAGAATACATGTGTTAGAGTTCTCCCTCACTATAGTCTTAGAAATCTTCAGGTATAGTATTTTTAATTGCAGTACTGTATTTGCAGATACAAAATCTTTTACTGAGGTTTGAATTTCTTTTTTCTTTCTGCTTTAAGGTAATTAAACATCCTTTTTTTTCCCTTAATTATGTTGTCTCAAAAGGAGTTTGCTTTAACATTTAGGTCAGTGGCCTGAGACTGAAAGATTCTAATTTAATATCACCTTCCATTGGCGAGGTCTTCGCTATGCTTGCATCCCTAATAGAAAGCCTGGGAGAAATGTTCTTTTACAAACTTTGTTAAGTTATATCTTGTTAGCAGCAGCAACTGCAATTTCTTTTGTGCTACAGGCAATGTTTATGTGGAGAAGAGATCTTGGCGTGTGTATCCAAAGCAGAATTATATCCTCTGGTCTGTCCCGTGTGGTCTTGAACCACATCAACTTCCTCTGTAATGGATGTGTACCTTGCCTGCATAGCAGGATTGGGAACAGATCCAGGATAACCAGGGTAGCTGAGACAACCATAGACATTCTCTGGCCCTTTGATTCAGCCATTTCCAGAAAAAATATGTTGTTAGATAAAGAAAATTGGAAGGACAGATAAGAAAAACATGTAATACCTCCCTCCCTTTAGCATCAAAGGGGTTAGAACACAGTTGAAATAGAGAAAAGGGCCTGTAGAGGAACCTATCTTTACTGCCTGTCATAGAAATCAAAACTTTCTGTGACTTACAAAGTAAAAGGAAAATAATGTTTTTCACCTAAAAAGGATCTAATATTTTAATTCAGTATTGTCTATCGTACTGTTAGATCGGTGGGCACAATTGCCTTATAAATTAAACTCTTTTAAGAAATAGCCAAATCTTTCTGATAAACTAAACAAGAATATTTCAAGTATATTTTTTTAAAGACATTTGCATTTTATGATGCAAAGATAACACAGTGGAAATTTCCCCCAAAAGAATTATAAGGTATCAAATAAACTAAAGAGTAATGATGAAAAGCAACAAGTAGCTAAACCCACAGACATTATTAAAATATGCCTGTATAACATATAATATATTATTTTCTTACTCAATATCACATTGTGCTGATAATGTCTGAATTACTTCATATTGGTAATTGTCAAACATTCTGACACATGAAAGTATATAGACTTAATTTTTAAGATTCTATACATTTTTCAGTTTTGAATGTGCATTATAATTTCATAAATTACCTTACACTGGGTAAAAGTAGTTACATTTTGCTTCTAAATATGTGTGGCTTTCCATAGAGGAGTTTTTACATTAGTCTTTAATTTTAAACTACTTTTCTTAGAGTAATTTGTGAGCAAGGCCCTCTTTCATTCTCTCTCCACTGCCTAAAAATACTTCCAAGAATATATTTTTGTTGTCTAGCTCTTTCACTGATGCATTTGTTATTCTGTGAAAATGCAGAAAATCTGAGCTCCAGTCACAGCCCTATATTCATTTTATGTAAGTGCTTGGTTCAACACTTCCAACAGAAAAATGCTGAACATTGAAAAGTATAACTCCTAAAACTGAGTTCACAGATCAATTTTTGCACCTTAGTGTAAATTTATGCTGTTATAAAATAAAAGTAGTTTATCTGGAGTGCTTTTGCAACCACAACTGATTTGAAGTAACAGACTATTAAAAAATAATGATATAATCCAAAGGCCGTGTAATTCCCACCAGTTTCATAGCAAAATACTTTGCAGAAATGAATAAGCTGACAGACACTCAGTATTTTAATAACAAATCAACAACTATTAAATATCTCTGGGCTATATTCTATTGGATGCTTCCTGGCTACAGTCTATTTTAAGAGTCTGAGCTTTAAAAATAAATTGTAGCTATAGGTCCTAAATGAAGTGCTACAAAAGAAACATGCAATGCAAATATTTGCCAGAGTATGTAATACACTATTCTTTGAAAAACTCATTTATTAAGAAATTGCTTTTTCACACGTGAGATCTGACAAAAGAAGAGGCACACTACTTTTCTGTGGTTTGAAAGACTTTGCAGTTGCTAGCTGGAGGATTATAAAGAGAAATGGGAAAAGGACTGTGAATGAAAATAAAAAAAAGTTATTTCTGTTACAGCAAGGTGAAGAGTAACAAGACGGACTACTTCCTACTGTTCCTTTAAAACAAGAAAATTTTCACTCTTGATGTCACCCTGAGAAATTGTAAGCACACATTCATGACAATCACTTGAATAAGTGAAGCTATAACAATCACAAGCAGTTTGTCAGAGCTGGGGGTCTTGCAATAAAATGGATTGATAGCATGAAAATTTTAATGTGCGAGTTGAACACAAAACAAGCTTAGTGAGTATTTCCTCTAGTAAATCCGATTGAGAAATTTGAAATTTCACAAATATAGACGTTAGATAGTGGACTCTGACAAAACAACAAAGCAGATTCTCTTCTCTAGAGGTTCTGAGAAGCTTCTGGGTTTGTCTCTGCCTTTTGTGGTTTTTGCACTGGATGTACCCAAGTAAATGTTTTAAGTTTGATTTTAGAATATAATAAATAAATTAAAATAAATAAATAAATAAATAAATAAATAAACTCCCAAACAAACCTAAAAAAAAAAAAAAAAAAAATCCTCTTACCTGTGTAACTTCAGGGCTTTCTAGGCATAAAGGTAAAATTCATGCAAAGTTGCATGAAACGGGATGCAGAGAAATAAACAGGTCTGTTTTACTTCACAGATCCTCAGAAAGCTCTAGGAGTTACAGCTTCCTGCCAGTATAAGTCAGTTCTGCTTTTACTTTTGAAAACTCACAGTATGACACTGCTTACTGCATGCTATTTTGGGTGCCCTGAGTAAAACTATGAACACAGGCACTTTTGTGCAAAACATCATAAAGCCTCTCTGATGTTCATTCAGAGTCCAGAATTAAAATGCAGAAGGCTCTAGCAAGCAAAATACAAGCTGATTTTCTTCTTCCTAGTGGAAAAATAAAGTACTCCCTGGCAAGTAACCAGGGTGGTGGGAAGGTAATTTGTTTTGTGTGAGAGCATTTTGCAAGTGAAAAGGATATGCTCTCTGTTTAGAGATTAGTCAGGGAAAAAAGTAGTCAATTTAGAGCAGTCACAAAAGTTAGTCAAAGAAGAGAGTTTTTATAGTCTGGGTTTTGCCCTCTGGACATTTTTTTTCACCAAATAATTTAGTTTCAAGAATCATACAATCTTCACACTGAGAAAAAAAACACAAGCCAAAGATATTGGTTTATCACCTTACATATTTTTTAGAGACATTAAATCAATTATTTTTTTATAATTCTCTGTGAAAATTGAATTTTATCTGTTAGTTAATGTTGGGGTTTTATAGTTAAATGAAAAATATAAGAAAAATAATATAAGAAAAATAATATAATTTAAAGAAAACCCCAAAACCTCAATCCCCCCTTTCCCCCCTGAAATATTGTGGAATAATTATGAAACAGATTATAATCTCTTTATAGACATCAAATTTTATCTCAAGATAATTTCGAAATTTTTGAGCAATAATTCAAATATTCATGGTGCCTTCATTAAAAAGAAAGTGAGGATATTTGGTGAAAAACAGGAACTGTGTGTTGCAGGAACACCTCAGTATTTATTATGGAAGATATGCTATGGTAGGATAATTTACAACCTAGTGCTACATCAGTTATAGCTCATGGCCAAGAAGACTTCTGAGAAATCTTAAATGGAAAAAAAAAAACCAAGCATGACATTTTTCCAGACATAAGATGTCCTGTTAATGACAAAACAAACTAAAAAAAGCTCCAATCCACCCATGTCAAGAAAAGTTCTCTCTCCCTTTTTCTTCTTCATCATACAGTCTCAGAAAATTTGACAACTGTTTCCATGTGGAAATGGAAAACTTCTTGTCTGTACTTCGATCACATACATGGCACGTTTGTTTTTTTTTTGTTTGTTTGTTTTTGTTTTTTTTAAATAAGTTATGGCCATTCTATGCAGATTTTAGTCAGATGTTCAGGAATTTCATGGGCAGAACACAAGAAATGGCAAATGAAGAAATGTGACCCTTTAGCATGAGTAAATGCTGTAAAACAGCATGATGAGACCATGGTCTGCAAAGGCAATGGTTTCTGACGGATCCAGATGTGAAGTCTGGTGCCTTGGCTAACACTGAATCCCTGTTTACTGTGTTTACATTGAGATGTCAAAGTCAATTTAACTGCTACCAAATAAGCACAAACCTCTCCTAATATCACAGACTTTAAAATTTGAATTGAATGGGCTTGAAGTAACACAGGAAAACTGTCTACCCCTCATGCCCATTCTGAAAGAGTCAGAAAGACTTGTTCTCTGTAGGAAAGTACAGTATAAATTATATGAGCAGCTGGATTTTTGTAAGATTATTCCGAATCACTTTTGAGTCTTTGAGGATGATGTCCTGACAACTTCTTGAGGATTATCTTATCCTAACAACTTTAGTATAATAACATAGTTTCTGTATGAAGATGGAAATTAATAGTTTATCAACTTATGCAGTTCTAGCTTTAAGAAGTAGATAGATCAGCTATTTCATTTTCTCAAATCAAACATTATAATGTTATATAGCTTAAGGTTCTTTGACAATACTGTACTCCTAGTACACATTATTTAATTATTTATTAAATTATATATCAAAACCAAGCTGACAGATTTATTTCTGCTGCTCTTACCTCAAGCATTTTTCTACCTGTGCAAAACTTTTTTTAAGACAAAACTTGATTTGTCTAAATCTTGACATTATATTTCAGTAAGGGATTAAAATGAACTAAGATCACATTATCATATCTTCTACACATTTTATCATGCTTCATTTTCTGATTGCTTGTTTTAAGAAAGAGGAATATTTGGTGAGAGCTGCCATTTAGTGAGAATGGTTACTTCTTATTCATGGTTAGTGTTTATTCATGAATGCTTAGAATGGTTACTGTTTATTCATGGTCTGACATCATCTCTGCACAGACTGAGGTAGAGCAAACCAGAAAATTGGGAAGAGGAGATGGATGCTTTCCTAAGCTCTGTGGAAACTGAAGTGTAATTGGAATTCAAAGATATGTTACCGGTTACTGTCTGGAAAAAAACAGCTTTTTTATGAACTATACTTCTCACTAACTTTCTACTAATAAAGAGGAGGTGACATTTCATTCACTAAAGCAGAAGTAACTAGACACAGATGTAAGAAAGGCCTATTGTTGACAGTTGGTAAACAAGATATTCTCATTTACTGAGAATGCTGAATCTTGTCACAAGATGTAGTCTAAGTAAGATGTGCCATGAGAGGCAAACATAGATGAACACTAGGAAGAAGAAAAAAAAATGTTTCTTGGAAATGCTTGTTGAAGAACTGTTGGCCCGAACAATGGCCAGGTTTTTGACAAGGTGAAGATAGTATGCAGTTATAAGGAAAAAACTAAAGCTAGCCGTGTCAGGTGCACCTTAAAAAGACGTCAAATGAAGGCTAATTCACACAATTCTGATAAAAATTTTACTCAACTCAGAAGAAAACACATACTTATTCCCAGTATAGTGGTCTCATGTGATAAACAGTCTCTTCTTCTCTTTGTGTAGGCACCTATTAATGACCAGCAGGTTTTCGATAATGTAGAGATTAAATAATTTGGACTGCCACCTATGAAGGAAGACATTTACCCTGTTAGCTCTTTCCTGAACTCACAGACTATGATATTTCATTCAGAGAGGGATCTCAGCTAAATGGGATAGTTCAGCAGAATAACTTTATTCATCACCTGAGCAAAATCTTTCAGGATGTTTGGAGGAGTTGATTGAATTTTAATTACCTAAATAAATTAAAAAAAATGAGTTGTTATATAAACAATAGGAACTAAAAAATACAATTAACCTGTTTAGCGTATTTTCTTTTTCTGTCTTTATTGTAATTTAAAATAAGACTTTTATCCATCCAAAACCTAGAGCTTAAAGTCGGTGTTTCCTTAGAGGTAGGAGCATAAAAAAATTGGAATGAAAATATCTATAAAATTTAAGACTTGGTTACTGATCAGCCAACCTGATATTTATTACTTCTTTTAAATGTAAACCTGAAATATAGTGATCAGTCATATTTTAGGGATATATCTGTACATGCTTTAATGACTTGAAGAGACAGTCTTAAGAATTCAGTGGCGTTAATTAAATTTTTTCTTTTTTTTAAGAAAATATATTTTATTTTGCAGAAACTGAACAAAAATTAAAGATGGTAAAACCCAAGAGAATTGTTTGGGTTTTTAAAAAACAAAAAACATCGTAAAATTTTTTTAAAGAGGCTATTTTCCATTCAGGCAGATGCACTCTTTGACATTTACCTAATTGGACTGATCTCATAAGATTTCACTCTCCTGGGTTCACTCAGTGATCTGGTATCAGAGTAAGTTGAATTTATTCAGTGAAGGTAAGGAAATGTGGAGGGGAGAGGGACAGAACCCAAGGGGGATGATTTTCCCATATTACCTCTGTCCAAATCATAGCTCTTGTGTTTGGAATTTGCATTTAGAATTTTCATCAAGCTAACTAGAATTACTCTGGGATAGGTAAATAGCCAGCACAAAAATGCTGGAAAGTGAAAGTGCTATGAAAATACAAGGAGTTTCATTGCTCACAATAGCAGTGAAGCCATTCATAATATCTCTATTATGAATAGTTCTTTGGAGACTCAGTACTTATTTTGTGGGATTTGTGCTGTTTGTTCTGTTTTATTTTGTTTTCTGTTGTGTTGTTTTGCTTTGTTTTTTTGTTGGGATCTTTGCCATTTCTAGACAGACTTTTAGTGGGGATTCTGATATGCAGCTTTTCCTAAAGCTAGTCTTACTTATAACCACTTAAGGGAGGTATAGCTTCAGGAGGAGCCAAGTGGAACAAAGAGAGAACAGAGAATTGAGGGCTGGAGGTTTTCATAAGCTGAAATGCAATACTTTTTTCTTTCATTCCTGAGCACCCTCTTTTCACTATACAAAATAAATATACAATGCTGAATAAAAAAATTTCTTTTTTTTTTTTTTTTAAAGGTATTTTTCTTTTGTTTTTTTTTTTCCTTTCCTTTCATCTTTAATAATTTTCCAACTAGAATTCCATTCCCACTAAAATATCTTGCAAGTCAGAGCTTCTGGAAGAGAAGATAGGAGTTACACATGAGTCACTGTAAATACAAAAATGCATGGATTAATCTACAATACTAATGAGAGCCTTTTTCATTGAATTATCTGGGATCTATTTAAAAATCATTTTGTGTCTTTTAAAATATTATTTAATGGTAATCTTGTGCATTTTTTTTCCTTTCTGTGTAATGACTTTTTTTTCCAGAGGGAAAAAAATTTAATGAATTGCACCAAAATATAATTACTTATGTGTGTACTTAGTGGCTTGTGTGAAAACTGTGTGGAAATGGTGCATAACCATTCATTAAAGGAATCTGAATATCTCACAGTAATCAGACCTTTCCAAAGATGTTTCCTTTCTCTTTTACTTTCCTTTACACCTTCCTTTTCTCTTCTCAGTAAATACTGTTATGATAGAATACACTGTGTTTGGAAAATAATATGCAGACACATGATTGTCTTTTTCCCCTCTGTTCCTATTCCCATCACAAGATAGGACAAAATAAGAATGAATTCAGAGCAGATAAATCTTTGAGACAATCCCCTGAGGGAATGGAGTTCTCTTATTTTCTTACTATTAAACAGTGTTTAGATATAAATTGAATGAAACAGGGAATGTCATCTCATCTCTATCTTTAGCTTGAGGTCTCATGCTGATGACCAGGTCCTAAGAACCTGAACTGGGCTGATATCTGTAAATATCTTGTTCATATTCTCCCATCTCCTGCAGAGAAGACAGTACCTGTCATGACATACAGATCTTCTGTAGTGCAAGTCAAAATTCAGCTGTAAATAAGAAAATATGTTGAAGAACAACAAGACAAATATTTTTTTCCGTTTGTTTACATACTACTCATACAGTTTTTCATGTACATGATCAAGCACCTACATATATTAGAGCTTTTCTACTTCTTTGTAAGTAGCAATATGTCTTAGCACACCCATTTACATGTAGAAAAAAATAAACATGAATAAAGAAATTTTAAAATATCAAAAGTATGTTTATGAAGACAAAATATAACTGTGTCATAGCCTAGTATCCTGTTGCATTATAATGTTCCAATTTGAAAATAAGTGTAGAAATTAATACAAGAACTGGAATAGGGACTACAAGGCTGTGACATTTATGGAACAGAGACACTCATGCACAAATTTCAGTGGTGGAAAAATAACCGTGTTGGATTAGTTCAGAAAAACTAAATTAAATATTTCAATTTCAGAAATGTCAGTGTGTTTTGGTTTGTTTGGTTTGTTTTGTTTTAATTAATTCTCATGACATTTCAATAAAAAAAATGAATTAAATCAAATAGAACAAAATAAAATGATGCATTCTCATTTAATGACTTACATAATGTCAACACTTCATTCCATATCCCACCAGCTAAGCTTAAATGATAGCTTGGAAGACAATTGTGTAAACTAAAATCTTTTGAGATGAGCTGCTGAGTAAGCATCCAACTCTCATCACTTTTGCCATGAGGAAAATGAAAACAGAATGCCAAATATTATTTTATTTTTGTTAATGGATGTTAAAAGGATTACATAGGACAAGATGCTTTTATTCTATGCTCAGTGTACCACCCTAAACCTCTACCTTGTTTTGATTTCTCAGGAATAGAGGGAAGGAGTAGAGCAATTTTTTTGAGCTCTCTGATTTCTTAGAATGAAAAAACTGGGCTTTTGTATCACACCCTGAGAAAACGTTTTCCGCCAGCAAAAATGAGATAGCCTTGTTTTGATCAACACCAACACAACCTCCTATTTTGTTTGGTTTTGGATTTGTTGGGGTTTTTTTGTCGTTTTGGGGTTTCTTTTCCCCCTAAGAATTTCCCTCCTTTTTATCTATTTTTCTAATTCAGACAGAAAAGTGTTTTCATTTTTTTTTTACACTGAGATTCAGAGTTAGACTCTTAACAGAAAAGAATTTAATACAATTTACAGTTGCATTCTGGGCACAACAATTTAACCTAAACTGTGATTACAATGACAATTACACTAACTTGTTTTCTTTCATTTTTATCTAGAGAAACCTGTGACTGAGTCTGTACCATCTGCCCTGTGTGGTCGGCCAATGCCTCCACCCAAATGGAAATGTTGAAGGGGGGGGACCTCCACTGCAAACCTCAGACTGCAGCCAGTCCCAAGATCTTTCTCTTGGGGTAGCAATGGGCAACAAGGAGGGGCAGTGGCTTCAAGGAGGGGTAATAGCTTTAAGTGAAAGAGGGTGGATTTAGATGATATATCAGGATGAAATTCTTTACTATGAAAGTATTGAGACACTGGAACAGGTTGCCCAGAGAAGCTGTGCATGTCCCATCCCTGAAAATATTTAAGACCAGGTTGGATGGGGGCCTGGTTTAGTGGAGGGTATTCCTTCCTCATGTTGGGGAGTCAGAACTAGATGACCTTAAAGGTCCCTTCCAACTCAAATCATTGTGGGATTTTTTAAAATGATTTTAAATAATAAATATATCAAATTTATAGAATATCAAAGACATGAAAGACAGCACTGAGTAACTGCTGCTTGCAAAATGCTCCTATTTGATCTATGAGCAGGACAGGCAAATGCAAATGTCCCTCGCTTCATTGGCCACTGTGTACAGTCTGCCAATTAGACCAGCTGATGCCCTGACGTGAATCCTACATGAGTAACAGCATGGAAATGCATTGACCTCAAAGAGTCAGAGTCAAGCAACAAACAAGACCTTGTGTGACAAAATTTGAGGAGAAAAATCAGCTGGTTTAATGAGACATTTCATGGTAAACTGAAAATATTCACAAAGCCTCTTCCTCTTAAAAACTTTATCTCTTCATGTGTTTTTTACTCTTTGGTACCAAAGACATAAGTTGTTAATATGGAATTATCTCTATGGATTTTTATTGTAAATATCTTTACCCACTGGAGAGGGAGGAATGGATATATGTACGTAGTGGATAATGGTGTATTAAAATATAATACAAATACAAAATACAGATTTGAGGCTGTTCTATTTTCTGGAAGGGGGAGGTTATTTTCACAAAACAGCAGAGAATAAGCAAAGAAGTTGTATAATGATGCTGAAGCAATCTTGTGAGGGACAATTTCACAGTATTTAGGAAACTTTCTGTTACTGGAGGACACAAAAGAATCAAAGGAAAAAAAAATGGGTGGGTGGGGACAGCCACATCTCCTCTTCACAGTTATGCAGATGTCTAGCCAAAATTAAGTATGTGTAGATGAAGTAAGTAGGCTGTGGAGAGATGATGGGAAAAGAACGACTATTCTAAATGAAAATATCTAGTTCATCTTTCCAAGAATAAACCAGATGGAGAAACTGTGATGAGATTGGTTTGGATACTAGCCAGATGGATTACCAGTTATTCTGGCAGCCAGGAGAAAGGGGAGAGCAACCTACAAGAATCACAGCAAGGTCCCAGACAGATGAAGATGTGAGTAGCCCAGGAGCAAGGTCAGCCCTGCCTTGGGTGCTGGCCAGCTCACCCGCAGCAAGATGAGGAACAGCTTGTGCAGTGGTCAGGCTGCTGCCTTCAGGAGCCAACCCACCTCCCGTGCCAATGGCAAGGCTGTGGGGTTTCACACAGGGAACGATGTTGATAGGGGAAGCAACTATTATTGTCACTGGATGACTCTGCTCTTTAGGGAAGGTTCAGAGAATCAGGAAACTAAATCTAGCCAGGATGAAATAGGATGCTTGGATTTTGTGGTTTCATGCAAAACACTTAAGATCTACATTTTATTTTTCACCTTGGGCCAGATAATTTGCTTTCTGAAGTGGAAATTCAAATTTCCCAGTATTTTCAAGATCAGCAGTAATATGTATTTTATGTCCAGTCTCCAGTTTGACCATTTTGACAAAAATTTTCTCTGTATCATATTTTTTGTATGTGAATATTTCATAAGCTGTAAAGGTGAAATCTTTCCTTCTCTTTAAAAAAATTCTATGCCTGTATGCAAATGTAGATTTGAAATTCAAATGTTTGCATCATAAAACTCTGAAAAGTTTTACTAACTCAGAGGAATACTGAGTTAGTAATCTAGAAACTAAGATACATGGATGATATGTGTAGCTTGTTTCACATGTACCAGTATACTATAGCTACCTAAAAGCAGGGTTTACCTTTTTGGTTGTATTTATGATCTTCTTTGGTTGTATGTAACCTCATAAAATTGATCTTCTTTTCAATCAAATGACACTCACCAGAGCAGTGGTGGGTATAGCTCTTTATCTTATCTCTCATCTTGCTTTCAGTGATTAGTGCTCTATGTGCTAGAAAGCTATACCAGTCCTGGTATACAGGGTCCATAAGTACCGTGGAGCATTCCCTAGTGACAGCAGCTACCTGGTCAGTGAAACTGGTATGAAAAATAAAATCAGAGCTAAGTTTAATAAGAAGTGTATCCGAAGCTATCGAGGTCTGCACTATATTATATGGACTTTATAGTTTTTTCCTTCAGCCATTGGTATCTCATTTTGCTGCCTCTATAGAATCATAGTTTTCCAATAATGTAAATTCAAATCCAAGTAGTGTTTCAGGTCTTTGCCCCTATCAGTTGTGACTGTATGAAGAAAGTAGAAGTTTCAAGATTTACAGCTTGCTAGTTAAAACTATGTTACAGAAAACAAAATAAAGCAAAACAAAACAAAAAATCAAATGGCACGAACTATTGCAAATTCTGTGTTAAAAGTCTGCTCCAGGTTTGACCTGCAGAGAATAATTTCTGCATAGTCTTTCACAAGGATCTATAATAAGGAAAAAAAGAAGAATATTCTACTATGCCTATGTCTAACAAGACAATCAGCTTATCAGATATATAAGATTTTAATTGTCAGTGGCTTATTGCCTGACTTCAGAATGCTGTCAGTCAGTGATTTTATAAATATCTTCTAAATGGACCATATTTTAGGACCACCTTTTCAAGAAAGCAAGCTCAGGCTTCAAGCTCTGCAGAACAAGGTCATTGCTAGCTATGGGCTGCAGGTTTTGTGTTGAGGAAACAGCACATGCTCCAGGATTTACCACACTTTGCCTGAATTCATGTCTGAAAATATTTTTTTTTTAGCTTGTTTAATAAAAGATGTTATCCAATGATGAGTTCAATAATTATCTAATTTTGTTTTCTCTTTCTTTGGCTTTGTAAAATTTTGTAATTGTGTATAGACATGCATTTTTATGTATAGCTACACATGCTTTGGTAGCTGCTTGATATCTATATTCAGTAGCTGTGGTTGGTGCAGAATGAACTCTTTCTGACCCTGGAGTGATATGCTGCATGGAGGAGGGGAGGCACAGGATAAAAGCAAAAGCCTTAAAATCAAGGGCATGGGATGGTACCAGAGATGACATGCCAATGTTTATGAGAAGAATGTAACCTGGTAACCTGGGTAAACATGTAAAACATGCACATACAGTGCATTTGGATCTGACATAGACCTGCATACCAATGAAGAAAGATCAAGGTACTACAAATGAAAAAAATGGGCCTCAGTCAGTGAGGAGAAACATGTTATCCATACCAAAAGTTAGCTACTCCCAGTGCAGGGCTACAGATGCTGATGCTTCAATGCAAAATTTCCTTCAACCCTCACTGAAGCTACTGACCTCAGCACACAGCAGGGCTCTAGAAAGGATGAGCACGTCACCAGAAAAATAAAGTGAGCATACATGAAAACTGAGCTCAATAATTTTAATTGTCCATGTTTTGAGCTTATTAATATGGTAATTGTGATTATATTAGTTCTTATTTCAATTGACTCTTGAGATTACAATTTGAAAAAAAGTTCTTGATTTTGAAGCGAATGTGTTTATTGCCCTTTGTTTATAACATGACTTGAGAGCAATTAATTCCACAGGAATTTAAGCAACACATTCTATAAATCAGATGCACCAAACAGGTAGCACAAGTATGCATCTACCACAGTGTTTTGGAATTTGAGATTCTTTGTTCATCAGACAAGGTAATATTTGCCCTATAGCATAAAGCTTTTGGGGTATTCAAGAAAAAAAGATAAATGCTTATAAGTAGCAATTTATATGTCTTTGGTCAGTATTCTGAACATAGTAAAAAATTATTTAGTTCACACACAGGAAAAGACAACACAGATAATAAATGAAAAAGAGTGTTGCCTTCTCATTTCAGCTGAGAGGAAGATTTAAGAGGATGTTTGTAACTTTAGTTTTGCAAAATCTTCTTAGGTCAAAACATATATTCTGCATGTTTAATTATGGGCGTCACAAAATTAATTTTCATTAATTTAATAACTTCAAATTTAGTATTATAACCAGCAAACTAAGTTCTTAAAAAAACAGCATGCAAGCAACACATCACATCAATTGGCGGATGTGTAATTTAATAGTTTCTCCTGGATCATGAAACTTTCTGTTACCTACATTCCTAGGAACATGAACAGTCAAATGTTTCAACAAAATAAATAAATTCTGGTTTTAGTCTAGTAATGATATTTCCAGAGGAAGTTAGTTGATCACATGTCACAGATTATTTTTTCTCACCTAATTTATCTGACTAGGCAGATAAATCAGTGGGTTTATAAAGTATTATACGTCATTAGGATTTTTCCAAAAGATCATCGTCAACAAAAGTAGAGACAAAGTATACAAAATAATACCCTAAGATTCATCAAACAAGGTAACGCCTTTCTCATCTTCCTTTTTTAATGTGATGTAATATAATATTTACAATTACAGCTTAGCAATATTTATACATAAACTTTTACAATCATTCTTAAAAGAAGAAATATTGCAAGGGAATGCAGAGAGGTTCAAAATGTAACTTGTGGTTAATAAAATTAACACAGGAATATTACAAGGAATAATATTCATTCTCTAGAGGTCAATGATACAACATTTCATTTTTAGTTGCATTTGACTTTCTGCCCTTTTTGCTTCAAATGCAAATACGTTGTCATAAACTAATTCACTTTTTCATGTTACATCTTTACCATTTGATTTTATTTCATAAAACCTTCATACTACTAGAAATGTAATTCTGTACAAAAACAAGGGCACTGCCCAAGAAATAAATTTATTCTGAAGTGCTACCCCAGAAGGTTAATAATATTGTTAGTTTTTCATACTATGAACGGTAATGTCGAGGAGACTCTAAGAAATAGTATTTTCATTGTGTTATATACTCTACCTACAGAGAATTAAGTTCCTTCATCCAAAAATAGATATACCCTAAATATTTTAATTAAAATTTAGAGGTTCTGATGCTCTTTTTAAAGGTTATCTGATATTCATAAAATTAAAACCAATAACTCATCATCTGTATTGTATCTGATTATTTTGAGCATAATCAGAAAAATGTCAGAAAATGGATTTTTCTAACAACAGCAAATAAAAACTTTGGAAAAATTTCTATGTTCATACCACAGCTTTTCCAGTACATAGCAATTATCAACTTTGAATTTACCAGTATCTGTGAGTCTGAAAAGCTGACGATTTTCTAAGAGCTTACGGTTGCATAGGAATTTGAATATTCTGGTCAGTGACCCTAGCAGATCAGGAACAGATAGAAAATGTTCTGAGACCTCAGCTACTGTGTATTGTCATTCAGGAAACATAACTGCAAGCACTAATGAAAACCATATATTGACAGATATTTTTTAAAGTAAATTAAAAAAAAAAAAAAAAAAAAAAAAAAGAAGAGTGTCTTTGCTGACTTTCTACTCAGTTCTTGACAAATTCAAATTACTTTCTTGTCTTAAAGGGAAAAGAGGTATTCCCAGTGTTTGTACACATAAAATACATTTTGGCTGTGTTTAACTTTACTGGTCACTTAAATTAATTTTATACCAGAATTTTGCACCAACCTATTGCACCAATATTTACAAGGTATGTTCTTCATATTCACTTAATGCAATATCCATCCTTCTTTATTTGTACTATAATAAATGTAACAAGGAGAACTACTTACAACAATCTTTAAAAATATTTTTGCAAACCATCAATTCTTCTGAGAATATTTATAGCCATGACTTTCAAAAGCTACTTAAAATATGTTTAGCAGAAAGTTGGAATAAATGCAGTACCAAGATAGAAGAAATTGCAGGAATATTGGAATAGCACATAGGATGAAACTTAGGTCTAGGTAGAATAGGAGCCAGTTTTCAACAGCTTGCAATTTTAACCAATCTAGAATGCTGTCAAAAATAAGATAGTAAGGCAGTATGGGGTAACATGATCCTATTTTCTTTTGTCTGAACTATTCTTATCAATAGTCTGATGAAATCCTTACACAGTTTCAGGTTTCTCCAACATTATCTTGAAGATAAAAAAGGCAAAAAAAAATTTCTAACAGAGCAGAGTAGATCTGAAAGAGAGAACAGATTTTTGGAAAGGTGATAATACTTTAGAATGGCCCCAATAGCTGCAACCTTTCCACAGAGTGACTAAATTGAAAATATGTTTCATAATTCCCTTCACAACAGTGGGAAAAGGACTCTGCACAAGGCACAAGGACTGGCTAGGGTGCAATTCTTGAAAAAAATAAAGAACAAGTTAGGATCTAAGTAAATAATCCCAATAAAGTTATAATATGTAAACTTGTTATCTCATCTGTGACATTGAAGGTTAGGGTTCAGAATTATTCCATTTCTTGTTTATGGAGAAGGTACATTAGTAGTCCAGGGGCTGGAGTGATTTCCCATATGAGTATCATGAAGGCATTTGGCCCAAAACAAAAGCTATTCCCAGGTGTAGCATAAATAAATAGATAAATAAATAGGTACTGAGATCCATTTAAAAAGTAGTTAATAGCAAGAAACAACACTGCTAGGTATTACACATCAGTAAAGACATCTCCAGATCATAGTACATTCAAATTCTTGCTCAGGATAAAATCAGGAAATTGATCAAATAGTTGTGATCATTCTTTGGGCTTTTTTATCAGGCTTGAAAGAAAGCAGGGAATGGAATAAGAAAATAAGGAGTGCTATTCACATCATCAAATATATCCAAGATGAGAGAAATAGCAATTTGTTATAAGCTAAAACTCAACTATATAACAAAGGTAAAAAAATCAGCTACGTAGTAAAATACATTGAAATGAAATATGACTTGACATTAAATTGGAAAGCTGAAAGCTGGTAATTATTTTTAAATATGGCACCAAATTAAGAAACAGTGGGTATTTGCAAAGAACAGATGTTAAAGATCACTTTTATAACCACTGGCAATATTGTATCTTATAATATGCAATATAGTAGCACAAAATAGCATTGTAGGAAAATAAACCTCTGTTGAAAATACAGTTTTATGAGCAAAAAACTGTCTTGGTTAGTATTAACTGAGATCCTAAAAATATAATACATGCCTTAAGTAATCTGAATTGTCATACTTTGCTTATGGAAAGATAAAGTAGAAAAAAAAAGTTCACTGAGCTCTCTGAATAAAGAAAGAAGCATAAAGAACAGTAAGAGTGACACCTCATGCAGTGATAAGTGTAAAAGAGCTTCTCACATCTGCAATGGAGCAGATGACAAACATCATTACTGTGAACATCCATATCAGCATCTAAGTTACACGCACATTTGAACAGTGCAAATGTACTACTCCCAATGGGAGATGTCACTGCCTGCTTCCAGCCACGGAAAAGAATGATGTTTCTTGTACTCTGTTGTAAATATACTGGTTTGGATTCCTTAGGACATTCAGGGAATGAGACCTTAAAGGAAAAATATAAAAATGCAACCAGTAAACTACCTAGCTCACAGCTTAGGCAGCTAACATATGAAACAGGAAAAAATTACTTGACAGAAATCAAATATGTATACAAAACCTCCAGAAGAATTTCCAGAAAAATACAAAAAAACCCCATTTTTAAGCACAGAATGTGTCCTAGACTCAGTAATACCAGGATAGAACGTAAGGTAGAGGGGGTTTGGTTTTATTTGGTCTTTTTTTCCTGGAGTAAAAGGACTGTCAAAAGATGAAGGACTAGATGAGCTTTGAGATAGGCATTCTGGTAATGGTAAACCTTGATACTTTCTTCTTGTTTTACTGCTTTCTCTCCCACATGGGTTTACAAGGAAGAAATTCTCTTGAAAAAATACACACCTTCTTTTTGCTAAGGATGGCAGCAATAACTTCAGTACACAGATTAGGAAAACAGATAAATGAAAAGCCAGATATTTTCAGGCACTAAAAATATCTTCCACAGCTTGAACTTGACTTGGTAGTCCCAAGTTGTGTTTTAATGTTGCTGCTTATTATACTTATATTTTATTTGCTGCTTTCCTACCATCTAATAAGAAAGCTGAAACTGCAAGGATAAAAAAGACAGAGAGGGAAAGACATACATAATGTAATTCATACAAAAGTGCTCTAAGTGGCTCATTTAGATATAGTTTTGACATATGGGCTAAATTAAGACTTTAAATAGTGCAATACATCTTTTAATGCAAAAGAAATAGTATAAATGGGACTCAATTAATGAGCGGAAAATGTAAAAGACATTCTGGAAAAGCTATAAATTGCTTACTAAAATAAACCAGCAAAATTAATAGATAATGACTCTTGCAGCTCACTGTCATGTCCTCTTAACCACAACATCCATCAGAAAGAAAAACATGCATAGACCCAGTTATTTTACTTATTGAAGCTGAATGAGTGAACATTCTGATGAGAATAATTGAAAGTCTCTTAAAACTGCCAACACAGAGGTAAAGCAGGACTGCAGATACAAAAAAAGGGTTAATCCTTCCAAGCCCCATGTGTTCACACCTGGTTCCCTGCTTCTGAAGTAAAACAGTGGTCTATATCAGCAAGGCATCAATCCTCAGGGTGAGGTGGTGGCTTCTGGTCTGTGTTCCAAGCAGAGTCTGCCTGCCTTCCAGGCTGCTGCTCCTGCAGGAGGAGCTGGCAGAGCTGCAGATGGATGGCACAGCAATGGCACGGCGAGCAGCCCTGCGGGACAGGGACAGGTGAAGGGAGGTGGGCAAGGGCCACGTCCCTGCCTCATTCTCCAGCACTGCTGTGTCAGTGTTCCTTCCAGGGAGGAGGGGAACGAGGCAGCGGGGCACAGCGCTGTGTGTTTTGCCACAAAATGATTAAGACAACAGAAGCTTTTATTTCCTTTCCTGTAACTGTTGGTGTTACCGCTATTGCCATCTTCTGAGATAAATTATTCATTTCAGGCTTCAGCAGTTTTATTTTGTGCTCACAGAGGAAAAACTGATGAGGTGTTGTGATTATTTATATTACCACTGGGGATGGTGACTTTAACTCTGACATTCAAAACTGATGTGTAGTTCTGCTTTACAAAAGGTACATGTGATAGTTGCCATGTCACCTTTGATTAGTGAGCTACCATTTAGCTTCTCAAAGAACAGCAATTATTTTATTTTTATTTTATTATACAAATATGAATAATGCAAAATATTAAGATGATTTCGGTTCTTTGATGTACTTGTATAAGAACTTTTTTTTTTTGTTACAGTTTTTTTAATTACTTCTTCGACAATCTAGCCAAGCATGTTCTGCCACCCTTAGCAGTGCCTTAGACTACAATGAAGTCTTGTGTATTTTTATTTAATTTTTCTGGAGTCTCCCATAACTACAGTTCTAGGTTTGTTTTTCTTTTCCTTCTTGATACTTATAATACACATGGCACTTTCTGATTATTAATTTATATTTCATTTACTATAACACTCTTTCTGAGGTTGCTAGAATGCTCTCACTGATTGTCTAGCTTCTCTGTGTCTTCAAATATTTATATTTTTCTCCGTTATTCTTTTTCCAGTTTTCTTTTGCACACTGTTGGGATTGGTCATCTTTCTGATATTTAAAAGATGGGAAGGAGAAAAGAGAAATTACATGAATAGAAGTAAACCAGACACAATCTGCCTCACTTTCAGAGTACCATTTGTGAGCCAAAAGGTTCTTAGTCTGAAACTTGGCAAAAGATAGAAGAAGCTGCTTTGGAGAAGAGAGAGGGGGCACGGCCTTTGTTAACTTCCAGTGAAAATATACATTGATATCCGTCTTCAAAGCATTACAGATTTGACAAACTCATCTTTTCAGTAAAATATATCAAGCAGAAATATTCACATTATTTCTAATCATCTTGTAAGCCATTCAGCTTGCAGTGGGCATTGCTGGTGTTTTAGAGTGCTTTTTGGCAGGGAACTCAAGGGATGTTGAGGGAGGGAGGGATAAAAGGCAGTATTTTTGCAGTCACTCTGGAGAAAGTTAACAAATTTAGAGAGACATGATGAGCAAGTTATAAGCATGTGATGACATGCTTGGATATATTATCATCTGCGGGCAGAACAGTCAAAATTAAACACTCATGATAAGCTTATGAAAACATGGGCATATGGAGGTCTTCATGTATACGTCCTGTTTTCTGTGAGCTATAAATATCTTTCTCCAGAGGAAAGATGATGTTACACATGTATATTTGCTTTCGTATAACTGCTCATATGCATAGACCTGAACCTTTTTATCTGTAGTTTATCATATCCAATTTGTTTGCATTGGTTGCACTGATAATTTCACATATAATGAAACCATGTATTTTTCTGTTTGTTTTGGGAGCATCGTCAAACTAACATCAGCATTACTTTTGGTCATTTACACAATTCCAGGGATAAACAATGCAATGATTTAGAGATAAGTTGGCAGAGTGGCAAAATGTGATTGAGAGCAAATACTGGAATCAGACTCTTGGAGAGAAAATGCAAGTTTTTTTAAGGAAATGTAAAGATCAAAATAAGGGTAACAATTTTTATAGAGATGCATGTAGATCATTACATCTGAATGTAAGGAACCACACAGGCAATAAGACTATGCTATGAGTAAGGATATAGGTCCATAGAACAGTGAAAAATCTCACCATGAAGAATATTTTCATAGTTATGGTGTTTAATAAAGAGGAGCCTAATCATGAAAGGCCAGTCTATTCTAATATAAAACTTCTTTGAAATACTGAAATCTTCTAAGAACACGGGAAAAAAAAAGAAGCAATATATGAAGGAAGAGGATAAAATATGCACTGTGGTCTTCATAGGCAAGACAAAAAATTAATGAATGTCATTCTATATGAGACAGGATAGATATCAGGGGAATAAATCTAGCGGTAAGAATAGGTAAGTGTTATTTCTTGGTTATAAACTGGTAGCCATTGAGTTAGGGATGATTTATAGAGTTTACAATGTGATGTAGCAAAAAAAAATGTTTGAGTGTGATGGAGGTCTAGATGCAGGAGGGAAGATATATGACAAAATTTGTATTTTAGGCCAAATTACTGAAATATCTGTCAGCAATGTTTCAAGTTCAGATGATTCTGCCTTTTGATAAAGGAAGACCTAATGATGCCTTAAGGTCAATCCCAGTTTTATTTTCTCATTATGATACCAGTGGCCTGGGATATAAGTATATCTTAATGTCATGCCTTTAAATGTTAAAGGCCGCCGTAACAATTTGTTCCAAAGTCAGTTTTCAAAATTTAATAATTGTCCTTAGCCAAATTTTCTAGCAATCATCCAAGAGTTAGAGATTGTTTTATGCTGCATAGGTGAACAAATTTTTATCTTCAGTAATTTTTAAACCCATTGAATAAAATGTGGAAGAAAGGATCTTTTCTTTCAAAATTTATTTCTCTGTACTTCTCTGAAGTTTTTTAAATCTTGTCATGTCATTCATTGTCCTTAGACTGTGTCTTTTTTTCCCCCCCGTTCTTGTGCCATTGTAACCTCTCATCAACATCAGACAACCTGGCTCAAGAACTGGTATAAAAAGAGTGATTTTGATTTGCACTAGTGACTACAGCAGCTGGACCTCTGTTCCCATTCTGACTCTATTATCAAATCTGTAAAAACATAGCAGTTCCAATTCTTGCTAGATAATGAAGACAATCTATCAAGGGCTAACCTCAAGTTTTATGTTTACATCCAATCTTTGTTCCTGAAAATCAGTGAAATATAACAATCAATAATTTTTCTTCCTTCAGAGAATTTAATTCATTTCTGGATTAAGATTAATTAAAAAACATTCCCGAGGCTTCAGACACTGGCCGTCAGAGAGAAATTACAGTTTTAGAAATCTGTCAATGCATGTGCCATTCACTCCTACACAGAATAAAGTAACTCTGTCAAGTCAACCAAATAAAAGAAAAAGGTGGAAAAATCGCTTCACATTCTTTCAAAAATACATCTATTTTTGCACCACTATATATTTGAGAATGGAGTAGTGATGTCAGGGAATGAGGCTGATTTTTAATATGCAAGTAAGTTTATCCATTTCAAACAAAGCACCTTATGCTACTCCCAAATGCTTTTTTGCTCAAAGATAAATAGCCTAATGGCATTTATGGCATATCCTAAAGTGCTTTGCATCAACAAAAGTTACTATCATAGGTATTTGAGTGAATTTTTACTTCACATTGAATTATTATTTATGTCATCCCTGCTGATATATGACTCCTCTACAACATATTTTCATTAAGATTTAATAGGTTATTCCTAATGAGTTGGCTTCCTTCTTTGCAGCTTTTTCTCTGTAGTAAAACTTGTTACTAGAAAAAACTCTGTATTTTTAAAACAGTATACCTCAGCAATATTTTTTAGTGAAGAGTGTGTTTCTGAACTCTGTTCAGAAATACTCTGTTACTCTGTAACAGAAATACTCTGTTAGCAGAGTAATACTTAGGAGATAATATCTCATAAAGGTTGGAGTACTCACTATTTTTCATGTATAGTATAATAAGAAACAACATGACAGGCTGGGAGGAAGAACCTTGAAGTGATAGCTACCTGAATAGAAATGAGAAATGGGGGAAAGAAGTTGAGTGACCTTGCTCTGTGATGTGTGTGTCATACTCCCAGGTCAATGATCAATTCTAGCAGGACACATGCACTTGCCTTAGTGACCTCAGCTTGCTAGTGCTGGTGGAAGTCAGTTACTAGTGGAAACAGCAAAAAAAGAGGTGGACTGTCGATAAATAACAGAGAATGGAGAGAGAAAAAAGAAAGAGAGCTGGATAGAATTTCCAGACAGCATGAAGCTTTGGAGGAGGACAGTGACCATTTCATATTTTCTTACAATTTTTTCTCTTCCTTCCTTCTGTCCTTCCTTCCTTCCTTCCTTCCTTCCTTCCTTCCTTCCTTCCTTCCTCTTCCTTCCTTCTTCCTTCCTTCCTTCGCTTCCCTTCCTTCCTTCCTTCCTTCCTCTCCTTCCTTCCTTCCTGTCCTTCCATGCCTTCCTTCCTTCCTTCCTTCCTTCCTTCTTCCTTCCTTTCCTTCCGTCCTTCCTGCCTGTCCTTCCTTCCTTTCCTGCCTGCCTGCCTGCCTGCCTGCCTGCCTGCCTGCTGCCTGCCTGCCTGCCGGCCTCCCCTGCCTGCCGCCCTTTTCTTTCTTTCTTTCTTTTTTTCTTTCCTTTCTTTTCTTTCTTTCTTCTTTTCTTATTTCTTCATTCTTTCTTCTTTCTTTCTTTTCTTTCTGTCCTTTCTGGTTTTCTCTG
>CM031858.1:98584799-98633629 GCA_018697195.1 Certhia americana | reverse complement strand
TCTTTCTGTCTTTCTGTCTTTCTGTCTTTCTGTCTTTCTGTCTGTCTTTCTGTCTGTCTTTCTGTCTGTCTTTCTGTCTGTCTTTCTGTCTGTCTTTTCTTCTCTTCTCTTTTCTTTTCTCTTTTCTTTTCGTTTCTTTTCTTTTCTTTTCTTTTCTTTTCTTTTCTTTTCTTTTCTTTTCTTTTCTTTTCTTTTCTTTTCTTTTCTTTTCTTTTCTTTTCTTTTCTTTTTCTTTTCTTTCTTTCGTTTTCATGTGTCTGGATTCTTTTTCTGACAACAAGCATATTTTATATTTATGTACAGCCTACTATGCTTTATGAATTGTAAAAATAAGAATTATTCTGATGAAAAAACAATTGAATTCAGCACTTACATATCTCTAACACAAAAGTCAAACAAATAAATAGCTTAGCAATGCACCATATTACTCTGCAAAGAAAAGTAAACTTACTTTGAAAATTGAGTAAAGATCATACCAGATACAAGATGAAACTCTTATTCTGGGTTTCATAAAACTTGCGAGACTTTTTGAACTCCAGAATTGTCTGGCAGATAAGTGAATAATAAACTTGCCCCAGTTTTCTACATTGTCTAATTCATCTATTGTGGGCTTGATCCAAAGTAGAAACCTCATAATTAACATACTTTTTGCATGAATTCATTTTAAAGAACAGAAACCAAGGAACAATTCAGTATTTGAATATTTAATTTATTCTTGTGTGTAAATTGAAAGAAACCAGAAAAGGAGTGATCTAGCCCAATGAAGCATACTGCGAGGATAAAATTTAATAAAAAATATGTTACTGATAAAGATAGTGATAAACACATAAAAAATAAAGATATGAAGATAGATGTAAAGTTATAGAGATAAATCTAAAAATAGACACACTTCTTCTATAGAACAGAGTTTTCTTCCCCCATGTGTATCCCATGATAAATATCATGGCGAAGATCCTTAACACCATTTTAATGTCCAAGAAAAGTTTCTAATGTTAATATTCCAAAATCCTTTATATTTTCAGCCTGCTTTATCATTAGTCTCTAATTCTCCCTTGCTTTCTACTCTCTTGAACATGATGCTCAAAACAAATATTTTATTTCAGCATAGTGAAAGGTTTCCCAGTTGAATTCTTTGTATTGAACAAGATACGTATCCACATAATTCTGATTCCTGAGTATAATCATGAAGTACTGTACGTGCTTGTTGGGTTTATCTAACTGAGAAAATATGAATTTGCATGATCAAGAGATGCAATCTTCTTCTAAAATATTATTATGGCTGATTTGCACACTCTATCTTTGTCACTTGGTCTCATCTTTTGTGGTTATTCCCTCTTTTTCTGCACTCATTAAATAGAGACAGCCTCATGTAGCACTGGGAGATTATGCCCTCTGCCAAACAGCATGTCTCTGCCCTGGAGGATGCTGAATAGTACATCTGAGGCAGTTAGGAGGACAGAGCAAAATCCATTCTCTTGTTGGGTTGCCAAGGGTACTTAGACCCTCACCAAGCAGAGAAGGGTTTTGAATATGTTCTCTTATTTTCCTTTTAATGACCCTTTCTCTGCCTATGAAAGCTGCAACTATATCATGCCCTGTATCCAGTTTTGTTCCAGAGCGGTGTTTAGGCTTATTTAAAAAACAGTTATGGAAATAAAGTAAGTGATAAGACCTTGGAAATACATAGACACACACAAATGCACACCCAAGTGCATACACATGTGAACACATATTTGCGTGCAAAATCCAAATTGCTAAGATTTGTTATTTCCTCCTGTAAACAGGGAAATAGAATTTCACACATTTGGTCTTGAACATGGCGAAGATCAGTTTACCAATTTTATGGCTTAAAGGCAAAGACGCGTGAATCATGTTGCCTGCCTGTATCAAGTAAGTGGACTGTTATCAATGTGAGCAGATGTCTGTCTGTATTCATTTGGAATTACTCTGATGGCCTTTTTTTTTCTGAAACAAATAGAATGGTAAATGCAATAAACTAAATTTTTATTCTATGAGAAGAGAAATAGTATCAGGATCTTGCTGAAGAAGTAAAAATCACACAGAGGTCAGAGCTTTCATCTCTCCTGATATGAAATACTCCATAGATATACTCCAGAAACAGAAGGAAAACCACAAATGTTTCTGAACAAAAAGAAACAGAACAAAGGTACAAAGGTGGGGGGAGAGGATCAGCCCTGCTGAGGTGAAGGTTCATTTTTCCCCAAAAAAAAGCAGCTCAGCAAACTGTGGCAGATGTCACCCTAACAGGGAAAGTGGCAAGCAGCCATCTCAGCTCTGCTTGTAACTTCTTTCACAAGAGTCAAGCTGCTTTTTCCACTCCATTCAGCATGTTTGTGAGTGCTGGGTTTGTTCAGAAGACAAAAAAGGGCAAGAGCTCTAGAATTCAATAGAAGGTCAGAATGGCAATCTTTTTTGTGGGGCCGGGCTTCCTTTTATACTGTGACATCTGGAGCCATTACCAGAGCAAATTAGACCAATTCAAACCACCAGCAGGAAAAAGTGGGTTTTCTGTTTTTCATACAGCAGAGCTACAAATTTGAAAGCAGGAACTGGGACTCCCAACAACTCAGCATAGCAATAGATTTGTTATACTTGTTTTACAGATTCATATGGCAACAAATGTAATCAATGATTAACCCTTGAGCACAGCCTCCACAAAAGGAAGAGAAGAAATAATTACACTGATGAGTTTGCACTTCATTTTCAGCCTGTTACAGCATGAAGTACTAATAGTTCCTAGGAGGCATGCAGCAGAATACAGAGCACACCTCCCCATCCTGTCTGGCATTTTAATATCAGTGACTAATGTAATTTTTTAAATTTCATATTCCAGTAAATAATAATGCATATTTTACTTGTAGGTAAGGATGTAGACTCCTTAAATTATTTAGAACATTATACCAGTTGCTGGTGTTAAATATTTCGAATATTTTGCTGACTTTAAGCAGTAGTGTTCATATTATTTTCCATTTTTCTCTATACTTAAATAAAAACAAAATCTTTCTAGTGCCTGTAAATAGGAGAGTTGCACAGTTAATACATCTTCTAGGTACATTAGCTGCAGGCAAAACCAAGTCTTACACATGTAATCTATACTTGTTAGTGGGACTCGGTTCTACAGTAAAACAATTTATTGTGTCAGATTGGACTGAATCTCACTTTCAGGAGATTTTCACAGCTTTTATTGTTAAAATCTTTCCCCTGTTAGAATTCAATTTTCATTCTGATGGTATAAGCTTTTTTTTTAACAAAACATACTTTGCTGTGATTCAAGCAGAAAAAAATGCATCTTGATGAGGTTGAGCACAATTGTATATGCAACACCAAGGTCCCTGCTCTATTAATAGGAAATAACTGAATATCAAAGATATTATACTGTCCTCTGTTAACTCAGCATTCATAAAAATGTTTCCTTCAGGCACCAATCTCACCTTCAGGCTGACAGCCTGTTCTGACATGTCTCTGATGTCTTGATATTGGGCTGATGGCCAGCATTTAATGCCTTGTACTTGTACTGCTGAGGGGACTTGAGGGTTCAGACTATAAAACCAGAATGGTTTGGTTTTGAAAGGACTTTAAAGATAACCCCTGCCATGGTTCCTTTAAGGTCCACTTTAAAAGAACTCCCAGTTCCACCCCTCTGCATGGGCAGAGACAGCTCCCAGTGTTTCTCAGAGCCTCATTCAGCCTGGCCTTGAACACTTCCAAGGATGGTGCAACTTCTCCGGGCTACCTATTCTAATGTTTCACCATCACCACAGTAAAAATTTCTTCCTAATATCTTATCCAAAGCTACCCTCTTCCATTTAGGAGCCATTCTCCCTAGTTCTATCACTGCATACTCTGGTAAAAAGACCTTCGCTAGTTTTGTTTCTTAAGACCTCTTTAGGTACTAGAAGGTCACAGTCAGGTCCCACTGGTGGCTTCTCTTCTCCAGGATGAACTGCCCCAACTCTCTCAGCTTGTCCTCATGGAAGAGGTATTCCCAGCCCTCTGATCATCTTTACAGCCCTCCTCTTTGATGTACTGTTTATCTCAAACTGCAGATTATTTGACAAGCTAATATACTTACAACACGTTCCTGAATAGATATATAATATAAAAAGTAAGCAACTGAAACTACATCTTTTCAAACACCACAGGTACCCTTTAAATAAGGAGGATCCATTTGTTCATGCTTTGTTATTAGGAAGAACTGCACTCAGTGCAGATTGAATAGGATTGAAGAATGAATCTAAAAGTTGACTTAGTTTAATTTTAGTTTACTAAAATTAATCATGGAGTAAATCTTCTAAGTCTGTCAATAATAGCAACATTTTTTCCCTGCCTTTGATACACTCACTTACAATTTTTAATTTTCCAGAATTGTGATCTCATGAAAACAGTATGTAAATATAACATAACATAAATAGGGGCATGATGCAAAGTTTTCATCCCGCTGTGTACTACATTTTATCTGTGTATTATATTTTATCTGTGTTTTCCCATTACATCATCTTAGAAGACATTCTCAACAGAACCCTTGATATTGAAGTCACCCAACAGAGGAAAATAACTTTGAAAAACCTCTGGCAAACTGGTAAATGCTTCCATATTATCTAATTTGATAGAATAATAAAAAAATGCCAACAAACTTTTCATTACGGGTTATCTAGAAGACTCCAAACATCCCTTTAGGATGAAGACCAATTTACATAGAGATTGTCCAGTTATCTAGCATCAAAACAGGGTGTCTGTCTTGTTTATGGAGTGTCATGTGTTCAGTAGGACCCCTAGGTGTGAGATTAGCACTGGATGGAACAAGGATTTTTCTCTATAAGAAGTAGGCTCCCCTCCTTCTGGGGAGCAGGGAGTTGAATTCAATATTCCCTATGGGTCTTTTCCAATTTGAGATACTCTGTGATTCTAGGAAGAGGTTATACTTTGTATAATTTACAAGGTGAATCACTTTAGCCAGCTTTTGTTTCATTTGTTCACTTCTGCTAGAGCTGAACATAACCTCTAGAAAGATGAATTCAAGCCTTTATTGGTGGAATTTTGCTATAAATTTACTCTTTTACATGTTAATCCATAAAAAATTACCAGAGCTGATATTTGAGACTTAGTTAACAAGAAGTGCAGCACTTTTTTTCTCACAAAAATCATAGCAGAAAAGACAAACCAAGAGTTTCACCATTAAGTATTATCTAATATTCACTTGCCAGAATAAGTTAAGATGGACATATGCTTGCAATTACAAAAGCTGAATTTACCCAGATGTGATCAGTTTAGCCATTCATCCTAGGCAAAATATGCTACTATGTTACCAAGTTACTGAGATTAATTTACAAGCCAATATATGGCTGTGTTTGGTCCTTGCCTACACATGGGATTACCAAGATGAGCCACACTAATTTTCAAAAAGAGTCTATGAATATTCATTTTTCATAATTAGGCAAGCAACCAACCAATGGATTTTAAAAGGCCATCGTCCCACTAAAATGGACTTGTGCTGAATAAAACAGTCATCAAGTTGAGATGTTATTTAGTACAAGCTGTTATTTAGTACATTTTATTTAGTACAAGCTGTAACATCACTTGTTTATAACAACCAAAAGTTTTAGTTTCAGGTTACACATAAAGGAAAACCCCTTGTCCTGTGCTCATCCTAACCTAACTAAAAACCATCTTAACATAGTAGATATGCTATATTGCTTATTTACTGGTGTATAGCTTTTTGGAAGTATTCAGGAAAACACAATTAGGATCATTGGCTGCACAAGTGTACATAGGACTTTGAGAGAGTTGCATTTCACAGAGCATATTTTTACCTAGAGGCATTTACTTAATGAAACTATTTATTTCAGAGTCAATATTCATTGTCTTTATTGTTTCATAGGAATATACAGATTCCTGCAAATAATTAGTATCAGTGAGCCATGAGGAAAGAAGCAAAACTATCCAGAGTCTCCTTGACACTAAATCATTTCATAACTTTTGACAGTGACAACTTCCTTAGAGAAATTATATTTCAGGATATTTGCTTTACGTATTTGTTTCACATTCAAAATGACATTCATTCTACTTTTGTTGCAAACGTACCTCCACTTCCTGAGCATGCTGACAGAATGTGAATCATATTCAAGGTTGATAACACACTTTGCTGTTCAAAATACATGACAACCAAAACAGAACTTTATTAAGTTCTTTCATCTAGCCTTCCTCCCAGCTATTCCCCTTTAAACAGATGACTTTTAAATGCTCTGTAATTAATGTTAAGCTGGTCTAGTTAGAGCAGAGGAAGAGATCCTGACATGATCGATATCACAACACTCTATTCTCCAAAGCTGAATCAAATGACCTGTGAAAAGTACTTTCTATTTTTATAGCCTTACACCTTTATATCTGAAGTCAGTGAGCAGAAAGTATAACCTGGATCAAAAAAGAAATGGCCTGTCCATCAATATCCTAAATGAAGATTCCCAACCTGAGTAGTTATTACAACCAGTAAAGCAGAAATACAACTCAACAGATTAATTGCTCTCAGATAATGTTAAAATGCAGAAATTGAAAGGAATACATATAATGTATTAATATAAGATTATTTTAAATTAACTTTTACATTAATCTCTTACTCATGCTTACTAGAACACTGTACTGCAGAGCTGACTGAGGTACAGGACTATAAGATGTTTTCATGTATATAATTATATCATTGCTTATTACTGGAAATACTGCTAAAGTGTTTTCCCTTCTTTTTCCCCTCCGTTATGTACTCTGAGTGCATTGGTTCTCTCAAGGAAAACCCAAGCTATATGCAGAAAGATTTTTTTTTTTTTTTATTCACCAGGGTGGATAACCAGGATAATTGTGCATGCAAAGGTAAAGGCTTGTATAAAGACAGGGCAGCAAATCTCAGCTGAGATATTTTGGGGCAGGTCACCTTTCCAAGGGTAGAAATAACTCTCCTTTCACCCTCAGTACACAGAGAATCAAGGTCCTTTCTCTAATGCATGAGAAACACATCTGCCTGAATACAAGGGGTTTTTTTTACTGATTTGTTGTAGAAAATCACAATAATGGTCATTAGGCAGACTCTCACAGAGAAGAGAAGAGAAAAGTAAATCTGTAATTCTTTGTTCTGTATGTGCAGTGCAGCAGTCTTACTCTGTCCTGATAACAGTAGTCTGGCACAAAACCAGCCTAGTCTCCCTCTGGGCTTACAGTCAAACATTTTGTACAGGCTAACAATAGAAAATGATTTCATAGGCACAGGGTCTGCCCTGAGCTCACCCAGAGGCTTAAAGTCATTCACGCAAGCCCCCTCTTCCACTCCGTCCTTTCCCTCTTGTGCCCTTCATTGACATCCAGAACATAGACCATCCTGACTAAATTTCATATTTCTATGAAGTTTTCTCTTGCCTGAAACTGACAGATTTTCAGTGCCTTTCAATACCTTGCTGAAACTACACTATGAAAAATTGGAATTCTGAGAGCCAACATTACATATCATGAATTTTCATACTAGGATAAAAATTTAGTAGCTTCTTAATATTCTGTGTACAAGAGAATACTTCTTTTAAATGAGGTTTAGCCTTTGGATTGCAGCTGTAGATTGTAGTGTTGTTACTGGGTGCCATGAAGAACCCTCCTTGAACTTCAGTTCTCACCTGACAACACCTGTACATGGATGCAGTGGTGACTTGCACAGATCCTACTTCTCAGACATCACTGGGAGCTGTTAATGAAAGAGACTGTCTTTCCCCACTTCAAGAAAAGTAAAAGGAAAACTGGGATTTTCCAGCTACTAAGGCATTAGCCAAGGACTCAGGTACTCATTCTTCTAATGTGACACATGCTAGATATTTCCTCGTTTATGTGTCTCAGAAGTGTTTTTTACTGCTCCCTAAATCTAGAAACTGTGTACTGCCTGGTTAGAATCATGAGGCTGCAGGAAGCTTCCCGTGGATATCTTTGGGTTCCAGAGAGTCACTCATTGTATGCAGCAGGTTCATACATCTAAACAAAAATAAGAATCCTTTTCCATCATAGTCCTCTGCAAATTAATTTCTCTGTTATAATTTCATGCATCAGAATTGAGGAAGTATTGCACAATGTATGTTTTATACTGTCAGGGGTAAAAATTTCAAATACCTAAAAAGAGGGCAATGAAAACCTTTTTGAGGCTGGCTATCAGAACCAACGGGAACCTAATAAAGCTTTTCATCAAAGTTTTTAGTTGTTGGGGGTTGTTTCAGTCCTTTGGGTGGATTTAGTTTGTTTTTGTTTTAAATCTGCCTATCCCAAGAATTCTAGATGACTCAGAAGTATAACAGTTTCTCCTTTAAGGAACAGCTTCAGCCTCCCAAAATAATTATAATCTTAGCACATAAGGGTATAACTTTTATAATAATATGTCATTTTCATTTCATTTTCTTCGAAATTTCTGTAGGTTTATATATTAAAAAAAAAAGAAAAAAAAAAAAAAGGGTATTTAGCTAGGAACTGAGTCCCAGTGTTTGACAGTTAAATGTTTCCTACCTAGTTTGGTTACTGATACTATGTCTTAAATGTGTTACTAGCACAGATTCAAGATTAGTTTTAATAAATGGGTGTGTTTTATCTCCTCAGGTTTGTAGAATAAACCTGTATAGCTGAAGATTTTTTATACTCTCCCTTTATGTTTTTCTTTATATTAAATTTAGAAAGAGAATAAATGCAAACTTCAATAGCACATTAACTTTTCCTTTGCAAGTTTTGACTTTGGTTTTCTCTCTTCTAATATTCAGTATTTATTTAGCTTCACCTCCATGAGAAGTTCTTAACTTCAAGGGCAAAAATGGGTCAATTGGTGTTTATAGTTTATTTTGCATCCCACTAGTTTTCCTCTGGTTTTAATTATCCAGCACATTTTTTGCATATTCATATGGTCTTTTACACAGCGCTGGTACAGTAATTCAAACACATTTGTAATATATGCCACAGAATTTTCAGTAGCTGCTGCTATTTATAGTCACTGTTGATGCTAAGTCTTTGGAATTACTGTGAAACAAAATGTTCTTATGTTAGGGTCTTTTTCCCCTGAACATTACTTGATTTGATATTTATTTTCCACTCAAACTGGAACATCTAAATGTGTTTTCAGATGGGATGTCCCATTTCCTTCACTCACATTGCACACTATCAAGAGGCATCAGTGATAGAGACATAAAGTAGAAAGCAAAACTCTGCTAATTTGCATTGTGGACTGAGAAATACTTTGTAAAGTTGTAGAATCACACTTGAGGTATGTCTTATAGGGGAGAAGATTCCAAGGAAAGTCAAAAAGGAGAGATATATGCAGGCGTTCTTTATGACAATATGATACATATGGTGAAAAAGAGAAGAATTCATATGCTTTAATTATATTTACAGCCAGCATGTAAATTTTATTAGAATGCATATTATCTGTAAGTTTTGTTCAAGTTAGACAAAATTCTCAGGTGTGAATGGTACAAACTCAGCAGAAAACAAAATATGTCATGGATATAATTGAACATCCTTGCTTGAACACTGCAGAATTGCTGTGAGAGCTTTTCTGGGCTTTGAATCCCATAAGTCATGAGTTTTCTGGCTCTGTTTATGGACATTCTCTGCCTCTGCCTGAGGTACATAAGACATCAGCTTCCCCTAGTACTCTGATGATCCTTTGGCACCAAAGTGTCCAGAATGACTAGGTCTTGGAAATGAGGTTTGCCTTCCCCAGACACCTCCAGAAGCTCTGGCTGAAGATGAAAATCTTCCTTTACAATAAATGCTCTTAAGAATTTGTGACAGGTGTGAGTATTACACATATGGGCATTTTGCTCACACCTGAAAGCAAATTGCTGTCAGACTATATGTCAGACTACATTAGAAGAACCAGACAAAAACAATAAACAATAAAACAGTCTTCCATGACTTAATGGTCTTGTTGCTCTGAAGTTTTCTGGGATACTTCTGAAGTGTTCTGGGATACTTCTGAGTGCATATTCTTACATATCCTCTCCATTTTGTGGATTCCCTAAAATAAAATGTCTTCTGCACTTCATAGAATCATAACAACCACACAATGTCAAGCGGTTGAAATGAACCTTAAAGATCATGAAGTCATAACCCCTTGTCATGGAAAGGGGTATTTCCCACTAGACCAGGTTCCTCAAAGCCTTCTCCAGCCTGGCTTTGAACCACTGACAGGGTTGAGGCATTCACAGCTTCCCTTTGTGACCTGTACTAGTGTCTAAACATCCTCACAGTGAACATTTTTTCTTAATATGTAACCTAAATTTTCCTTTTTATAGTTTGTACCCATTACACCTTTACCCATGACTACAGCTCCTGATGAAAAGCCCCTTCTGTCTTCCGTGGTCTCCTCCAGACACTGGAAAGTTGCTGTGAGGTCTCCACATAACCTTCTTTTCTCCAGGCTGAACAATCCCAACATTCTCAGCCAGTGATTGTAGAGGAGATGCTCCAGCCCTCTTATCAACTTTGTGGCCCTCCTCCTGACTTCCTTCAGCAGTTCCATCTCCTTCTTAGGTCGGGGACACCAGAACTGGACACAGTACTTCAGGTGGGGTCTCGCAAGAGCAGAGTAGAGGGAAAGAATCACCTCCTTCAACCTGCTGGCCATGCTCCTTTGGATGCAGCCCAGGATGCCATTGGCTTTCTGGGCTGTGAGCACATTCTGTCAGTTCATGGTTTTTCATCAACCATCACGCTCAAATCTTTTTCTAAAGAGCTGCTCTCAATCACCTCTTCTCCCTATTTTGCTCTTGTCATCTTCAGTCTTATAATTAAACCAGATAATCATTCTACCTCTTCTCTGCCTTAAGAGGATAATTTACCAAATGAAAGAAATCAATAATTTTAATTTTCTTTTCTTTCCAGAGCATTCTCTGTGAATTTGTAGATTTGACCAATTTTGTCTCATTTCCCCAGCAATGTGTTTTTTGGCATTCTGTGTCCTACAAGTTTTCACTTCTCAAGTTCTAGTCTCACAAAAGTTATATTCTCTCTGAGACAGATAGTGTAATAAACTCTTTGAAAACACACTGACTCCCAAAGACATCACTGTTGCATGATGAGAACACAGGCCTGATGATCTCTTTGTTCCTAGTCCCATAAACATTTGTTTCAGCTTCTCTTTACCACTTTCTGAAACATTCAATGATGCAACAGGAAAAAAATAAATGAATAGAACTTCACAGCTTGTATCTGATATAATAAACTGTGATTATATATTGGTTTTATTTGCTTTGCAGGGGAAGCTGACGGTGACCTGAAGTTTTGATTGCTGGCTGCTTTATTCTCTTAGATGTTTGGGTTGCATGGAATTCAATGTCTCAAAATATGGCATCAGGGACATATTTCTAGCTCATTTCCAGCCATCCAAAGCATGAACTATACAGCAGGATTTTTTCTGTTGTTGTTTTTAAAGGAGTTTCGATTTATTCATGCTTATCACAAAATCCAGTAGCCAGAGAAGGAAAGTTCATGCTAGAAATCAGTCTTAGTTTTCACACTTACAATAACTAAACACTGAAATCCTTTCATCAATATGCTGTAGAGCTCTGCCTCTGCAAATCTTTAACATTAGACTAAGAACCATTCTAAAATAAATTTTATAGCTCCACCAGATATTATCTATGTTCATATACTGAAATACTATGTAAAAATGTAAAGTCTTAAGATGGATATATGAATTATGGGATAAAAATCTGTCACCTGAAAGCTTAAATTAGGTGACCAAAAAGTCTCACCCTGAGGCTGGAAATTGATTAAAGAATAAGGATGCCTTGACATCTCTTTTAAACCTGGTCAGTCTTATCTTTGAAGAGAACTGTAAAAGACTGCAGAAGATGCACTCCATACCATTAAAATAATCCTTTATTTGGAGTCAATCTGAGCTTCTATTGAGATTGACCTTAGAGAAGCTTTTCAGCAAGAGTGAATAACTGCAACGCTAATATAGCATTACTAAAAATATGGTAACTATAAGAAGGAACATTTTAAATTCATCCAGCTTTCTTCTCCCTATTGATTTTTAACTAGTAACATTTTGAGCTGTTTACATTTATTTTAGTCCTCCCTGACTTCCATAAGTATCAGTTTTTAAGTTCCTGAACAGATATATCTTCTCTCAGGAAAACATCAACATCACAATCTTCTTTGTATATGTGTGTGTGTGTGTGTGTGTGTGTGTGTGTTCATTTGTGCCTAACAGAGGTTTCATGCAGCACTAATTTAAATTGAAATTTGTTTCTAAAGTAGAAATTGTGTATAAAAGAAAAAAAAGACATTTAAAAAGGAAGATCAAATTTTTCCTTAGTTCTTCTACCATTGTTCTTTTTGGCTGTGAGGTACTGTTTTTTGTCTACATGTGGGATAGAGAACTTCAGACAGATTCCAAGCAACCACTTAGACGCAGCAGACCTTTAGGGACACCAACACCTCTGAACTTGAGGGAAGCAATTGTTAAAATGAGCATTGCCCTTCAGGAGAGTAAAACAAAAACACTTGGGAAATAGAATAGATTCACAGAATCATCGATTTGTTCTGGCTAGGAAAGACTTTAAGTCCACTGAGTCCAACCATTAGTCTCACACTGCCAAGCCCACCTTTAAACCATGTCCCCAACTGTCCCTTCTACACATATTTTAAATGTCTGTGGGGATTTGCCTTGACACATCAGTCCAGTCTGTTCAAATCCCCCTGCACAGCCTTCCTATGTTCTATCTCAACTCCATCAGGGAGGTCAGCAGTCCCACACAGTTTGGTGTAATCTGCAAATTGACTGAGGATGCACTGAGTACCCTCATCCAGATTATAGATACAAGATGTTACACAGGACCAGCTTCAGCAGTCAGCCCAGGGGAGACCCACTGGTAAGCAGCCGCCAGCTGAATGTAACTCCATTCACCACCACTCTCTGGGCCTGGCCAGACTGCCAGATTTTTTACTTAGTAAAATTTTAACCCATGCTGTTTAGAGAGCAGAACATGGTTGTTTGGAAGTCCAGTCTTTGATAGCTATCATTCTGTTCCTGCTGCTTCAATTCAAAATCCAAGCACCTCAGCTGAAATAATGACACAAACTATATTAGAACAATGCTGTAGGCACATGTACTTCAAACAAAACACAAGATTTCCCAATGCGTATTTAGTATTATTATCATCAAGACTAAACAAGTAGAAAGGAAAAAAAAAAGAATAGCAGTTGCAACAATGTCAAAGGAGAATGCAAATCTGTTCCTTATATTTCTAATTTAATTTGTATTCAGGATTTAGAATTTACTGATGAAAATTTTTGTCACATCATCCATCACAGCCTGGCACTAGAGAGAAGGAAGATAGAAAAATTAAAAACCTGCTGGTTACTGTAAACTAAAGAGCATGAACAACATCCATCAAAGACAGACAGATAGAAGATAAAAGTGATTGCCAAAGCCAAGTAATCTATGCTGATTTTCTTTTAAGCATTTATTAAAATGCTCTAAATGCAGATTCACTTTCCTTTGGTAAATATTTATTGTTATTTCTTTTTCCATGGACTGGAAACTGAACAGTGATAAATTAGTTGTAAAGGTCTGTAATTTTACTCTTGTTTTTCAAGAGATGTTTATGTGTTCTACCGAAGTGCTATTTTTTGTCTCTGATTAGCAGGGATGCATCCTATGTCAGCTGCTAAGTAAGATGCTCTTTCCATTTCTTTGCAGTCATCGAACAAGGCATAGGCCAATAGTGGAGGACAGATACTGCACATGGGATCTGCTACAAAATTAGCTGCTGCCAGTGGAACTGTTTTCATTGATTCAGTAGGCTTTAGATTAAGCTAGAGATCAACTCCTTTGTACTCTCAAACCATAAATATTTGAGCTTTTACTTACACAGAAATAAATGCCTTCTTTTCTTAAGAGGTGGTCTGAATGCCAGACTATATCTAAACTGGAGCTAATGCAATCGTACCCTCAGATTGGGAAGCATCAAAATATATATAAGAATGACTTGCCTTTTAGATAAAATTGCAAGGTATAACATAGCAGTGCTACTGATAGCAGTGCTACTGGGTCTTAGATAGCAAGTGGGAGGATGGTGTAAGAGTGTAAAAACTGTGCTCTGGCACATAAAGCACAATTGTTTCATTTGTTTTCTCCTAACAAAGGAAAACCAAATGTGCACAAAACAAAATTCAAAGGGTCTTACCGAGAGGCAACTCAAGTAGCTCTACCCAGAAATTGCACCAACAAGCTGAGGGTAGCTCAAAAAGAAGACCTCTTTTGACTACAGACAGAAGAAGAGAAATGTTTTTATGGAACTGTACAATTAAAGCAGAGATGAAAAACAACTAGGAGATTCGAGAAGGGTGAATAGAAGTCAAAGAAAATGCCATGAGTTTAGCCAATGATCACGTTAATGAAAAGCAGAGGAACTATGTGAAAACAAAAACGAAGACACTTGACAGAAAATTATTTTTTTTGCAATCCAGAGCAATGTAATGCACCTAGCATGGAGGAAAGCAAATCCACACAAATTAATAGATTTAGAATTTATTTTAATCTATAAAGAATAAGATATATGTGTCAATACAAGCAACATATCAAACTTGGTTTCTCAATGCAAATAAGTGCTCAGAAAAGCTAACAATTTTTTATTTAATTATGTGAGGGTAGAGAGTAATATGAGAAAGCATGTTGGTAAAAGCTGACACTTATTTTTAGGACAGGACTGATTTGTACTAGATTATCCAAACTCTGTGTCAGCAAAGCTCCATTGAATCCTATGCTACCACAGATAGACAGCTGGCTGCATCCCATTTTGTTTGTGGCAAAAGAGTTCATCTCTTAGCAAAAACATGTTGGTTGCTGCCATAAAATTCCCTGTAAGAGACTCCTACCTCTGCAGCTGTTTGCTCTACAGGGTCAAAAATAATCTCTTCAGCTTCTTCATAGTCTACAAAACACGGGCTGTGGGAGAAACTTCAAGATCCCTGTTTCTGCACTGGGCCCTCAGGGCTGTGCTAGGATGAATATTCATCTCTTAACCTGTTTTAACTTTGGGCATCTAATTTAGAAGTCGACAAGCTCTCAGATTCTTTGCTCAATGTCAAATCATTCTTCGAAAAATTTGTTAACACATTTAAAGGCAAAATTTAATTTTTAGTCTTTTTAAGGTAGGTTCACAAAGTCTGAGCATAAGTTAGGATTTTATGTGGCTATACCATATTAAATTTACTTGTTATTCCTTCCAAACTATTGTATTCTAGTGGTGCAGTTATGTGGAAACCTGAGATAACTTAGGAGCTTTCTACCTTCAAGTGGGAAAGAGCAATATTCCATTCCTCTACCTCTGCTGCTTCATATTTCTAACTGTACAACCTTTCCAAACCTTGAGCCTCCAAAACATTGTCTGTGTGGTAAATCAATTCATTAAACTAAATCTGGCTGAAAAACCCCTCAACAATGAAGCATAAAACACAATCCCCCCCCAGCAAAAACAAGAGAGAATTTTTTATTGTTATGACAAGTAGAATAGGTTTATCAAGCCGTTGCTTTCACAGACTCTTCTGTGAATTTGCCTTCAAAAGCAGATGCGTCACAGTGGAGAGAAGAGAAGTGAGATTGCTGCACAGAGATGAATGCAAATATAAAGTGAAAGAAAGAGCTGGAGAAGAGAGAGGAATGATTGTATCAGGAATAAGATGAAGAGAACTCAACCCCTTGAAGCAGCTACGTTGTCTCATTGAGCTACATCCAAAGAAGGTATTATATTTTATTTTATGCCGTATGTATTTTCTCCCACTTTCAGTTTTAAATGTGCTGTAATTTTGATTAAATTACCACATAAATAATACATCATAATTACTTTGTAAGTTTCCCATTTCCCAATTTTCAAAGCACTTATCTACCAATAGAAGGAAGTCTGAATATTGTTTATGCTTAGTCACTAATTCAAAACAGAAGTTACACATAAATAACTCCACTGCCTCCTGGAATGGATGGAATTTGCCAGTTTTCTTGAAAACAGAGCTTTATTTTATTTGTGCTGCTGGGATTAGAGGAACCACACTGCAGTAAAAGATTCCTAACTCAACAAGACTGGCACAGAGAGAAATCTGTATCAAATATATTCTTATACCAATAAAATAGTAGAAATATTCTGATTTTCTCTGCCTAAACCTGCTTCCATTCTCCATGTAAGATTTGTTTTGTTCAATTCCCTTGAGAATCTAAAACACAAAAAGTAAAAATTTCTGAGTGCCTCTTTTCCTGCTGAAGTGTAAACTTAAGCTTTAGCTTTCATTTAGATCTTAACTTCATTCATATTCAAAGAAGGAGACTTCTCCCTGGAGTTAATAATCACCTTAAGTTCGAATGTGCCTCCCAGTGTGTTATTCTGAGTTCAAAACCAAGAGCTCAGTTGTTATGTGCTGACATTGTGAACACTGAGCAGTGCCCTTGCAAAGGAGTTTGCTTGTGTTGAAAACCTGTGTTAGCATCAGTGTGGAAACAAACCAAGATCTTGGATAAAGAACCTCGGGACCACCTGAAACTCTATCAGGGCCTCAGCTGGACATTGCAGGTGTTGAAAACCAGTAAAGAATTTCACAAAAATGCGTTAGTACAGAATTAAGTCTAACCCTGCAAGAAAATTATATTTCCAAATGCCTTTAATTTTCAGTCTCTTTGCTGAAGTTACCAAAGAATTCTAGTTCTGATGATAAATTTCCTGATAGACACTTGTCTCCCAAGAAAAGAGCTGCCACAGGTATTGCAGCGATTTTTGGATGTTATGGAAGAGAAACTGAAGTTTGAAAGTGTAATTTTCTTTTGATTTGAGTTAAATAAGCATCAATGAACTAAAGATTAAAATATTTTCCCATATTGAAGCCAAGTAGAATTTTCAGTCGAACAAAATTAAGCTTTTGTAAAAAATTGAAAAAGCACTTCAAAAGACTAGGCAATGAGTTCCTATACTGCATACAACTAGTAAACTCATGTGTATTTTCTTCATACAGAGATAAAAATCTGTGAGTGATAGGAAAGAGATATCAAGCAGTTCAGTGTTTATGGGCTGCTTTTGTTTTGTTTGTTTGGGTTTTTTTCTGACTTGATTACTGTAGTTAAAAGGTAGATCTATGGGAATATGGCAAAGAAAATATGTCATCCTTTGAAACATTATGCATATTTGGTCAAAACATAAAATGTACCTGAATAAATAAAGAACATTCTTCAAATTTCAAGAGTTGAATCAAAAGCTTTTCAGTTTGTGAAAGAAACTGATAGCTGTTGGTGTCAAATTTTGATTCTGAAGAATATTTTGTAGCATTAAGGATCTAGGAGTAAATAGAAAACTAGAGCAATAGAAATAGATAGAAATAGAAATAAATAGATAGAATAGAAATAAATAAAAAATTAGGTTTCTATTAAAAAAAATAATAATGCCATAGAACAAGGTTCAAGGTTCAAGATTAGAGTATAAATGAGTTCAAGAGATTCCTAGGGTATAATTGTTTCTCAAAAAGGAAGAAATTGATGGATATGAAAAGGTGAGAAGTTGAATTGTGGGAATAAGCTAAACCTAGGTGTGAAAAAATACACATGCTGAGTTGCTTGGGTGCTTTGTAGTTCAAAAGTGTTTCATGTTCACTAACCTCTGATAGAATTCTTTATCAGTTTGATTTGATTGTACTTCAGGGTGCACTGTGGCAGACTTTTGCCAGAGCTGCCCATTGCTTCAGCAAGGGCTGTTAGCTAGAAAGTGCAATGCTGTGTTTAATTATTTCTCTTGAAATATGAAGCCCTATTGTAGGTATTGTGTATTATTTTAAAATAAAATTCAAGCCCTTGAGAAAGCCACATGTAGCCAAGTTTTCTGAGGCAGTCCTAGGTTTTTTGTATGGTATTTTAGGGCATGTGTTCTCTTTTTCTCTTTTACAGGAAGATAAATGTGACTTGGTTGTCATTTTGTCAGTCAGGCTGCCCAGGATTTGGCAATTGTTACGTGTTGTTCAAGTCATATCATCACCCTGGTAAGTGCTGCTGCACAGTCCGTTTTCAGAGTTGTGACAATTACTGTTTGAAGACAAACTTGCTGGTTTGCCCAAAGGTTTAGGAACCTGGACTGAAAATAATAAAAGAAAAATTGGTGACAACCCTTTCTTGCTGCCCACCAGCAACAGGTGAGTGGTGGAAGTGGTTACACGATAGGTTCTTTCTTTTCTCACTTGCCTCACATTTTGAAAGGAAAGTATGGTCCATCTTACTTCTTTCAGCAGGCTCCAGTGCTTTAACCAGTTCCTTTTTACACTGACAGGAGCCAAGGGAAGCTCAAAGCATGTGTACCAAATGACAAAGTTAGTAGTGGTCTTATATAATGCTGAAAAGCACAGTTTGGCTTTGGCTTTTTGAAATATTCTGTGTTTTCTAAGCTTACTTCTGTGTTTTCATCTGGAACAGCTTCAGACCCATAAGAATGTCACTTACCTCCAGTTATATAGATGGTACTGTCTGATTTCAATTGACGTGTATTCTGCGAGGGTATTCACAGAAACTTAGACTTCTTGTTCTTTTCAATTACAGAATTAAGAGAGGCCACAGCTAAAATCAGGAGAGAAATTTGGCAAAGGATAAAAGGGAACATTGTTTACTTCTATCTCTACTCTTTCACTCGATTTCTGCTTCTTTATCTATATCCCAGTCCATACTCAGTCATTACATTACAAGAAAAAAAATTAATATCTGAGCTTGGAAAAGTCAAAGCTTGTTTTTTGTTTGTTGCTTTGCCTATTTGTTTGAACACAAGGACTCCAAGATTTATTAATCATTCCACCCTTCTGAATCTATTCAGTCTGGTTATCATATGAACTTCCTTTGCTGAAAAGAACTTTTTAATGCATTTTGTAAAGTCTCACTTGAAACAGAGAAGAAAATGCTCCTCTCAGACTGGATTTGTATTCATTCCATACTGAGCACTGTGGCTGTGATCCAGCAAAGCATTTAAGGTTAGTTTATCTTTAAGCATAATCCCATTGAAGTTAGTGGCGTGATCCATGTACTTAAATTTAAACACATAGTTGAGTGCTTTGCTGGATCACAGCCAGAACACTCAGTACCATACAGGATTGAACTCTCTTTTCTATGACACTGGCCTAAGGCAAAATATACAGACATATGTGAATGTACGTTCCTTATAGTTTAGAGGTTAAACACAGTATTATTCTCAGATTCTTTCATATTCCATTCAGTAGAAAATATTCTCCAGTTTCTTATAACTCTTGCCAGTTGTACTGAAAGTGAAAACATTACAATTCCAAAAGAGTCTAACCTAAACTGTCACTTTCCTTTCTCTTTTTTGATCATGCTGAATTTTATAGCTCAGGAGATTCAGGTCAAGTTGGTGTTCTGAATGAAGGTAATTTGTTAACACACGTTTAAATCCCTGCAATGTTCTGCTGACAAAGGCTAACTTAATACGCAACAGATTCAACACCTCTCCAGTGGTGGTATGTGATTTAAATGAAAGTGCTTTTTACAGTTTGGACTAACTTGAGCCATTTGGGGCTGATTGAATGTCAAGTGCTTTAGGCAGCTGAAGTTAAATATTTCTAACAAGTTTGTTTAAGGGTGGTTTGGATAGTAAGACCTACAATTCTGTTGAAATGTGGAGATATCTTTAACATTTGTACATAATAAAATACACAATCCACTACAGAAATACTGTTTTCATCAGATTAAACTATGCATATAAGCAAAATTATATTGTTATTGAAAATAATTTTTGTATTGGCTGCATCTCAGCATTTAAAGGTGATTTCAAATCCAACTAATGTGAATCAAGGTTTGGATAAAAACACTGATTCACTTGAGAGGTGTTTTTCTTCTCCTCCTTCTTAATGTTTTCTTTTTTTCCCACTCTTAAGTACCCTTTTATAATTCAAAGTCCATATTCCTTATCTGAAAATCAGCCAATCAGACTTTGTATCTGTACAGACTAACGATACATTCCAAGTATTATCTGCTTGATTATAAAGCGTGGTTTGATGGGATACAATCACTTTTCTGTTCTCAATGACCCACTGAATGATGGCATTACTCAGAATTCCATTTAGATGATGCAAATGACCTAATCAACTTGTCTTCTGCTATGGCAGTAACTGAACTCAAATGTCAAAGAAAATTTAGTAAACAAAATCTTTCTTTTATGTAACTGAAATTTTGCTATGGGAAATTTAGGAATATTAACTATGGAAATTGTTTTGTTCCTTTCATTTTCATGACATAGGTGTACAGATCCATACTCTTTAATACACTCAAGATTTTGCATTCTAAACAAAGAAAGAAAAAATGCAGAACAAATAAGTAAAATTACAGTATAGAAAAATAGCAACATGGTTATTTTGTTTTACTTGCCATAATAAACTATAAACTATGCCTTAATTCAATTTTTGCACCAAGTTTTCAATGAAGCAAATATTTCTCTTCTATATTTTCAAATACTGATCATAGTTGCTCTGTTTCCTCTGTTTCTTTTTCCACCATTAAAAAAAGCCCAAGTAATGCAAGCTATAAAAGATCATCAGTATTGTACTGGTAGAATAACCACAGTAGCTCAAGGTTATTTGTATCAAATACTGTGATATGGGTCACACAGATACATCAAAATAAAACTGTATTCCTTGGTAGCAGTCTAGTTTCAACAGCACTGAGATTTCTGGCAAACAGACACATGTTTTGGCTTTGGAGGCCTACGTAGCTGAGTTTGCTGTTTTAGCTGCTTTATCCGAAGTTCAAGGTATCTAGTGAAAAAAAGATGAATAATATTTACATGACCTGTTCTCATGTCTTGGTTGCAATACGTGCTTCCACAGAATTGTCACCTACAAAGATGGACACAGTCTCCTAGATTGCCTCAGACACACTCAGAAGGTTTTCCAAGAGCAATAGTTTGAAACTCCAATCCAGTCCTTGCTTGCACATTAATTTGGCAACATTATGGTAAAAATCTTGATAAGTAATGTTAAAATGCTGACGACTAGTTTTCCAGGTATTTCACTTCTTTTCTCAATATCACACTTAGTTAATTGTAAAATGATATTTGATTGTTTTGAGGCATTTCTTATGCTGAAGAAAATTTAATTACAGCCTTTCTGCAAGAGTGAGAATTGAAAGTAGTTATCATGTTAACAGAGGTTCATTACAAGTGCTCCCACCTTCCAGGTTGTCTGCTCTTTTGATTTTAAGCAGATTTACATGGGCCAGAGGACATAATGATCTTTCCATAATAATATTATATTCCTGAGGTATTACATATCTTTCTTTAAACTGAAGATCAAGACTGAAATTTGATGGTCTGCAATAAAAATCATACTTTACATTCCTTGAGAGAAATCAAGAGTACTTGTTCCATTACATTTGCGGCATGGGAGTGTTCGATAATTTTCTTTTTTTCTGAATACTGAGCATACGCATATCAGCATCTGTAAGTGTTATAGATTTGTGATGAAAACATTCACAATTAGTCTGTGGCTCAGTGATGCAATGCTCTCTTCATAACACTGAAAATAAGGTTGTTTTTATGTAAGCAGTGTCTGCCAGCAGAGAGATTCTTATAGACTCACATTATCAATTACACCAAAATGTATCAATTTAAAATGAAGATAGAAATTTCAAATTGGAATTATTTGAATCACTTCAATGAACCACTTAGGGACTAGTGTGAAGATCTGATTTCTAAGTTCACCGGAGTTTGGGATTTTCTTCAAGAATTAAGATCACAGCAATCAGAGGAATAAATAATGGATATAGTTAACCCAAATAAAATTTAATGCAGAACTATATTGACTTTGAATTATTTTACATCTCAGTTGTGATGTTTAAACTCCGTTTTTCACACTGTTACAATACTCAAATAATAAATCCTGAAGGGAGAATAGACTGATGTATTATTTTGGTCTAATATCTATCTCTGAAAAAGGTATATGACAATTTTTTTATGCTGTGGAATTAATCCATAATTATAACCCATAATCCAATACTAATTTAGGCACAGTATTTGCACCTTTGGTCTGACATATCTTCCATTTACAGTTGTCTGTCCAGTTTATTAACTTCTACTCATGGTCAGCAGCCCAAATTCATAAATCTTATTTACTGTTATGTATAAGAATGTTTATACATACACAAACACAGAATAATATTTATCTTTAGTATAAAAAGTCACCCAAAAACCTTCTGAAAAATTCAACACATTATAAAATCTATTAAATACAATTAACTTTAAATACATTGTACAATCTAAAGATTAACATCAGCGTCACAATTGATAATTTCATCTGCGTTCTTCAAACACTTTTTTTTATTATTTCCTGCCCCTTTTTTTCTTCTCAATTTTATTTGAGATAGAAGTAATTAAATTTAAAATCCCACTCCGTCTACAGCAACAACATTAATGTGAATGAGATAATAAATGTCCTACAACAGCCAAGGCAAGTCATCAACACTGTTTTGCTGCAACTTGATGTTTTCTTACCATAATGATTATTGTGTTTCACTTACATAAAGCCCTGTTGACTATCAGTCTTATATGTATCAAATTTTGCTTCACCTTTTTTTTCTTATTGCCTTCAATATTCCTTTCCTTCTATTGAATATTGCATGATTCCTTGGCATTACGATTTTTTTTTTTTTTTTTAAAGTAGGAAAATTTTCAAAGCCTTGAGCTCAAAAAGAAAAAAAAAAGTTAGTTTTATATTACGGGAAATTATACGTGGATTTTCAACAACTTTATTTATCATGAGTGTTTGGACTCCATCTGTCATAACTTCCAGTTATTCATTTCATAATTACAAATTAAAAAGAGGGGACACTGAGGATATAAAGACCATCTTTTTCTTAGTGAAACATTAGAATATAAGTATCCTTAAGACTATTCTTTTGCCTGGATTTGGTAAGTAAGTGGTGTGTGACAAATCATGATGAGACAAATTGTCCTTCTGATGTAACAGAGAACACACAAACCAAGAGCTCCTCTGAAATCCAGAATCTAAGAAAAGTCCTGGTCAGAGTTTGTTTTATTCATTATCAAGATCTGTCCTGGATCTTCCGAACCTTGACATCTCATTTTTTGTTTAACCTAGGGATTTTGGTTTTGTATTTTCTGACAAACTGCATGAATTTTATGAAAAAAAACCCTTTCAAATCCTATGTTGATTATATCTATTTTTCTTGTAGCCTGAGAGATGCTTAGATAACATTATTAGGTCAAAAACTAAAATTTGAAAGAATTAAACAAGTTGAGAGGGGTAGATGTACCTTTCTTTCTGCTACAACATCACAAGACCAAATGCTGTTTCGGTGTGTGAGTAGGGCTGATATAGCTAAAGAATATGAGCACATACCACCATATATATATACACACATATATAAACTCAGTGTTTAGAAAAACAGACAAAATCTATGTTCCCTAAAAATTATTTCATAGAACACAATGAAAGTGTTCTATGTATTTCAATAAAGCAGTATGTATTTTAATAAAGGAGATATTTCAAGCTATTTGGCCTGCTAGTTACCTGGGATAAGATGCTTTGTTCTATTACAATAAAATCTTTCAAGTCTTCTGTGCATTTTTTTTTGTTGTTGTTTTATTTTTTTTTTTTTTTTTTTGTTGGATCTCTCACATCCTTTCCATGGGTCTATGAATTTAGAATGAACTAGTAAGGTCTGAATAAGTTATGTACCATGAAATGGATTATGCAACTTTCTTTCCAAGAAGAAGAAAACCACTTCTAATACAGAAATATGATTTTACAGTAATCTTCAATTGATGAGAATTAAATACTTCAAACTTCTTCATTTAAATTTTGTTGTTATTGTCTAAAAGATAAATCATCATTTTTTATTTTTTTTAAATCATTCTTTGTTATTTTGTTTAAATGTGGAAAGATATAATCACACAAGGTCTATAGTCTATGTTTGTTTAAACAGCTTTTAATTTATTGCAGCACAGAAGCAGGATATAGCTGTGGAAGAATGGAAGATGGGGAATATTGCACTGGAAATGTTTTGGTGGACTTGAAGAAAAGACCTGGATAGTTCTGTTTTGCTTTTGTTTTTTTTTTTTTTTTTTTTTCTGTTTGTTTCCTCTTTTTCAAAATATAACATTACTTTAGAGAGTTGTCATTAATGTTTTAATCAAAATGCCTAACAAGAATTTCTCTGTGGTCCTTGTTGATATGGATGTACTCATGAACTCTTGTAACTGTAGCCAATTATACTAAAAAAATACTGGAGTTCATATTATTGACTTATACTATAAGGAAGTGATCTTCAGTGTCCTGGATAGGTTACTGCACAGCAGAGTAACAGCTACAGCCAAACTTAATGAAAGACAGTCTTATCTTACCTGAGAGATTTTCTCTTCTCTCATCTCACTTATACATACAAGAGCTGATTTATAATAAGTCATTGAAGTAACTGTAAAACTTTACCCATAAAGTTGGTAAAAATGCATTTAATATTTAAATTATTGTGTATATTTGACATACTTCAATACGGCCTTTAGAGTTTCACATGGTGTATTAATTCTAGGTTTGCATAGAAGAAAGTCTTGAAAAAATGGATTTATAATCAGAAAAAAAGCAAAGCACAACAAGAAAACCAGTGCATACAGAAATCTTAATAATGGGCTTGATTTTTCAAGTACACTGAACACAAAAGTAACAGATCTCCAATCTATTCTAATTCTTGACATGAAGGCTTCTTTATTCATGGATCATTGATCTGACAGACTGAAAAGGCAATGACTTCTGTTTCTTTTGGTGACTTACACCAATCCGTTATGAGGAAAATAGATAAAGCATTCAGATTTGTGTGCACTGGCATCAGATTTATCTCTTATGCTAATGTCTGACTGAGTTTGTCTTCTCAAGGAAGACTGGGATTATATCCTATCCATTGTATGCACTGTTGTTGGATGAGTTGTTCATAAAAGCACTTGTAGAAGCAATTGTACAATTTTTGTATAGTGTAATATACTCAAGTTTCTAGGCAAATAAGCTTTACAGTGGGGCAACGAAGTCATCTGGTTCTTTAAAAAATTCATAAAGAAGAATGTGGGTATTTCTTTACACTCCTGAAGAGATGCAAGGAATGGATATTTGTGGCTAGTATGTGTCTCATAAACAAGTAAATTGAGTCATCCAATGCAAGACTAAGAATGGCTAAGCAGGTTGTGAGAAGAAAAACACTTTTTCAAACTCAATTTGCTTCCATGGAGTGAAGAACTCTGGGTTCAGAATACAGGGGACAACGACTAGACTGTGAAACATAAGTTTTGTTGATTATTCTGTTAGGTTTGCACTTTCATAGCACACTCCATAGGAAAATATCCAAGCAACTTTTCCCACCCCATTCTGTTTGCATACAAAAATTTCTTCCTTCACACCAGCCATGAAAGTTTCATTCATTGTTTGACTTTCTTTAGGATATCATAAATAAATGCGGTGGTGATATTGACTTTGTACCACCATTGAGGAAGAAAAAGAGTTAAATGTATCTTAGACTTAAAAAATATTTGAAAACCTCTAGCTCTGTGGGATGTAAGGATAAAAATTTGATTCCACTGTAAGGTGGAGAAAGACCAGACATGGTTACTGATTACTCTTCCCATCTTCCTTCATGTTCTTTTTCTGGGGAAAAGAGGAGATTTTCCTCCTTTCTCTTACATTTTAAAATATTACCCTTCTTGCAGCTGGCCAGGTGAGGAGAGGAAATTGGACCCAGCTGTCTATGGTGTCATGACCCAAACCCAAAATGCAAAGTCTCTTTGTTTAGTCATCCTTACCACTACTGAAGGGAAAGAAGGGAATGAGAAAATACCTGAGTCTCTTTTCGATCTTAGCATGCATTAGAGGAGCAAAAAATATTATAAAACTAGTGTGGCATTTTGCACAAAAGCCTATAATTATTGATAGAAATGGAACAGAAAAATCATAGTCCTATTTGTGGCTTCTCAGGACTGAAAGAACTTTCATTAATTATTCAGTACCATAGTCTGCTGTTATATCACACCTGCCATTGATCAAATGGATCTATGATTAATCGAGTTAATTGATTTTGTTGCTTAAATCCAGACTACTTTGGCCATGGAATAATTTTAAGTTCTAGAACTAATTCTGAGAGAATGAATAGGACTAAAAGAATACATTATCTTCTGATGATTAATATTGTTCTTCCAGTGACCAGCCAAATTACTTTCTGACCACTTTGTACCTATTTAATCTTGTTTTGAACTGAATATAGTGATAATGATCAAAGGAAGCATTACTTGACTTGCAACATTTTCTGTGTTCATATTATGAGGTTGAACTGAGAAATAATGTCTATGAAAATAAATAGGAATTTTTTTTCTTAATTTATTCACTTTTCTATACCTAGCTGTAAACCATTAAATACATCTATATAAAAATATAAATATAGATATAAGTATAGATATAGATATAGATAGATATAGATATGGATATAGATATGGATATAGATATGGATATAGATATAAATATAAATATAAATATAAATATAATTATAATTATAATTATAATTATAAATAATATAAATATAAATAATATTATGAAATATAAATATCCATATTAAGATAAATATATAGATAAATATCAATATAAATATAAAATATAAAATATAATATAAAGTAACGTATAAAATCTATAAATATAACTATATAATATAAATATGTTTTCCCCGGGCACTGAAAGATTTCAAATCGCCGATAAATAACAATGTAGCATAAAAAGAAAATATTGTTTGTATCTCCAGCATTTTTATATCATCAATTAAGTAATTAGTTTTTAAGATCTCCTATTAGCTTTTTTTCCTGAATGAACATTAATTTTCAAATATGGAAGGTCATTTCAAGGCAAATAACCACAATCGAGAACTAAGCAACTCAAACTTTAAAAGGGTAAACCATAATACTTTAAGAAATCAAAAGTCTTTTTTCCCTTCCTGTGTAAGAAAAAGCAATTTGTGAATATTTACATTTCTTCCTTTATTCATATTGCTTTTAACAATTTTTTTAAAATTAAAGTTTTGTTGGAACATTCCCCTGTATTTGTCAGGAATTGCCTAAAGAGAAACAATTTTTAAATAAAATATTTTAGCATCAATGACAAATTAAAGCAAGCAATTTTTGAAGATTTTGACATCTGCATGTTCTCATGGTTGCTGGATCATACCACTTCAAGTGGATCTACAATCACCTACACTGGGGTGAGTTTAAAATGTCCTCAGTGACTCCTGAATCAGTGTCAGTGAGTCAAACTTTAATACCCAACACTGTTTGGTTCCGAACCTAAGGGCTGAGTGGATAAAAGTCTGTGATTTCTTTTAAAAAGTCTCCTATTATTGCTAGAAGTAGATCAGAGCCTGGTATAACATATTGCAAATTCTTTGATTTCTGCTTTCAAATACCAGTGTTTCTGAGAAAATTATGCCTATGTGTGCCACACTGTAGTCACCATAGTCTGTAATTTTTATATTTCCCCATAAATAGGATCTGACACAATGCAGAGCCAAAACTCGAAGTGTTCCTTATCTTCCAGATCTTACACAAGCTACTGAGCTTATAGGTCAGGATTTGAAGGTGATTTCAAAACCAGATATTGAAGAATAGATAGAGCCAAGATTCATAATTGAAAGATAATGACTGAGGCATTCATCTGTGAAGTGTATGCATGTTTTCAATTAGTTTCAAATGTTCTTTACACAGTTTAATATATGAGACAGGTTAGACTGATGTCATGGTTTAACCCCAGCTTGGAATGAAGCCCCACACAGCCACTCACTCACTGCCCCCACCAGTGGGATTGGGAAGAGAATTAGAAGGGTAAAAGCTGGAAAACTTAAGGGTTGAGATAAAGAGAGTTTAATAGGGAACGCGAAAGCCAAGCATACAAGCAAAGTAAAACAAGGAATTAATTCACTGTTTCCCTTGGGCAGACAGGTGTTCAGCCATCTCCAGGAGAGCAGGGCCCCCTCACATATAACAGTGTCACCATCACTTCAAGCCTCACCTCTTTCTTTCTTATTCCCCTACTTTATATACAATGTCATAGGGTCTGGAATATTCCTTTGGTCAGCTGAGGTGACCTATCCTGGCTGTGTCTCCTCTCAGCCTCCTATGCACCTCCAAGTTCCTCACCAGTGTATCAGTTCAAAAGGCAGAAAGGATTTTGCTTCTGTGCAATCTCTGCTCAGCAATAACAAAAACATCTCTGTATTATCAACTCCCTGTTCATCACAAATCCAAAACACAGTCCCATACCATCCACTGTGAAAAAAATTAACTCTATTTCAGCCAAAACCAGGAAATCTAGAAAAAACTGCACAACCTTTCAAACAATAGAGATGTTCTTTAGGCCAACTCAGACATTTTGAAACTGGGAAAACATGAAAAATTAAAGTGAAAGGAGGAAAACTAGGAACCTGCTATCCATTATGAGGGAGTAAGAGGCACATTGACTCACAGAGCCCCTTTTAAATGTGCACACTGTTTTCTCAGAATAGAGGAGCATATTTTCAAGACCTCCTTTACATGCTCTTGATCGCATCTATACCTATATAAACCCATCCCAGGCACAAAGAAAAAAAAAAAGGATTTGCTGCTGTCATGACCAAGATTCTGTCTTGAAACAGAGCACACAAACAAGTCCCAAGTTTAAGAGAAAAGGACAATAGATGTGTAAAGGAAAAATAAATGTTGTACCTGCTATCTTCATTCAGTGAGTGAGTTGTCTCTTTCTGAGAAGGAATTTCTCCTAGATACCCTTTTCTCTGCTTGGCTGTGTCTCAGCATTCACTTGCGTTGTACATCATTTATCAGTACCAGCTCTGGGAGATAACCAGCATCTGTGAGATGTGTAGTATGTTTGGATGAAAGCTGTCCCTGTTGCTTTTAACAATGCCAATTGTTCTACATCCCCAGTGCTCTGCACTTGTCTTTGGTGGTTAGAAACAGCATTCCCAGCTGCAGTGGGAAAGGGTTTTGAATAAATATTAAGCAGACAGCAAACATTCTATATATAAGTTTTGCATGAATGGCTTTTTAAACTGTGAGTAACAGTAGGTTTTAAAATTTTTATGTGTCTAAATTAGGAGCCTACTTTCTTAATTGTCAGATGGTGTCTAAGGAAAATCCATTATTATCCTGTGTTTTTTAGTCAATAAAACCCCAGATATTTCTGATTCAAGGTATTGGATTCAGACTTGAGGTCCCAGACCATGGAGGCTCTCACATGCCTGACAGCAATTCCACACAATACACTTTTGTAGAAACAATTTTTTCTGTCAAAAATATCTGCAGAATTTTGTATCACAGTATGATAGCTCCTCTGGTACAAACCACCCTATCTGCGTCATTCAGTCCAGTCTTCAGAAGCGTTGGGTGTGAGGAAACTTTCTGATACATAGAGAAGTCTGACTCATCCCTCAGCATGGTGTCCAAGCAAGCTGTCTGTGGCTGCTGTGATAGCAAGAAAAACAGCTGAGATCTGTAAGGAGACTGCCTCAGGATCTCTGTGTTCCTTATTTAGAAGTCACATGGATCCAAATTTAGGAAAATGTAATAATTTCTCAATTTACATTCTAACCTTGACATGGGGAGTTTCTGGAGGTGTCTTCCAGATGTGAAATTACAAATCTACAAGGTCACAGAGGTATTGTATTCACCTTTACCTTTTCAGCAGTAGTTGTGGACGACAAAGACCAACACCCAGTAGTGGGATCCCATGACTCATTCAAATATACACGCTTACACGGATGATTTGGATAATAAGACCAAGTATTACAATGAAAATCAAGGTAGGATGGTATCACGAAAATTGTGTTGGAGCATCTAATTTAAGGGTTTATACCCTGACTTGTTTTTTGAGCAACTTTCAATTTCTCATTGACACTCTGGAGCTCATTAGTTTCATAGATGAGATGACAGGGACCTCACATACTGGTGGGCTTCACACTTGCTCAAAGACACTTCCACTGCTGAAGAACCTGTCTAAAACCAGGGCTTAACTTTTTCTGTTAATTTGAAAGATTAATTCGAAAGTCAGTGAGATAATAATACCAATGCTTGCAAGTCCAAGGAAATTGGTCCTTTTTCCTTATATAATGTTTCCAGTTTTACTATGCTGTCAAAATGCTTGCTACAAATTCGTTCTTGCTAGTTGATTTTGTTACTGCCTTGGACTTCAATAGCTATTCTGCAATCACAAAAATGGAGGCTTTCAAGAAGAACTGATTTTCTGCTTAACTACAGGGTATTTATCATTCTTGCACTGTATTTCTGTGTATTTGCTGAGACATAGGTACATCAGTCATCTGCCATGTGCTGGTTTGCAGCTAGATCTGGATTGTCCCCTTTTATTTCTTTCCATGCACAAGGATGAAAGGAAAAGGCAGTAGTTATTTTAGCCTTGCCCTGAGGTGTTGCCAGGGCACAACTGAGAAGTAATACCAAGTTCTGCAACCCAGTGAAGTTTCCATGTCCTCCATTTCTGAGCTATGTGCTTTGTCTTGGGTCTTGGCAGGTTAGTTAAGATTTCAGATTCGTTTGAAATTTTTTTTATTTCAGGCAGTCTCAAGAGGTTATTAATACTTAGTGCAGTGGGAACCCTTGTGATTATCATTTATATTATCAGATGAGATAAATAATAGGAAGATAAGGGTTTATGTAGGGATAGGAGAAAATACTTTTCAAATAAGATGCTTACAATCACATCATCATCACGGACATTAAGAATTATTCCCATTTGCAACATTCCAAACCCATTGCACAGAAATGGATTTTGATGACCAGTGGTATAATTAAAATGTAAAATGAAACACTGCGAAAAAGAAAACTATGAAAATATCTATTGTCATTCAGCATATCTATAGGCTTTCACCTACCTGTATTATTTCAAAGTTTTATTGGCATTCAACAGCTTCCATTAATCCTGTGTGGCTCTAACACTGCTTCATAAGAAACCAGTTTTTGCACAGTCAAATTACTTCTCTGACTTGATGTGGATTGATACAAGTGGCTGTTGCTAAACTGAAAGAGGGATAAAAAAAGGAATATCTGTAATCAACTAAACTGCATCATGATATTTCTTAATGTATTTAAAAATAGTTTTAAATACCTAGGTTTTAAAAACCTAGAATTTTCCAGTTGTTTATAGTAACAGATGCTGCAGTTTTCTGTGCAACAATCCTAGTCTTCTTCACTGAAAAATGAAAATACAACCCAAAGCAAGCAAACTCCACAAGCCTATTTTACGCTCTGCTATGTCTCAAAGAAGCTGTCAGGTAAAAGCTTCTGATCATTGAACCTATAGTCTGTTGGGAATTTGGATGTCAACATGAATAGTATGTTCAATATTATCCTGGAAGTTAAATTATTGTTTGCCTGATTTTCATAGATGAATGGGTTAATTTTTAATATTTTTAAATGCAAAATTATACTCCAAAGCATTTAGAAAAAGAACAGCAAGCACAGCCTTAGAAAAAATAAGATATGATTTCCCTCACTTACTTCTTTAATAGACACATCAATCTCTCTTGTCATGGTTTTGTTGCTATACATATAGAGCAAACCTCTTTTTTTTATTCAGACTGATTTACTTTTATTCTAGACTGAGGAAAACCAGCAAACAAGAAAACAGCAAAAGAGGAATTGCAATATGCTGTTTCCCAACTGAAACACTAAATGGGAGCTCTTTCAGCAGGGAGCATGCTATGCTTAAAGACACAGGGAACCCTGAATATTTGTTTTCTTGTGATATTTATAAGCTTCTCATTCCTAACTATTTTTTTAATCCCATCTAGTATATGAACTGTATATGAAGAATTATCACAATCATCCATTTTATATAATATATTGTATGTGATTCCTACACCTACAGCCCCTTCAAATATCCTGAAAAAACTAAGGAGCAGCCAAGAGTTATCATAGATAATGCTGCCCTGGACATAGATATGGCGCCTTGACAGTAGTTGTGGGTTTATTCTGAGCAGTTGGGCTCTAGACTTTTCTCCTTTTCTCTGGATTTAAGAGCTGATAGGTCCTTTTTCCCCCTTATTTGATCTCTCCTTCAGAGAACCCAGGGTACTCAGGTGGTGCTGCTACACTACACTAATACCAAATAAGGGCTTCTTGGAATTTCCTACCTTATGCTTCTTATGGCCCAGTGCTTCTCACTTACTCTTTTACACCTTTCTCACTAAGGGATCACTCTGATGGCTCTTAAAAATCTTGGGAACCTATGTAAATCTTCCCTATTCCTATTAAAGTGCTGATATTTATTTTTATCCCCAAAAGTAATTTCTGAAATTAATGGTAGATATGTCTGAATGTATGCATGAAGTAGAAAAATATAATAAAATAATTAATCCTTCTCAACATCTGCATCTGTCATATGAAAAGAAAATTTTAAAAGTGTTTTTTTTTTCTCTTTTTATAGTGATTAATGGGATATGATATTTAATAGTGATTTAATGGGATAATGGTCACTGTAGACAAACTGATCATTATGCCCAAAATTCAAAGCAAGCATTACTGCAGTGCATCAGTAAGTACTTTCACAAAGTTCTTCATATTTTTCCTTCCTTCTAATTTATCTCAAGTATACAAAGCCATTTTAAGCTTTAATTATTCTGCAACCAATACTGAAAAAAAAGAAGGGAAAAATTCACAAACAATTTCAAATGTCTCATTTATTACATTTCTAATTTTTAAATTTCTGTGCATATATTTACTATGCATTTATTTTCAAGAGTAGCATTTTCAGACTAAACATGGAAATTTTTCTTCAGGAAAAAATCATGGAAATTTCAGTGTGAGGGCTTAAAATTCTGGTTTGTGCACGTTAAAAAAAGGCAAATAATATGGATTTCTGTACACAGAAAATTTTACTACATTTCACAGTAATGATAATAGAATCAGAAGTCAGGACAGAAAGGACTGTGACTTATTTCTTGATGACTGAAAATTCTCTGATCCAGCCTTTTCAGTTGTGATTCTTCCATGCTTGATAACTGACACGTCAACACAGTTACATTTCGAGATATACTGAGCAAAGCACACAGACACACACACAAGTGTATATAAAAACACATCAATCTCTACATTTTTATTATTTAGAAGAAAAATATATAGCTTTTCTTCACCAACATCTTAGGATACATCAAAGTAGATGCATTACTGTGGTATAAACAGATGTAAGGATCTTAGTAAAAATATTCTTCAAGACTGATCTTCCAAAGTAATTAAATGTCATCTTTCAGAAAAGAGAATATAACTTCTTATTGCCCTAAAATCTACATCTTTCTTTTACTGCCTAAGGAAAGTTTTAGATTAAGAAAAAAATTGACAAAAATCTTCTTACCTTCATTCTATAAAATGCTGTGCCATTCTATTTAACAGTTCATAATAACTTACATGCCTTAACTCAACTTCTACTTTATTTTTTTAAAAAAAACTTGCCTTCAGCATACAGATCACTGTTTGATGCCTGAAGTTCTAAGAAGGCATTAGCTTTTCATAATATCTCCCATAGACTGTGTACATTGAGTGCTTCAAACTCTGCTTAAATAATTGCAAAAGTCCCTGGATTAAGATGTGGGGAACAGTATCTTCTCCTGCTGCTGTTGTCATGAGGATTTCAGTCCATTAGCAAACATACAAGAGGGATAAGAAGAGAACAAACAAAATGCCAGCTTGCTTCCTGTGATATTTAATGTCATATTCAAAGGGCAGCAGATTTCTTGTCTACACATGAACTGTGGTAAAGCTGCTAGAAAAAGCAGATATTGAGATTCAAACTTCATACTGATTCAGGGACATGTCAATCACTCTACAATTCTTAATTTTTTGCTGTGTTTTTACTAGGTCTTCTCACATTAACCCTTTAGATCAATCATAAATTTAATAAATCCTTGACCCTGCCCTTTCCACTAGACTAAATGTATTAATGTGTTCTTCCCAAAATCATAATACTTTATTAATTTGAAAATTTTCTAAACGACCTAAAGATATAATCTCTGTGAAATATTTATTCTTACCTAAAGTTTTCATACAGTAATTTTTGTCCCTGATATCTGTCTTGGGGGACTATTGTCTGATGAAAATTTATTTTTTTATTAGATTATCTTGTTTCCTATAAATTCAAATGAAAGAAAACAGTGATAAACCATTAGCAGCACTACATAGTATGTTTTATACTGCTTTGGAATTTCACTACTTCTTGTGTTTAACCTTCCTGATTTTGTAACACAGATTTGACAACAGACACATCTTTCCAGGAAGTGATATGCAGCTGCCATGCTGTGTAGTCTACAAACCGAAAAAAAATTTAAATGCTTATTGCAGAGTTCCCTAGTGAGGCTGGAAGCAGGATGATTCTGAGGCTATAAACCCTTTGCAAGGAAAAAGCAAACCTCAGAATGTTCAGAGAGAGTAGCTGCAATGTATTGTGCTGTGCTCTTGTTTTCCTACAGAACACTTTTCATTTTATTTCGTTTTTTGTTGCATATCTTTCCCCTTCCTTTTGTCATTTCTCTTGTTTAATGTCAGTGCATTTGCAGCTTCACTAACCCTAGTTATTAGTCACCACTCAGAGCAGTAGAAGACAGAGACATAATCAAACAAGGTAGTTTGGTCCCCAGTTGTTGCTGTTGTCTATAAATAATGTTGTCAGACTGCCTAGATATCCCAGTCATTTATATGGATTCCATAGAACTGCCTAAATGTACTTAAAAAAAGGTCAGAAACCAAAAGTAGTATAACAAATTTTCTCCACTTTTTTTCTGATTTTATAATAAATTATAGAAAATGAGGCTCTGTTCATAGTTAAAGATATGCTCGCTGTTTGAGAATAAGGTTTCTGACCTTAATTCTCAACCTTTTAGTGTACAGTTTATCTTGCAAAAATAGTAATCTATTTGCTCTAATTTTATTTTCTTGCATTTCACAAGTGTTATCACTTTAGGTATCTATGACCTCCACATCAGTTCCATGTGTCAGAAGTCACTAAGAAGTGTAATAGTCTCACAGTTTGTTTTTTATCCTCTACTTTTAATAATTTCCCATATTTTCAGAAAGATTTCCACACCGTTGCTTTTTTTTTTCCCCCACATATCACATATTGCAATGTTTCTTCTTTCAGCTTCTTGAACTTTATGTTTTTGCTTATTAAATGACAAATGCCTCATTTTTCTAGCATTGCTCACACACTTGTTCAGAACTTAACAAAGTAGAGAAGAAAACAAATTTGTTTTCAGTTCTGGATGACCTTATTTTCTGGTCATTCTGTTTCCTGACAGCAAATGAGGCTGACATCACTTACAGGAAAAGAACTTATGATTCTGATTTTCTGTGCAAGTAATTGTGGTTACATCGGGACATAGAATCTGATTCTGGAAACTAAAAGCTTGAAAGAAAGCATTGTTTTTGATTTTTAGATCATTTGTCTAATTGTACTTTTTCCATCTGCATTACTTTTAAAAAAATTTTCAAAACTTTTTCAAGCAGTAAAAATTCTTTAAAATTTATTTTTTATATAGATCTTGCTGACTCTCATTATGAAAGAAGAACAAGTTGATTTCTTCAATTGTATTACCTTTCTATTATTAGGAGAAAGAACTGGAGTATACATGTGTTTTCTGTGCTGCAAAGCAGTTTTTTTTGGCCTCCTGTGGATTTTCCTGCATGGAAAAATAGGTTATGTTTTGGTTTAGATTTTTATTATTATTATTATTGAATCCATTCTTATTTTCTAGTGTTATTTTTCATCTGCAGTTCTGAAGCAGTGGCAGATTGTTTTTTCGTGTTAGATAATATAATCAAATAGATCAGTGTCTTAAGGAATACTATTATCTCAAAAATTACTTCAGTTTGAAAACATTGTGCTTGCTCTTGTTATGATTTAAAAGAAACATACAATATTTCCATAAAGAAAGGTGATGGGAGGTAATCTAATTTTCCTCAGTGTGTTTACTCTATGCATTTCACAGCACTTTACAGTCATTTTCAGCTTCTTTTGTAATGTCTGCTAGATAGACTCCCCTGTTTCTTTGATATAGGCATGAATATTATTTTAGATGGAAATCATCACTCTAAAATCATAAAAGGTGAAGAGGAGATTAACTACCATATACAATACTTGAAAAAATATTTATAATTTTTTTTTTTAAATAGCTACATTTCAGATTGATGATGCCTTGCCAAGTAAGCTAATATTTTCAAAATATTCAGTGAGAATATGTCCTTCCCTGTTTTCTCTGTGTGTTATCATATTGTGCATTTTTCAGAATTTAATTATTTAAGATTTTTTTCTTCCTCTGAAGCAACTTCAGTTTACAAATGTTTTAATGTGTGTTGTCTAATTGCACATACATTTTCCTAATCAATCTTGAGATTGAGTTCCTATAGAGATATAAATTTTAATATGCAATGTTCAACTTTGCACTTGCTTAATGAGCAGTCCAAACAATTTTAATAAAAATTTCTAAATTACTGTGTCCTTCCATTCCTCTTTTTGATCAAAAATGTTTCCAGTTCTCTATTTTTCTAATTACTTGCTGTTGGAATCCAAATTTTTTTTTTTTTTCTTTTGTATATAGAGATAAAAAAGCCTTTACCATAAATTCTACCATAACAAATTCATCTTTAACTTCATGTAGCCTTGTAGTGAGTTTCCAACATATCAGAGAATTGCAAACTTACCAAGAGTTCAGTATGGTGGACAGAGTCCTTATTCTGTGAATTAGAAAGAACAATCAAAATTTGACACACATGAAATGGAGGGAAAAAGAATAGAAATAATGAAGTGGTTGCACAAAGGCCTCACTGATAGATAGAGAACTATATATCACAGACTAAAGGAAAGAAATAAAGACCTGATATGACTGGAAAAGAGAAGGAATGTATCACCTACTGTGAATTAGAAGGCAGTAACTCTGCAGAAAGGAAGGGAACAGAGCTGAAAAAAATTTGTCCTGAATTAGACCAAATCTAGTTTTTTCAGGCCAATTGATAAAATCTGAACTAGGATGGCCTATGATTATACATGAGTTATTTTTAAAATTAATTTCTGGGTTTATGTTAGAATTGAAGATGGTTAGGACATCTTAGGATTTAAGCTGAGATGGTGCTTTAGAATAAAAGAGTGCTGGAAAACATATGTTGAAAATTAAGTGAAACAAAACCACCCAATATTCCTTCTATCAGGATGTCAATAGTTTTTGATTAAAACTCTCACTTTCATTTATATGGAATGGAAAATAAGAGTTTGACAGAATTAAACTTCTAAAGAAAATCTTTGGATTTAGATATCCAAATTAAAAAAAAAGCGTTTAGTTCGTAATTCTTTCACAATCAGTGAAAAACTGAAACACTAGAGAAACACTATGAGAACTGTGATTTTATTATTCCCTTTAAATAAATTGCTCATAAAATATGGGGTACACTTTAAATCTCAAGCCTGATACAATTTAGCATGTCAGATGTCATTGACACCCATGAAACTGTAGAGAACAAAATCCTATATCTAGCTTTGCTTGCCTTGTATACCTATATGGAAAAATAATAAGTTCTGACTAGAAGGCCATAACAAAAAAGATTGTTCAATGAGTAGTAGAAGCACAAGGTGCTATTGACAATTTGTGAAACTGATTTGCCAGCTCAGATGTCTAAACGTGTACAAACAGAAATAAGCTTGGAGGGATCCCAATGCTTTATGGATTTGATCTTTAATTTCTAAAATATATTTTAAAGGAGTTATCTTTTGGAATTTTATCTAAACAAAATAGGAATCAGTGAAGACGAAAATATTCTCGTTTCTCTTTCCTCTGCTGCATTGTCTCAGATGCGGCAAATTTTCTTTAGATTTCACACATCCTGATTTTCAAGTAACTCTACATTAAAAAGCCCAAACAAAACAAAGCCAAAACAAACCAAACAAACAAACAAACAAACAAACAAAAAACCCAAACAAAAACCAATAAAACAAACCACACCCAATTCTCAAAAAAAAAAAAAAAATTATTTATAAATACATATGGAAATCATAAAATAATGGAAGATTTCTTTTACATTGAATGTAAAGGGTAACATTTAACAGCAGTCTATGAATTGAATAAAAAAGGTCTATTCTTTTATTTATGTAAGTAAAATCATATGGAAAGATTAGGCCTTCATTAGGTGGTTATGTATAAGCTACCTCCTCAGCTGCTCTGTGTTAGATAGAAATATGGGTCATGCTCAAGTGGTATTTTGAGCATCTGAGAATTTTTAGCTATATTTAAGGTAGTTCAGACTAGAAAGATTGACCCTGTTTAAAGTTACCCCCTCCTGTATTCTACATAAACACAAACAAACTTGCATTTCTGGGCAACATTCTAAAAGAAAGTCCTTCTGTCTTTCTTCATTACAAACATTTTACACATGATTTTGTTCAGAATAATCATTTTCTCATTTCTGATAGTAATTTATAAAAGCAATGAAATACATCTGTACTAGCTCATCAATTTCCAAACTGAAAATTTCCATAGAATGAACAGTGCTTTATCTGTTTTATCTTTAATCTTGTTGATTAAAAATTGCAGTTCAAAGCTGTAATTACACCAGAATGAATTTCCTGGAGGCCCTCCATTGTTTATGATTTAGTTACAAAAATGCATTGATTTTCTACTCAACCCTGGTGAAACTTGAAAAGTGCAGTAAGCATAGGAGAATGTGCAGAACCATAACATGCAGATAATATGATTTCGGTATGATTTACAGCAGAATTAGGGACCCTGTTGAAGATAGTTACCTATCTACAGATTAAACTCAAATACCCGATCAAAGAATTCTGCAGATATTAAGGCAAAAAACTACTGACAAACACAGAGCAAAGGAAATTGTATATGAACCCTAAATTTGTAGTTTTCTGATGTTTGAGGTTTTCAGCTATTTAAAATTGCTAAAATTACCTACGATTTTCTCCTTTAAATGCAGAAAACAAAGAGGTCAAATTTCATGCAAAAGTATTTATTGTGAATGAAGTTCAGAAAATGTGAACTTATGATTGCAAATACAGCTCCAGCTCTTCCTTATTTATGTGAATTTTACTCTTGACACTTATAGTATACAGCTAACAGGAGTGGAGTTCTCAAAACATTTTTAGTGATCAAAGCTTTAGTTCATAGATTTTCCTGAAAAATCCATTCACTTACTGTTGCTAGAAAACAGCCTTACATCTAATAAACATTTCTGCTTCTCTGAACAGACATAGTCTCAACTATCTAAACATTCAGAATGATCACAGCTGGCGGTCTCGCAAAAGTCAAAGAATTTTCTCCCTGGATCTTTATTTCAAACATATTAATTCATCTTGTAATGCTTTTGTGTTGTAGAGAAGCCAGGATGTAACCAGAAACTTATATTTTGATGCTTACTAAGATATAACAAGAGGATAAAGGTATTTCAGAATAAGATGATATATTTCATAACAATGATAAAGAGATACAGAAACACTCAAACAAGGAAATACACAGCACTGGAAAAACCAGCATTGTAAGACTAAACTTTCCTCTTTCTCTCTCTTTTTTTTTTTTCCTTCTCACTTTTTTCTTATTTGTTTATCCTTTCCAAATTGCAGCAGCAAAATATAGATTTTATAAATTGCCTTAATGTTTTAAAATAATTGTCTAGGTAGTGAGATTTACATTAGCTTTGTTTATTATCAAGCCTAAAGGAAACCAGATCTGTGATTTATGTGTGCCTGAATTGTAGTGCTATTTTATGAAGTTTGAAAGGAAGGGTATCTCTTATTAAATTAATTGATGATAGTAAAGAAAGAAGTCAATCAGGTGTTCGGGCCCTTAGGCTTTCTTTTTCAGACATCAGGATCACAGAACATTATCCTGGTAAGTGCCTAACATTTCCACCAAAGCTGTGACAGGACATATATAGATCATATATGGAAAAACAAAGCACCCAGAATTGTCAGGGAGAAACTTTTTAAAAGAATAAGGCCCCCCAGTGTAGTAGAGACACCAATTCCTCTGTGCTATTTTATGAGGAAACAATTTTTGTCCCTTTATCACATGTGCCTATTTGTACCTTGGTTTTATAGTTTATCCATTCTGGAACAAAATTACAGTCTCATAAAATAGTGCAGTGTTATTCTAACTACATAATTACAATTCAATGTGAAATATAGTAGATTATTATTAGGAAGTGATTGTTTTGTTTAATTGCTGATTATAAAATAATATTAAGCTCATCCATTGATACAACATTTATAGGCAAAACATTGTAAAGATATGTGCAAATAATATACATTTAATAATTATAAAGCATATTTACAGGGTTTTTTTAATTTCATAAGTCCTGATAAGTGTTTGGTATTCTTTTTCTTACTATATCATAGCCTCTATTAGCTCCACAGAGATAATTTGTTTCTGTAAATACTTGAGGTAACTGAAGTACTCTGAATCTGCCCTTAAAAAATACCCTGCTGAAATTTTTATGCTAGATTATCCTCATAACAAGGAGTATTAGAGTAAGGAGTTCTTTGATTAAGATTGTATAAATCTCACAATATCAAGACTGAATTAATAGATATTGAATAACTCCCCAAAATTTTAATGGTTACCTGACCTTAACAGAGAATACTCCATCAGAAAATATAGTGACTAGAGACCTTACCTTCATAATATTTTTTAGCCCTAGTTAGGAATCTGATTACAAATCTTTATTTCTTTGTTCATCCAGGAAATATAAATCAAAGTAAAAGCTACATCAGAAGTTTGTCTTGAGCTTTCATAGAGATTTAGTCTGCATCTTAATCATATTTTGTCGCTCTCCTCCCATTTAATAAATGTTATAATTTAGAATATAAAATAATATGCTCCCCTTCCATATCGAACCCAGAAATTTTAGGATGCCTAAAATAACAGCTAAACAGAAAGTCTGATAATAGTTGATTTTCTTTTCAATAAACCTTGAGTTTCTGTTGAATTAAATTTGGTTATACATGATTCTATCAGTAATCTTGCTGAATTTTATCTTGTGTCCCATATTAATAAACCATATTCAATGTAGATATGGAGCTACTCATTTGTCTGACATAATAGGAATTGAGCCATTGAACTTCAGAACTAAAAGCAAGAGCTATTACATTACTAGGAAAATCATCAACATGTTGTTACCAGGGACTATAAGAAGTTATATACTTTGCATAATGGCTCTGAAGGGTACGTACAGTGTAGCCTCACTAGCAAAATCACAATTTCCATTGTACAAAGCAAGTTCAAAACATTGGTAAATAAATCTCCAACTTTAACAGGTGCTTAGACATCTAGTAAGCATGAGGGAACTTATGCATAGACATGTAAATTTATGAGTTTAAATTTGACATTAAATTTCAAGCAGATTTTGTAACTGTTAATTCTCCAGGACAGAAAACAATTGTGAGTTTTACTGAGCATTCAGTGGTCCCTGTAAAGCTCTCTGAAGCCATGAGGTACTCCCTTCCCCAGCTGATAACATGAGAAGAGATCTCTGCTAGTCAAACTGATGTTTTCTGCTATATCTCTGAGGGGCTTTCAGAGCCAGCTCAATGAAATTCTGCTGTCAGGAGGTAATCTGCTGCAACAGAAACTAGATAGACTTAGCAGCTGTACAAAGAAGGTGAGGACTTAATTTAAGGGAAAAGAAAAATATCCTTGTCTAGGAACCCAAACAAGGTTCTAAGAAGACAGGAATATCTGATTTAATAAAACATGGGAGAAAGCGCTATGGAAAAAGTGCTATACATCCTTGAGCTAGAAAAGACTGTCTCAAACCACTTCCTCTATTTTCAGAAAAGTACCACAATCTTTCCAAAGAGCCCCAACACTACCGATTTTTAAAAAGAGTTATAGGAAATTTACTTTCTTTCTACAGAGCAGTAGACTACTAAGACATATACAGGTGATAAAATATGCTTGTGGCAGACTGAGAATAAGCTATATGTCTCAAGCAAACATGAAAATTGTTTCCTTCTTTTTGTTGTCTTTGTGCAATGGAGTATCTCTAGTTTCTTCAAGCGAATTCACCTTTTGGAGAGGGTTATCTGATTTATTTTCACTCTATCAACAAATACTTATACCGTTTCAAGACCCTGATTTTGGATAAAAAAAACCCTCTGCAGTAACATAGTCAACATAGGCTGCCTGCCCCCTCCTATTCTGACACCTCAGTAATATTTGAACTCATTTATTAATGTAGTCTAATTTCAGAGAGATGTTGAGATCTTAATGTTCTTTTGCTTGTTGTTGGCTAAGTATCTGTGCTCCTGCTTATTTGCTGAAAGGTTCCATCAGCTGTGAGCTCTTGAGCATCTAAAACAGTGCATCTATTTTCTTTCTCAAGCCTTAAGAATTTCTATAAACACTTCTGGGATCTTTTAATAACCTTTCTTTATTCCTTTTTTCCTTCTCTTTGTTAAATTACCTCATAGTGTCGAGTTTAGGAAGTAAGAAAAAAAATCCATTAAAGGTGTGGACACAAGTATACAAGTACCTTGAATTCAAAATAGTTCCACTTTGAACTAATATAAATTAGAAACTTTAATTTGAAAACCATAAATATGAACAGAACAACTAAATTTTGCAAATAGATGTAAAACTATTAACATTTTATTGCTACTGAGTACTACTGGAGAGGAATGCTGCTCAACCCTCAGAGCTGAAGCAGAGCTGTCAGGAGACAAACAGTTTAAGCAGATTTTTGTCTGTAGTTTGAGAATGTTTGATATGAAAATTGCTGGGAAAGGCAGTAAAAATAGGATCCCTTTAAGTCATTTGTGAGTCCTCAAAAACAGCAGCAGGATACATGTCCTATAGGCAATACCATTTTTAACCAGTTCTGTGGGAACTATTCATAAATAAAATGAGTGGAGTTCAGAATAAAAATGATGAAACTGATGCTATTTCTCACTGAACGTACCAGTTGGAAGGAAGGATCAGCTAGTGGGCTATCTCTACTACAGAGAATATAGAAGTAACTGTTAATGAGAATAAATGTATTGGGACCTTTCTGGAGGTTTTAAGTGCTAACAGATAATCTGCAGTTCTCCTTAACTGCAGGGAGAAAAGGATTGAAGTCAACGGGCAAAAAAGACTTGAAAATGTTGCACTCTCTTCATTGATTTAAATTCTCAGATGACGGTGCTAGAAAAGGAAAATTGGCACAATGGAAAATAAAAACTACAACCTCAAGAGGGCAAGCATTTACTCTTAACAATAATCAGAAAGCATGGACAAGAAATTTTAACAATAAAATATAGAGCTATTGAAAAAATGAAATAATTTTGATTAGAGTTTACAGCAGTGACCCTATTTCTTTTAGAATATCATTTGAAAGCTACTCTGTACTCAAATATGACAAATGATTCTTTGTTAGTTACAAAATATCAGTGTCCACATGTAAAAGCCCAGAGAGACAATAGCAGAGGCAGAGATGCAGGTTTTATACTGTGTGCAAATCTCATGCAAAGTACAAAGGATAAATCCTTCTAAGAGAAAGCTTTCAAAAGACCACTTTCTTCCTCCTTTATAATACATTTTGGAAAGGCAGAAATTTTGAGAACTAAATCAGCATAGAGCAAAAATTGTGTGATATAATCATCTGACTTCAAAAGCAACTTCAAGTTTTTTCCTAGTAAATAAAGATAAAAAACAATATATGGGATAAAATATAAAAGTTTAAAGGAAAGTAATAAATACAGCTGTAGGTTTGAAGACCCTTATTGTCATAAAGAGAGGAAATAATTGTCAAAATATATTTTACAATGTAATTTTGAAAACCTGTTTATTTCCAAAAGTATTGCTCTATCTCAGTTGATTTGTTTTCAGAAATGTTCTCCCCTTGACAAAAGTGAAGGGAAATTGTGTTAATTATATATATATGTATGCATGTATGTATACACATATGTGCACACAAATACAAGTATATTAAAAATGTTGCATTATATTGCAATAATTTAGAATTTACAAGTAACACATTTAACTATTGGCCATTACTCTATGCTTCTATTAAATTTGTCATGTTAAGACATACTTAGGAGACTGAGTTTTGGTCTACCCTCCAATACACAGTATGAGAATTTCATGGTACATCAGCATGGGGGGGAGTTTATATTTCATTGTATGTTCCATGCAATCAGGAAAAGGTCATCATTCCTGTTACCAAAATAAAACTATACTCCTTATGTCACATTCAATAGGACACAATGCACACCGAAATGCCATGCAAAGTTTAATACCAACATTTCGTACTCCACACCCCAAAGTAAAGAAAGAAAAAGAAAAGGCAAAAGAAAAAAAACAACCTAAAAATAAAGAAATAAGATAGTCAAAAGAATAAAAGATGAAATGAGATAAAAGGTAAAGGCAAATAACATTAAAAAAAAAAAAAAAATCCTGAGTCTCAACCAGGAAAAACTTGTTTTCAACTGTCTTGAACTTCAACAGGCTCAAAAAAACTGCCAGGTTTTTTTCTGGGAGAAGGAAGCTTTATTAAACTTTTTTGGGGGGTTTTTTGGTTTTTGGTTTTTTGGGGTTTTTTTTGTTTTTTTTTTTTTTTTTTTTTTGGCTATTTTTGTTTGACTAATGAGGTAGTTAATTCTGAAAATCTTTCCTAGTGTAAAAAATTCAACTTCTCTATATTTGGTTTATTTAAGTATTTTCAAGTGGCTAGCTATTACTACTAATCCTCCTGTGGCTATGGAAAATAATATTATTTTACTGATTGATTAACAAAATCTATAAAAGTGTTGCTAGTTAGCCTTTAATTGTCCCATGGCGGGTCACAGTAATGATTCTTTTCACTTATATTATTGAGTATATTAATCAGTTGTAATGGCTTTGCTGCATTCCAGAATTTGTTCAAATGAAAATCATTATAGTTGTATATTCTTTGGACATTAACTGCCGTGCCACCTAACTCACCTTTTGTATTGTCAGTTCACATACTGTCAATGAAAAAAGAATTCTCTCTGAAACAAGAAAACCTTACTGTATTTCTACCTTTCTGTTCCTGGACGCCCATTAATATCTCGGACCACTGAAGCAAACAGCATTTACAAAGATCATTTCAGAATTGAGAGAATCTGAAAATAAAGACACATTTACAAAATCTGGAATGAATAATGACCACATGCACTTTGTGAAAACTTATGACATATGCTAATATTATAAGCCAAGACATTGGCACTTATGAAATTGGGTCTTCCCACGTTGCAGGCACAGGAGACCAGAAATTATGATGACCTCAGACTAATTAAAGCAAGAAATTATTCCAGCCAAAGTCATCTCTGCAAAGCTCTACTGCTCTGTGCCAGAGACAGAAATCTGACCACGGTACAGACCTGGGGGTATATTAGCAGAGACTTGTGCCCTTTGAAATTTAATGCTGTCCTCCAGCTACAGATGCCTTCTCTCACTCTTGACAGGCTGCATCACCTGGAATCTGGGGGAAACAACCACGGCAGTCAAATAAAACTCCAGGGCATGGCCCAAGTCAGGGTGAATGGTCCAGCTGCCATCAGGTGTCAGTACTGCAATATTTCTGTGAGTCACAGTCAGCTTATATAACACAATCAGGCATGCTGAAACACTGACAGTAAGATCCTTAGAAGACTAAATTAATTACTGTTTTAATACTGCTGCTGTTATTATTATTATTTCTGAAGAAGAAGGGAGCAACAGAAAAGTGTCATTAATAAATTTTTGTCAGAATCTTGAAATTTGCTGTTATACTATGCATATGCATCCCTGATATTACGCAGTTGTCTGCTGGATTTAGATCCTGCACTGTTCATTGAAATTCCATTTTTGCTTTTACTGTGCGACACCACTTGGAAACCACTTTCATAGGTCACAGATCACAGAAACCAGAAAGCTGGTGTTAAGATTGTGGAGTTGTTTTAACCAAAAATCAAACCATGTGTTTAGATTTTTCATCAAGTCAAAAACTGCTTGCAGCTTTTCTTCCTTTGCTGTAGTCTCTCTTTCCATATTTACAGCCCTGTATGGTCTGCTGAACAAGAGAACATGTTGCCACAAATTTCAGCTGTAAAAATGTCTTTTATCAGAGCTGGTTGGGACATTTTGGTTGCTGGTACAATTTTATCTGTCGTTCCCTGCTCTCTTCCTCCTTCATTAAAATAATATGATAAATGAATATAAATAAAAATTGAAGTCTCGTATTAAACCTTATTATGATGTTAGCAGTGACAAATATCTGTTTTCTCAGAGCAGCCACCATGCTTCCTTTCAGAACCTTGCCTAGAAGATTTCTGAAATAAGATGGCTTCCTTTAATCTCATGAAAACTTTGTAATTTTTTATCCTGTTACAACTGACTTATTTTCTGACTATTTTGTACACATATTTCTAGAAATGCTATTATATAACATTTACACAGGTGTCAGAAAAGTATTATACCTGATTTGCATGTAGCTTATTGTAATGCCTTGTTTCAAGTCAGGTTCTAGTGCCCTTTCTGCTGAGCAGGAACTGAATGATTCTAACATCTGTCAGATTCCTTTGCCCTGAGTAATTCCCATAAAAGCCACCATATAGCATATGTTCTCCTGCTATGTGCTCACTGCATGGGAAAAGCAATCCAGCATCCACCCTCAGTGGTACTACTGAGTGGTACTACTGGCACAACAAGAAATTTTCAGGTGGTGAAAATCTCTGGAAAAAAAAAAAAAAAAAGTAGTTTTTATGGTGGAACAAAATAGCCAAGCACATAAAAAAGAGAAAGGCTCATTTGTCACAAGTCTGCATTATTGACATCTTGTGTCAAATCAGAACCAGGAGAACTTCTTGCACTGACAAGTGAGTAATGACAGTGTACAGCAATCCTGATGCCAGGGGGAGAAAAAAAAAATCAAAAAGGCAAACCGAACAAAAAACTCCAATCCAACAGGTAAAGGTATGCACAGGAATCTGAAAGCTTTAAAATTTCTCTTGGAAGTTCTAGGCTTTTCTCTTCCACTAGCTGAGCTGCAGATCAAACTAGACTACTTATCCTACTCTGAGCCTTAAATGTCACTTGTAGCTAGAATTTTTCTGGAAATTAAACAGGAAAAAACAAAAAAAAAAAATCTAAGAAAGTAAACAAAATCACTGTGAATCTCCTATCCCTCTCTGTCTTCTAACTATCAAGCAGAAAACTAATTCTGTAAGTGCAAACAGTAGGCAACTTGAAATCAACATGCTCTAATCTCCTCATCAATGACCAAAGTCATCAATTTTATGTCTGCATATGTATTTGAAGACATTTCAAACTTTCTCCCTATTTTATATAGACAGTGTTGATAACAACAATTTTAAGTCATGTTGAGAATCAGAAACTCAATACATAAAGTATATGAATAGCTACATGCCAAACTCAAGACAAAATTCTTTTCTTTCCTGGAACGTCTGAGACTAAGCCTTGAAAATTGCTCAGTTTTCACCTCCATGTTTTGATTTTGACTATTATGTGATAAACAAATTTAAAGTGTAAAATTCTAAATTAGTGTTTTCATATATGTATATAGGAAATTGAAAATCAAATAGTTTCAAAACGAAAATAATCTACCTGTCTTGGTCATAACTCTTCACATTTTCAGTCAATTTCAGCTGAATAATTAAATGTAAAAGACATGAATTATTTTGACACACTGCTGGTCCCCTTGGTTTTGCAACACTAACAAAAGAAAGCTTGTTAAGTCTATAAAATAAACTAATAGAAAAACATTTATATACTGCTTGAGTCTTAAAGAAAAATTCTGTTTTTAAATTGTATTCTTCTTCTCCAATGTCTGTGCTATATAGAGCTATTGGTATGATATGTATATTTATTCTGAGCATGTATATCCACTAGAAAGAGGGCCTATGAGGAATGCTTAAGCTCTGTGGAAGGCATAGATTAAATCACATCAGTAGTGCTGAGTTCAAAGGCAAGGATCATCATGTGTCTTTTCTGCTGTGTAGTCTCATGCTGATTCAGAAATATTTTCATAATTTTGCATTCTCTTCTGGTCTTGTTACTCTTGTGGATTTTTCAGGGCTGGTTACTGATTAAGAAAACTCTCAGAATATAGAATACTGCCATATAAATGGGTTTATTCATATTTTTTTTTTGTAGGGATTTAAAAAGCTCAAGCAAATTATATAACGTGCAAGGTATTATAATGAAGTACTGTAAATTGTAGATGGATCTTCAACCCTTTCCCCTTCATTAAAAAAAAAAAAATTAATGAAGCTTAGAGTAGGTTATTATTCAACATTTTGAGAATATCGACTATGTTAAATTATTCGATTTGCTTCTACCATGTAATTGCCATTATTTCAATTATGGAATTAAAAAAAAAAACTATGAAAAGTCAACCAGAACTTTTTATGATTAGCTTTATATTGACAAATTTCTGTATGTTTCAATTGCTTCACATATCCAATTGATTCTTATCCTATTATCATGACAATAAAGGTCAAGAACTTTTGCCTCTACATTCATATGGAAGTAAATATTTATTTTGTTCACCTTCAAAGAAAAATATTTTCTTTTTCTTTTTTTTCTCTCTTCGCCTCCTTCTCTTCTTCTCTTCTCTTCTCTTCTCTTCTCTCCTTCTCTTCTCTTCTCTTCTCTTCTCTTCTCTTCTCTTCTCTTCTCTCTTCTGTCTCCTTTTCTTTTCTTTTCTTTTCTTTTCTTTTCTTTTCTTTTCTTTTCTTTTCTTTTCTTT
>CM031858.1:98401090-98576438 GCA_018697195.1 Certhia americana | reverse complement strand
TTTTTTTTTTTTTTTTTTTTTTTTTTTTTTTTTTTTTTTTTTTTTGTGGGTTTTATAAGTATCAAATAAGGATGAGGAGAAATTGATGACGACTTCTGCTGTTCAGGACTGTGTGAAGCCAGTTCTACTTTAGATTGCTTCTGAGCTATTTAGTAATTTTGTTGGTTCTTGTCAAAGTTTCTTAGGAGACAGAAAAAAAAACATTAATATCCTCTCTCTTCCCTGGCAGGATGTTTAATCATTTAAAATTCCAATGTATTTGTGGCTAAGTTACTATCCAGTGTTTAGTTGAAACTAGGTCAACAGATCAAACTTGCAGTTTGAAGGCAAGCTCTATTGATGAGTGGCAGTTCCAGCCCAGGTGATCATGAGCAAGCTCTTACTTTAATGAAGGTCCACATCCTATTTACTGCTATCTTCTGTGAAGATAAAATGAATTACTTAACCCCTGAGACTGCACAAAAAAATCTGCCATTTTCTGGCCATATAAAACCTTGGTATTTCCAGTAAACGTTGTTGCACTTCTATACTGCTTTCTGCATTTTGATACTATTAATACAAAAAAAAATTACCTATTTTTCTTAAGTATCTCAAAAATAGTTCTTTAGAGAAAACTATTGCCAGTAATATATCCACAGATATTAATTATTAATGAATAATAAAATTTACGTATTTCATACGGTCATTCCATCAGCTAATTAGATATAAAAACTTATTTGCTTGCTGAATTACTGCTTGGCAAAGAGCTCTTTTGGCAAACATAGCATCTTAACACTGACAATTACTTTCTTTCATATACCATATGGAAAAGAAAATCCTGAATTAATGTTTGGAAAAGATGCAATAATTACTTTGTTATGAGATGGGGCAGTTGTATTGTATCATATCCTATTGTGTTGTTAATTGGTTTTCACTAGCATAAAGAAATCTAATCATACAATGTGCTCCAAATGCAGGATATTCCATACATTTGGTCTCATATTATGACAGAAATTGACTTTTGATGATAATAGGCACAGAACTTGTTGCCAGCTTGTATTATTAGGCCCTGTCTCAGTGCTGACATGCTCTCCTCAAAATGAAAAATAAGGCAGTAATTCTTTCATTGAGTACTAACTATGTTAAAAGTGACACAAGAAAGAGAACAGTAATGAAAGGAATTATAATTAGTACAGAACTTGTAAGAATGTATGAAAGATTTTTAAAGTTTTACTAAACATATTTTTGTCCCATTAGTATGTTTTTCTCCATCCATTGGCATCATTAATCAATACCAAATTTCTAATTTTAATAAAGCATGTGTATATTTTAAAATAAAACATAAGCAATTTGTTGGAAGAATATCAAGGATGTTATGTCTTTTACTATGTTATTTAAATGTCAACTTTCATTTTTCTCTCATGGTGATGGGGCCACAGAATTGTTGGGCCAATGCTGGGTGAGATGAAATTCAGAGTGCATATGTTGGGAGACAGTGTGGGAATCTTTGTGGTTCCACTCTGCAACACACATGAATTCTCCAATAGTTGAAGAGACACAAAGTAGGAAAATTCTCTGCAAAATTCATCATGTTTTAGTGACAGTCATTAGAACAGAATATTCTGTTACTTGAATACAAAGCAGTTCCTTGAAGTAAGTGGACTTATTCTGCTGAACTGCAAGGGATGTACTCAATATTTAGAGCAGCAAAATAAGAAAAAGGATCTGACCTCCTGTTCAGCACAAGGGATTCTGAGTTTAATCTAAACTCTTTTTAACCACTGAATTTATATTTTTTTATACAGTTGTAATAAATCTGCATACCAGCCCTTCAGAAATTAGATGAAATTTTAGGCACAGCCTAACAGAAAAAAAAAAAAAAAAAAAAAATCCTAACTATTCCCTTCCCCCTTTGCCACTTATTTCACAGCAAATGGGCAGTGTGCACGCTGAGGTGAAATCCTTCATTGATATATAAAGGGATAAATTTGAAAAAATTGAAACAAATTGGGAATTGCTTAAAACAAAACCATATTTGTACACAATTTTAATTAAAAATATTTTTGAAATAGTAACATTTTTAGAGTGGCCATAAGACACTCCAAAATGAACTCTCGGGGGAGGTAATTCATGCCTTGAAGCATTGATGGTGACATCCTTCAGTCTCATGGCTAACAGTGGTACACTAACTACGAATTAATGCTGTGCAGTTTATGCCTTACCATACCTTATTGCTTAATTAAAATGAACTAGTTTATTAAACTGGAGAGATGAAACTTCACCCCCTACATGCCTGAATGAGTCTTTGAGCAGCACAAAAGTTTCTTTCAACTTTCTTCATGTCAAGCCTCTCACAGTAACTATTCACTGTGAGAGATTTGTTGGCTGCTCTTGAATACAGTCACTGATTTCGTGCTGTGGCAATCCATGTATTTGCAAGATAATGAGTTGTGGGAATGCCTAGATTCTGCACCCCTACCTTTCCTTTTCGCTGTCCTCCTGCCGTAATAAAACAACTTTTTCAAATATGTGCTAATAACTATTTCTGAAACAGCAATATACACTACTTTCTGGGCTTTGAATGCAACAACACTGTCAAAAACAGTGCTTACAGAGCCACAAGTTTCAAAAGAAACATTTCCTCACAGAATTGCTGAGGTAATATTCATTTGAAGCTGGAAAGTAAAATCTAGATATGGTAACAATGTTAACCCATTTGCTACAGAATTATTCCCAATCTCACAGAAGTTGAGTTGATAACAGAAAATGGTAGATGTCTAGAGGTTCAAAGATGAATTCATAGAATTAATAAAGACATGGCTTATTGCTAGTGACATGGTCTTGTCATTAGCAATGGCCAGTATTATCTTTCAATAATTTTAGAAGCTTATATGGACTATAGTCACATTATCCCAAACTGATTCATTGATCACATAGATTTTGTTCTACTTATATTTAAAAAAATGTGTTTTTTTCATAAATTACTGGTGCTTTTTCCACATAATTTCTTTTTCAACATATTACTTTATACAAATAATGTTCTCTATCCTATCTTTTTCTTTAGTGCTCTTTCCATCAGCTTCCTAGAAACAAGAAAGAAAAGTTTGCTATAGTGCTGTCAACTATTTGGGAAACTGGTCAGAGTATTTAATATTACCTGTAACCTTCCATTCTTCACAAAATGCTCAATTATTTTCTTTTCGTATTTTGCAGCTAGTTTTTTTCAGGTAGCTAGCTAGAAACTGAGCTACAGACAGAAGGAGTGGAAAAGATATTGACTCCAGTGAGGTCATTTCCAAAGTGGTAATAAAATTATCACAGTTTTCATTTTAATCATTTAAACTTGCATCTTCTTCAGTATAACTATAATTTGCATTGTCCCTCAATGAAAGGGTTATCCACTCCAATGAGGTTTCAACACAGTATATTTATTTCCATTACTATTGCTTCAGTAGGAAACTTATCCTTACTTTTAAAAAATTATGACCTTTGCTTTTTCTTCTATTTTTATCCTTTTAAATGTCCATTTCTGTCACTAAACAATGCTTTGAATACATTATCAAACCTTTTTGCAACAATTCATGCAGAGTAGAGACATGTTTTTTCATTTGCCTAATCAGCATCACACTTTTCAATTTTCCTAGATCATTACCCTTGTCATGTGTCAGAATACTTCTGAGGCCAATGAATTCAGCTAACAATTAAAAAAAAAAAAGCAAAATTTTAGTTGCAGGCAAATGATTCCTTTCTGCCCAAAATATTCTCTGCTATATGTAGACAGACATTTGATATTATAAATGACTTTTCTTAATACACATTTTGGCCCTGGCTAATATAGAAGTGCTCAAAATAGAATACTTAAGTCATATTTTTGGGTATGCAAAGGGCATAGTATGGAAATAATTTGATTTGAAAAAATGGTCTCTAGAAGGTCATAGCTCCTGATGGTGCTTCATGTAAAATTTGCATGCTAAAAATTGTAATTATATTTTGGGAAGATACTAACACATAGAGTGCAGGCTAATGCTGGCTAAGGCTTCCTGTTCTAAAGCTTTTATCAGTTGTTGAAAATTTCGCTAAACATTAGACATTTAGAGTGAATTGTGTGTGCTGCACCACTTAGATTACAAATTTTCATATAGAAGGATCCACAGGCTACAAAAATGCATATAGAGGGGAAAACAGAAAAAAGAAAATTAGAAAAAAAGAAGAAAATAATTTTTTATAAAAAAGAGAGATTAAGAATGATTCTTGTTAAGAAACATTACATGCCTATAAATTTGGACAAAGGTGTCAATAAATAGTTTTTCAGGTTGCTGCTACTTCTGTTTATCAAGGAAAAAATGGCAGACCAGACTTATATCATGAATTTCAAATCCATTGACATTATTGGCATGTATTCAGGAGAGACCTGTTAAAGATTTACTGCTGAACTCTGAAGCTGAGTTGCATTTCATCCATAGAGGACACACAGTTTCCATTTGCTGAAGAACTCTGAACCTCCGAAGAAATAATCAGCCATTGCCAGAACTGACCTGAACTTGCACTGCTTCATGTGATGGACCCACGAGCACGGACCTGAGAGATGAGACATATGTGTCTTCATGATTTATTCCCTTTCCTTTAAGCTTCAGGAGAGTAAGGAGTCAATGAAATCACAGATAATAGAGAAGTTGTGGGACAAAAAGGAGTGTGGTGAATTCGAAGCGGGTATAAGGAGAACTGTGTTATCTGAGAGAGAAGCAGAATGCCTGAATCAGTAGGGAGGAAAGTTATTTGCTGATAGGAAATTCAGAGATACATTAGTATTATACAAGAGAAGAGTTATTATCCCAGGGTTCAAGACCATGACAGAAGAAGAGGTTGAGGACGTTTAGAATTAAATGAAGATAAAACAAGAGTAGAAGCAGAAATGTGCTTTGGGTTTTGTTTCTCATTTGGCATAGCTGTAACTGATTGCAAAGTCGTGAGATCCTACATTAATTTTCTGACAGAGAAGGCTCTCTAACAAAATACCTCTCTGAGTACCATTTCCAAATAAAAAATCATGCACAGGTATGATTTCTTCATTTATTTTAAAGGTTTTTTACTTTTTAAAGGAAATTGAATCCAAGAATCATGTAAATAATTTTAAAGTCGACCTTGACTTTTATAAAGCTATCAGTAATATTTTCGGCACTGCACTACTACTGGAAGCTTTCTCCAATCATGTATTATTAGCATACTTTGAAAGACAGATCAGCTCTTTTTTCAAAGGTTGCAGCTTCTCAATTCAAAAGAAACTGGGGGGAAGATAAAAAAAAAAAAAAAAAAGAAGATGAAAAGGTGAGAACTTAAGCAGCAGAAGTTAATCTTTGAGGAAAAAGAAGAAAATTAAATTCAGACTGAAATCTTGAGCTATTTTTGCAGTGGTTTAAGTGACATTTGGTCTACTGACAAGTTATAGGACAAAAAAAATTTAATTCCTACTCAGTGTAAGCAAGGATTTAAAAAAAAAAATTGTCTGGGCAGCCTTTTGAATTTCAACAATTATACACATTCAGAGGCATCTTTGTTTTTAAAAAAAGTCTCTTGCACATAAATAAGTAATACTTTATGGAGAGAAATTGCGTATATTTGAAATATGTTGAATCTATTAATTACAGTGTGGTGTACTATGTCTCATAGCTAATTCTTTTTCGTGTGACTGAAACTGTGGCAATTTTTTGAAATACTTGTTTCCTTTTCAGCAGTTCATCAAAATAAGGAATGGTTAAACTCCAGATGCCTAACTATTTTTTAATCTTCTTTATAGCATAGGTTTGCAGAAATGTAACAACTGTGGTGTTTCTCTGAAATCAAAGTTATGAAACACTGCCTTTTGGCAACATTTAAGCATTCCTCCAGCAGTGGAAACAAGTGTGTTGCAGTCAACAGTCCTAGAAGATATTTGAAGTTTGGCATCACCGTCAAGGCACTCTGCCAATCACTTTCTAACCTGAAGGTACAAACAGACAGACTGCAGTGGGGGATTTACAGAAATACTTGAACCTCAGTACAGTAGGTGACAACAGATATATTACAGAACAGATATATATGGGACAAAGGGAAAGCTGCTGCTCATTTATCTGTCACAAGGAAAGACTATTATAGATCAGCAGTTCCTTTTGCTTTCCCATTTTTCTGTAATAATTACATGTCATTGGGAAAAAAGAGGCATAGTGCATTCTTAGGTATTCCTTTCCATCATAGTTCATAGAGAGGACTTCTGGTAGCATTTGGAAGATCATTTCTTTCACACAATATAAAAGATGAATGAACTTTCACACAATATAAAAGATGAAAAAACAAACTGTGCTTAGAATGAAAATAATGTTCTGTAATGATTTTGAAGTCAACCAGCAAGTAAGAAAAGTGACTTGTAATTCATTATGATTTTCATGTTTATCAGTAAAATAACTTAAGCAAGAGAATCTCGTAACATTGTGTAGCCAACTTTGTTTCATTACCTGAATCTGCTTTGAGGATAATTTTGTGAAAGTCGGTGAGTCTTCTAGCACAGAGATTTTCCTAGTGGACCATAAAAAATATGTGAAAGTGTGCTTTTAGATGAGAAGTATTCTTTTGGGGTTTTTTCTCCTTGAATATTGTTAACTATGCTCTGAGTCGCAAGCATGCAGAAGGGGAAATTCAATTATGTTGAAAACATTCTAAATGTTTTCATTTAGAAATTTTTGTTTCATTGTTAAGATGAGTTTCTAGCAATGAGTTGGATTAGTCCATGGGAAGAAGTTTCATTCAAGGTATCCTGTACCTGTATCCTATTATTGAGGGTGTTTGTACTGATGTCTTATTTTAGAGAGGAGACATATTTCATTAATCTGAAGCTTCACCATCCATGTATATACTACAATATTGTGGAGGGTTGACCTTGTCTGTCTGTCAAAGATGTCTATTCAGCCATTCTTTCTCTTTCCCTCCTCAACTAAGCTCATGGGCTGAGATAAAGAGAAGGAAGTCACTTACTGATTAATGTTAGGGGATTTTTTACTCTAAATGAGATGAACTTTCTCAGAAGTTATTCCCCTTGGCTGTGGGGCTCAGCTGTGCCCTGTGGTTTGTTGAATCAAGCTGCAACTGGCTAGGTAAGGTTCAGGCCTGTAATCACAAGGTCTGCACTGCAGTCCCCCTGCTGCCAGATCATGGCAGCAAAGCCACACAGACGTTTTCTGTACCATTTTGAAAACAATAAATAAAAATATGTCTCTTTACTCAATATACAAATAAATATTCAATGCAATAAACTACAAGTAACTAAGAGTATATGTGAGAAAGGACATCTTGTTATAGCTTTATGAAGAAGAGTAAGAAAATATCAAACAAAAGTCTATTGCATTCAAAGTTTGCAAGGAATTTAAATATTTAAATCAGGTAGTTCAAGAATATAATATATCCTTAGCAGGAAATGGCTTGATACATTAATTCAAAAACAAGAAAGAGGATACAGAATAACAGAGCAGAATTTTCTTTGGACAGTCACTTTTTGTTTGTTTCACATCTTAGAACAGTCAAGAAAACAATATTTGGCATGAAAGTTTTAGTAAAGCCAAATCCACTGCATCCTGGTGTATGGAAAAAAAACAAAGAAATTATGAACTAGGCATGAGAAACTTTAGGATGTCCTATGAGATAAGCAAGTGCAATTAGGTTCTCAGTATCATCTAGATGAAAATTAATATCAGCTCTCTTATTACGAACTAAACCTGTTAGACCCTACCTAATCTGCAAACAGAAGTCTGTAAAACTAGGGCACACAGAGCTCAGAAAAAGGTAAATACTAACAGTATTAAAACACAGCAAAAAATGTCATGACAGGATGAGGGACAATGCCCATAAACCACAAATTTCATCTCAATATGAGGAAGAACTGCTTCATGTTCAGAGTGGAAGAGCACTGGAACGCGGTGTCCAGGGAAATCATGAAGCCTCCCTCTCCAGATACATTCAAAACCCAGCGCGACAAGTTCCCATGTCCCCTGCTCTAGCTGACCCTGCCTTGGAAGGTGGGTCGGACTGAATCCTCTTCAGAGGTTGCTTCCAACCCTAATGATTCTGGGATTCTGCGATTTTACAAAGAAGTTTAAACAGAGCTGGCATGCAAAGATTTTTTTTTTGTTATAAAGAAGGTTTTTTACTGTTGAGATCCAATAGACTTCCAAAGAAATCCAAATGAATATTGTATATTTGAACAACTACAGAATTACTTTATCATGTGGACATCAGGGAAAAATATGGTACCTGGATGGTTTTTCTATAGTAAATGTCCAGAATTAATATCTTCAAGATTCTGTGATGGAACAAGAGAATTTTAGGATGGGGCAACACACATAGCACTAAACCTTTGTGCCAAGACCATTGTTTGTAGTGCATCTTCCCTTCTAGTTATTAATTGTCATATTTCTACAAATTCCTATTCTAAAATCTTTCCTTTCTTAGTACTGTCTCCTTGTTCCCTTGCTGTTGTTCCTATTGTATCGGCGTCCTCAAATGAAGCATGGAAACTTTTAATCTTCATTATAGAAATAGAGCATAACCTGCCTATGAAAAATTCAATGACCATTTTAAATAGAGAAACAGCTAAAAGAGCTGAATTTAGCTATATAGAGTTGCCTGCAAATGGAGAGAATACCTTATTCTGTTAAATTGACAATATTTTAGACTCCTAATGTGTTACAAATAGTGACTTAGAGTTTATCTTGTATCAGCCTAACTCTTACTCCATTTTAAGTTAATCCATATTATTGGCTTTGCTTATTTAAGAGCAATACTATGTAATCATACTCTCAGCAATGTTACAATTTAAACTTCAAAAACCCCAACTACTTAAGAATAATTTATTTTATTCTTGTTTTTTAATGTTTAGCACATCAATAGTAAATTTCAAATTTAAAATTAAACATACTCTCTTATCTATTGTCCATGTAATTCATAGCAATTAAATATATTTAAACTGAAAACTACTGGTTTCATTTTTACTTCTGAGCAGTTTTAATTCTGTTTTCAGGTAGTTCTCAGGAATCATATTTAAAATAGGTTAAAGTTAGATCCTAATTTTAGAACTTCAGGCTTTACCCTTATGTCAATGCCACTATCCTAAGCGTTACTGGTTGAGAGCCAACCTGTGTGTTTTAAACTTAATAAAAATTTCTGGGGTGAAAATTTGTTAGTTGTGGAACTTATGAAGCACCTTCATTGGGTGTCAGACCTTTTTTCACCCCCCACATGAGTAAAAGCAAACTTTTCCCGTAGTACTGTAAATCGTGTGAAACCAGTGCCATGAAAATGTGGGGTCACAGTCTCTTTTACAGCACCGGTGGTAATAAATGGCAAGAGCATACCCATAGGACAACAATTCACAGCAATTTCTTTTTACTGAAACTGATACTTGTGACTGCAAGGTGAGAGACTGAGAGTGTGCAGAGCATTTGAAACCTTGAGTATCTTGTTTATTGAGCCAGAAATATTACAATCTTCTACATTTTTAGCATGATATTTTAAGGTAAAAGGTGTGTTAAGTTTCATATAGAAAGAAGGGCTTTTTGTAAATGTTTTCATCTTGTGTATTTTTTTAAAAAATTTTTTCCTTTAAATTGCTTGGGTTTGATCAGTACACTAAATTATGTTTGGTAAAAGAAGAATAATTACCTGTCCAGATGCCTATGAACATAAATTATTTTTAGACTCAATATGCCAAGGCTGAAGAATATAATTTTATACATATAGTTCATCTCCTCATGACAAAAACGGTACAATTCTGCTTTATGGTGCCTGTGTCTAAAATGAAGTAGATACAAGTTATTGCTCTTAAATATTTTTTCTTCCCCACATAAAATGTATTTAACCAAAATAAAAGTTTTGCAAACACAGGGTTAGAACCTGGCATCTATCAAAAGTCCTAGGGTAAACTAATATAATGGAAGTATATTTAAAGCTAACTAATATTAATATTAAATTATTATAATTTAATAATAATATTAAATTAATATTAAGCTAACTATCTAATAATAATATAAAATATTCAGGAATAATGGAATGTAGTATTATGGTAGTAGTGGAATAATCATTAAATATTAACATTCTTATTTTAAAGTATGGAGAGTAAGGCAATTTTTTTTTAATGCAAAAATTCTGTTATTTATTCCTTAAGTGAAGACATCAAGCCAACACTTCTGTTCTGTCTCTTCTTGGGGTTTTTTGAAAGTGTGTTCCCTTTTAGCTGATGCAACAGGAGTGATCAGCTGATATATCAGCAAGACAAAACACTTGAGTATAAAGTTGTTTCAACTAACACAGCTGAAAGAGCTTATAGTACCACAAACTTTGATGAGTTAGTGAACCTGTGCATTAATAATAAAGGAACAGTTTAGTGGGGAAATATTGCTTTAAGTGAAATATGAATGCATTCCTTGTGCATCAGAGCAGCACTTAGATTTACTTGCACGTTTACAGATAATGAAGCTATAATAAAGTTGAGATCAAATTAAAAACCTGAGATTAAAACATTCAGTACTACTTTGTATTTTGCAGATCACTTTTGCTGCTGCCTTGTACTCAGAATTCTCAAGGTCTTAAACACTGGCTATGATAAATGTAATAGCATTAATTTTTTCACTCTACTGTAATATATTTTATTTGTCCTAATTATCTTTTGAGGTGCTGAAAAACAAAGCAACCAAACAAAACCAGAATAAAAACATTCCAAACATCTATGGCTATGGAAAAAAAAAATAATTACAGGGGCAACCTTAAATTAAAATATTTCCATTTGACAGCAATCATCAAAGAATAAAATATATACTTTACCAGAGATTGGTATGACTCGTCTACATATATGGACTTTATAATCAATCCATAAAAGTACTTTACTGGTATAAATATTTTATTTTCTCTGATGATGATTTATTTATGGCCCTGATTCTCAAGTATATATATATGTCATGAAATGTCCACTCTGCTGTTACTGCATTTGGGGAGTTTTTGTATTAACTCTATGGTTAGTAAGTCCATAATTTTACAACCGACTGCACAAGGTCGAATGAGAACCAATGTCTAAGTGCAAAAGTTCTGCTATTATATAATTATTATTTTTTCAGCCATGTTTGTTTTTTTTTTTTTTTTGTTTTTTGGGGTTTTTTTTGCATTTAATTCAAATTAATATTTTAAATAATACATGTGTTTATCAAAATGTTGTGGTGGGTTGATCATGGCTGGTTGACAGGTGGTCAAGCCCCTCTATCATCGCCCTTTTTGACTGGGGTGGGGGAGAAAATATGGTGGAAGAAAACCCCTAACTTTTTAGGTCAAGACAAAGGCGTTTTACTAGAACAAAGGAAGAATGCCAAAAATTTTGTTCTATACTTCTGATCAACAAGTAATACCTGTCCATTTCCCAGGAAGTCAGGCTTCAGCACACATAGCACTTGTTCTTGGAGGAAAACACTGTAAATAACAGCCTCCTCTTCTATTCTTAGTTTTTATATCTGAGCAGATGCCATAAGACATGGGATTTCCTCTTGGTGAGTTTAAATCAGCTGCCCTGGCTGTGTCCCTTCCCAAGATCCTGTCCATCCCCCAGCCTAGTGATGTGTGGGGAACTTTGGAGAGACAGCACTGATGCTGTGCCAGGGCAGCTCAGCAGTAGCCAAAAAACTGGCGTGTTGTCAACACCCCTCTAGCTACCAATGGAAAACACAGCACTGTTAGGGCTGCTCTGGGGAATAGCATCTCATCTAGACTCAGTGCTTGCATGTAAAAACATGTTGGGTTTTTTCATATGTGCATATGTATGTATGATATCTGAAATTAAAAAAAAAAAAAAAAAAAAAAGTCTTTGTTGTTTTGGGTTACAAAAAGCAACATTCAGAATTAAAGGGATTTTAATACGGGTTTTCACATAAGTAATATTATGTCATTTACCTGAGCATTCTGGAATGTAGTTTTCAGAAGATTGACAAGAAAAGGTTTTTGTAGTGTAACAGAATAAAAGAATATCTTTAGATGAATAAATATTAAAAGCAATCAGCTTGAACTTAGGGAACTTGGGGAAGGCTAGATAAGTTTGTGTCACTTTGGTACATGAAATAGAAAAACTCAGTTAAACAACATATTAAGAGAGAAAATATCAGTGTTTTCATCTATAATATTTTATCCTTAATCCCTTGAATTTGCCAAAAGTAGCAAACAAATTTTGCAACAGCTAGGAATAGGATGTTTGGTGTAAGATAAGAACAGCATTTTCTTCAGGGGGTGACTTTCAAATTGTTTCTCAGTTGAATAACCTGGAACAGTTTCAGACAGTGTGCACAGGACATGGCTAAAGAGAGCCAGAGGTTCTTAATAATTTAGAACACTGCCTAAATACTTTGTGTTGCAGCAAAAACTGATAAAACAGTATTCAGATGCAAATCGCCTTGAAAAATATAACTAGATTATCTATATAAAAGATTCGAGCTAGAAATTATTTTTTAACACATTTTTCTTTTAACATTTTTTTTAATCCAAGGATCCTTAGAAGTTTAAACATTAGATCTGCATTTATAATGAACTGTAGTGTATAGTAATTGAATTCTGTGAGCTGCACCCTTGAAATATAGTCTGTTGTCAAGTAATGCTTAAGTAAGGATTGTATTCATTTACTGTAAAGCTTTTCCATATTCTTTATTGAATACTGAACCCACAGAATGCGATTATAATTCTGCAGTGTTGATTTACATAAAATCACGATTTTAGGATATCTTTGTATTTTCCCTTTTTCTTTATGTTCACTACTTACATTCTCAGTGAATGTTTCTTAACAACAGCATATGTTTTCTCAATCATATGAGAAATGAGGACATAGTAAAAATGTATTAATTGTACATTTTGAACATTAAAATTCTACAACAAGATACATATTGATTCACAGCTAATTAATTGTCCCATATCAATTAAAATTTGCTATGATACTTTTATTTAAAGTGAAAGCACTAAAATCATGTAATACTTTTTTGCAAGAATTATGAAGTATCCAAGAATCACCTTTCTTCGCCCTCAGAAGTTTCATATTTCCTTGAAAGTATGATGAAGGTAGGTGTGTAGAAAAGTAAATGATGAATCTGTTTCTGTTCATTATTTAAGAATTGTGAAAAAAAATTTAGACCACTATATAAAAGATTGGATGATACAGAAAAATAAATGCCTTTGAATAACTGATGTAGTGTCATTCCTGCAATAGAAAAAAAGTACCAAAAAATTGAATACTCTGTATATAAAATGGCATGTAGCTGTAAGATTTGCTTAAAATGAATGTCTTCAAACAGGACTTTTTGAAACAAATTGTAACTCTTAAATACTTCTTGCATATTTGCTGACAGAGCACACTTTGAACCATGCCAAACAAAGTACTTTCTTAACATTGGGTATATTAGGAAAGAAACAGGATTATTTACCATGCACAGTAAGCATTCCAGTATAATATTTTATTTTTTTTAAGAACTTACTTTCATCTGCCAGCTTGGAATTTATGTGTAGAGGTATACAGACCCCTTTGTAATATTCTAATAAAATCAAATGCCTGGGTCACTGGGTAGGCTCTGGATCTGACTTTTACATAGGCATCACCCGAGCCCTGGCTTAAAGAGTACTTGACCCTCCCTACAAAAGCATTCAGATGCAAGGACGGCTCCAGTCACCCTGGGTTGAAGTCAGATTGAGTTTGTTGGGAGGTGCTGGAGCTCCCTCTGGCTCACACTCAGATCCCCCCAACACATCATTACTTAGCAGCATCAGGCACCCTTTAAGATTTCTCAGTTTTCTAGGTATACTCCAATCATTCCGGATCTTTTACATGGTTTCCAGAAATTTCCAAAGCAGAACCCAGAGCCTGTTGCACAAACTGCAGTATCTGGTGGCTCCTCTTAGTTGTACTCTAGGACTGATTAATCATTGTCCATCAATGTTACCCATTTAAGTTGACAATTTTTCTCACTGTTCTTCGACATGGCAAAGTTTTTACTTTCTTGCTTTTCCCGTAAATTACTCTCAGCTTTACCAGCATTCATAGGGTAATTCAAAAAGCTATCAAACTGCTCAAGCACTTAGAAATCAACAACTTTGTAGACTTTGAATTTAAAAGAAGATTAAATTAAATACTGGAATGGTAGGAAAGTACTAACAATAATGTTGTTGCTTTTTTTTTCTAAAAGCAGTAATAATTAATATATTATTGAATGCAAAAATTTATTTAAACTTGTAAAGAAAAAAACTCTAATGCATACCAATAACACATCAAGGTCCTTGAAAAAAGAATTGTGTGAAAGTGAATAAGGATGAGACCACAGTAACAACCCTTGCACCCCTCCACTGAATAATATTAAAAAAAACCCCTTGAGACACTACAGAAACAAGGTCATACTAGATGCCATTTGTTTATGCAAATGACCAGCTACTGATGCAGAACTGTGTAACGAGCTAACAAATCTGCTCACATCTGCCAGCCTAATGGGAATGGCTTTAAGATTATAAAAAGTCCTGCACTGAAAAGACCTGGTTGTGCTGGTATCACTTCAGATTTTGGTGTGCAGAACTGATCACCCCAGAGCCTGATATTCTACTGTTACATGTACAAGCATATGTTGTTGTCAGGAAATTGTACTTTAATATGCGGAAAAAGGCTTTGTTGCTTGAGTGTGCTGTGATTACTCACCATTGAGGAGCGTCTGTTAAAGGTAATGAAAAGATCATCTAAATGTTCCCAGCACATTTGGTTTCATTTCCTTTCTTTCTTCAACAGAAGTTGAGGGCACTGGTGTCCATAGCAAGGGGCAGAAGTGAATAAAGCAAGGGAGCTGGAAGAAATTATATGTTGATTCAAACTCCATGCCTTTGGAAACTAAAACCTTTAGTACTCAAATAGCTGGTGAAATTAAATCAACATTAATTTTCTTTTTTCATTTAATACATCTGTGATCCTGCAGTTGATGGTGAATTAGTATATTGTTAGCAGAAAATACTTTCTTAATTGCTAGATTAAATTATTATCAAAGCTGCAATAATAAAATATATCTTGTCAGAAATACAGTTGTTGATTAAACCTTGATTCAATCTCATTTTCTTCTACACAGAGAGGCCTTTGGTAGGCTCTTACAGGAAGGATTCCAGATTACTGTTCCTCAGGTCTATCTGTAAGTTAGGGTAAAGTAACTGCACTTCATTGAGATTTAACTGTGCTAGTAGAGTGGGATATTATCCATTCATCTCATGTGGTGGCAGAACACTTAATTTGTGTTTACAGAATTGATGTAGCCATTTGTGAATGCACATCATAATCATCCTCATATGGCAGGCAATGAAAAATCAGTGAGGATATATATCTTACAATTTTTCACTTACATTTCAAATTTGGTCCTGTTGCATGACATCAATGCTTAAAAGTAGATATCTTCAATGAAATTTATGTCTTGTTAGAAGTCTATCACTATGGAACAATTGTTGGAACCCATATCTGAGGCAGGAGGTTTTTTGGTAGAAATGATGTATGTTTCAATAAAGTGATTTTAAAGAACGGTGATATGCTTTGGATGGGTAGAATTTTCCTCATATTCAGAGGATACTAAACACACATACAGTCTTACATGCACATGCACATTATTTACAATGCTTATAAGTATTTTCAATTAAAACATAAGTTGATTTATCAAGCCAAATTATAAGTAGGACAATAGGACTTTTAAAGATTACAGAAGATAATCTTATTGCAGGAGTCATTGAGCTGCCATTGCATTAATACCATTCAATAGCAGAGTCAGGGAGAGCCAACAGGTCTTACCCTCACTCTTCCCTGCTCTCCTCTGATTTTGTATTCTGTGGTTTTATTCATAAATTAATATTTTTTTGGTAAAAAGTTCCTTATAGTTTCCAAAACATATTTCAAGGATTATAATGTGTTGTTCTGATGCATTATTTTAATATGGTTGCTTATGAGAAAAACATTTACTGAAATAATAGAAACTGTGTGAAGAAATACTCTAAATGTGTCCCTAAAATCTAGATTAGAATTTACATTGAGTACTTAAATGCAAATGCTCTACATCTCATTAGCACTCTGTGAGCTATTCAATTCTTTTGCTATAAATATCTTTAGGAAAAAAAAAATGAATGCCTCTGAAACTGTTGGCTCTGCAGCTGATAAGCTTTGCTCTTAATATGTACTGATGTCAACCAGTTGCAAGAAAGAAAAGGACAACAGAAAGACCAGTTGCCAAACAATTTACACTCCCTGTAGTGAGGCAATTATTCCCTTGGAGGCTCTTATCATCTTTATAACATGAATTCTGCACAAGCTTCAAATGTACTAAGTGTTTTCTACTGCATTACTGGCACTGTAGTTCACATTAGGGATACAAATTACAGAGGAAGAGAGATGAAACAAATCTGTATCACTGACATGAGAATTAATAGACCACCCTTCTAATGTCAAATTCTCAGTTCTGAGAAAAGTTGCAGTTTTATAAATGTAAATATGCCCTACAGGAAAAGGGTGGGTGGGGTGATATATTAAAAAAAAAAGAGCACATTTTTTCACATTAAAATAATGAACATTTTCAAAAAACCCCCCCAACTTTATCAAGAAGTACAAAATTGAGCTGAATATCATAATATTAAAGGAGGAAACACAAATCTCCTGGAAGGAAATATTGCCATTCTGAACTTGCGAAACATTTCAGAAGGCAGAAAACCACTTTATATTGTCATCATTTTTTCTTGCTCAAGTGTAATCAGCATAGCAACTTAGCAATGGCAGTTACCTTTTTCAATGGCAGATGGTAATACCTTTACGTTTAACAGTAAAAATATCAGTATCATATCTCTGATCTGAACATGATATTGACTTAGTCACAAAGACGTTCCTACATGACAATGAATAAATGACATTAAACAGCAAAAAGAGAGGAACTGTTGCTGAGCATTTGACTTGTCAGGAGAATAAAGCACAAAGATGTCACCAAGTGTGTCTGGTTTATGAAATTTATGTATTTTTAATAATTTCATTATTTCTTTATATTTTTAAGACTGAAATGCATATGATTTCATAAATTTTATTAAGTTGTATACTAATTTGTATTCTTTACTTTTGGAAAGTTGGGGTTTATATGAGCTTTTTCTTCTTGCATTTTTGAACTCAGTATAAATTATATTGTTTATTGATTCAGAAGATGCATAATTTGTGTGTAACACCTAATCACTGCAATCGTATAGGTGTGCTCAGACAAACAGCTGTCCATGTACTTCAGTCAAATGAACTCAGGATTTCATTGCAGCAACTTCAGTGAAGAAATGCCACAGAAGCAAGATTTCAATTATTGTATGACGATGATTCATTTTTTGATAATATTTTCAGTCTTGGAAGGCAGAATTTTAAGCAATGCCTGGCTTACTATTAGGCTACATGTGTTAATTTTTTTTTCCATTAAGCTTTAGTGTACTTTAACTTAAGCATGGCCTCATATTAGTGCTTGAAAATAAAGATATGTCATGTCTGTTGAATTTTGTCAGACTTGGGTTTTAACTCAGGGCAATGAATGTTGCTAAACCCTTCTGCAGTAAGGAGCATGTCTGAACAATGACTGAAAGATAACTATTTCAGGTTCCCAATATTTAGTCCTGTATTTTTTGTGGTATTAATTTGTGTGGCCACATTTTGGCACTGGGGAGCTACAAGGGACACTTCTGTAAGAAGTTACGAGAAGCTTCCTCCATGTCCAGCAGAGACAATGCCAGACAGCTCCTGGATGGATGTGCCACTGGCCAAAGCCAGGCCAATCAGAATTAACATATTTAAGAATAGCATAATATTAAGAAGAAAAAAAAGTAATTGTGCAGATGCAATTGCAACCAGAGAAGAGTGGGCAGAGAATATGTGAGAGGAACAGCCCTGCAAACACCAGGGTCCCTGGAGAAGGAGGGGGAGGAGGTACCTCAGGCTTAGGAGCTGAGAATACCTGGCCCAGGGTGCAGCCCATGGTGAGGCAGCTGTGCCCCTGCAGCCCATGGAAGATGACTGGGATGCAGAGATCCACCTGCAGCCTGTGCAGGAGACCCATGCCAAAGCAGGAGGATGCCTGAGAGAGGGCTGTGAACCCACAGGAAATCCATGCTTGAGCCAGGGCATGGAAGGGACCTGCAGACCCATGAAGAGGAGATCCCAACGGGAGCAGGTGTCCCGATAGCACTTGTGTTGGGGGTTGGGTTTCTTTCTTGCAGAATTTTTTTCCAGAAGTTGCTAAAAGACTGATTACTGGATATTTTTCGGTTCTTATGGGATCTTAGGAAAGACAAAAGAAGTAGCTGAAGTTGGGGATGAATGTGGCATCTAGCTACACTTTTCTCTAGAGGAGTTTTCTCTTAGAGGGACATGACATCATGAGAATAGGAGGCAAGTAAAGGAGGGAGCTGAGCCAGCTGGGCTCTCTCATTTTTTGGCATCAGAGAGAATGGCCAGGTTGTCATTTTTACATCAGGGAGAATTCACCAGAAGAGCTGGACCTCAGCCCTGAGGGACCTACACCTGTCTGTTTGTGTGTATCCCAGGAATTCTGGGCCTGGTGTCTCCCTGCCCTGCTGGGAGCCAGGCCACTGTTTCCCCGTGCCCACTGTTCCTTTGCTCCTGCTCTGGGTTTCTCCACGCTGTGTCCTGCACCCCCTGCCTTGCCAGGACATTTCTGCAGCTCCAGCTACCTCTGCTGAACTTTGGATACATCTCCTCCAAAGCTTTTGGGCTTTGGCTCATTCCTGCCAGCTGTGATGGTAACTGCACCAAAGGGGAGAGTGCCAGTGGCCAAGAAGGACTGTGACTGAGTCCCTGGTTCTCCTTGTTGTTAATGCCATAGTTATTGTTTTTATTTTGTTCTCCTTGTTATTCGCATTAATAAAGAGCTGTTATTCCTATCCTTATATCTTTGCCTGAGAGCCCCTTAATTTCAAGATTATAACAGCTTGGAGGAAGGGGGTTTACATTCTCCATTCCAAGGGAGGCTCCTGCCTTCCCTAGCAGACACCTGTCTTTCAAACTAAGACAACTTGTGACCCTGTGGGGGACCCAGGCTGGAGCAGCCTGTCCTTGAATGACTGTACCTAGTGGAAGAGTGACTCACTTTACAGTAATTTGTAGAGAATTGCCCATGGGATGGACTCACATTGGAGAATTTTGTAGAAAATTGTCTCTTGTGGGAGGAACCCCACACTGGAGCATGGGAAGCACTCTTCTCCCTGAGCAGTGGTGGAAAAAATGGTAATGAAAACATTCCCCATCTCCCTCCCTGCACTGCTGGAGGAAGGAAGGCAGAGTTTGGAAGAAAGGAGGGGTGGGGGAAAGCTGGTTTTAAGATTTATTTTTCTTCTCATTACAATGCTCTGATTTTGTTAGTAATAAATTCAGTTAATATCTCTAATTTGAGTCTGTTTTGTCTGTAACAGTATTTGATGAGTGATCTCTTCTAGTTCTTTGTTGCTGTGCATGAAATAAAAGCCTCTTTGACTCCCTCAGAGAGAAAAAAGAGTGCAGGGATTAAATTAAAACCTTTAGAGAAATTAAAATATATTAAGCCACACAGACATGAAGTAGAAGTGTAAGTTTTAGTTTTAAGTAAGTTAAAGCTAAGTTTAAGTAAGTAAGAATATATTTTAAGTGCCTTAAGAGAGTGTAAGGCCCTAAAGCCTAGTTTAAAGTTCAAAAGCTTAGCTCTAGACATAAAAAACCCAGTAGAACATTGCTTACATTCCTAGATAAAACAGATAGAAACATTTACTTGAATAGATAGAGCTATATGTGTGAACATACTGCTTTTCATACTTTAGAATTGAGTACCAATAGGTGTAGAGAGAATATTTTAGAAGTGTGTTTTTAACTGATTGGATGATTTATGAATAAAAAGCCTCCTGTACTGGGGTGCTCTCCCTCTGTCTCACCCTCTCACTCACACAGGGAGGAAAGGAAGACACACAGAAAAAGAAGGAGGAAAAGAAGAAAAGAAGAGAAAGCTGCATATGCTTCTGTTGCTTTGCTTGGGACTTTATGGCAGAGAAAGCTGTGGGGGGCTCCTGCTTGGGACATAAACAAAAACTTTAGCATGGACTTTTAGCACTCTGAACTCTTCTTGCCTTTGAGACTAATGTATTCACATAATAAACAACTTTACAGCAAACAACAACTGCTCTCGTCTCTTTGAAGACCCAGACCCATAAAAAACTTGACAGTCCTTATCTCAAGTAATGAACATTTTGTTATATTTTCTCTCACCTTGCCCAGTTGCAGTGGGGAGGGATAGAGTAGTTTTGGTGAGTGCCTGGTGTCCAGACAGCGTCAACCCACTACAAGAGTGTTGAAAGTAGAAACATGAACCGAAATGCGTGACTCCTGTAACAAGTGGCTACAGGCCTTTTTTTGCTAGAACTGAGAAAATGAAAGAACTAGAAAGTGCTAGAGAAACAGTGTAGCAGCACAAACAGAAATATTTAACTTGAAATTAAAAATTCCATGCAACTCAAGCTATATAGCGCTGAGACCTTTTTGCTACATCTGAGCTGAATCCAATGCATCTGTGAGGGAACCAGGACAGCCTCTGATCAGAAACCACAGTTGTTTACAGTGACTTGGCTACTCAAAGCAATATTCAATTCAAAGGAGCAATTCAAATATGTAATTAAAACAAAACAAACCAAAATAACAAAACAACACCCAAACACATAACAAAAAAAGCCTGTTAAAGTTTTCCACTTTATGGAAATCCTATAGTGAAGGCTATAGTCACATATGTCAAAACCTGTTTTCTACAGTGCAATTTGGAGACCTTTGTCAAGTATCAGTTTACGAGACTTGAGATTTCTCATTGATATCTGCTGAAATGTATGCAAAAGCATATTCTTCTTTTCTTCTCTGCTTGTTCTTTTCAAGCATTCAGACTAATATTTTCCAGTTCTGTTTCCTCACCTAAAAAATTCTCTTTCAGCGAATCCTCTCACCTTTTGCTTTTTATCATACAATTGTATAGCTCCTTGACTAGGCTAAAACTAGAGTAATTTCATGAACTGAGAACATTCTAAAATAAAAAATATTTCAGTTCCTATTGACACATGACTATTTCAAGAGGATGAAGGGAGAAAGTGAGGGCTATTAAATTCTCAATAGTCACAGCAAGTCACACTTACATGGGCAGCAGTATGGGGAAAGTACATCAAGGAAGATATATCAACCACCTTAATGCAATTCAAACAAAGGTAATTTCCCTACAGTACCACCCTAAAAATCTTAGAAAATATTTTCATCTGGCACATCCTTGTTATCAGTGACTCTTTTAATTGTTGAATAATGCTTATAGAATTTTATGTTTTTGCTCAATCATAACTGTATTTGAATCCTTTGCTACTAACCTGTTTTATTTTATGACAGAAAATGCTAAAATAAAATATAAATCTGTGTTTGAAAAGTCATCAATAACTAAGCGAAAAATTACCTAACAATTTATCTCTGTAAAAAGAATATATAAACGAAGGATTCTCTTCCTTGTACCATCCAGTAGTCTCTTATATAAAGAATTCAGAATATGGAAACTAAAGACTGCTGGTACAGAGGTGGGGAATTACACCTAATTTTTATTAACATGCTTTATAAAACATACCGTATTCTAGCAGTACTTCATTTCCTTCATTTCCTCTTCTACCTATATATTTCATACCTCCAAAAGTAAAAATAATGAAGAAATCAGTAATGTAATGTAATTTTAGTTATTTAGATCAGCAATATGAAGGTGAAAAAACTAAAGCTTTCTTGTATATAAAATAAATTTTGTTCTTTATTGTGTGAAAGTCTGCAAAACCTCTATATGCTCAATTTTTCCTGCATTATGTCTGATCAAATCCTCCAGGTCTTTTTGCTTCTGTAGAAAATAACATATTTATATACATTAGATGTGTCTTTAAGGTTTGGCGGTTTTGGGATGCACATAATTTGTGCTTGGAGTCTGCAAAAGGATAAGATAGAGCAAGAAAAGGGTCAGGAATCGGAATTGCAATGAACTCCTGGTCACGCACAGCTCTAAACAACTGTGTCTCTGTTTTTACAGTCCAGCCACCTATTGCACTGCAGTTTACTCTCCTTTGGGGCTGCTGCATCACCCACCTTCTATCTCATGATCTTCTGGCGTCTTATCCCTACATGCTGAATTAATCATCCTGGCAACAGTTGTTCCAAATTAAAAATGCAAAACACTGGGCAGGTTTTGCTTCCTCCTCTGACCATCATCTTTCAGATTTTTGTACAGTACTAAGGAGAAAGTTTGAATGGCATGGACACATGTTAGTACAATTCACTTAACTTATATCATTGGGTCATATCTCAGGTTCATTTTTACTTGACATTAGAGATGTTTCTATCATGTTTGATGCTACAATGTTCTCCTTGTCTCCTGGCAGGAGTTAAATCTTTAATTTCCTAGTGGCACCCATGGCAGCTGAGATTATTCTGCAAGTATTGATGTTATAGTGTCTTTAGAGTGTAGCAGATTTTTGCCTTGGTGATAATATCCTTCCTAATAATTAATTCATTATTATTCTTTTCCAATTAAAATTACATAAATTAACAAGTATGTTATAATCTATCCTAGTTAGTACTCATCTGATATTTCAGATGTCAACTTTTTGTATGACTTCCAAGATTACTGGTAAGAACCATTTGCAAGAAACATGTTCACACTTCCAATTAGTGTTTATACCACAAAGAGCTTGATATGCTATTGATCTCTTTTAGCGTGGTTGCCAAAAATCTCTCCACTAGTGCAGTATCCTGTAATTGCAGATATACAGATGAGAAAAAGAAAAAATGTTCCCATTTTAGTGGAATTAAATTTATATGATATTTTAGAGTTGCTAAGAATACTGAATAACATATTCATGTGGAAATAAATTCACACTGAAGTCTCTATGACAGGTCTGCTTACAGACAATATTCATATCACCTGCATACTCAAAGTCTAGACATCACCTGTTTTCCTCCCTTTAGCAGTGAAACAAATCTTCCCCAGGCTTCCCTCAGCCATACCCAAATATTAGGACTGGGATCTTTCTCTTCAATGCGGCTGAAGTACTCACTTTTTTAGGAGTGCAAAATACTAGGTCTCTGATGTGCTCAGAAGCCCCACTGTAAGGAGTAAAAGTGAATACATATCTCTGTTCCTGACTTGCACCTTCACCAAGGTGCATGTGCACATACCATAGCATTATCCCCGGAACAAAAAACACATAATTGTGAAAAAATTACCTCAAATCTCTAGAATACTGGTTACAAAAGTGACCTGAATTTGGGACCAGAATGGGATGAAAGTATCTTAAGTTTTAGGTGACTTTTGAAGATGTGGGGGAAATAATTTTTGCCTAGTGATCAATTTAGTTTTCAATGATAGATATCAAGTGGAAGCCACCATTTGCCTTGGAAAAACAAACAAAACATGAAAAATAAACTCTTTAAACTTTAGAGTGTTGAAGAAAGAAAACAAACCAAACAACACTTATGTTTTCCTTCCCCATAATGAAAATAAATACGTGATTTGGCAAAAATCATAAAAAATTTTATTAAATTTAAAAATTGTATGAACAAACCACCAGTAAGTTCCTTTTTATGTCACTACTGCAATGTTACAAGATTCAAAGTTCATATAATCCACTTTGACCTGCAGGGTCCAGCTTCCCATTTGTATTTCTTGTTTCTAACAAATACCACTCCTAGTTAAAACTGAGGTGAGGGTAGAGATTTGCATTAATGCCTACCACAAGGGATAGTAAGCAAGGATGACATGGAAGAAAAAAGGAACATGAACACGAACAGAAAGCATCAGTCAAAACTTTTACTTCAGACAAAAATTAGTTTTCCATCAAAAAAATCAGACTGGAAGGAAAACTAGAGCTTTGTTTTTTATGTGCTCACAAATCTACAGCTGGTTGCAAAATGCATCCCCAAAACCTCAGTTTTATTGTCCTTTTCAACACTGTGGGGTTTTTTTGTCTCTTTGTTGTTGTTGTTGTTGTTGTTGTTGTTGTTGTTGTTGTTGTTGTTGTTGTTGTTGTAAACCTATTCACAGTGTAAATTGCCACTCATTTTCTGTGACAATCAGCACCTGCATTGATGCATTTTTAATATTTATCATGGCTCATATCTTGTAACTTTTTTCAATTTGGCTGAAACAATATTCAATTGAATGTCCTGAAAGTTAGTCTGATACTAACAAGAGTTTTAGGGAATAAATTATAAAAATCCCACAACATGTTGGTAAGATGTGGCATCAGAAATTAAACCAGCCTTCCATTAAAAGGTTTCCATGAAAGAGTTGCAAGTTCCTAAGCATCATTTTTTTTTTTTTTGTCTAAATCCTTGGAGCTAAATTCCATCCTGAGTATACAATCTATATCAATGGAGATTATTTTCATATTCAGCTCCAGCCGTATTCATTGTCTTGACATATGTATTTATGAGTTGACTTATTTACCTATTCTTTCTATACAGTCTTTTCTATCTTCCTCTATTTCATTTATGCTTTATAGCTCTTGCTATAAATAAAATGCTGTTTTTGTAGCTTATCCTTCAAGTGTAATACCTCTGGTCCTCCTTTGATGAAGTGTCTGCTGTCAAGAGGAGTCGAGGACATACAGCTCTTCACAGGATCACTCAGTGTCTTAGCTCTCAAAGGCATGGCATTTCCTAGAAGCCTCTGTACCCTATTTTTGTAAAGGACTTTGTACTGACCAGGCATCATTAGCAATAACAAATGCTAACATGTCCAAGCAAGTCTTCCTGATATTTCAGTGCACTTTTCCTTAAGGATGACATCTGCTTTTCCTACATTGTTTCAGCAGCCAGTCTCTCCCACCAAATCCTACAGATCATGATCAAGACAATGCCTTAGTTATCCCCACATCTGTCCTGTGCTCTTTCATTCCTATGTATGGCACATTTGCTGTCATATTGATTAAAGCTTTGAAATTGGCAGAGCATTCTGACCTTTGTTTGTATCAGTCTAGCAGAAACCTATTTTAATTAAGAGCTTTCTACCAATTAGTCACATACATTTTTCATCTCTTACAGTATAGCAGGATCTGGCGGTACTCTAAAGAAATTCATAAACTTTAAAACTGGATTTATAATGGGTGAGGAAGAAGAAAAAGTCAGTAACAATGAAACAATTTTTCTCTATTTTTTTGTCCCTTAAAGAACTAAATAACCTTTAATTCACTGGCTCTAAATTCTTGCAAATTCTTGGCATTCAGCTTCAGTGGCTGCACCTTCACGGGGCAGTGCTACTATACACATGCCTTCCCCTACATTTATATCTGGAGAGCTCCAGTGAATTGAATGAAGGAGGTCATGCAAAGGAATAAAGCAATACAGAACTTGGTGTAATGCCATTATGAGGGACAATCTATACCTGTTTCCATTTATTCATTGGCAATACTTCACAATAGCTTTACTAAGCTAATGCCTACTGTTTTTCAGTGCATTATGTGTAACAGTAGGAAGCATTAACAGAAAGACTCCCTTAGACCAAGCTCATGAATTTGAACAGTAGGAAATGGCTCCTCCTTCTAGTTTTATACCAGCACTGAAATTTCTGTAGCATGTTTCAATAGGTCCTAAATCATAAAAAGGATTTCAAGACCTGGCTGTGCATTTCACATAAAAATGTCAGCATTAAAAGAAACATGGATTACTAAGTCTCTCATTCAAACATTGATTTAATCATGGAGATATAGGATTACTCTTAAGCTCTCTCTTTGACATAAAAAAAAAATTTAGGCAGAAATGTTTTTGTTGGATTAGAAGAGTTCCATTGCAATAAGACTCTGTGTCTCAATAGATGGGCGATATATATTCAAATCCGTCATAGATAGGCGGGGTTTGAATTCTCATGGACTCAATACCTTGTTAATATTCAAGCAGTTTCATAAAATCCAGAGCATAGCACATTAGTTTTGGATGTATTTTCTAGCCACAATCTCTTCCTTCAATATTCCTATAGAAAAAGACTAGTCTTATCTGTAGCTTTCCAAGCAGTCTTATGCAGCTGCCATGTATTAGTGGGATCAGAGAATATTCCTTAGACTGAGTCCTTTAGGGGCCTCTGTGGAAAATGTGTAAGCTCCTGACTAAGCTTAAAATTTGTCTAAGTGCTACGCTTCTAAGATATGGGAGGGTTCTGAGACATGCAAGATTAGGCAAAATTAGGCAAAGGCAAAACTTCTATCACGCAATGATGCCTCAAGGCATCTTAAGAATAAGGGAGACAATGTTGAACAAAGAGATTTTGGATTACATACTGAAACTATGTGATTTAAATTCTGATTTGTATCAAGTAAGCCCTAGTTTCAGCCAAAATATGGCTTTATTTACTCAACTTTTTAGTTTTCTTTTTGTGTTTGTTTGTTTGGGTTTTTTTTTTTTCTACAGGACGTGTTTTGGGTTCTTCCAACAAAAGTCATAGATTTCATCCATTTTTAATTGACAAGCCTTTTCTTTTTCTTCTTTTTTTTTTTTTTTTTTTGTGGCTGTTTGTGGCTTTTTTTTCTGTTTTGCTTTGGGGGGGCTTTTTATGGTTTTGGTTTTGGTTTTGTCATTTTCATTAGTTTAGTTCAGCTTGTTAATTAAGAGACAGAGGGAGCATGGATCAAAGTCAAAGACAAACTACATTATTGTTTGCTGTGTACTGGCAGTACACCAAGGAAGAGTAATTAAATAAACAGTCCTAGAGTTCAGCAACAGTGAGCACCTTAGGCAACAATTTCCAAGGGTGAACTACAGCTCCTAGGGAGGCCAAGTCTAGAATATAGTGTTATATTACATGACAAAATACAAAGATGAAAATGGATGCCCTTGTGAAAGGAAAGGAGAAAAGAAAAGCAGAATTAAATTCTTGAGTTAACCTTCAGCCTGTTTATTTCTAGTGATGGATGCTGCAGGAAAAAGTACTGTAACATAAGTTGAGATACAAAACTAGACAGGGCTAAAAATATCACTCAGGTTACCTTTGTCCCTTCTCTTTTCCTGTATTTGTCCCCTTAGTCCTCAACATGGTTTCAGAAAAATAGCTCAACTTCTTTATAATCAGAGAATCCAGCCATGAAAAATATTTTTGAGTTAAGTTAATAAATATATGCTTCTAAGTAAGAGCAATACAGTCCCATGATGAATTAGAGGGCATTTGTACATCTGAGGTGATGGTCTCCTTCCACTTTGGTCAAATGTTTGTACCTCTAATGCAAGGTTACTCAACAGGGCCAAGGCTACAGGTATTGAGCAACATTTGTTAATATTTTTTGATCCATGTGCCATAATTTTCAAACAACTGTAAAAAAATATATGACAGTTCCCTCACTGCAAATAAATAGCAAAAATCACATTCTTATAGAGCAAAGAGCTCTTCTTTCCTTGTTCTTAATTTCAAATGATGTGTAATTCCCCACCTCTGAACCAGCAGTCTCTAGTTTCCATATTCTGAACTCTTTATATAGGAGGGTACTGGATGGTACAAGGAAGTGCATCTTTCATTTATATATTCTTTTTACAGAGATAAATTGTTAGGTAATTTTTAGCTTAGCTATTGATGACTTTTCAAACACAGATTTACATTTTATTTTAGCATTTTCCAGCTTCTGTGTCTCATTTTGTGCCCATTGCTGTACATGCATCAGTTTTGTCCTCCCTCTTCCTAGTATTTAGCATGTAACCAGCATCACATAAAGAAAATAAACAATGTTAGTCAGGATTTAATTTTCAGTAAATAAATTTCCACTTCTTTGTTCTCTCCAAAATTCTTCAGCTGTTACTTTACTTTCTCGTGGGCATGTAAGAGCTTAAGCTTGGATTCAGAGTACCTCATATTGTCACAAATTTATCAGTAGTTTAATTTCAACCAGATTTTCATCAGACTTGGGAAGAGAGATAAAAGAGAAAAGTGAAAGAGAGGGAATTAAGTTTTTCTAGTGTCAGATGGGCTGAGGCAGAAAGCTGCAGTCAGCAGCACCTGAAATTAATAAGGTCATGAAATTGTAAATGGAATTTCATATGGAGGACATTTTTCTTTTGACAGCAAATTTGGGACAGGAGTCTTTTGGAGCGTAAGCTTTTGGGAATTTGGGAAAATTTTTTGGCTTTAGTTTTAGTTTTGGTTAGGTTTTTTTTGCTTGCAGTGGAAGTGTTTTTAAATTCTTGACTGCTGGATGTGTGGGAGGTGAATCAGAGTCTTGGTTTATAATAGTCTCTATGAATGAGGGTCTAAGACATGCATAATCAAAGTCCTATTTACCTTTTGCTTTAGCTAGGATGGTTTCCCATTTTTCTGCCTTCATTTGAAGGAAAGGATTTTTCAATGAATAGAGCAGATTTTAAAAAAACATAGAATAAATGCAAAGGTACTTCTCATTTCCCATGATCAAAGCTATCAAGTGTTTTCTTTCTTTTAGTTTGTGAGGGTTTTCTTTTTGTTTTGTTTTGCTTTTCCAGTATTGTAATCTCAATGGAAATGGCATATCCAATTAATAGTGCACAAAAATAGACTTCAGGCAAAAAGCCACACAATTAATGGAAACCAGACTCAAGGACATTTGACAGTGACAATACAAGAAAAAAATACAAGCATGGAAGAACTTCACCTCCCAGGTACTTGACTTTAATGCTGTGCAAAGCTACAGTTTGAGAATGAATTTAAATGTCCCATTTGTAATGTTTCCTTTCTTATGAAAAGTAACAACACGTATAGGCTGTATTAATCTGATGCAGAACAAAATGCAATTTTAATTGAAAAAATTAATAACAGGATCCAGAGTTAACAGATTTGAGCTGGTTCTTGTTGTCTAAAGTGAAAACAAAACACGTTCTAAACTGCTGTAATTGACACATAGAGAAATGAAAGACTCATATTTAAAAATCCAAAAGAAATAAACATATGCTATGGAATTTGGGTTGCAGGGATCTAGATGTAAATTTTGATGACTCTATTTTGTCCAAAATATAGAGTCAGATTTAAGTCTATTCCTTTTTCCTCTCCTCCAGCAGAAAGAAAGACTTGGAAAGTGACACAGGCAGAGGTACTATGCACTTAAAACAAGAAAATTTTGATTACTCGGAAGGAGTGCTGCAGTACGGGCAAAAAGATAAATTGACACTTGAATACAGAAGTGCAGCCTGGAGAATGAGAAAGTGGATTCAAGCATGAGGTTCTGAGTAGCAATTATGAGAGCTCCACTAGTGAAAACTCACGTGTCACAAGACAGAGATGCCAGATTGGACTCTGTGTATGAAATGCTATCAACTCCTGTTAAAAGGAGGCATTATCAGGAAAAAAAATGAACATTTTAGTCTCTTTTCTTCCTGGGACTAATTAGAATATTTAATTCTTTGCCAAGAGATGCATTCCAAAAGAGACCTGATGATGCCATTTTGAAAATTTGCTGGAGAAACCATTCTAGATTTATCCCAGGCACAGGTGTGATATGTTCTGTTTCTTAAGTCAAGTATACGGGATATTGAGTCTGACTCAGTATCAGCTTCTTTATAGGATCATTGTTTCTTCCCCCAAATAGGCTGTGGGACAATGAATGTTGATACATGTGTTGTCATTACTATGCATAGCCTTGCTGGTGTGAAAAAAAACCTGTTGCAGGATGTTGCACTCTATCACCATACCTCTACAAGGACACTAGACACAACCATGTTATTTTTTAGCAAAGGAGCTCTAAAGTGTTTGTGTCTCTGTGTCTGTTGCATAGAATATAGATAATTTTTCTCAGATATAGCAAATATTCCATGTAGGTAATAAAAAACCTGCAGCTGGTTTGTTACTCCTTAAATTATAGAAGAGAAATAGTCTCCTTCAACTGTGTCAAAAATATTCCTTTATGAAATAATTTAAACCATTCTTCGAATAAAAGTGCCTGCTACCTTCTGCTAAATTCTTTGCAATAAAATAGCAGAAACTATCATTTAGTGTAAGGTCATTTTCAGCTCCTAGAGGTGTTTTTTACCAAAAAATATTATTAGAAAACAGATTTTAAAATAAAATAATCTCAGTTTCTTATAAAACATAAGATGAACATTGATTTTACTTTCAAAAGGAAAATGTGTTTTAAATCATAGGTATGATGTAAAAGTGTTAATACCTTAACAGCATTCCCAGACTTTGAGAAACCATATTAAATACTGGTTTAATATGACTTAAAAAAATTAGTTGTGTGATGACTTAAAATGTTTAGGCAATACAAACTTTTGATCCTTTTTCTTATCTTATCAAAATGTTCAGAGTAAGGATTGCATGCAAAACTCCTGCAGAAATTTCTGGTAGCGATTCCAATCAATCATGAGTCCAAAAATAAATAATATTCTTTGCAAATATATTTTACACAACTCAAGAAGACAATAGAAGTAATCATGAAAATAATAGAATTAAAATTTAATATGAGGTGTAATAATAGCAGATTCACAAACAAAAATATGATCGTATTTTTGTAATTTCAAATGGGATCTCATATGTTTTTCTTTTTTTTTTTATATATAATTCACAAATAATTTACCTTTATGAATCTGATTTTGCATTTACTCATGAATATTCTGCTAAGTGCTACCTATAGGTTTTCTTTTGGACATTCATTTACACAATCTGAAGAGATATATATTTGCAATTGTAAGATAAATGAATAAGCTTAAGCGTGGCTCACTTAAGAAACGAGATATAGTTTTGAACTTTTCTGTCATTCTACAGAACTTGAAGAAATCAAGGAGAAAATATACAGCTATTGAAAATCTTCTTCATCGGAAAAGAAGTTAAAGTTATCTTAAGGGAAGGAAAAACATCTGGATTTGTCGCTATTTTTCTAGCGTACTGAAGTTGCATTAAATTAGTTAGGCATTTCAAGGAGAATGAAGTATGTGGTTTGTTTAAAATTCTTCATCCTTTAAATGAGTGCTTTGAAGCAATTAGCTTACATCTTTATGATTTATAGAAAGTGAAGGCTACTCCTTAGTCTACACAAGTCAAAATAACAATGATAAATAGTAATGAAAAAAAGTTAATAACACAACACTGTTAAGTTTTCTTTTTCTAAATAACCTTGTATTCCCATACTCCTTTTTCACTCACAGACAGCTGAAGAATCATCTTCACTAAAATTAATTTCAGAATTAGTGTTTTTGAAAAAGTTGACCACTCTGTTCTTCTATTACCTAAATCTTTATGAACTCTGATCGAGTTCTTAACTGGAATTTGGAGATAAACTTTCTCCACATACTTTTAAAGTTGAATATAAAGCATGAGATTTATAAAATCTCTTTTCACATTCTAAGTGTACTGTCAGCATTGACCAATGTCAGTTGGAAGAAAGAAACATACAGGACTTTAATAGTTCATTTTAAACAAACTAATAAACTCCCTCATTACAGATATGATTGTAACAGATAGCAGCAATTGCTTTTCAGCGAGGTTCAGAAGCTGTTCTCTTAGCAAATTTTCATCAGAACACCTTCAACTCTTAGTTAGGACACTTGTCCTTCAAAGGCTAGAAGGCTTTGCTAGTATTCTTTCTTCATTAAAGATATGAATTCATATAAATGACACAGTTTTCTGTTGTAAACAACTGGAGATTGCAATGGTGTAATCAAGAGGATTTTTGCTTACATTTGTTTAAAAAGCTATGCTGTTGCACATAATTTGTACTCTGATCTGGCTGAGTAATTACTGTCCAAATATTGGTCTATGCATATATTCTCATGCTTTCAGTATATGTTTTAAGGAAAATACTAAGCCATTAATCTGTCTTCTTCTCTGACTTATTCTAACATTTTCAACTGCATGCTGTTAGATGCACAGAATTGTGCTAAGTCCCCATTAATTATGTGGAATTTAATTCAAAGCAGTATGGTAAAATTAGGTGCTTTTTTTCCTATTAAAAAGCAAACTCACAAGAACAGCAGTATTCTTTTTTTAGCTGCTGTCCTTAAATTTTCTGACTACCTGACATTGCTGAAACTCGCCAAGATCTGCAGCTAAAGAGCAGTCATACTAAATTTCCTGCAGCAATCTCCCACCTTTCTGCAATCATGTAATTGCCTTCTGAATACTTTCCAAGCAGTGTTCAAAACTGACAATTGATTCATGCTAAGGGTGAACAGCACACATACTGTTGAACTTGTCTTTTCTGAATATTGGAACCAGTATTCAGTATTAACCCTGACTTTGAAGTGGAGCAGAGCCCACTGTGCCGCCAATAAAATTTAGTGTGTTTTCATGCATGGCACAGTTCTCAGGTCAACTCAAGCTGTTTAAAGTTATACAATCCTTAATAACCTTAACCATGGAACTTTCCTTTTTGTACTCTGCATCAGCAAGGGCTTCAAGATTGTTTCTGCAACTGAAGTTCTCCAAGACACTTTAGGGGAGTACAAAATCAGATTTCTGTTGAATGCCAATAAGTTCTCAGTTCTTAACAGTCTTGTATTCCCTGAAAAATCCCATCTTAAATACCTTCCTTTTAAAAAAATAAACAGTGCATCAGTTACAGTTTCAAGATCTACTTGATATCTGTGGGGGAAAAAAGGGGCATTTATTTTAGGTAGATTCTGTAGGGATTGATACTCTGGTCGTAGTAGTGAATATTAGAGATGAGATTATTCACAGGAAGATGCACTAGTCCCTGAAGAGAGTAGTTATGGAATAAACTACCCTCAGAAGAAATACCCTACTTTTTCTCCACAGCTAGAAGTTTTCTTGCACTTTCAGACATGAACACTTGTTCTCAAAATTTGAAAGAAAAGTAATTTTTTTCTGAAAAAATACTTGGGTTTTCAGTTGTCCAGTTGTCTTTTTTTTTTTTTTTTTTTTTTTTAATAATATAAGTATATTCACAATTTTTGAGTAATTTTTCAGCTGTTGGTCTCAGTGGTATTGTGTGGCAATTAGTGAATTAAATCACTTCATCTTAGGCAGAACCATCACCATCAGAGTTACTAAGTACGTTAATGAACACGTTTTGACTAGATACACAGAAGGCCTCTGTGACATACAGAAGCAGAATCTCTTTGTTTCACAAAGAGGACTGGGGCACACAGCCCTCACTGGTCTGACAGAAATTAATGGAAATTCTACACCTAAGCACCTTGGAGGATCTGCAACAATGAGATTAAATGAGTTGCTCAAGGTCATTGCTCAAGGAGTTTTTCAGTGGAAAAGTAGTTCCCTAAATCCACAAGTCTTTTAACTTCATCTCCAAGCTATGTTCTCCTTTCGTTTTTGGATTAAGTAGGCAGAATTAACAGAATACTTTAGGTAATATCCTGCTGAAAGGTGCTGAAACAATATTATCATGGTTCTTTACACCACTCCTTTATATAAGGACTAAGGAGGACAACTCAAAAAACATGCAGTTGTTACACCACTTTATCCTATGGCTGTATATCTGAAGAAGGTAACACTACCTTTTTTGTCTGTATGTCAGTCAGGAACCTCAAGGGTAAAATAAAGCAGAAGACACATCATATCAAGATGAATGCTCAAGTTGGAGAAATGGTTCAGAATTAAGATCTATAGTCCCTAAAAATCCTTCTCATAGAACTGAAAAAATATGAACATGTATCAGCCATAACATGTGCTATCTGCTTGGATAGTACATGTACATTTCTTACTTACAGAAAGAAATCAACTATAGCTTTTGTTTCAAGGAGCCAGAGGAGACCCACAATGAAAAACCATTCACTGTTTAGTTAAGCATCTGAAATTACATTTTTCAAGAAGTCGAAAATTACGCACTGATAGTGTACTGACATTCAGTGAAAAATGGATTTCTCCCATTTTAAGAAATTGTCTTTTTAAAAGCTCTGTTGTAAACTCCATTGTGGAGGCTTAGATTAAGGCCTGAAAGACAGGCTAAGAATATGGAATTGGAGTCTTTACAGAGGTGTTCTCTGTGGCAAATAAATTGTTCCTCCTTTTTTATTCACCTCTTCCTATTTCCCTATTTCCCCATTTCCTTCATCACTCCACCCCAGAGCTGCTATCAACATTCATGGATTTGATCTCCCCAGGCCTCCATAAAATCTGTAATTTTTATCCTTATGATGCTTAAGATGAAAACTGAGTTCCTGAGGGACTGTGTGCCCCATTACTCGTGGATTGTGAGCTGAACTATAAGTAGCACCTGTAGCCACATCCTGACTCCCTATTTTTGTGTGTTAACATGAGTAAAATCTTTGCTTTCTAGAGCAACTTGTAAATTATTTGTTGCGGGGGTTTTTTGTGCTCAAAGGGAATCTTGATTTATGGATGTGCTTTCTGGCACTCTGTAGCAAGAAAAGGATAGCCATCCAAATAATGTCAGATTGTTGATAGACTAGGCATTTGAACTATCAAATTTAAGCAGAAAAATCAGAGATTGAATAGAGTAAAAGCTAACATATACCCCATGAATCTCCAGGGACACAAGGTGAGAGCTGAAGGATCTTGCTTTTAGTAATGATTTTAAGGAATGTTATATTTTTACTGAGCCATCTTTTATATAGTTTGTTCCTCGCAGCCAACTTGCAATTATTGTAATAATTACTTTTTTTTTTTTTTTCCCCTGTATGTTTTGCCCTGTTATGAAGTATTAACCATTTTAATGTCCTGGATTAAAAAATAAAATAAAACAAAGAAAAACAACACCTTGTACCAAAGAGCTAAATATAATTGCATAATAGTACTTTTATAGGGACTTAAACTCTGAACCAAATATTCAATGTTTAAGTGCCTTCATCAGTCCTTACAGAAAACCTGATTTTGTCATTGAAGGATTTTTTAATCATTTAGGTAAAAAAAAAGAGACAACATTATAATATCACACTTTTATAGAACACTTTTAGGATATTGCAGAACACTTTACAAAGGAGCTTAGTAATAATTTTAAAACAAGGAAGTTTAGGTGCTGAGCAGCAAAAAGACATCGGAGACAGGTTTATGAAAAAAAATCATCAGGGCATTTTTGGAGTAGATTAATTTTTATAATTTCAGTTTATTTTCTGTATTATCATGATAGATATGATTATGTGGGGGGTTTTTTATGATTATGTGGGATTAATTTTTATAATTTCAGTTTATTTTCTGTATTATCATGATAGATATGATTATGTGGGTAACTTTTAAAAGCAATTTTGCAGAGTCATAACATGTAAAAGCACTGTGACAACTGAAGCATAAATTAACTTTGTATTTAGTTGGGGTGGATTATACTATAATTGCAGCTCAGATAATGGTTCTCAGACTCGTTTTGGTTGGACAGATGCTGGCAAATAAAGATTCAACTCTGAGTAAAAAGGATTGACAGTATAATTTTGCATAGTATAAGTTTATGCATGCATACTTTCTTATTTAAGAAAAGAAAAAATTATTTTTTAATTGATACAGTTTTTCTTCAAATTATATTCAAACATGTAGAGGTAAAGTAAGTGATAGAATAACTAAAATGTTTTTCCTGTAGAAAATTACAGAATTTAAAGAGTTCACATGTCTCTTTATGTGCTTACATGCCATCTAGTCCATTGAAAAAGCAGAGCTATGACAATTTTTCAGAGACCTTAGAAGCTGTTCCATCAGTTTATCTCAAACAGTAAAAGTAACCTACTGAAAATGCACCAGTCTTCTTCAGCTGCATCCTTCACCTTCATATTCACCATCATTCACACAGCTCACCCATGACACCCCTGAGAAAGTTCTTTTTTAGAAACAGAGCTTCTGGAATCTCTTGCTGCGAGAGTATTTCTTTCTCCATGGTGGTGCTGTGGCAATATACCACAGAGATTCCTGATTAAGAAATATTCTTCCTCATTAGAAAACAAACAAAACAATAATTGTGCAGCATTTGTTTTGGAGAAGTAAACCACCTACATCAGCAGACAATGCATAAATGCCAGTATTCCTATAGATCACCTGAATCCCGTGCTTTGTTCTCATCTCCACTGGTGAAATCTATGGGATTTTCCCAGCTGGCATTTCTGAGCATTCATTTCCAAAATAGCTTTTTTCGCTTTCTATGGCAGAGCCTTGTTATCATAAACCGGAAAAATTCGGACTTGAACAAATGTATAATTAAGAAATAGCAATATGTTTTTAGAATATTTTTGTCTTGTGACACAGAGTCTTTAGAGTGTTCTGCATGAGATATGTCTTAGATAAAAATAACTTAAAAAACAGTAAAGTATCCCAAAAAATAAAAAAAAAAAAAAAAAAAAAAACAAACAAATGAAAATCCCAACTAATAAAAAGAAAAGGTATTTACAAAAACCTCAAACTGGAGGAACTGTGTAATTGTGTAATTATGTACTTGTGAAATGTAGTAAGAATTCAGAAAACATAAGGGAAATCATTAGGGAAATGCATTAGATATGCACAAAATGTTTTATATCCTTAAACACATTATTTTTATAAAACCTGCTGAAGAATGTCTGTTATCAGTTAGCAAATTAACAGATGACTTTTAAATTATCTCCTTGATAATTACTCAGATAATTTATCAACAAATATATTCTATTACTGATATTATTATTGAATAATTTCAGAGTAGTTATCAGTATTTAGTAACACCTGACATGATTTATCATGGCTTTTCATATTGACTAAAAATAATAATTTTTAGTTTTCCTATTCTGTGATCTTGAAGTCAGAAAACAGTTGCACTTTATCTCCTTTTGCAATTAGAATTGTATGTTTTTCCAGGTTTAGTAGCAATTTGATGTTAATGTACAGGACAAACAGAAGAATTGTCAGGATTGGGTCTGCTTTTTTGGTCATTTTTCAGATCCTTTTCTCAAAATCTAACTATGAGCACCAGCTTCAGCTTCAGAGATTGAGGGAAGGAGTTTAACCTTGTCCCAAACCAGTCACTTGGTTAATCGGGAAATAATCAGACCAAAACTGACTAGCTTTCTGAGGAACTCCTGCTCGACTTCCATCTTTTGAGGCTATAATTGAAAAGAAATCTAGTCCATGAAAGGCTTCTTTCTTATTTGGAAGATAATAAATTATGCAAGTTATCTGAATTTTTTCAGATCTTTGTCCTACTGACCGCTATTGGAACTCTTCAGCTCCTTTTCCCACTACTGCTCACCACAGCTTATATGCTTGATTCTCTTATTACCAATTGTAGCAAAGTCTTCCCCTGACTTACTGAGACCTTATCTCATTAGTCACCAGCCTCAGCACAACACTGGTGTGTTTATTGATAAGATTCTTCTACTCTAAGAGCAGAGCAAGCATTCTGGTCCAAAAAGTCTTGGAGGTGGAAGGACTGGATAAAAATTAAATAAAATTATACCAAAATTGACATGGATAGCAACTGACAGATCAGTAATTCCTTTCTTTAGTGCTGTTATTCACTATTTTTGGGGGAAGTGGAAAACCGTCCTTTCCCCAAAGCCATGGAGGAAGAGTGTTACGTTGCTCTATCCAAACCAAGGGATTTGAACACTACTCAGAATTGATAATTTCATTCTATGTGCCCTACTGACGATGGGCACAGGATAATTTAAGTCTTGTGGACCCTAATGGGAAAGAGAGGGGAATTAGGGAATACAGGCAAAAGTCCTGTAGAAAATGCTGACATTTGACAAGTCATTCAGTGAGTGATCTAGCACCTCTCAACTTACAAAGTCAGAATACTTAAATTCTTTAAAAATCACATCAATGTCTCTTTATGTTTATTTATGGCTGTTATCATGACAATAATTAGAAGCATTTACCAGCTGGAAAGCATGTAAAAATTTGAGAGTAAACAATTACTCTTTCATAAATAAAAACAAACCCACAGAGCATTTAATGAGAAACAAAGGGGACTAAATACCTAAAGAGTTGTTATTTACTCTATGCAAAATGGTTTTGGGTTCTGATGTTGAGAGTTTTTTAAATGACAGTAAAAGTGGTAAATGAAGCTAAAATAGATATAATTATTAGTTTTTATAATTTTAAATATAAAAATATTAATAAAATTAATTTACGATAAGTAATTAATACCATAAAGTATGACTTTTGTGTTAATGACAAGACACAAAGAAATAAAGAATTCCAATGGGATAGATTCAAAGCTGAGCTGAATTAAGAGTTGAAGAACTCAAAATTTAGTTGAAAAAAATTTAGGAATTGCACATATCTACAAATAAAAATAAACCTATTTTTAAATACATATAAATGTGTATATATATTAAATATATCTATTAAAATGGGAAGAATTCAATTGCAGGACTGTTCTTTAAAAAGTTTTAAATAAATTTGCATTTATCTTTGTATTATTTGTATGTATCCTTGATATATCAAGACTTTTGAAAGTGGAAAAAAAAATTCCTTCAGCCCCAGGAAAAATCTACACTGGCAATAATTTTTCAGCACCTTTTCTTTGATTTTAATGGTTTGCAACATATGCTCACAAAGCTTTTCTAGATTTTGTGGAAGGTTTCAGTGGGAGAGAGGAATTGTGAATGCTGATCTTGGCCACATTTTTGTTATTGTACTTCGCAGACTATGCATGAAGTGTCATAAGTATTTTGAGTATATGCAGGAAAAAATAGATAGTCTAATCCAAAAATAGATAGTCTAATCCAAAGGATGGTAGTAAAAGGTAATCAGGAATTACTATTTTTCATGAGATTAAAAAAAAAAAGCAAAAATATATAATTTTCAATCCACTCAAAGAACATGGATAAACCCAAACTTAACAAAGAGTTTCAAAACTATTTAATCTTTATTCCTGCTCAGAGAACAGCAGAAAAATTATTTCATAACATGACTGGTTTAATATAAAATTAAAAACAAATTTAAGTGATATGAACAAAATATTCTGACATATCCAAATTATTTACCACTTTTTAAGTAATTGAAAACTAGTCATCATACTGAATCAGTCTCTAAAGCTCTTTCTGACCATAATGATTTCATTAAAATCCCAAATGTAATAGCTTTCAAATTTCCATTCCTAAATGAATTTTACAGATCAAGATAACCATGACAGTAGGATTGGATGGGAGGATATCATCTGGCTCAACGTGTGGAACTGATATACCGTAAAAGAAAATTTGTGAAAAGGAAGATCTGAGGCAGTCATAAACAAGTTTACAGAAAACATCGTAAGCCTGTAGAAAAATAGGGCCTTTGTGCCCTTTGAATAACTATGTAAGACGGCATTTGTGATCAACACAGAAGCTTTCTAAGTTGTCAGCACTGAAAAAATGCTCCAGCATCTCTCCCTTGAGGACTCTGTTCAGAAGACCCCAGAGTCACAGATTTCTACCCCACATCCTCTATGCATGCCAAGAAGCTATGGCTGACATCTGCTCTCACCATTACCTGGCTAATTTCTTGCTCTAACTAATATGCGTTCTTAACTTCCAAAATGTACCTTCTAGAAGAGCAAAGAAGAATTTAGGCAATTTTAGGGAGTACCATACTTAGGGTAGGCATATAAGGCACTGAAAATCATGCACCTGACATATTTTAAGAAAAAAATAAAGTGCATATTTTTATATTAGAAGCACAGTGTAAGAAATGGGATGCTGAATAAAGATAGAAAAATATTGCAAGAAAGACTATCTGAGTTGGTCTTTCTCCAGTATAACTTCAACTTAGAAGCTTGAGGTGAAGGTGCAAGATGACTCCCAAAGAAAGTCTGAACTGTTACTGAAAGCTAGTTTAAGTCCTTCAAAGTATAAAGTTTTGCCCAAATGGATGACAGCTTTCATCATCAACATTGTGTGGAGCATTAGTTGGTATGTAGGATTTTGTGTTCCTGTCAGCTTTAATGACTCAGCTAAATGACTGCTGTATCCTCTGTAAATAATTTTTTCATGTGAGAGAGTTTCAGGTGCTGTTGAGTAGAGCTCTATATATGTCCAGTGTTGCTGCTACAGATATTGGAAAAGAGTAAAAGTGTTCAGCAACATATATAGCTTAAAAGACTTCAGAAACACAGCTTGTTCTAAGCATATCTATTTACACAGTGCAAATACATTATTTTGTAACAAATGTGTGAGCAAGAGTGATACCATCTCCTCTTGTGTGGAAATGGAGACAAACATCTAATTTTTTTTTTTTTAATATATAGAGTTTCATTCCATGTGTTTCCCCACACAAGGATAAAACAGTAAAGCTCAATGACACTTGCTAACTGGAGATAGAAGTGTATTTGAATGATAAACATAATAGGGAAGGATAACCTTCACAGAGATTTAAAAGAACATACAGTATAATTATCCAATTTGACATATGAAAACATGGTTTCAAAAATGATGACTGATTCACATCTAAATAAGAACAAAACAAAACAAAACCCTCTAAACTATAATAAAATTCAAATTCTGTAGAAAATGGCTTTTTGAAGCCATTAGAAAATTTCATGTTGATTTTGAAATTCATGAAAATGCAAAGGAAAGTATCACAGCCATGAATATATTAAATCAGCCAAGTTTTGGGTCATCCTCATGATAGTCACTGAAGAAAATGAATTGCTTCTGAAGGATGGTCTGTGTTCCATGAGGAGTGCTGCACTTGCATCTAATAGATGTGTCCATCATTAAAGTTTGATTGAGTTGAATGCATGGCTGATTATTCCCTCTAGTCACTTGGGAGTTTCCACTAGCAAATAGTTAAAGTGGAAGGAAATATGTCACTGGGTAGCTACAGTGTTGGATTTATTTACTATTGGTTGACCTTGCATTAAGTAATGTGACTTTGCTGAAAGTCAATTAATCCTTATGTTTTAGTTAGGCAAAGTTTTATCTATTTATTTGTAAGTAAAAATATGTGTAGAACATGCAGAACCCATCCATGAGTATATATTTTGGAGTTCCTACTTCAAAGCAAGAAAAATTCAGTAACTATCCTCAAGGGCATAATCAAATTCCCAACATTTGTGGGAGTGTTTCATTATTTTCTTGATCCTCCCTGTAGTCTGGTTATGCAGTGTCTGCAAGTTTCCCAATGTCTGACCTTGAATGCCACATTTGTATGCCACATCAAGAACGTGAGACATACCATATTTGCTTAAATAAACATATGAGAGTTATTTCTATTGTCTTGAAGATTTATCAACATGTGTTCATACATGTACAATTGTATGCGTTTCTCAAAATAAATATCAAATAAAACTTTCATAATTCTGTATTCACTGAATACTACAGAAATTGGCTAATGCTTTATTTCCTTGTTTCCTACAGCATGCATCCTCATTTGTATGTAGATGCTGCTACTTAATTAGTTTACAGATTAGTGATCCGGGTATCTGTGATGTGCAGGTAATATTTATAATTAGAGCCTAATTTGAAATGATATTTATTTTGCTGTCCACATATCACTGGATTAATTCAAAATAGACTGACCTATTTGTAATTTATTCTGGGGATTTTTATTGTCATTTTTTGCCTTTTCAAAGAATTGTATTAGATTGTTTGTGGGAGTACTCTGTTGTGTACTCCAATGGTTTAACAACTACTACAGATACTCTTATTAGAAAGATGGTGTGAAAGACTGAGTACTTTCTATTCAGAACACTGTTTAGGAACTGAATGTTATCTTTCAGTATGCTTTCATATAAACAGAGAAATTTATAATGTATGTGTGAATATTTCTACATTACAAACTTGGGCAAAAGGGAATTGGAGTGGTATCTATCTATCTATCTATCTGTAGTTTCTAGACATTTTTGTTTGAGTGTAAATTATAAACTAGAATGAAAGCATTTTTTCCTTGTGAGAGCTAGAAAATAGTTCCTTCACAAGTGTGGAATTCAAATAAGACATTAAAAAAGAAATAGATGAATACTTATAGGTAGGTTTTATTATTTTGGATGGGACCTTGATTTATTTTCTAATTAAAACATGTTAATATAATCTTAGTTTTATTTCCAAGAATGAATAATATTTATCCTTACTTTTTATGCTAATAGCTAATTGACAACTCTTGTTAGATTAATATTGTATGGTTTTATTTCAATCAATTACAGCGCTATTAAAGAAGAATAACGTTGCTGTGCATGACAAAATTACTTCATTCTGCACCAAGAACTGGCTCAGAAACAGAACAGACAGGTTGTTGGAATAACTGCATCAAATTTCTAAATGAATTGACAGTGCTCAGCAGCTATGATTTTTTTTTTTTCATTCATTTTCCCATCTCTTTTCTCTTACACATTTTAGTTTTTTGTAAGAGGCAGCTCTCAAACCCTTGAATTCTCATTTCTTTACTGAAGTTGTAAGCAATAGAAAATACACCTACAGCTTGGTAACTTCTAGCAGCAGTAAAATTTCTTCTTTTGGTATGTTGGACCTGAATTGAATTTTGGAATCTTTTCATGTTACGAATATTGAAATTTTCTGTGAAATTTAGTGTACAACTGAAAACAAATGATACATGTACAGATGGATCCCTCCCTCTCACCTAGACTGACATTTTAAACAAATATTTAAAAAGAATAAATAATAATTACAAACATAGAAAATAGTCCCTGATTTATTGCAACATCAGTGAAATTAAAGTATAAATAATTGAAACATTTCCAAACACACTATGGCTGACAACCACTTAAAAATATTCTGAATGTTTATGCCACTTCACATATTGCTATGCTCAATTTGTTTAATTTTATGCCATATACAGCTTTATTAAAGATATTGACTTCAAATTGCTGCAGGTTTCCATGATATTTATCTTCTCAAAACTAGCAACCAAATGAAACACACCAATCTGGGTGATAAACACTGCAGAGCAAAAATGAGCCCCTGAGTCCAAAATCTTTGGATGTTGCTCATCTTATTGCAACCTGGCATAAAATCAGAAAATTTAAGATCTCATCTGCTGTTGAAAGACAATCACACTTGGAAATAAATGTTTCACCTAACCTGTAGTATTTAATAATGTCACATTTTGGATGCTGTGGGTTTGGTTTTTTTCTTCTGTGGGTCAGCACACAGCAAATGGAGTTTGCACTTCCAAATCAGCAAAAATAGATTTCCTGGACTGGTTTTCATGAGTACCTCTGCAAGATATCTCCACAAGAGAATCATCAAAATCTATGGATTTTATACACGTGTATACCAAGATATATCACATATCCCTATGAAAAATGAATGAAAACCCCAAAAGATATGATACACCAGTGTAGTCTCACACAGGTAAGCCAGAGCAGATAAAAGTGCCAGTTGGCTCATGTTTGAGCACAATATATAAAAAACCAACATTTCATCTCCCCTCCTTCCACTTCTATCCTCTGCAAAAAACTGCATAGTATGCTCAAAAAAAAAAAAAAAAAAAAAAAGCTTGAGAACCAACATTCAAGCAGTGGGCAATAAATAAAGTTGTATGTAATTAGCCCTCTCTCATACTCTTAGGTCCCAAGTGATTTTTAGTTAAGCAATATTGCAGGGTAAGCAAAATAATTAAACAATCTCAGCACATTGAAATGCAGAATATATACCTTAAAGTAAGAAAGCCTTAGGCAGACAACCTGCCATGTATTTTCATTTTATTTATTTCAAAATGAAAAATATATACTGGGAAAAATGATTTTGTTAATTTTTATTGAGTAAAACCCGACTGAAAACAGAAAGAAGTGCAATAAATAACCACAAACTTTGCTTGGAATCACTCTTGGTAGTGGGACGGCCAATACCTTTTCATGGGACTAGAGGCCACCTTTGCTCTAATTACAGTTTTCTATATGGAATGTTAAACGTCTAAGAGCTCATGAAAAAAAAAAAAAAAAACTTACCTGACATTCTAACATTTTAGTATCTATATCATCCCTAGGCATCTTAAGTTTTATTGTTGCTGAATTCAGAGAGGTTTTTAAGATAAACCATCTCTGTTTTTTTTCCTCTTGGAAAAAAAGGAGGAATTTGCAGTAAATAATGGAGGAATGTGTATACTCCTGTATACTCCTGTTTGGCTTTTATTTGAGTGGGGATGCTCACCAAGGGCACATCCCAGCTCAGGATAGTGCTGAAGTTTGAGAACTGGCTGACTCAGCACTATTGAAAACAGTTTGATCATTCATTCTCAAAGCCATCAATCCTGACACAAATGGACACTGAGATGAGGCATTCAGGCAAGCATGGAAAATGGCACCTTTCCCCTTGTCATAGGTTCTGAGAGTGGGTAACATTTGTAGGTTTGAAAACATATGTCATTCCACTGGGCACAGCCAAACTGCCCTGGAAGTAGGAGTAGAGATGGGTTGGACAAGTTCATTGATCATGGGGGACTCTACCTCCAAAGATTATACTGCTTGGAAGCAATATGCCCACCTGGGTCTCTTCCAGCTTTTGAGCAAGAGGCTGCAAACTGCCACTTTATAGACATAATTAGACGAAGCTTAGTGTCACAGTCTGTCATCCTCTCAAAAAGTACAAAACTTATCTGAGGAAAGCAGTAGACACTGTACTCTAGGGAGCATTCCTGCCCTGCTAGGAAATCCAGCAGTGACTCTTATTTCCATAGCACTCTGAAGTACTTTTGGTAGTGGTTCACCACAGCTATTAAATACATGCATAGCTCCATATCATCCCCCGCTCCCTCCCCTTCCCATTTGTTCATTAGATATTTTCAGAGGAAGAAATTTCAAAGTTCTTATCCAAAGTATATTTGGTTTTGGCTCTTATGTCATGATTTTTGTGCTATTTTTTTCATGAGAAACTATATATTTTTATAATATTATTTTTATACTAAAGTGATTTTGGAACTTAATCTATTTGAGGTCATACTGAATACATATTTGGAGGGGGGGGCACGTGACTGAGCATGGGAAAAAGAGCTTGCAAACAGTCACAGCTACAAGGAAACTAAGCAAACATAATTTCTGCTAAAGAAACTGCTAAAGGATGGAGTGTCTGGGAGTTTATATCTAAGTTTAAAGATGGACACTTGTGTATCTGTGTGAAACAGAGACAATACAATACTCAACACGACTTGCCAAGTGACCTCAAATATCTGAAACGAGAAGACAATAAAGAAACAGTGTCAGCATGCTAGAGAGCAAGATGAACACTGAGAGGCAGAGAAAGGAAAGAGTACCTGGAAGATGTCAGGTTGAGAGCCAGCTCTCTTGCAATCGATGTGATGATTCTCTGAGACTATAAATCAAAACTTCACCATAATCAAAGCACTAGAGAAAAATAAATAAAGGGGAAAACACTAAAATGAAATTTCTGTGAATACCCAAAGCCGCACAAACCCTACACCAGCAAAATCTCTTACATTAGGGAGGTGCAATTTAGCAAAATCGGCTCCTTATATTTATGAATACTCGATCACACATCAAGTAATTCCTGAAAACAGCAAAAGAAAAAAATATCTGTTATTGTACTTATTTTTTTCCCATTTAGAGTATAAATTTGTGGAAACATTTTTAGTTTCTTATCTTTTGAAAAGCCCCATCAAATTTAATAAATTTATAACCTTATCTTTTACAGCTTCACTGGTTTTCTATCTGAAAAGCACTAGAGAAAGTAGAGAAGTAAGGCAGTACATTCGAACAGCTGCTCCATTAGAAGCACCTAGATATTTTCTCTGCCCACAACCTTACCAGCTTGTAAGAAGCCTAATTGCTGGGAAACACAGATTGTCTATACTATGAGAGACACTATCTGCATTTGCAGTGCAAACCTTTAACTGAATTGAACTATAACTATTTTTTTTTTTTTTTGGTGTAGGTCATATCATGGACCAGGAAAAGGCTTAGGATTATTGTACCATTTTCTGCAATATGTTTTAGAACTTCATTTAAATGAAGGATGTGCATAAATTCATGGAAGATTGTAGAACTTTACCTAGATCAAAGTATTGACTTTTACCTCATAATAGTAGTTAGATGAAATGTTCCTGCGTGTTTCTATATAGCTGATGATTCTACCACACTGCAGTTCTTTACCATTTCTACTTTCAATTTACCTGAGGTTAGTGATGAAATTCCTCCCTCCTTCTGGTATGCATGACTACAAATGTGGCAAATTAAGAAATCCATGGAAATAAGAACTAAAAAAATATTCTGAAAATAAAGACAAATAAGAAAAAAGAGAAAACACAATAATCACATGGGGGAAAATGTGTTAACGCTTCTGTTTACTCATTTTCTCTTTATTTCCTATCTAGATTTTGACAGGAAGTGGTTAGTTGAAGAAATGTAGAAAAGATTGACAGGAAATATTGCTAGGAGAAAAGCCGAGGAAAGAGTACGGGATTGCAAAAAGCATCAGGCTACACAGGCAGAAACAGCTCGTGCAGAGGATTTTCAGTCAGACTGGCAGTCAGCAGTGAGGAGGAAATAAATACTCAAGTGACAGTTCCACTTTCAGACCACGTGTATATCACTAAAAACCCTTCCCCCCTCTCCTACTTGCCTTCCCCTGCTGGCCCCAGAAGCTCTTCACCTTGGAAACAGAGGAAAAGATATCTTCCTGGATCAGGTGTCCTGAAAATAGATCAGAGAGCAGTGAATATTCTGTCTTCTGCTTCTTATGTTCACAGACGTGTGAAGGGAGAACACTATTACACACCTTTGCACCAAGGACAAGACAGGAATAAAGGTGGAAGCCATGTCTTTGCCTCTTTTATATCTCACGTGTCAGTCTGGATCTCTTCTTTTTAGATTTCTCATTTCACTGACGGCCACATTTTCCGAAGAAAAAATTATCACATTTCTTTAATCCAATGCTATTTGGCCATATCAATATTTACATTCATATTTGCATAAGAATATGCCATATATATAAAGATCATAAAGACATTTCCACAAAAAGAATACCTCAAGTTATCAAAAAAGTAAGGTGAGGATGATTAAATACTTACATAGTAAGAGGATTAATAAGTACATTGAGAAAGGAAGAAAAATCATTGAGGAAGTATGTCAAAGTACCGGTTGGAAGGTAACCTTCCCTAACTTACAAACAACTTGCCTAAAGTGTGATAAAACTTGAATATCACCTGAGTGTTAGATTTTTGATAAAATATATACAGTATGTTCTGTCCTATGCCATAAAATCTAATTTGAGAGAATTTGAGAGGATGCTTGTTACAATAGGAAAATTTTTAAACTGCTCTTTAAGTTCCTACTGGCAAAGGTTAGTGAGTTTTTCTGTGGGTATTTCTCATTTGAAAAATATCTTTCAAACAGGTGAAAATTTCAACCAACAATCATGTTGTGAAAAAAAAAATCCATAAAATGTGAAAATTAAATTAGACATTGAGAAAATTCTTTGAAGACCAAGGTCAATTAGTGAGTGACATAAGGGAAATGGCTGATGTAGAGTCACTGAAGATATTTAAGGCTATTCTAGTAATACATAGGACTAATTAAATATCACTGATTGCTTTCAAGGTGTTGTACAGACATGAACTAATTAATCTGTTCCATCAGAGACAGGAAAGGAAGTATTGCAAATTATAGCACCACCTGCCACAGCTTCTGGTAAAAGGTAGAAAAACCCCTTGTTTTCAACAATTGTCCTATGTTGGGCTTTCTGTTTTTTTTAACTAAATGCACATGCATGTGTATATATTCAAACTGAAATAACTGAAGACATGTAAAACTAAATGGGAAAAAAATTATGTATAAAAGTCTGATTTTTGAAGGACACTAAACATGAATTTGGATCACTGAACAATGCTACTATTCCAGTTTTTATGATCCATTAGGGTCAATAGTGTTCATAATTAAAATACTCAATCCTGATTAATAATGTTTCTTTATGCTACATCTCATCATATACTGAGCAGTGGAGCTCTAAAAGCTGGGTAGTAATTTTTTATCCTGCATTGATTTGTGTATCAAATATATTCTTAGTTTGTCTTACTGCAGTCAAGATCCCTCTTTGGTCCAGTTGCAGAAACAAATCAAGGATGTTTTAGTGAAGACAATAATTCAAGAAAAAACAGCAGATGAATATACTCAGAAACAACATATTGTTCTTATGTTTGGCTGTAACATAAGCATATCCTAAATTTTCAGCATTGAAACAAAAATAAATTATTTACATGTTGCTTCAGGAACTACTGACATGCAGTAGATGAAGTGTTCAGCAGCAGTATTTGACTGACATTTGTCTTCTTTGAAATATCAGAAAGAAGAGAACTCAGAGAGTTGAAAAGTGATGCACATGTCGTAGAGTCAAAGACAGTGATGACATCTAGGAAAAGTGGTGAGAAGAGAATTTAGCATTGAACTTGACAAGGATAGTTTTTATTACTTTTATGCATGGAAGGAGTATGTTGTTAAGTTTTTTTCATTAAATCATTTGCAAAAAGAAATGGTCCCATCTTTCTTTAAAGAAGACTTGTGAACCTTGTCTGAAACTTGAGCCAGAGAGTGTTATAAACACACACATTATTGGGGTAGGTAACTAGTGGATTTTCCAGACAGTGAAGTATAAGCAAATCTTCATTAGTTATTGTTTAAACTCTAGATTTCTTATAGAAAAAGTCAAACGACCTCTAAAATATTTGCAATAATTTGAGAGAAATTACCTGGATTTGTATATGACAACATTTCAAACTGTCAGCAAGTATTAATTTAAGAATACTGTGTCCAGATTTTCTTAGCTTTTTTAGGAAGCATAATGCTTTTAATGTCAGATTTCTGGTCTTTAAATTAACCTTAAAGACAGATTAATAAGGCTGCATTAGAGCTGGGATGTGGTTTTAATTATGGAGACACTTGTCCCTTTAGTCTTTCAAGTTTTGAACAAGGTTTAGTTCTGAGTTTTGAACATACAGAGAAAAGATGGTATCACACTTCATTTATACTTCATTTTATAGTGATGCCACTTTTTCTCCTGAATTGAACCACCTTGAATGTAATGAAGGAAGATTACAGAAAATAATATTTCATTATTTATTATAGAGAGTTGTGAAATTTATAAAATTTATATTTTTGCACAAATAATATTACTGTAAAATTAGCTAGTGACCAAATTAGTGTAAACCTGGGGAAGTCTCAGAGCAGGTAAAATGAGGATTCATACTATCATTTTCTACCTAAAAATATCTGAAAATAATAAGAGGGGAAAAAAAATTTACCTATTGCAAAATAAACCCACTGCTCTTATTGCTCCAAGGCATAAGCAAGGCCAAGACTTAAGAAGGAGTCAAGTTACATTATTTTGGATGAAAAAGTGAGGGCTATAAATCTTCATGCATTCAGATATAAGCTAAGAACTATCTAATATGAATTCAGAAGAAATTTTTCCTTTAGGCAGATTTTTCAATAGAGATTTTAGTATCTTTTTCTGATGTATTCAATCCTGACTATTGAAGATGAAATAAATAGAGAGAGCCTTGATTCATTATAGCAGTTTCTACATATTTACATGTACTTAAAGACCATTTTGGCCTTGGCAGTTCAGTCAGACTGGAGGCATTTCAAAATTGGTACTGATGACTACACCTTCAGCTTTTCAAACTGAAAAAAAAAAAAAAAAATTCTTATATTCACATTATATGTAGGTCAAATTTTAAAATATATGAACAAACACACTGACTTCATTCTATCCTTATTTTTTTCATATTCTGGATGCATTGCTGCCTGAGTGCTTTAGACATAGCATAGGCAGAGGTAAATTATGCCCATCATTTGATTTACTGTAGCTGACTAAACATCTTACCCTAGAAAACCTTAGAATAATGGCAGATCATGGATCTGTCAAAACAGACCTGCAATACATGTGAAAATCTGTGCCATGGAAGATGCCTTATTCAAAATGTTTTCATTGCCAGAGTGTCATAGCTCAAACTTAACCAGATAAATCATATTTTATTTGTTTCAAATGTGAAGTCAACAGTTATCTGGAATAATGTAGAGGTTAAAATAAATATTATACCAGTTGTTCATACTGCTCTGCTATGTACAAGTACTATTTTTGAAGTAAGGAAATCCTAATTCCAAAGTCATGTCAGTCAAACCCTTTTCAGTCAGAGTATAGCTTGATAAAAACAAAAAACTACAAACAGCAATAAAATATCAACCAAAGAAAACACACAAAAATCAAGAAAATCACTTCCTTTAGCCTAAATAATTAATATTCACATTCAAAGTTATCTACAGGTAGGGGTTAATTGTTAATACAGGCTTTGAAGCAGCTTGGATGAAGACAGGTCAATGAAGAATTAAAGCAAAAACTGCAGGTGATATTTAAAATTCTGTGGAGACCAAGAATGCCTTTCTATTGTGAGAAAGAATAGGACTATGCATCCACTAAAATAAATAAAAGGCTCTCTCTCCATAAAGGATAACAAACTTTTGCAGAGGATCCTAGGCTCAAATGTAAAATCCCTGCATTGCCAGATTTTCAGGGAGATTCAAGGACTTTTTTTTCTGTACTTGAAGGCTTACGTTAATCCAGTCAGTAAAGCCAGTAATTTATTGAGCGCACAAGGATGGCAGTCATTTGGGTCATCTGTGTTTACTTTGCTTTTGTAAACTACATTTAATGGAGAGTGATCTCCTGTGACAGGAATTGTGTCTCACCATAAGAAGTGTGCCATGAAAATCCTCCAGTTTCTTCTGCACAGGGTAAGGGTCCCCCTGTCTTACTACAGATTTATTTTATGTTTATGCTCCATCAAATGCAGTCAAAGATCACAACACCTGAATAATGCAAAACTCTGAAAGGCGGATTTTGGAAAAAATAACAAAATGTCACCAGTGACTGGAAGATAGAGGAGGAGAAATAGAAGAAGAAAGAGAAGCCTGATTTGGAGATGCTTGAAGATTTGATTTAGTAATCAAAAGTTACCAGCAGTGCTCTAAAAGTTAAAGCTCAACATTTATATTTGTTATTTCACTTGGTATTGGAGAATAAACCAAGAGTAATCCTTCTGCAAATAAACTACTTCAAAGACAAAATTCCCAATTTCCCAAATGATAATTACTAATGATTTTAGATGTAGAAGATAACCTAACAAACCAACCAGCAGATTTAAGTATTGAGGATTTTTTGAAAATAGTGTATATTTTCAATACATTGTAGTAATACTTAGATTTTATACACAGAGGAGGAGACATAATAATAAGTAAATATCAAATTCATTTGCCTATAATGAGATCTTAATGCTAAAAACAGCTCATAAAGTCACTGCCTTAAAACCCCCTAATGTTTAGCATGCATGTTTGCAACTTAACATTAATTAATAATTTTCTTGGACTAGACTATTTGGAAGACTTTTATGTAGCAACAGAAAAGCATAAATGAGAACACCCTGCCTTTTGAGAGTTATTTGATTTTACAGAATTTGTGGAATGTTGCCCCTCACTAAACCACAAAGACTAAAATAAAATAGAGGGAAGAATTTCTAGACCCAGAATAAATCTGTTTTGTCTTGGGTTGTTTTTTTTTTTGTTTTTTTTTTTTAAGCTTTTCTTGTCCAAAAAGTCCTATGCCACATGCATCTACTTAGCTTTCATCACACAGAATACATGGAAGTGATTTGGTGGTGATGGATGAGTGACTTAAATTCTGCTCTCAGAAATGAATGGTTCCATTCCCCAGCCTAGAATATGATGGAAGAAGGCATTTTCACCAATATTGTTGTTTTTGTGACTGGGGTGAGAGTGTATCCGGCAAGATCCAAAGGTTGTATGTCAATTTGAATATAAGAAAGCTGGAATTCTGTTCAGCTGCTTAAGGTACTCCCTTAAGGACACAATAGGTGTTGAGGACTGGATAGAAAATACAACAAGTACTTTCCTGTGACATTACTTTTGGCATCATAGAGGAATGATGTGTAAGACAAAGGTGGAAAAGGTGATTAAAAACATGCTGATAGCACAGCTTCCATTGTCTAACCTCTGGTAGAGCAAGGAGCTTTTCTTCCCAGAAGAGATGACACAAACATGCAGTACACTTACTTGTGTTTAGACACTAAATAATTCAACACCTGAAAGCTTCTATACTTTATGTTATGCATGCTTGCTTCAATGAAACCCAAAGCTATGTATTGTTGCAGAGTGTGAATATATTCTAACAAAAGTTTGACATTATATTCAAAGAAAGAGCATTTTTAACTTAAGTAATAAAAAGCTGTACTTGCTTTAAGAGAAGTTTATAAGACATTAAGATTTACAGAACTAAAACTAAACCCAAACTCTCCTATGAGGACATTATACTGAGCTTTCTGCTTTATATCTTTAGCTTTATTTTTTACAGTCAGCATGATATCAAGAAGTTCTTCATACCTTCAGCCTCTAAGAAAGATGGATTTTATTTGCATCCTGAAGTAATAAAAGATTTGGAATGTCTTCTATGAGATTTTGTATATTTTGAATAAGGTTGAGAGTGGAAAATGTGTTTCCATTTCTAAGTATCCCAGAATAGAATCCAGCCACTTAGGTGACTAAAAATAACGATTGTAAAATTGTTATAAAAGCCTGAATCAGGTTTAGTTTGCAGTTTTAAATGCAATTCACTCTGTTTATTTAATGTGCAACAACATGAAAGCCATTAAACCTCCAGCTTAAGCTTACTTGAATTGAATGCCACTGCTAGGGATTTCTTTGAAAAACATCCAATAAATAGTTTGAAATTGCCCTTATAAGAAGATCTTAAACATAAATTTTTCTGTATAATTCTAATTTTAGGTTTTTTCCTCTCTGTCCATTACAGATGCAAGTATTTACAAAGGTAGGGCTATTACAAGGATTCAACTATTACCACACAGCAGCAAGAAACTAGACTCTGTGAGTGGGTACTGTCAAGCTGATGCCACAGACTATACATTCTGCTGGAAGGCATAGAATTTTTCAATATGAAAACAAGGGAAGGAAGAAAACTTGTTCCTCGTTTTAGCAGTGCATTTTTATTGTATATACTGTCTCAGTGACTTTAAACGAAAGGAAATAGAACTCCATTAATTTCAGAGATTTAATAAAATTCAATTTGATAATGAATAAAAAAATCTTGTGCAGATTGCTTTTCTCCTCCTCCTTTCTTAGCGCTTTTCCTGAAGATGAATCATATTTTTGGCACACTGGTAGGACACTTGCCTTTATATCTTACTTTTGCAGATCACTGATCTGCTGTTTTGGCAGATTTTAGCAAACCATATGAAGTCAGTTTTTCTTGGTATTTCAAATTAAAGATCCCCATTATTATGCCCTCTTTAATGCTATTTTTTAATTATTATTGTTTTTTAGATCTTGGATTTTTTTTTTTCATTTTCTAGGGATTGTGCATGATATTCCATATCTTGCTTCTAGCTAACCTTTGAAGGCAAGCTGACTTACAGCGATAGCCTTTCTCCTGCCTCAAAATTCCGTGTTGGATTAAATGTTCAGAATTGCGCTTTTACCGCCATCTAGTGCCAGAATCAAAATGAAAAGTTTAAAATAATCATTTATCTTGGGGCTTGGAAGACGGTCAGTATTGGCTATAAGAGAGACTGTTCTAGTTTCTGGGTGAATAAAGTACTGTAAAGATTTAGTAATACATGAAATTCTAATGATATGTGAGATTTTATGAGATGCTAAGAAGGTAGGCCAACATGTTCTAAACAGATAAATGCTCAACCTAGCACCATGCACTATGCTTGCCCACACACAACTATCACATTTAATTTGATATCTGCTATTAAACTGACTGCACAAGGAAAATGCGCTGCATTTTTTCACGTGGCATTTAAATGTGAGTGCACTTGCCTACTTGTACTTGTTCTGGCTGTGAAAGAACTAATTTTTTCATAGTTGCTATTATGGTGCTTTGCTTTGTCTTTGTAATGAGAATAGTATGGAAAAAGTAAGGATGTTTCAGTTATTGCCTGTCAGTGTTTACATAGAGTCAAGGACTTTTCTGATTCTCAGACTGGCCTTCCAGCAAGGAGGCTGGAGGTGCATAAGGAGGGGACAGCCAGGATAGCTGACTGCAACCAGAGGGAAATTCCATACCATATGGCAATAAAAGCTGTGGAAAAGAAGGAGGAAGGAGAGGACATTTAGAGAGATGGCATTTCTTTGCCCAAGTCGCCATGATGTGTAAGGGAGCCTGGCTTTCCTGGGGATGGCTGAACAGCTGCCTTTCAATGGGAAGAGGTGAATTAATTCCTTGTGTTTGCTTCCACACACGGCTTTTACTGGACTTATTAAGCTGTCTTTGTCTCAGTCCAACAGTTTTATTGCTTTTACCCTTATAATTTTCTTCTCCATCCCATGGATGGAGTGAGTGAGCATCTGTCTGGGGTATCACTGTTAAATCATATTAATTTGTAAACACAGAATAAAACCCCATACAAACTAAGAAAAATATTATATGAATGAGTTGGAGTTGTTAGTTAAAAAACACCAGGCAGTCTCACAGTGGCACACTGCATGTAGTCTCAGAATAGAAAACAGGAAAGAGTAAGAAGAAAGTGCAATTCAAGAATTAAAATAGTAAAAGCATCTGTCTTTACTGTAATGTCTGGGCTTAAACTGTTGTTAAGCAAAATCTTATATTGATGAATACAGTGCAAAAATTGTTTTACCTGTTTTTCTCCTTTTGACCTCTCAATATAAGGAAAATTGACAGAAATTTGATAAACACATTGAGAAATCTCTTTCTCATATCTCCAAAATATTACAGAATCATAGATTCAGCTAGGTTGGAAAAGACCTTTGAGATCATTGAGTCCAACCCATGAACCAACACCATCTTGTCAACCAGAACATATAGTGCCACATCCAGTCTTAAACACCTCCAGGTATTGCAGCCTGTATTTATTTCATTTAATTGGTTTATTGTTAAAGTTTTAATGTTAATGGTTTGTTCTTATGTTCCCCCATGTTCTCCCTGGCTTGGTTTATTCCTGAAGTTGTATCCTCCCCTAAGTTTCCTTGTGCGGCATTTCCCCACCCTTTTTTCCAGCTCCTTCCCTGTCAATCACTGTTACCCTGCCCTTTGTTCTGGCACCTTCCATGTCACTCCAACACTGAACCAATCCTTTCAGCGCACCTCCCCCTGGGTGTTCCTGGGTGTTTCCTAAACCTCGATGCTCCATTGGATCATGTGTTCTGCCCTCTGCTCCCACTTGCCCCATCTGGCCCCAAAGAAATGCTGTAACCCCTTCACTCTGCCCCTGCTGATCCTCACTGCCTTGTGTTTGGTACCCACCCCTTGCTCTGGTGCTGTATACAATCCCGGGCACAGCTGTGCTCAGGATTCTTTTGTTCCCGACCCCTTCAAACTTAGTAAATCTCCTGTTGGCACCTCATCACCAAAGAGCCTTCTCCTTGTCCTTTCCCCACCCCCTGACTGTGTTGAGAGCCCTTCCACTGCCGAGCAAGTGGCTCTAAAGGTTCAGCTGCTGGCACAAACCCCACGCCGCAGTTATTCCCCACACCTGGCTCAACACCAGTGTCCTTCCAGCTAGCCCAGGCTCCGGTGGGCTGCGTTATCCAGGGACAGTAACTCCACCACCTCCCTTGGCAGTCCATTCCAATGCTCTTGGAAAACTTCTGTGAAATCACCCTTTCTGTGAAAAACTTCTTTCTGAAATCCAGCCTGAAGCACCCTTGGCACAGCTTAAGGCTCTGTCCTCTTGTCTTGTCACTGGTTGCCTGGAGAAAGAGATTTACCCTCACCTGGCTACACCCTTATTTCAGGGAGTTGTAGAGTGATAACGTCTCCTCTGAGCCTCTTCTCCAGGCTAAACACCCCCAGCTCCCTCAGCTGTTCCTCACAGGGTTTGTGTTCCCAGCCCCTCACCAGCCTCGTTGCCTCCTCTGGATGCGCTCCAGTGTCTCAGTGTCCTTCCCAAACTGAGGGGCCCAGAACTGGACACAGCACTCAAGGTGTGGCCTCACCAGTGCCCAGTACAGGGGCAGAATGACCTCCCTGCTCCTGCTGGCCACACCATTCCTGATCCAGGCCAGGATGCCTTTGGCCTTCTTGTGCGCCAGGGCACAGAGCTGGCTTGTGTTCAGCCAGCTGTCATCAGCACCCCCAGGTCCCTTTCTGCCTGAGCACTGTCCGGCCACACCAACCCCAGCCTGTAACACTGCAGGGGGTTATTGTGGCCAAAATGCAGAGCCTAGCTTTTGGCATTGTTAAACCTCATATTGTTGGATTTGGTCCATCTATCAAACCTGCCCAGAACCCTCTGCAGAGTCCACCTACCCTTCAGCAGATCAACTCTCCCCCCAATTTGGTGTTATCTGCAAATTTGCAGATATGCATGTTAGTCTGTTGCAGATGGTTCACCTCTGAAACACAGATTTTAGTGTTCCTTACTTTATTTTTTATTTTTTAGCTTTCTAGCTTTTAGTATTAGATAACATACTGAGAGTAGTTCAGTGTGGACAGCCAAATCTCTATAGGGGTCATACTAATGTTAAATCATATTGTGCTATAAAAATGCAACATTCTGCCAAATTTCTATCAGTACTATTGATAGAAACATAATTTAATCTCACTGATGTGTCAAGTGTATAATAGTCATAGTACAGGCAATTTTGATGTCAGCAGGTATGGTATTAACAGTGGTGGTGTATCAGTTGGCTATAAAATTTGTTTTTAAATTGCAAACGGACAGCTTAAGGAAACTGTGAGGGCTGTCCACCTAGCAATCTAGAAAAAGTTCACAAAAGTGCAATAGTTAACTTGGAGAAACGTTGCATAAAAAGCTTCTGACTATTCTGAGAATACTACTGCTGGCATGAATAGATAAGGTGACAAAATTTAAGAACATGGGTTTATTTTGTATTCCCTAGTCCTACACAGTATATACTTTATTAAGCATTTTCCAAAGGTAGTTGAGAAATATATTAAAAAAAAAAAAAAAAAATGTCTGGAAGCCCAAAAGAACTAAGACAAATTTTCTGGGTTTAGCTGAACAGTAGTTTTTTCTGAAAAGGTATGTCTTCTTGCTATATAAGATACTGTCTTTATATTACCTTATATTACTGAAAAGAATTTCAGAATAACTCATGCTTGATGAAGAACTTCTCAACTGACATTTGATTTCTTAGTTTTTAAAAAGTAGAAAAAAATAGAAAAAAAGGGGGAAAAGTATTGCTAGCCAAAGGCAGACAGATTTACATTTTTATCACTTTTTAAAGTATTAGTTTGGAACAGCTTGGTCCTGTAGAACATTTTGTTTTCAAGCTTATACTTGTAATAAAACACTCACCAAATAATTGATTAAATATGTCTATTAAAATGTACACATTAACATCATATTTCCCTAGTGATTTGGTTCTGGAATTAGCTCACAGATAAAGCTGAAAATAATTAATTCATTTGAATATAAAGCATGTAATAATGGATAATGTTTGCAATTCAGTCTTGGATGACTTTTTACTACACTTAAATTTCTTTCACAGAACAGTAATGTTTTTAGTTAAGTTTAACATGTAAAATAAATGTACTGCTTTCTCTCATTTCCCCAAGCATCTTTGCATTGTCTTCCAAACTTTCACTAGGAGGGGATGCCACTAGACACAACAGGAACAGCCAATTCTTTTAGACAAATTACAGTAATCATCATTGTAGCTGGAACCTTTGCTCATATCCCATAGGACTCAAGGGAAGGAATTATGGGACACAAAAGCCCTGAGAATTGCAAACAGGGAAGTGCAGAATTTTGAGAAGGCATCTTCTTTTGTAGGAAGCTCTATAAGAAAATCATTTGCTCAGGGCTGGGGGAATGGACACAACTGAGTAAAATGTGTGTCTATTTTGAAACACAAGCCTAGCTTGGCACCAGAACAGTGGAATCAGATAATTAAGTGTAAATCTCCTTTGCTGTTCCTTCCCTGGATTGTTGTGCTTCTCCTACATTGCGGCGAAGTTAATATGAAAAGAGAATATTAGGCAGTCAAGGGAGATCAGGTATGGAGTAGAATAGACTTTTAGAGGATAAAGTTTATTTTAAAATTAACCTCTTAGTTTACAAGATGTGCTTTTCTCCATTTCCGCAGTTGTATCCCCATTCATTTAGTCAAAAAGATCAACAGTTGAAAAATGCGTTATTCCTGACTGACTGCCTTCTTCCCCCGGTGAATGGTTTAACAAGAGAGCAGGTGGCCCTTCACTGATTTTGTGTTTGGTTGAGGTTTTTTGTTGTTTTGTTTCTTTTGTTTTGGTTTTTTTTTTTTTTTTTGGGGGGGGGGAGGCAGAATTTGGTTGGGGTTTTGGTTTTGGGGTATTTTTGTGGATATTTAAAACACAACTTGAAGATTTCAGTTCTCGCGACATAAGCAATTTAAGTAAAATTGTCAACACATGCACTAGACTGTCACCATGAGTAAATATAGATACTACAATTGCACTGCACAGGCGTATTAAAGATGTGGGTATGTTTCCACGCAGTGTTTCACTTCAAACTTTAGTCTACTAAAAATAATCCTAATCTCACTAAGAGATTACATCTGGTGAAAATTGACCAGGTGTGATGTTACTTCCTGTGAAACAGCATACATATTAGCTGCTATGAAGAAATACAAAGATAACTTAAACCTCCCTCTTTTCTTATGTCCTGCAAAAATACATTGTGACTCATAGGAATTAGTTTCTTTGTATGTGTATTTTGGTTTTAAACTAGGCTTGATGAATAATGACAGATTAGCAAAGTTTTCAGTCAAATACTTCTAAAGTATTGAATACTCCTGAAGCTTGGGAAATGATAACTTTCTATGATGATAGAAGGAAGCACTGTTGGTTTTCCTGATTTGAACTCTGCATATTGACTTATAAGAAGATATTACAACTGTGTCCATTACTCAACTTCTCACACATTCTGGGAAAAGTTTTAATCCTGAACAACTGAAAGTTCTTTGGACAAGCTGACATAACCAAAGACTAAAATAAAAAAGACAGGGTGATTTTCTGTCCTAGACTCCTCATTTCTTGTTACAGTATCATCAAAACACTATACATAATGCTTCCATCATCTAATTCTTTTTTCCTCATAATTGCTGTGAAATAACAAACAGCAACTCATATAATTGTAAATAAAGGTCGTTTGCAGAAATCAATAGATTTAATTTCATTCCAAAAGAAAAAACAAAATAACAATAAATAAAAGAAATAATACTAACTTTGAAAACCAAGTGAATTCTCCAGGTAGTTGATCAAAAAGAAAAAGCTTAAAGAACATTCTTTGGCTATGTGCTTTCTTTGTATGTTGTTTTTCTCATAATATTTAATCAATACTCCAAGTACTTTTTTGTTTGAATTAAAAGCCTTCTGACTGAAATATCTGAATACACTGGTGTGTGTCATAGCCTGCTGTACTATGGTTTTGTCCTCTGCTGGTTCTTTCAGGTCATATGAAAGCCAATTCATGCTAAACTGAAATCAATAAACTTAAAATGGACAAATCTGCCTTTAAGCAAATGCCAATATTAATTTCTAGTTAAAGCTAAAATATTAGCAAATATGATCCTCCTACTAGGAAATCAAATTTTGCCTTTTAACCCTGTTTAAATTCTAATTTAATTCAATGTAGACATTAAAAACCCTAGAAACACCAATTTACATTTTAATTAAGGAATAATTTCTAAATGCTTGAGAAATCAGCAATATCAAAGCAAAATTCCTTCTCAGGTGAATTTAAAATATTTGTCTGTCTCACTGCTATTTACTTTTTATCCCCCAGATTTAAGGTTTGTCAGTTCTCCATTTCTGTGCTGTGTGTTGGTTTTGAGGTGGTTAGTCTATCTGTTTCCATCAGGAAGACAAGCAAGAAGTCAGAGGGAGGAGAACAGTAAATTATCCTGGTAATATTTTATTACTGGGCTATAATAGCTCTCCAAACCTAACTATCTAGGAAGGGGTTGTGTGAATATTGAAGGACTTTGTAATAATACATTAAGAAAAAGAGTATGTGAATTGTAGTATTTTACTGGTACTCACCTGTAATCAGCATCTGATTTTTGACATTTTCACCATTGTAATATAATTTTACGGTGTGTGGCTGATGTAGAGCATGACATAGCTTTCACAGAATACACAACTTGGCAAACAGATTAATTTGCAAGAAATTGAGGGCACAAAGTTGAGAAATGGACAAGTTTCTAAAGTGATTGCATGACAAAGTGTTCAAATCCTCATGAATATTAGTTAATTTTTCTACAGTATACTTGCATACTGGCTATCATAGCCTGTGAATGATACTACTTTTTTTTTTTTTCAGGTTCTAACTAGTCTTTTTGTTTTTAATCTAGTGGTACATCTTTTTAGCAATTAGAGCATTTTCATTTCCTTTCCATGACTGCACAATGGCCTGTAGGATACGACAGAATCTAAGTCCTTAGTATTTTTCATACTAGGCAGGCAACAACAAATTCTTGTAAGAGCGCTGCCATAACAACAGGTACCAGAACTAAATCTACTCTGAACTGCATTTTCTTTCCAATTCAGTACTGTAACTTCACCACCTGCAATAGTTTATCTAGTACTGACAGAGTTATTGGTTTCTACTTTCTGACTTATAAAGGAAGTTCAGATAAGGGCATTTATGCTTCCATTACAGTTTTATACTTACGGTTATATCACTTAAGTCTTTTTCTCAATTGAATGGATATAGGTTTTAAAATTCAGGTGTAACTAGTAGTACTCAGTTTTTCAATGAATCAGGACTAAAATTCCTCCTACTGGGCTGCCTGATTTACATCTCCAGTCATTGTTAGATGAGTAATTCTGCAATCTTGACTATTCTGTGGAAGCCTTTCTAACTCATCAGGCTACCAGGTACTAATTAACATCAGAGAGATGTTAAAAGCTTTTGCATATGATTTTTAACACTGAACTTCTGAAAGAAGAGAGATTTTTAAGGTAGGCTGTATCCAGTAAAATGGTGAGATGTTTATATCCAAGAAATTTCCTAATGAATGCGCTAAAAGAACTCTCCTACTGTTTAAACATAAGCCACAGTTACCCCACACAATTTTTCACAGTGCTGAGACATTGGGAGTGTAAAGTAGACAAGGACCAGTTCAAGTTCAGAACATAAAAATACTGGCCTAGAAGCAGCACTCCTTTTCTTATAGGAAAAAAATAAATAATAAATTCATGAGATGCATTAATTTCTCTTGTTGCACTAAATAAAATGTAATAAAAAGAAAATAGTCTATAATGAAAAAAGAAGAACAAATAAAATTTGCATCCTGGTGCCAAGAATTCTTTTCCCTATTGGTAGGAGATGAAAAGTGGAATATTTCAGACTGTAATTATGACTAGCTGGACGAATGGTATACATCTGGGCAAAGTTAATGTCCACAGCATCCTTATGAAATGCCTCCCATGAATAGCAATTCTACAGAATTCCTAAGAAAATGTTGGACTTTTTAATTTTTTTTTGTCATCTTATCATCTTCTATCACAGAGAGAGTGGATTTCCTAGTATAGATTATTTTCAGGTTCTTCAATAAAACCTACACCAAAACTCCTTGTCCTTGGAATAATTTTAAAACACTACATGTAAGGATCTATTGACTCCATTCCTGCTTTATACTGTTGATCAAACTATTCCCAATAAGGACATGGTGACCATAGATGAGAACTGAATATTATATTCCTTCTTATCCAGAGAGGATTGACTCAAGTACACTGTAAATTTAGTCAATGTGAAAGGTGGAGTCTCATGGAAGTTAATGGAGCTGTGCCATCTTCTATCAGCTGTAGATTTAACTAATGATTTCCTTGTCTGTTTTTGGCTGGGATGTCCAGCATTGCCTGGAGACAGCCTACCTCAGAGATGCCTCACCAGACTCTAGTGATACCTAAATTATAATAAAATGGCTGTACACATACATAATCTAGTGCATATTGACAGTTTTTCTCATTATTTCCAACTGTTCATTAAATACACAAATAATTTCTAAACCACTGCTGCCTTCTATTCAAAACCCATTTGTGTCCCATTTTAATATTTTTTTCAGAATAATTTTCAAATAATTTTCTTCTTCTGAACCATATACACTGTTGACAGGCCATGAATGCTTATTTTGGGTTTAACTGAGATTTGTAAATAATTTACTTTGAAAGAACTATTCTACTTTGTTGACAACAAAGTTAATTGTCAACAAAGATGGAAATGTGCAAACAGGGACAGCATATTGAAAAACAGACTGCAAACACACAGAGACAGCAAGACTTATATCCCAGGAAACAAAATGTGTTTGCAGAATAATTTGCATGTAAACAAACATGGTTTTAAAGAAAAAACAAAACAAACAAAACCCAAAAAACTCTTCACAAGCTTGTATATAGTCCTATGCTTATGTGACAGAATAAGCCTCAGTATTAAGATGACCAGAAATTCTTTGGGAGATAAAGAATTAGTTCAATTGCACTATCTGACTGATTATAATAGGCTTTGATTATTAATAAGATGTTGCAGACAGCTGACTTGACCTAAGGAAATATACAACAGAAAGAAATAGATTTGAGTGTAAAGATAAGTTGGAATCTTAATAGGATCCCGAGGCTGTATTTTACTGATGTGCACATTCTTATGGCTCTGCTTTGTTACCATTAGGTTTCATGCCTCTAACACAGTTTTTCAGGTAAATATTCCTCCAGTGAGAGCTGTAAACACCAGCCATTCTGAGTGATGGCAACTATGAAAAGTAGTTGGGATGAAGCAGTCACATCAGTTAATACAGAATGGATAAGTCATTTCATCCACGGTGTATTGCAATGCAGAAGATAATTCATTAGGGTGATTCCCTCTGCTTATTCAGACATGCCCCATTCTCATCCATCACTTGTATAGGATTGAATAACAGTATAATAGAAACAAAAGCCCTTGTCAAGGTGGCATGGAATTCTTGTCTAATACCCAGCTAATAGGAATGAACAAGGTCAAAACAGAAGCTAATTTGGCATGCCAATTTGAAAAGTGCCAGTGTGCTCCTGAGCTGGAAAGTCTTTATGCCTGTGTACGGATGTACGTATCCATGTGGAACCTCTTAAACTGTGCATGTTTTTATGCTCTTATTAAAAAGGCACAGTGTCATTTCAGCTCTAAGGCTGGCAAACAGCACTCTGTTCCAGTTTGTCAGTCGAAGGATGGGTTGTTCCTGTCAGCAGTTCTTGTCAGGAGGAATGAAATATGTATCTGTGTTATATACAGCAACTCTTTCTAAATGAGCCTACCTCACCTGAACACTTGACAATTGCTTTGGCTGTTGTCATCTCTGTTACATCCAAATCTATCACACTTTATGCAAAAGTAAAGAGGTTGCCATGGCAACTTTGTATCCCTAAACTTAATAAGAGGGAGCAAAACATAGATCATTTTGCCTTTATAGTATTTTCTTACCATTTTTTTTTCTTGACTTAATAAGGAAAACCCTACCCATTAGACATAAATATAAACAGCAAATATCTGGTACCAAATTTCTACTATTTTTCTTTCATTTACCATGAAATTTTTTTCCTCTTCCCCTAGAATTTAATATATGTGTATAGTATAAATACATAGATGTGTTATAATAATTTAAGAAAGATGATTAAGGAAGGAAACTATAAAAAATTCTTGCCAAAGGATACCAGTAAGTCAAGAGTTCTATTGATCAAGAAGACTAGACATTTAAAAATAAGGTTTCCAATAGGATTTAAAAGTTTTAGACACCCATCTCTTATGGAATTCAACTCCCTTGGGCTCTTGGGAAAATTTCAGCCAAAATGGTTAAAATTAATATAGATGGACAGGTATTTTTTTTCCCCCCAGAGAAATTAAGATAATAGGAATAAAACGTCAAGCTTTAGGGCACAAAGCAGCTGGTAACTGATTGGAATAGAATACAGTTTTCATTTCAGGAACATACTATAAGTACCCTCTTGGTTCCCACTACATGCGATACATACATTAAAGGGATTTCTTTGATTATTAAGCATACTAGTTTCAAGTCTATATAAGTAGATTAATTCTTAGGTGCATTGCACTAACTTTTGGTTAGAAATAGGCAATATTCTCAAAAATTCTCAAAAACCTTTGGAGATTACTTCTCTCCCATTTTGACTGCATGTGGTAGTTAGACACAATATTATATTTGACTTTTGAAAGCCTCTCTGTCAGTAAGTGAAACTTCAGAGAATAATGAAAATGCTTTCAGCTAAGGTCAATACCCATGTTAGTGGTCATTCACCTCCAAGTTATCCTCACCCATGCTAATAATTGCTTGTGTTTTCTGAACAAATCCATTTGCAGTGGTTTCAGCAAAAGCATTTTTTCAAGAAAGTCCATTTCTTTCATTTACTATCTAACACACCATTTTTATAACTGGATTCAGTTTTAAACTGTTGAATTTTCATTTATTTACACAGTGTGTACTCTGTTTTCTTTGCTTTTATAAGTATGGCATTGCATAATTGCATAAGAGTATACACTCATGTTTTGACTGTGATCTTTCTTAACTCATGATTGTTTTCTGTATATTCCTGCTTAAACCAGTTCTGTAGATCTGTCTGTGCATGTATTCAATTTAAAACACTTTGACACCCTACTAATTAAAGAATAATATGCCATAATAATTCTAATCATAAATATCTTGGGTTTGCATCTGAAAGGTATGAAATTTAAGAAGGCCTTCAGAAGAGTTTTATGGTGACCTGTGCAGGCCAGTAATATAGCACACACACTTGTGGCTGTAGAGGTAAATACTACATTTGATGTCAGTAAGGGTGTTAAGGAGTTTAGATACCAGTGGTGAATTTCTCTGCTGTATCACAAATGCGACTGATCACTTGGGAAGTTTTCAAAGAAACGGGAATTAAGTTTCTAAGTCTGCACAGTTATGCATGCTTTCTATTTTAACAGTATAATTTGTTGAGATAAAAGAAAAGTTAAATAGAAGGATAATGGTTTGTATATCTACGTCTGTAAGAAAAACAAGAAAATAAAATGCATATTAGGAAACTACGAGCCATAGAATTCATATAAGCTATGATTCTATTGCAGAATAAATTTTAGCTACAACTATTTTCAAAATAAAGTAAAAATATAGTTAGCCTTTGAAAACCATCAATTTGAATTAGACTGGCAGAATCTGGACCGCAATAAATTAAAGAGGAGTTATATGAAATATTGAATAGATTTTGATCATGGTATGAAATAGATACTATTTAATTTATGACATGTATTAATTAATTCATTAAGAACTTGCTTATGGGCCTAGCTACAAGGCCAGATGAAGCTGAAAGACTAGGAAAAACTTTTTTGCCTGACTTAGGGTATTTGCATCATTAGGCCACTCCAGGGTAAAATTAGGTAGGTAGATAGACCGATAGATACACACGTACATACGAAAATACATACATGCATACATACATAGAAAGAACTGCTGCTAAACTGTAATTTTTCTTAGTGTTTTAGTGAGAAGTTAATAGACAGACAAAGGTGAGGTCTCTGCCCTTATCTAGTGACCAGAATGTAATTTTCATTTGGTTGAACAGTCTATTCTTGCCCTCCAGAGAGCACCTCTTTTTCTCCAGACAGTTTGCTGCTGATGATGTCATACCCTCAGGCAGACACAGCATGAGAAGCACTGGAAGATGAAGAGTTCCTTGCCTGGATGACTCTTTGCTCTGTGTGGAAGCCTATGTATGAGCCATGGCTAGAACTAGGAGTGACACAAATTGAGTGTAAAGATATTTTCATTTGCATATTTGTTTTTTTTTATCATGACACTGATAAGTAGTCAGCAGCGTGGAGGTGGTATGGGAGTAAGATATGGACTGAGGTAAAGGCTATAACATTTGATTTCCTTCTTGAACTGCAACCTATTGGACTTCTGGAATTGTAACAGCTGGTATTTGTGTCTGGAGCGCTGCAGATTACATGGTATCAGGCACAATGATTAGACTCAGTGAGACAGGGTAATAAGTCTATTTACAGGTGCAATGCAGATAGAAATAGGGAGGGTTATGACAGATATATCCAAGAAGATTGCATTACACATTGTTATCTAATGCAGAGCACTCGGGGACTGTAAATGCTGTTGAAAAGTTGCTGGTGTATTTAGCATATGAAAGTCAGATTCAAATCCTGAAATTTTTCATCTTTGCTGGAAATAGAAAATATTTTGCTATGTCTTCCCAGGTGGTTTGCACAGTTTAGATATATTGCTTGTGGGATTTGCAAGGAACTCATATTCACCTGAAATGTCTATGATGAAATGTATAGTAATTACTATACCCAATTACAAAATTGGGCTAATCATAATCAGCTGTAAGAAGTACCATTCAGTCTTGGAAGAAAAGTAGCAAACTTATGAAAGATAAAAATTATAAAGGTTATACACTATATATAAATACTTATTTCTGTATAGTGTTACACATTAAGATTTCATAAGAAAAGTAGCTGAGTAACAATATATATGACAATGTTTTGAAAACTACCAGGAAATGGCAATAATTGCAAAACTTCTTTCAGTGGTCCTTATGCTAATAGAAATGTTGGTGGAATGTTCCTGTGAAAAATTTGCCACCTGTCTTTTAAAATCAGTAATTTAAATCTTCACAGGTACATACCAACTCTTTTGTTTAGCAAATACTTAGAATATTTATATATTCTAAATCTATAGCAAATACTTTAGAAACTTTCATACTAATAGTGGATAATTTTTTTTTATTGACTTTCTTGTAATAAAAGAGTTGTTTCCCTTTTCCTTACATGCTTTTATCTTTAAGGTACTGCTTTTCTTAGTAATGCTAATGACTGCCCAAATTTTTCCTTTACTCATCTAATATGGATTCTTGTTTGAAATCTTACAAAAATTTTTCCATTTAATCAATAAATTTAGAAGAAAATCAACAGAAACATTACACTGGAAACCTATTTTCTGTATAAATCTGGATGTGGCTTCATAGAAGTTATGTTTCAGGTTAGAATAGGCTAACTTCCACAAGAGCATAAAAATATGGACAGAGGTCATAGGTCAGTCTCTAAAGTCAGCATTCTGACTGAGAAAGGTGTGAAGATGCAATGTGATGTGAGGGACCTTTAAGTGATGGGGAAGTTGTTTCTACCTAAAATTGTCACTTACATATTATTAGGAAGGTGCTGAGAGGTCAGGAAGGTAAAAAACATGTTTCTTTATCTTTTCTGTCTCTCTGCCCTGCAGCATATTAAAACAGCTGCAGTTTATGTTCAGATCTCCAGCCTGGTTCCATTCTTTGCAATAGAATAAAAGTTTCTATATCTCATGCACTAGAAAGTAAGGATGACAGTCTAGTTTACAGTCCTAGTTTTCTGTGACATAAAAAGCTAAAGGCAGCTGGAAAAAAAACCCAAAAAACCAATTTCAGAATATTAGAATTAGAAAGTTTTGTTAGATAAAAGCATTTGAGAACATTTCATTACTACCCCAACTATTAATCTGCACTATACAATTTAAACTCTTACATGTATGTGAAGTTAAAGAACAAGCTGAATCACATTAGAGTCAGGGTAGTAGAGCAGATTTTGAATTGTATTGGGACACAGACAATAAACTGCTGCATCTGTTAAAGCCTTCATTCTTACGCAAGGAATTCAGTGGTTATTTATCGTTTGGTTTTGTTTGGTTTTTTTTTTTCAATTTGTAAATGTCATATATAAGAAACGTGTTTATTTCCTGATTTTAATAGTATTTAAAGTGTCAGTGGTTTGGGATTGTCCCCTTGAAACTTCTAACTTCTTCAAATTCTTGGTGGAGATGCAATAGGAGAGGGAGATAGAGTGAAATCTCATTGCTTTAACAGTGTAGTTTCATACATTTGTTGGTTGACCTCCTCCCGTGAAAAGTGTAAAAATATTTATGATTAAAATGCAAATGACTTGAAATAAGATACCTGTCATGGTCCAAATCTATATGGTAAAGCAATTCCTAAGCAGTGTCAGTTTCATATTATCACATTTTTTACTTCTCATGTATATTTTGGAGAGTGATGGGATTGTACCATTATTAAGTGCTGGTCTGCAATGAAAAGGCACAGGATCAAGAAGATATGGAGTGTAAACTTGAAGCTATTGCTGTCACATAAACTTTTCAGACTTGTGCTCTATTTGTGTACATATTTTTAGTCTTGTTTTTAGTTTCATGTAAGCCTATGTTAATTCAAGTTGCAGCTATACTAAAATATAAGTAAATTTCCCAAGTTCACTGTCTTCCATTTCCATTTTTTTCCTCACTAAGGAAGGGTCTTAATCTTGACAGTTGTGAAGTTCATCATGCCTACGATATTATATACTTAAATATCCTGTGCTTATGTTCCTGATTGTTTTATTGTTCATTTGTCTGTATTTTTCACATCATTTCACTATAAGCTAAATTTTGCCTTCAAAAATGTGTGCCAAATCTCTGAATTTTTTACTAGCTTGTTTTACAATTGGCACTTAAAGCCACCAGCACAAAAGCTGAAAGTTTTCTCCCTGAAAAAAGGAAGACATGAAGACAAGGACAAACACTATTATGTAAGAGAAAGTCATTGTAAGATATGTAATATTTTATTGTTTGAGGAACAAAGAAAATAAATATTTTTAGAAGTTAATTATAAAAATAATTGTAGAAAGTAAACAAGTACCTTGATGAGGTCTTTAATAACTACAGACTAGTACACAATAGATTGTACTTTGAAAAGAGTACAGAACTAAGTGGCATAAGATCCACTGTGAAATTGCAGCTATCAATTGTTATTTAGGCAGTAAATTATTATATAGACTATCTTCACACAATATCACTGTTAAATTTCCAGTCAACCAAAATAGGTTATCAGTATGAAAAAAAACATATTGTTTTGTTGCTTTAAAATTATTTTCCAATTGCAAGGTGATATAAGTGTGGAGATCCTTAGAGACTCATTTGGTCTGTATGGAAATAAATGGTCAATTATAGCAATGAAAAACTTAAACTAGATTGATGGCAAATGAAGTCTGAGTGTTCATTGCCACTGTTGTTCTCCAGATCATAAAAACTGAATAAATGGACTAAAAACTGGGCACAATTGGGTGTTTAGCTAAAAGGTCTGTTTGAATAGTTAGTTAAAAATAACTATACACCAGAGATTACTCACTTTTCTCCTCAAAGATGGGAAAATGTTACATAGAGAAAATTAAGCACTAAACTATCTCATAGATTTCTACAGGCAAGATTTTATTTTTAGGCTCTCAAGGTCTGTTGATTTATGGTGAAGTAGATTATGATAAATTGGCAAAAAATGATCTATTCATTAAATGTGAAGATGTCTTCCTTTAAATTTCAGAGGGCATCTTAAGTATAACAGACTGCCGTGTATCTTTTCTCACTGTTGCGAAAATTACAAGAGATAGTATGTAATTACCTACATAAAAGAGACAGAGTGTAACTGAAAGAGAAATTTATACCTGAGTAACCTAAACTTGGATAGACTAAATTCATTGAATTTAGAAAATAAAATAAATGTATTAAATTTTACCTAAATATTTCACGGAAAGGTTTGTATCTTCCCTTACCTTGCTTTTCAGGTCATTTATATTTTTAGCACAAATACTTTTCTTCTAACACTCACAAAATATTTTTCAGTGTGGAAGGACAGAGATTACCAGGAGAAGTGCTAAGTAGAAGGGTTTTATATTGACAAACAGGAGTAATATTGCAGTCAACCAGAAATATCTGTTGATTGAGGCCCAATTGATTTCTAAGAAGGTGTGTCTTGTGTGCATGACAGAATCTCAGTGTGAATGAAACTCCCTTTTGCATTGAAATAAGCCTTGATCAAATTTTCTGATATGAGTAAAAAAAAAAAGTGTCTGGAGAGCAGGTTCAGGGAACAGGATATCAGAGCATGGATTCTTAAATTACAGACAAGTAGAAGGATCAGAAACTCTGTTCTGCTCAGAAGAAATAATTCTGTGGAGAAGCTTCAAAGTTATTTGTGCAGTGTGAAAATGTTTATTCAGTTTAAATCTTATGGTATTTTATTTTAGTTTGTGGAAGTTTTAACCTTTTTCTTTTAACTTTTTTTTTCTTTAAATTCTAAACGTGACTACAGTCCCATAAAAAATAATTAGATTTAGAAATGAAATTTTCTTTATCCCTTTTGATTTTTCTAATGATTTCCAAGGTTTTAAAAATTTGGAAATATTTTTGGTTTTATCAAAACTTGGTTTTATTTAAAAATTTGTTATTTAACAGAAAAGCTCATTCTACTCTCTCCAATACTGGGCTTGGCCTGAAGGCAGCTAAGCGCATGGAAGTTCTCCCAAAAGAGCTGTCAGGGCTGATCCTCACATCTGTGTGGTTTTCTCTTTGAGATCAATACTAGTCATAAGGGAAGAATGAATTGAGATATTCCTATTATTTTTCATGAAAGGAGAAAGAATATGTAAGGGATCATCTATTGTCCAAAATTCTTTTCAAAACTAAATAAAAACAAGTATTTCAAGTAAATGTGTACTAAAAAAATAGATAAATAAAAATATTATCCTTTGCCTAGGATATATCATATATGATTAATCGCTATTTTAGTATACTTCTGGAAAACAGGTACATCTCAAAGTGAACTTTTTGGATGAAGTAGGATTTGACCCAAAATGTTAATATTTCTAAATTCAAAATGCTTTATGTAAACTTTTTGGTTTTTTTTTTATTTGTGAATTTCCAAGACTTCAGTTCATGGATGGAATTTTAACTATGAAATCTTTAATAAGACATAATTATTTTCTTACTGTTCCTTAAGTGGTCTATTCTGTGAATAAATGGAAAATATCATAAAACATTCTTCTCAGTAGAAAACTGGTTCATATTCAGAAGAAAAACTGAGGTTTTTAATGTTTAGTAATTTCAGAGGAAAAAATAAGTCACTATTATTAAATACAAATAGATTAAAAACTTAACCCTACAAAGGGACTGGAAGGACTTACCTGTGAGTTAGTGTGATCTCATTTCAAAATCAATCTGACATTGTGAGTATATTCATATGGGAAGAAAAATTTAAGGTGTGTAGGCTCTTAAGTATGTGAAAATGTATAACAGTGCTAATCAAGGGACAGAAAATATCAAACCCAGTTGATTTCATGTTGCACACTGTTGGGAAGAGAGGAGTGTGAGTGTGTAAAATAATCACTTTGGGTGAAAACTCTAATCTTGTTAGTTCTCAAAGAAACACCAATATCCAAATCCCCCAAGGGGTTTTCGTTTATTCTGCTTTGCCCATAAAATTGACCTGATATGAAAGCCAATCCTGTTTTAAAGGGTTCCACCACACAAGTATTGTATTCCCTGAAACCCACTGTTCCTCACATTTTATCCCATGTCCTGATTTTCTTTGGTTTTTCACAAGGTACAAATTAATGGGTGTCCAAGCACCTATTTTTATTCTGACATTATTAGTACGCAAATAATTTCAGCTACCAGTTTTACCATAATCCAATTTCAAAATTACAATTTAGAAAACAGTCAATGATTCCCACAGGGTTGTTATGTTCTTACAATAGAGGAAGTCGCATTTTGATGAATGGTCCAGAAAAGTTTCCCTCCTAACTCTTTTCCAGGACAAAAATGTCGTGTAGTGATTTGTAGCTGAGAAGACAAATGGCAAAATGAAAATCAAACAATGATGAGATTGTATTGCAACTGCTGAAAGTCTACACTCCTTCAGAATACAGATCAATTTCAGCCAGAATTAGAGAGGGTAAACTGAATAACTCATCTTCAAAAGTTACCATTGCTTAGAAGTTTCTATGTATTCCAGAAACTGTATGTGGAATTAAAGAGAAAAAAGTATACAGGGCTCAGGTGATTATGATGATAGATTCTGAAATTATGCTGAAAATCATGTACCCCAGAGGAAAACACATTTCAGATTTCTAAAATCAAGGTATTTTCAAGCTTTCAGGTACTTTCAGAGTTCAATTCTAATTTTCTAGGCTTTAATTTTCTTTTAGGTCATCTGAAACTAGGTCTTGTGTTGGAGATGTAAAGTCCTAAAATGTCAATAAATATAGCACACTGACCTAATAAAGTTTTTACCTTTAACATTGAATGCTCTGTAATGTTCGCTATTTATGCATTTGAATCAGTGACACTCAGAAGGAATACAAGACTAATCCTCATTGAAAATCACAAGGCATTATCATTAAACCCTGTTGTTTTTAAAAATGTTCAAATAAGCAGTTACAAGAAGCAGAACTGTAGGAATAAATACATCACAGTCAGCTACTGTGTATTTCCATTTATTTATTGCCTTTATAAGTGTGATTGTACCTTACATTGCACCAGCCCAATTTTCTTTTCCTTTTCATTCTACAATTTTGTAAATAAGCAGGGCTATTATAGAAATATATTGGTTCTTACCCACAAGATCTGTTTTCATAACCTTATCTTGCTGACAAAACAATTTAGCACATGATTTTATCTGATCCACAAGTCTAGTATATTCTCACAGAAGACTATAAACCAGTTGGGAAGGATGTTCCCATGATGTATTTGAATAAGCAGCTCTGAACCACTCGGCAAATTTGTGTCTGACTTAGTGTTTCTCTGAATACCTCAATGACACCGCAGTGAAACCACAAGCAGCAGACACCATTCCCTGTTGTTTTATGGGTTTATTGGTGCTGTAAACTCATCATCCCTTCTTTCATTCTTGTCACTTCTTAAGCATTGCACTGACTGTGTTGTAGAGTCCCAGATCAAGCTTACCTCAAAAGGCACATTAAGAAATCAAATATTTTCTTTAATTCCTGTAACTCCTTCTGGATTTATTACATTGATTGTACTTTTCAAAACAGAAGTGCTTTTCATGCTTCTTATGTACTGAAAGATTTGCTGGGTTTTCTTTTTTTGCTGTGGCTTTTTTCCTAATAGATATAATTGCAATTTCAAAATGCAAATTTGCCATAACTATACAGAGTACATACACTAAGTTTTGACGTTCACTCAAAGGTGGTGATTTTGATCTATACTTATGATATTATTAAATACTGAGAGGATAAATTAATTTACAGTGAGCAAAACTGTGAAGTTCAAGTTATTAATCACTAGATATACACAAAGAAAGGTTGTTAGCAATCAATTGAAGAGCAAATATTTAATATCTGAGGTTTGCCTACTTCATGTACCATAGATTAAGTCTGTTGTTTCCCAAATCTATTTGAAAGGCATATTTGCCTTTAACTGTCTTATTATGAATATGAAACACTGTAGCTTGCTGGCAGGTCACAATTTTTAAAGATCAGCATTGAACTGTATGTATGTATTTCTTTTAATCATCTATTTCTTTTAATCTTCTTGATCACAGTGATTCTATGATAGGAAAAAATATTCGCATCATTTTTCAGGAACAGCACACAGACTTCTTTAGAAAGACACTATTATGTGTATCTGCTTGTTACTTTAGACAACTTGAAAACAATTATTTAAAGAATGCAAATTATCTCTTTTTTTATATTAAACAGTGGTCCTTTCTTTTCTTTTTTTTTTTTGTTTTGTTTGTTTTGTTTGTTTGTTTGTTTAGTTTGACACTCACCAAAGAATTAAAACTAACACAGATTGTGCTGACTTATTAAGTGGGACGTCTTCATAGATAATTGTATATATGTAAATTCCTAAGAGATATGAACCTTAAAAATCACCTTATAATATTGAATAAATATGTAGGCTTCTTTGTATCTTATCAGGCTTCTTTACATTCTGAGAAAGACAACAACAATAAAATCTATTTGAAGTTACAGCAAAATCACTAGTTGCAAAAGATTTACTTGGTTCAGATTATGGTGCATGAGTTACCTGCTTTGCTAGAGTATTTTTAGGTCAAGTAAATTTAAAGCTGGCATAAGGTTTGTAGTAATATAACATGAAATTTGTGTTCCTCTCCTCTTCTCCTACCCTCCTTTTGCCTTTGCCCTTGCCCTTGCCCTTGCCCTTGCCCTTGCCTTTGCCTTGCTTGAAATAGTGATGAATTAAATAAAATTATCAGAAATTTTGGATATATTTACTACTAAACCCTCCGCAGTGTAGCAGCCTTACCTTGCCCTGCCCTTGCCCTTGCCCTTGCCATTGCCTTTGCCTTTGCCTTGCCTTTTCCCATGCCTTTCCGCTTGCTTTTGCCTTGCCTGAAATAGAGATAAATTAAATAAAATTATCAGAAATTTTGGATACATTTACTACTAAACCCTCTGCAGTGTAGAAAATTAAGTAGTTTAAAGATACAATTGAAAATGTCTTTCAAGTGTGTGTTGATCAATGCATTCCAATGCTGTGATGTACATCACAAAACACACTTGCATCACAGCAATATCTAAACATTTTGGTTACTGGTTGTGTGTGTTGCTAACTGTCATAGTATCTTAAATAAAAGTTCATAATTTGCAATCTTCAGTATTTATAATCTTTTCAAAGAAAAAAGATGTACAAGGATGATGGACCATCCACCATTTTTCTAATGACTTGCTCATATGCAGCCAGTTGTGTCACAATTATCAGGTTGTTCATTTCAAATTGATTTTATGAAAATGAGCTTGCTTTACTATTTTTCCCCAAAAAAATCACTGCCTTTCTTAACCAGAGCGAAATTTAAATTCTGACTACACATAATTTGTTCTCGTATAAAGCTACTTATCTTCACAGCATGCACTATCATACAAAGAGAATAAATTCACCAAATGGACTTCAATATGACTAAGAACTAAAAGAGGTAAAATATAAGACAATATTCCCATTTAGGAAATTAATCTCCCTACTACAAAAACATGTCTAAAGATAGTTCTGCTAAAGAAAAACATTTTATCTTTTTAGTCTTGTAAACCAGCTTTTTATTCTAAAAAATCAGCTACCTGAAAGTAGCAAGAAGGAAGACCTGAAAATAGCATTTTCAGCATCAGTCATCCAAGACCTTTCTTAGAATTTAATGGGTTTTGAGTAATAATTTTACATCTTTACACATTTCAGGTATTTTTTTTTGCTTCTCTACTTTCTATAGATAGTGCATAGCGAAATGTGTTTTTCATTATGTTGACTATCTGATGGCTTTTTTTCTTTCCTTTTCATGTGAGTGTAAGAAATTTATATCTTACTAGAATTTTTGATAACGGTTTATATTTTTCATGGGATTTATTTAAAAGGTGACAGGAATAGTACTTTCAAGGGTAGTCTAATGCACCTGCTTTCTGAATTCTATATATATGTCATTAATTGGATAGCATTATTGGAATGTTTCTGAATTCCAAATATAAAGCAATGTTGACGTTAGGAATACTAGAAAACAAAACATTTAATATGTCAGAAAGCCAAAATAACTGAGATGTTGGAACATTTCTGGGTGTCGTTTGTCGTACTTTTCTGTCCTTTCTTTTACTTTGCTTGCAAGAGTTTCTTATAAAGATATTAAAAAAAGCCTTTTATCTTTCACTACTATTTCTCTGGCCTTTCTTTGTACTTCATTTTAACTATTCTCCTTAACATTAAAATGTCTGGTGCTAGGTACATATACACAAATGCAATATAACATATAAGGCATTTTCTTTAACTGTCAGCATGATCAAAATAACAAAATTAATTTATTTTTAAAAAAACCCCTTTTTTTTCTCCTTCAAAATGTTAATCTTCTCAGCTGAACAGGAAATAATGCATGTATATTTGGTTAATTTTGATTCTTAGCTTTGAGTTATGATGGACTACAAAGCTGAGAAATATTTCTTAAATGCAACTTTAAAGACTAAGGTTAATTAACTGTATGTCTTTGGACAGATGATGCAAAATTCAGGAGAAGATGAAAAAGTTTCCCTACTTGAATTTTTAATTAAAAAATATTAAACAATTTGTAGAGGAAGAACTGTCTAGGAGGAGAGAGATTCTGTGCCATTAACTTCAGTAGGAAATGCAGACCATTTAGAAACATGACACCTTAGGATTGCTGCAAAAGGCGTATCTTCATCTTCTTTCTCATACCTGTGTGATAGGTACGTTGTAAGCAAAGAGCAAGATCCCGCATGTCTTCTACACAAGTGTATAATTTTCTCCCAGTGAGAATATAAGAGAGAAATGGCACATGACGAGAGAGAAATACGCAATTCCACTACAGTATTTATCATGTCCTTTCTCCATTGGAACTGGCGCAGGATTTAGCTTCCCTTCAAACTGGTATAATCTTGGGAAGTCATCAAACCCATCAGGGTCACTATCTTCACCAGTGGATCAGCTCATAATATTACTAGATATTCCCATCTTGCATTGTAAACAGACCACACCATTAATTAAAGGCTATATTCCCAAAAGGAACTGAGGAAATTTCTAGGTAAGTAACAGATCCAGATAGTAATGTAGCTACACTGTTGGCCCAGAAGTAATTTCAGGATAGTGGATAATATGAGTTCCTTTCCAGTGTGGAAATCTGAAGCAGAAGTTTGAAATTTCATGTGATGTAATTTACCTGACATCATTGGTCAGCAACAACAAAAGACAGATTAAGAATTGGTAATTCAGTGATTAAGTCAGTTTTCTAGGATGAAAAAAATCCATAATTAATTGCAGAAGTAAGCTCATCCAAAAATAAGCAATAGCATGTGGATAGGAAAGCCATGACCTGGAAAATACAGATTGAAGTCCATGCTCCCAAGAAGTCGAACTGACATGAAGAGTTTGTTAAAACAGAGTCTCTCTGAATCATACTTTGACTGCTTCCAAGGGATTTCCCATTTTGGAGAAAAGGCCTTCAGCATTTGGTAGGCAAAAAGCTGACTGTGAGCCAGCAATATATACTTCAGGCAAAGGCAGCCATCAGTAGTTTGTGTTGGTTTTGGACAAGTATTACCAGATGTCTGAGGGAAGTTATCTATCCTTCCTTCCTGTTGAAATGAGTATAGCAAAGAACCACAAAGATGACTGAGTGCTTGAAGTATTTGTCATATGAAGAGCTAAAATATCAAGAGCTCTTTATCCTGGAAAATAGGAGGCGAAGAGGGAAACTTATCGATTTTCATAATACCTGACTGGAGGGAATAAGCAAAACAGACAGATTTTTCTATGTAATGGCCACTGGCAGGACAAGAGACAAGGACCACAAAAATTATGCCTGTAAATGAGACACAGATATCTGCCATCACACAATGGAATCAGTCTGTGCTAAACTGGAGTAATCTGGCACTTCACTGGGTCCTGGATAGATTTTACAAATATGTTCATAAAGCTGAAGCTTCTCCCTCTCTCTCTCTCTCTCTCTCCAGAAAAATCAAAAACCAATTTTGATAATAAAAAATGGGTTTGGAAGGTATGTATTTCCAGTCTTTTACTGTAAAATTGTCAAGCAATATAGTCTCATTTTTTCCCTTAATATCAATATCAAGGCTTTATTGGCAACAAGCAAAATAAACCATGCAGATTCATGCTACAAGGTATCAAGTTCTGACCACCAGCCACAGGATACTACAACAACTGAGAGTGGCTTGAGATGCATTTCTGAGTGGCTATTGCTGTCACTGTTTAATGTCCAAGCAACAGGTCACAAGATCTGTTTGTAAAGTACAAATGCTGCATTTGACTATGAAATGTCTTTTATTCATTTTAAGGTCATTGATGAGCAGTGGCTTTAGGAGGAAAATGTTAGGAGAGAAATGGCACAGTAAGACACATGTAAGTGACAGTTTCTAAAGGGGGAGGAAAAGTTGTAATTAGATTTAAATGTAGACTTTTCCTTAGAACATAATCACCTCATGGCTTTGAGGAAATTTCTTTTGAAAGAAAAAACTATTATTAAAGTTAGTTTATGTACATGACAATATGTTAAACTGTATTTAATTTTCTTTCACTTTTCTGACCTGTGCTAAGAGAAATTGCAGGGACATGATTTAGCTCTCTTGCATTTTTTTTGAGTCATCGCTTTTGAACCTCTCCTTCCTCTGACACAACCTCCAGGAGTCAATTTATACAAAACTTCCAACAGAAAAACATCTAGGTACAATTTGAGGACACTCAAATTGCACATGAAAACCACAAATTCTCCACAGTAATCCAGTTCCAAGAACAGCTTGAAAAAGCGAATATGAGTGGAACTTCTCACAGTGAGGCATTTTAGCTTAAACAGACCAATGCAGATCTGCCATCCACCCAGCACTGAAGCTGTACATAGTTAACAGGAATAGTAAAGAACTTTCTATGGAGCGTACTTATTTTCAGTTTGAGTTAAAAAATCCAAACTTACGGGCAATTTTTCCCTTGAAAACCATAAAGAGAAACATGAAATATGCATGAAATAAATCCATAGCCAATTGTTATCAACTGCAATGTTAAGAGATGATATATGGAAATTGGCTTAATGGTAAATAAAAGATGTATTATTTGCAAATTAAGGTTTTAAATGCATTTATATGTATATAAAGCTGATTGGAAAAACCAAACCAAACAACACCATAAAAAAATTATGAAGAAAGAAACTCTTATGCAGCTCCAGAAGAGTGGTTGAAGGAAGCAGGGTACCAATCACAGCTATGTAAGAAAGCTATCATGACAAAAATCTTGTTTTCTAAGAACTTCTCTCAGATGTAATTGCTTTCCCTTTTTTGTTCAATAGTTGCCCAGGTGGCAAAGCTATCACTCCATTATGAATAATCTCTGTTAACACAATCAGGAAGACAAAGAGTTGAGTATTTCATTCAGACCACCTTGGCATAGTATCAGTACTGTTTTCCACATACACTCTTTAGCTGAAAACAAATACCAAAACATATTTAAATTATCTGTTAACGAACAGGTGGATAGTTTTATGGACATATGCTGTGCAAACACACACCTGCATCAAATGAAATCTACAGCCATTAATATTGCCTGATTTAAGTGAAGAAAAAAAGCCCAAAAACCCAGTCATGAGAAATCCCTGAGAAGAATCACAGTTTGCAAATTCCATCCAAAGCTTGTGGATGCAGGGGAGACTGTTACAGCATTTCTTCATATAAAATTACGTGTGCCTCATCTATGACTGCTCAGCTCCTTCAAATTGAGAAAAGGTAAAAAAGCAGCTTTTAAAAAATCCTAACATTACTAGTATTATAAATATGATTACAAAGTAAATTCCTCTGTAATCAAATCAACATTTTTTCTCTTGTCTTTCAAAATAATCTTGGTTAGAACAGGCTCACAAAGAAGAACTCAAGGTATTTGCCATAGTGTACATAAGAACTTTGTCTATGCTAAAATGTTATGAGTTGGCTTTGATTACTGGGATGTTTGTTGTCATTCATGCCTAAAATATTTCATTTTTCAGTTGTGTTTTCATAAAATCTTAAATATGATTTCAAGTATATTTAGGTTATTAAGTACAGCTGCTGGCTTTAAAAAACAAATATTTTTTTCTCATAAATCAGTGTGTCTGATTCATGATTTGTTTCAGTGGAGAGTAATTTTTTCAACTTTGTATTTTAGATTTGTTCAATACAGATGACTGTCACCAATGGAAATATAACTAGTGCTATAAAAGATAGAACAGTGATTATGAAGAAGCTAAAATCAATAACAAATCATAGCCTTACATTTATAAAAATCTTAGAAATAAATTAGTATATGTTGGTAAGAAAACATAGAAGCAATACAAATATAAGGAAATGGTCTACATTTTTAAATTAACTTCCTGTGTGTCTTTGAAAATACGAAGCACATAATTGATATTGAATAATAAAGTAAAAAATAAAATTGGCTTTTGAATGCTACAAATGAAAAATAGAACTTAACAGCATCTATTGACTGCTTGAAGTGGGAGTGTCATCTTATGTCTCTGTAACATGGAAAAGACTCAATTTTTATCCAAAATGGAGCTTTTCTCTCTGAGAAGTTTCGATATTGCCCATACTTTTTCTTACATAAAAAGGCTGAACTTCACAAAAATGTTCTAAGAGATTGTGGACTGTCCCTGGAGGTGTCGGATTGATTTCTAGACTCAGCAACATGGCTCATGGCTGATTCATTTTGTCCTGTCGCCTTTGGGATGGTTGGGCCCCTCTCTGGAACAGGTTAATTCTCTGGGATGGATAGTTCCCTTCTGAAATTTGTCTAATATGCTTGATGCAGGTATTATATATCCTTATCCATGTCTATAATAAATATATCTACTGTTTTAATTGTTGATAATTTGCTTCAGCAATATAAGTTCATAGTCATGTGTCAAAATGTGCTCCTACTTGGTTTTTGCTGTCATTCGTTGTTGCTCTGATTTTTCACTGCCATATTCCTTATTGATACTATATTGTTAGTTGCTGAAAGCAATTTGTAATAGCATGTGTATTATATATATATATATATATATTAATCATAGGTATATTTGGTGGTCAGGATGATATTTGTGGTAATATACTTGTTAGTGGTGATTTTTTTGAAGTATTTGTGACAATCTGCAATATATTAAAGAAATTTAGTGGATAAAAACCTCCATGTCCTTGCTTATTACAAAATCTGACAATATGTTAACACCATAGCTAGTAAAAAGATATTTGCAATGCTTGCTTTATTTTTACAGCAGTTTGTGCCAGAAAGAATTTTAAATTATTAATTTTTTCTTTGCTTTGTCTCAGTAGAAAAGCTTAGGTTTTCTGCTTCAAAATGGTTTAAACAGAATAATGTTCAAAATTCCATTTTTTAAGAAATAGTTTCAGAATTCCCTAAGGAATTTTGGTTTCTGAACTCATTACTGCTAAATCTATTGTTCTAACATTTATTTCTTTTTGCCCTCTATCTTGCTATATATGTGTGACAGCAGCGAGTGTGGGAGGACTAGACTGAGAAAGTTACAATAAGTCAAAAATACTGTTGAAAAATCAACACAACTTCTCTTTTTTAATCAAGTAAAAAAAGAAAGATGGATAAGAAGTATTTGGGGATAATCTTTATCTACGGATGCCTCCCTAAAGTTTGTAAGACAACCAGTGCTGTTACTAACCACTTGTCCTGACTGTCCTACAGAGACAAAAAGAAATGCGTTTTGATTTGCTAAAATTTTTTGCATCATGAGTTTTATTACATATTTCCAGGCTTTTAATTTTGCTTCAAGAAAATGTGTTTCCTAGTGCGCCCAGGTCATTGTTCTTGTGTCTCACTTTTATGTAATTTTTTTTAGCTTTACTTTTGAAAATCATAGATATATTTGAAAAGCATTTTGCTTTAAGTGTGTCTGTGTTTCTGTGTGTGTATAAGCTGTTTACAACACACTTAAGATTTAACACTCAAGATTTTATAGTGGAGCTCCAAGCCCTTTAAAAATAGAGGCTTATAATGGAAAAGCTGGCAGACCTTTAACTAGATCCATGCTACCAGTCACCACTGTAATATTACAATTTTTATAGTAGAAGTAATATCAATCTACACACTGTGCCTGTATGGTACAATACAATAAAAATTGAAATACCATGAAATGAATTTTTGTTTATTTATTGTATAGTGCTACAGTAATGATTTGTGAATCGAATCTGTTTTCTACAAGTTTTAGTAGCCCAAATATTAACTCTGTAGTATAACTTCCTTTTTTGTGCTTATCAGCAGATGTGGATTTCCTGCACTGATGTATTTATATTTTTTGCAACAGCACATTAAAGTGTGCTTTTCAAATTTAGCTCCTTAAAAAACAGACACTTTATACAACACGATCAAATTATTCAGATGTTTTCTTTAGAGAAGAATCCCAGAGGTTTAAAACAGATGAGAATAAACTATGTAAGTCCCTTAAGTGTTTGTCCAAATATATTTGCAGCTAAATTTAGAGCTCGAGGTAAAAAAAAAGTACACCAATGCTTCTATTATCTAAATTTCTGGCTGACCAGCTATTGCAAGGTGAGGATATGTGAAGTTCCTTTTCTTTGGGGGTTCAACAATGTAGGTGCAGCTGGATTGAAAAGATTACAGTAGCACAGGACTCCTTTCCCTGCACTCCCTCACAGTTCCCCTCTGATTTGAAGACAGCTTTGGAGGGAAAGCTCTGCGAACTCTGTCAATTCACTTACCCTAGCTGTGACTACTATAATATATGTGACTACTATAATACTGTCATCAAAATAAGGCATAATGCCTACTGGGGCCATTCTATAGTAGGAATTTTATGATATGATTTTCTTACATATAAACTCTATTGAGAAAAAAGTACATTTTCAGATATGACTCATTCATTGATATTTAACCATCTAAATATCTAGTCTGCTGTAATTGTCTGGGCTTCTGGACTACTTCCTAGAGGAAAAAGATGGTGTGTTCAAACAAAATAAATATTTCTGGCATGATGGAAAATGAAAGGAAGACCTACTTTTAAAGTTGCTTTTAGTGTATCTATAGATGTCTAAGGACGAGTGAGAGGAACTCATGATTAAAAGTAGAATAAGGAGTTCTGATCATAATTGAGCCTTATAGATCCTTCAGTAATGATGGGATTGGTTAAAATATTTCTTAATTATGAGTCATTACTGAATGATATGACTAAAGGTACAGCTTATTTACGTAATTGTATCTATTCATTAGAAATTCACGGGTTTGGATCACTGAATACACATATGGGGAAAAAAGGATTTTTTGCATATTTGCTAAGTGACAGCAAGCACAATTTCTTTGGGCCGATTCTTTGAAATAAGTTTGATGCAGCAGTCTTTCCTACCATCTATGTGTCAACATTGTTAGCAATGCCCATTTCAAATCATGCAAAGTGAATCTGAGTAGCAGGCAACAGAAGCTTTATAAACAGTTGTGAAAATAGACACAAAAGCCTCATCTCACTGAGGTCACCAGGAGCTTCACAGCAGGTGAAATTATATATCTAATAATTAACAATGAGTTGTGTTTTTAATAAGAAAGATGTTTTCATTGCTATAGCATTGACTATTTCTCTAGGCTAACTGCCCTCTAAATCTGAAAAGTGATTTAATCTGTTCTCATAAACTCCACTGGCTGTACTCTGTGTCTCAAATGAAAACTGCTTTATTAAATTAGGTAAGAAATTATTTTGCATTTTGAATTTTATTATTCCTTGAAAGAAAAATGACAATACTTTTTCTCTCTTGTCCTTCTCTGTTTTGATGTAGCAGTGTTACTATAGTCATCTTAGAAATGAGATAATGAGTCATCTCAAAAATACCTTTTTCCTGGAAATTTCTAAAAAGAAACAGTAGAGCCTTGGCATCTGATGTTTAATTTGTGTGTTAAAGCGGATTACTTTTGTACCATAAACTTAACATATATATACCTGAATACCTGAATATTGCACTAAAAACACCTTATATTAGATATATAGGATATATGTATGTGTACATGTGTCTTGGTTTGAAAAAGACAGGGACCAAAGAAAAGGGAAACTTCCCTTGGGGTTTGTTATAATTCCAAAATTGAAAGAGAGGCCTTAGGCAACGATAAGGAGGGTAGGAATAACAGTTCTTTACTAGTTAGTCCAACAAGGTACATTAACAATAATTACAATATTGACAACAAACAGAACTAGAGGAGGGGAAAAGAAAAACAAAAAAAAAAAAACAACAAGTCAGTCACAGTTCTTCCTCTGGTAACACCCCCCCCCACCCCCCTCGGTACCGTCACAAGCAAATAGGCTAGCGGCAGCTCTAGGAGGGTGAGATAATTCCGAGGGTTCACAGTGGCTGGAGCTGTTGGAAAAAAAAGTGTCCCGGCTGGCAGGGGCTGTAGAAACAGCGTGGGGAGACCTCGAGCAGAACTGAAGAAACCGTGGGTGCAGGGCAGGGAGGAAACGGGTTCCCAAAATCCCGGGGGACACACGAAGAGACCGGTGGTCCGACGGAGTCCGAGGTGAAGGGAAAAGTGAGAGCTCTCTGCCTCGCCGAGACGAGCAGCCCTGGCCGTCCCCCCAGAGCAGAAAAAAACTGCCCTGAGCGAAGTGGAATCAATGTCTCTGTGTAGCTGCTTCCTTTGTTTGTTCCTGAGCACCCATAAGTACCGAAAAGCACCCAGCCATTAGCTCTTTAGCAACTTCTGGGAAAAAATTCTATAAGAAATCAACCCAACCCCCAACAACATGACTGTGAGTGTATATTTATGAATAGTCTTTGTGACACTGTCAGAAAAAAATGCCAACTGTGCAATCTTAATTGAAGGTACAGCAGATACCGCAAATCTCTTTCCTTCTGTTTTAGCAACATTTTTTTTTTTTTTTTTAAACTTCAATGCACTTTTAAAGTTTTATGATGGACAGAGTAATGTCTGTTGCATCTTCATGCTTATAATTCTTCTTCCCCTTTTTTAGTGAAATGATGAAAAGCGCAATTCTCCACAGTTAAACTTTTATTAATTTTTCCATATGACCTACTTCCGTTTCTTTGACATTCAAGTCAGAAGAAAGAGGGTAGAAAAGAAACAGAACTGTTTGCTTCATTAGCGGTATTGCATTTTCCTCTGAAATGAGAAATGTTTTAAAATAATTGCTATTTTACAAAGAACACCTGTTGCATAGATTTTGCATTAGTGATGGTCTCCAGGAATTATAAATGTAAGGACTTATAAATGGCACTCCACAGGATTTCACACAAAGTTATAGCTGCTTCATCTTTTGAATGATAAGAAAACAATCAATTCTGTGAAGTATTGTGGAAATTAATTTAGAAACAGATGGGTTTGCACAGATATTGAGATATTCTATTTTCAACTCAAGATTCTTGAAGACTAAGGAGGAAAAAATAAATTTTCGAATTCCATCAGGGTTTGCATGATTGCATACACGTTAATTTCATTCACTGAGAGAAGATACAAAGTTTAAACTATTTTTAAATTAAAAACCTTTGAAAGAATTTAATACAACTTATTTTTGGGTTATTTTTAAATCTCTAAATCAATAAGAAATGGTTCCATTTTGAAACATTCTAACAGGGTAAGAGAAATAGCAACATTAATTAAAAATGTTTTATAGATTTTTTTCCTTTTTTTTCTTTAATTCGCTTTTGTGGTTTTGTCTTTCTGGCATCCTGGTATTTCACTTTTTCAAGATATAATAATATTCCTCACTCTTTTGTCTAAACTATGTGATTTCCAAGGTACTTTTTACCCATTCTGAAATTGAAATACACAAAATTAGTTTTAGGTTTTGCCTTTTTTTTCCAAAAGGGTTTTGCAATCATAAATACTTGATAATAATAATAACTTTGAATTTTATGTATGTATCTTCTCTTAAGGAATAGAGTTCTTTAGAACTATTGAACTACTAAATGTATCATATTTCTCTCTTTAATTTTTATTGCTAACAGATCTGCTGCTTCTTGTTTTCTTATAAAACTCTAAATTTCATACTCTGATCATGAATTGTCTATGGAAATGAGAAAAATTGATCCTGTCAAAACAAATAGCAAAATCTGGAGATCTGTGCAAAATCAACCATATATTTATTTTTACATGATTGAATGCTCATATTTCATTTGACATAGGCCACTAAAACTTGTTGGTTTGTGTGATTGCTTTTGTTGGTATTTTGGTTTTAATTGTGAGTAGTAAAGGATTAAGCATTTGTAAGTAAAGGATTAAGGATTTGTCTTAAAACACAGTTTATCTAAAACTTTTGGTGCAAAAAATGTACATATATATATATATACACGTTTTATATTAAGTGCTTCAGAAACAGAAGTCAAGTGAAAGTAGAAATGCAATTAGGCTAGGAACAACACAGCATGAAATAGAGATGCATATACATATTCATTTCAATTTTGGAAAGCCAAACAATCAAAAATATCCAAGATTTGTATTATGAAACATTCATTACCATCAGCAGCAAAAATAACTTCTAAAGTTTTGCATGGGTTCTCTGAGAGTTTTCCTTGACTTCACTATTGAAATTAGGCTGGAAATATGTTTTATGTAAATACATCATTAGGGTGAATTCTCTGATTTTACAGAGCAGATGAAAGCTTACACTGCACTGTACAACATCAAAGCAATGTCTCTCTGACCACAGAATACACATGGTAATAGGGTACATAAATATGAGCTTTGGCTTGGGTGGCAGGAGAGGTCAAAGATTAGGTATGCAGGCCATTAGTGTTTAATTTCCAGTTTTGAACATCATTATCCTGCTGTGAATGCTGTTATTGCCTTTTGATGAAAGAATTTCTGTATTGTAATCCCATCACTGATTCAGTCTATTTGCATTACTTCTTCCTAGTGACTGGTTTCTACTGTTTAGCACTATTTGTTTAATTTTTAATAGTCTTTCCCATCTAATTTTGCATTATTTTAAGCTCTGTCTTATCCTGAATTCTTAAATTTTAGAGAATATTCTTTGAACTCATTCTTGATAGGTTTTATCCCGCCTAATTTAGGCATCTCAAATTTGGGTAAACAGTTAAGTGGGAACGGGATATTTAAGGCAGGCTTTATGCATGCTTGTATTCCTTTCTATTTACTGTGAAGGCATCTTAGGATAACTACCTTAGATATTTATTTCCTGTTCATTAAAGCATAGACAATATGAATCATGGTCTTAGATTTCATTCTAGACACTTTATTTTAGCCCATATTTGTTTTAACAATCTGTGTAATTACAATAATAAAAACCATGAAATATTTCACCAAGCAAGTGATCTGTGCTCTGCACGAAGCAGCTCTGTGCTTTATACAGTTTAGTGCATTTATTAGAGTTCTGTGAAATCTCTATAGTGCCACTGGCTCAAATATCACCAAAAAATATATCTTAAATTTAAACCACACTTAATACTATCAGTTAACTGAAAGACTGAAAAGGTCTAGAAAATGTTCTGTATCAGCATTTCTAGTAAGCGAATTGACAAAAAATTAGTTATGATGATTTAGACAGAGGAGATAAATCCATTGCATGGTAACATACCTATCTGCAGGTTGGTTGCCTCACAGGTTTCCTGCAGTTTCCATATTCTTGTATATCTGGGTATGATTTGGTCAGTTTTCATCTCAGATTTTATAACCAATGTGCAGCTGATCTAACCAACTCTTTTGAAAAAGCTATGTAAGAGCCACACCTAACACTGAAAAATTTTCTTTTCATTACCCTTATTTGCAGTATATATTTTACATTTTAAATGAAAGTATGCTCAGCTCTATGTGCTGAGCATAGATTTTATAATCAATACACAATGAGGAAAATATGTGAATACATTTTACTATTGATTTTAGTTCATCATTTTGGTTTCTAATGAATCCTTCCCTTTATTCATCTTCAGTTAACACCCATTTCCGCTGTTAACAGAGATACACCTTCTGCCTCAGTGCCTTGGAAGATGACTCACAATGCAACATTAACTTGAAACTATTATGTTATTCATCACGTATGTTGTTGAGAATATTATATTAATATTGTGAAGTAAATAAAATCATACAGGCATTTGCTTCATGTTTTCTGTTGAGATGGAAATTTTCTGTTTTTCTGGGATATCCGTGGTGCAATAGAGAAGTTTTCAGCTCTTTCTTCTGTATGCATTGTTTGTTCATGGAGGCACAGTTACATTGCTTGTTTTCATCTCTTGTAGATATAATTCATTCGTGTAGATGATCTCTCCTCAATCTTATGATGCTATTTTCTTTCTTTTGTCTTGTAAAGTTCACATGTATAAGACTTATACATGTCTGTATCCCATCAAATATATATATGACCTGTGCAAGTTACACAAAATATATACAGTTTTAATAGATTAATTAACAGGGATAAACCCCAATTTTATCAACTAAAATATTTAAAATGCAAAATATACCAACATGTTTTTTTTTTCCACTGAATACAAGATGAAATTTATAGAGATATCTCCTCATATTTTTGGAGGATCTATGTGAAAGGACAGCTTCTGCTTCTAAATTTACAGGAAAGATTGGGAGTGTATTTTGTTTCCTTATCCAGACAAAAGACATAAGAATATGTGGTTGGCTCAGGATGGCTAACTGCCAAATTCCCATGCAGATGCTCACTCACTCTCTCTTCAACAGGACAGAGTGGAAGGTAAGACAGAAAACAGGCAGGTGCAAGAGGCAGGGAGACCAGTTGCCAATCACCATCAGAGAAAAAGCAGACTTGATTTGGAGAAGGTTGTTAAAGTAGTTTATTGTTAACTAAAAAAAGACTATAATTGTGAGAAACAATGTCAACCTGTGAAATGCTTCCCCCCAACTCCCTTCTTCCAAGGCTCTATCTCACTCCTCAATTTCTGACTCCTGTGTCTCTTCCAGTCCCTGAGCAGTGCAGAGGTGAGGGGAATGGAGGTCCTGGTCATTCCACAGCGGTTTCTCCCTGCCACTTGTTCCTCCTCCTCACCTCTTCCCCTGCTTCAGCAAGGTGTCCCTACTGTGGGATATAGACCTTCACAAAGTGCTCCAGTGTGGGTCCTATCCACAGGCCACAGCCTCTGTCAGTGCCCTCCACAGCCTCTGTGCATGCCCTCCACAGGCTACATATCCACTTTACCCAAATGGAGGGCTCCACAGGCTACAGATGGATCTCAGGTCCACCACATGCTCCATGGACTGCAGGTGGACAGGTTGCCTACGCCATGATTCACACAGTAATCTCTGTAGTGCTCACAAAGTACCTGGCTTTCCTTGTTCTAGTCTGGCCTGGATATCTGCAGGGGCACTTCTCAGAGTAATTTATTTTTTTTCTTTGTCACTCCGTGCTCTGTGTGGCATGTAGGCCTTTCCAAGCGGAGCCCCCCCCTCAGCTGTGTGCCTCAGCTGTGCCCTATGGTGCGGCATTCCAAGACTCTCCTCCCAGAGGGTACAGCTTCTCCCACTGCCTGCACCTGGGCACCTGCTCTCCATTCAGAATGTTGGGAAGATTTTGACAATATGTCATGTTTGAGTGCATAATTCAACACTTAAGTTCAGCAGAGGCAGGAAGAGTTGTGGCCTTACAATGCCAAAATTGTGTCATCCAGCATGCACCCACATAAGATCTCGTTCCCTTTGTACATTAACAAAGTTCTTCCCATGTGTCAAAGAGGTACAGTTCATATTATGAGAAATGCTGGTTTTGAGATTTATTTAATTTCTTAAAGAATGAGAGGTAATACATCTGTGTGGGTTTTTTCAGGCAATTTTTAGTAGATGTCATTAGAATGACTGTGAGAAACTGAATTCCATTTATTATTATTTTTTCTTTTGTAATCCTGGAGATTTTTTTTTCCACATCTTTGTTTAATATAACTGTGGTTGATGGGGCTGTGGTTAATATGGAGACTTATTTGGTTGGGTTTTTTTTTAAATTTTATTGCTTCAACTGTGAAAAACAGTTCACGAAACATCTGTTTTTCAAGTCTAGGGCTTGATTTCCCAGGCAGCATAATTAGAGTAGATCAGCAAATCTCTAACATTCACTGTGGAAGGGATAAGGTAATAATCATTCTTTCTCCTGAATTTGAATATTTAGAAAAAAACTGTGTGGTCAACCCCATCCTGGTAATTTCAGAATGAGTATCTTATGATGATGTGACTCAGAATGAGTGAAAATCATTTTAGCAGAACAGCTACAAGAGAAGAATATTGAATCCATATATGTTTTATTATGCAACTGCATGTATATTTGAGGGCAAGTGAAGTGGATGTGACAGTCTGGAGCTGGGACAGGGAGTGTGGTGGGATATGAAGCTGTGTTGTTAGTTTGGCAAATACTTGATTAAACTTCCTGAAACAAAGAGGAAATTCTGGCTTTGCTACCCAAGTATTCTTGTTCTTGTTTTGAGGCAGGTATAATAAATCCTTATGAAATCAAATATAAAGAGGAATATGATGAAAAAAATGTGCAGTGTTTTTGATTGCACATGTGAATGAAAGGACTAAGAATTAACCAAATGCTAAGAAACTGAGTGTAGGGTTGTTTCTTACATCGTTGCTCTTTGGTGTTTGTATCCTGGAGGACAGGTGTTATAATTTTCCAGGAAGTGGTGAGGTAATGCCAGCATAAAATTTTGCAGGCATAAAATCAATACAGGAAGGTGTAAAATAAGACACATGTATTTAAGATGAACTGTTGCATGCTGTGATGTGTAATTTATAGGAGAGATGTCCACATTAGTGGATGAATGCTTATAATTCAAGCCTTTGAAGCAATAATTGAATTACAAATAATAGTGTTTGCCTATTATTGCATGTAATTAGATTTTCTTGGTTTTAATAGTCGTGATTTGAGATGAAAGGAGTTCAAGGCATATTTACCGATAATAGTAAAAAATGTATGTGTGGCAGGATGATATAATTCTGAATTATGATTCAGAATAATAAATTTAAATGTTTGTTTTTTAAAGGCATTGACTGCTTAGATCTGAGAAATGAAATGACAGAGTCCTGCAGGTAGGCATTATGTTGGTTCTGTGTTTTTAATATGTCAAGTTAAATGGAATGGTTTTGATCGGTGATTGTTAGTGCAAACACACAGATAGAGAGACATGGAAAGTTACATAATGTTAAGCAATAGCATACCTTGACATGGCTACATTTTATTCTTCAAGTAAATGTGTAAAATTATGTTTTCCCCCATTACCCCTCTGTTAAACAAAAATATGCTTCTGAGAATGAACCTGCAATCATGCAGCTTACTCTTAAACATGTATGAGCAAGTCTCAGCTAGGCTAGTCTCTTGACTAAAATTATTTTCTCAATTAAAAAGCACATAATATTCATTGATAATGCAGATTTAAGGAAATGCAAGTTCTAAATGAAAAATTAAAGTTAAGCTAAGTTTTGAGGTGTTTATTGAGTTTCAATAGAGTTAATATTTAAATTTTGTGTGGAAACTATTGTGAAAAATATTTCTGAAATTCTAATATGCTTAAAATATTGATAAACCCAGCTGAAAGATGGAAAATAAGATAAAGCATAGTTAATGATCTGAATAACATTAAAGAACCATAGAGAGTAAGTTTTTTGTCTTTTACATCTGTTGATCTCATTAATGTTAATAAAGCAGCATTTTTGAAATTGCAAAGCAATTTAAGAAACCCTTTAAAAGTGATTTTTTTTTTTCTGCTGCTTTCTTTTTTTTTAATGTCTAGCCAAATGGTATCTCTGATTGGAATTCCTGGTTCTGGGAGATAAACTGCTCCATTTACTTAGTTGAAACAAAATCAGAACTGAAACAGTTTATTGATTTAGTAATGGCACATTATTAATTGAGAGTCAGTGAAGTATGTGTGTGGAATCAATACCAGAAATACAACAGATAAACCATGAGGCTGGAGATTAAGCAACACCTACAAACGGTGGGGCACTGGCTGCCTGCTGCCCCCATCCCATGGGAGAGGGCTCTGCCTGTTGCAGGGGGAGGTGGTGAGGCCACTGGGAGGGCGGCAGGCACTGCCCAACCTGGTGTGCTGTATCGCTTCCTTTTCTCCCCAAGGTTTCCTCCTGCTCATTACAAGTTAGAATGCCTCTTTACACGTCATTTGTAAGGGTTGGTCCAATAGTCACCTTCACACTTATAAAGGTATAATGATGTTTATATGGGAAGTAAAAGTGTTCAGATGTAACCATTTTTTGGTCATGTCAACATCCTTCTACTGACTACCATCTTGGAAGAAAAAGCCAGTATTTTAAACGGAATCTGAAACAAACCCAAAAATTCACACTCCCAATTAAATTAAAAAAGATTGAGCCTTTTCTCTGACACCTTTTTTCTTTTCTTCTGTATATTGTCATGCTGGTGAAAAAAAAACTCCTTGGAGTGACCTACAGTGAAGAGCTCTGCTGGTCAGGAACAGAATGTAGTGATAAGAAAAAATAAACAATGAATGAAACACCAGAAGGGACAACTCACAGCCTTTCCTTCGACCTCGGGGCTGAGAAAGACTCTGTTTGCATTCTCAGGTCACAGAAAACAGCTGACAAACGCACAAAAATATTTTTTATAAACCCGAGAAATCACCAAAATTATTGACTATGTTGGAAAACAATTGTGTTGTTGTGTTTGGTTATCACGATTTTAATTTATCTTCTACTAAAACACATATTACTTATGAAAGATATTTTTAGAAGTTATGTCTTAAAATGCAGCTAAAAGCAATCAGCTTTAGCTCAGGTCTTTCAAGGAGCTTAAGTAAACATGTGAAACAGTTACAATGGGAAGCTGATTTTCATAGCCATTGATTTTATTCTGAAAAACAGAAACATTGAAAATTATACAGACTGAAGCTGTAATGGAGTGACTTCCTTAAAAAAAATAAAATTGACTAAAGAAATAAGGAATGCTGCCATAATTCACCTCATCCTAAATCAAAAAGGAGGTACATATTTTAGGTGTTACTTGAATTGGTAAAACATATTTTACTTAACCCTGTTCTGTCAAAACCCCCTCTCATTTCTGTCACATTTTGCACTACTCTTTCTCTATTGGAGATATCTTGGAATATCTTTGTGTGGAATTCAATGATTCTGGTTTTATATATATTAGGGACATGGACACAGTCACCTCCAGTGAACAATTTTTGATGGAATGTCTTGATATCTTTGCCTTGTAAAAGAGGTTCATCTTCTGTGCAACATGTTTCATTCTGGCCAAAGTCCAGAACAGACCCTGATCATTTTTTTGTTTGTTTTTCTCTTGTGGTCCAGGACTGGATGGGTGTCCATGGGTGTCACCATGCTTCCTTGGTGGTCATGGAAACTAATTTTCTAGCCATCTGAGTTTGCTGCTACTTGATTTTAGGAACAGTTTCAGTGTAGAGATTTGAAAGTATGATGAAACTATTTTCCTGTCCAATTTTTTGCTTGGGATTCAAGTGTCATAATGAAATTATTTATTAAGAAGTATTATTGCCATTCTGGCATAATATACATTTCAGCTGTATCTTAATAACCAATTCCTTTGGTTGGCTAGCATTGGAGATTCTTATTCAAGAAAATACTGCTGATGAATATATCTGGAGCAGGTAGCCAAGTTTCCAAACTGCAGATTGAGATGCAGGTAGAGCTCTGTGTGGAAGCCGAGAGAGACAACAGGCTATGGACTGCCAACCCTTTTGTTAACAAAGGGCATGAAGAGGGTGGTGCCAGCCAGGTGAATGGACACTGAGGGACACAGCAGGACTGAAAACTTGGAAGAAGAAGGAGATTTGGGAATGGTTAGACTGAGGCTATAAAATCCCAGGAGTTTCTTTGTTGGGGGTACCTCCTCAGAGGCACAAGCTGGGGCTGTTTCTGTGTTATTGCACCATGAATACATTGCTATATGGAACTAGACATTTGAGACTCTGACCTGGGAAATATGGGGTTTATCTGGTAAGGAAACCTGGCCTGACCATGTGAGAAAGGCTTGTGTGGGGAGTCAAGGGGGGCACTGGACTTGCGATTTGGGAAGACCTTCAGTCCCAGCAGTGAAATTCTCTGGCCTTCAAAGTGTGACTGTTAGAGACTCTCTTGAATGGTCAGACTGGGAAGTTTCCTTAGCAACTCTCCAGCTCACAGAACTGTACTTCAGCAATGGCAGAAGAGAAAATCAAAGCACCTAAAAGGACAATTTACATAAGATGAAACAGAGCTAGACAAGGAGAGATTTTTTTAATATGTTTTAAAATAATTAGTCTTCTGTTTGCTGAATGAGGTTTTCTAACCCCTGCTAATCTGTAGGAAGCCCATTCTGATGAAGGGATAATATTTTTCTGAAGTGGGGTGTCAGATAAGTGCTTTTACTTATTATAACATTGCACCCAAAAGCAGGCAACCCATTTCTCAAGAGAGGGAAGAGTGATGTGTCTGGAATGCAAAAAGTGAAGCACATGGTAATGGGTTGAACTGCTCAGTGTCATAATCCAAGAAACGACAGAAGCTTGTCAAAATACTAATAAATTTATTGAAAATACCACAGACATGGTGGTACAGATGTAAAACAAGGGGTTTTCAACTAAATTTCAGATTAATATTTAGTGCGTATATTACAGAATTCTTTCCTAAAGCACAATACCACTTTGCAAGATTATATCAGAACCAGAAGTTGCCTTTTCATTTATAATTCCTTTCTTTGTATTAAAGTGCCAATTTCTCCTGGCCTTTCTCTCATTTGCATGAAAAGAAAAAAAATCTTTTGCTGACAGGATGAAATGAATCTTCTTAATTTTTATTTGCATTGTGGTTTCCTTTGGGATTTTTTGAGGGTTTTGGTCGTTTGGGATTTTAATGGTGGTGCTTTTAAGGGTTTTTTTTAACTTTTCTTGCATTCTAATCTCTTGATTTCTTTGGGTGCTTTTTTGTTTCTCCCTTGCATACTGCTCTTTGTATTTCACTACCTTCTTAGGCTGACTTGTGGTGTGCTTTGGCCTAATTTAGTTACAACTGGAAGGAATGTACTCTATGTGGTATCCTGTCTAAGAGAGTTTTAATATTTCTCCAAAGTACTACATCTTTTTAAAGCAATTATGTTGTTCCAATGAAGAAACATCCCTTCAGTGCAATGACTTTATATCTTTTTCACAATAATTTGAACAGTATTTTTGATGTGCTGATAATAAACCAGATGATTCCAGAGTCCTTGAAGGAAGAGTTCTGGTATTTTCTATACCGGTGGATAGTAATCTTCTCCACTTTTGCTTGGGAAGTCAATAGAACTGTCTAGTAACCATTTTTCTGCAGATGTGTTGATTTCGTGCTTTCCTGTTTAAGATACTCATCTTCTCTAATCTCTCATTTTGTGCCTAGAAATTAAATAGGTGAATATATAATATCTGATGTCCAGGGGAGTATTCTCTGTGGTCAGACTTTGAGGCACAAATCTTAAATGAACATGCAAATATTTTTGATAGTTTCATTTCTGCAGGTGTCTTAATAGTGAGGAAAGGGAACAGAGGCAGTTTCATCTTTTTTTTTTTTTTTTTTTTTTTTTCTTTCCTTTTTTTTTTTTTTTCTTTCTTTTTTTTTTTTTTTTTTCTTTTCTTTCTTTTTTTTTTTTTTTTTTTTTTTTTTTTTTTCATCCTTTGCTTTCAGATATCCTGGTAATTTGTGGTTTTCCAGGGATTGAATTTTATTTTCTTCCACAGTGTAATGAAGTTAAAAGGTTTCACTGGAAAATAAGGGCAAAAAGCAGAAGTCCTTTTCCAGTGCCTTTGCACCGGAAACTCACTTTTTTGCGTTTCCATGAAAATATGGATGCAGAGAAGGAAATGCTGTGATAGAGTAATTGTCAAAGATGAAACAGTGAGAAATTGAGAAATAAACGGTATGACCTAGCTTATATGAAGAGTCACACAGCACTGAGAAAATGGGAGCAGAGGACAGAGGCTCTGGAATCAAAACCCTAAGGCAAGACATGTTGCAAGTCAGCATGGGGCTTTCTTTTTTTCCTTTTGGAAATAAGGAAGTAGATCTATCCATATGGTCTTTCTTGGAGTTCTTTTAAGCTTCAGTGGATACTAACTGAAACAAAGATATCTGGAACGAAACATGTTTGGCTCAATACCTGAATTTTTTTGATGGAAAAATTATATACTAACTTGAAGGGAGGGTTTGCAGAGTATGTTCATGCTATGTCTACACAGAGCAGGTAATTTTCTTTCTTTCCAAATAATTTTTCTTTAACATTCATTTCTTGAACGTGAGATGGGGAATTTCCTTCATTGCTGTGCATATACATAAAACAATAATCAAATCATCTTCCTACTAAAACCAAAAAACACCCAATTTCATGGCTATGGTAAGAAATAAAGAGATGAGAATTAAATTAAATAAATTAAATAAAGAGATGAGAATTAAATTTTCTCTCATTCCAAATTAATCAAAATACAACATTGTATATTTGGAGATAGTTTTTGCAATATCCTCCTAATTGATTCTATAATTATATCCTGCCTTTCCCAAGCATTAAACTTCTTCTGATGTTCTCTGCTATGAATATTTTTTCACAGGGTTTTCCTCAAACTTATACTGGCAAAATATATACCTCTGGTTTTAGCATTTAATTTTGTGAGAAATATTCAATGAAAGATGTTAAATAAGAGCAGATAAAAGTTGAAATATATTGATAAATTAAAGTATTCAAACTTTCATAAGAAAATACTAGAGATTTTACATGTAATACATAGATTTGGATCCTAGCTTTTATAAGAGATTATTTATTTAGTACATAATACCTCCTAAATTTAATCTAGGTGATGAGACAAGTGAGAAACTCAAGGAAGAAGGAAACTAATCATATAGGCAGATAAATTGGGATACTGCATATTTTCCACACGTAAAATCAGAAATTATTGTCCATTAATCATTATATTGTGTTTGCTCTAACAGATTTATAAAGCAAAAAGGCCATATTTTCATTTAATGGCTTGTATCATAAAATGTTCCATGATAAAAGCTGATTCAGTTTACCCATAGTGGGGGATAAGATTGAAGGATTCAAGATAGAGTTAATAACAAATAATGTTTTCTCAATTCCAAGAAGTTGAATAAGGATAACTCAATCTCTTTGGTGACTGATTTAGTAACAGAAGCTGCAATTATCTTTACTGATGAATGCAAAAGAAAATGCAATTGCAAAAGGAACTTCATTTCCAAAAAGGGAATCTGACAGGGTGAGATGTATCATCCAAGGCAAAGACAAAAAAATCACAGACACTTTAATCAGGTCCAGGAGCTAAACACCCACATACAAGGAAATTTCAATACAATACTTTTATGTCTCTTGTCTTTGTACTGGCTAAGTTTATTAGACATACATGAAAGAAAAATATTTTGAGAAGGAAACAAGGATTTGAAATTTTCTAATTTTTCATTTTTAAAACAAAGCTGACCTCCTGTTCTTCAGAGTAAGAGCCATGTTTCAGTACTAGCATAGAATACTAGCATTCTATACTGATATACTGATACATTGTTTGTTTGGTTTTTTGTTTGATTTTATAAAAAACACTCTTCTCCCTACCAGCTGTCCGATATTATGCCTTTCAATTTTTTTTTTTTAATTTTTTTTAAGAAATCACTAGGATGATATAAAAATACTTTTGAAATACGAGGCTAAGGAAGATCTAAAAAACTAACCTTCTAGTTCTGTGTCCTGTACTACAGGAACTTATTTAAATTTTGAAAATGAATTTCCCAAGGTAGAATATCTCAGGAAATTGAGTGATGGTAAGTGGAACAAATTTCTCTCATTCTCATTGCCTTTCTTGTGTGCAGTGCTACTCTAAAAAATGAGAAATATTTATTAAGAATAAAGTCCATTGAGATCAGGAGATCAAGACTGAAGAGAACAAGACTATTTTTTCACTTAAATGCACATCTGTCAATGTAGCCGTTCCTGAGAGCAGCAATGTAATGTACCCCAATTAAAATTGCACTGTGATTTGAGTTTCACCCTTGGAATTATCCTTAAGGCACTTGTATCAAATGTAGTGATCCAGCCCTTAGCATAAAGAAATGGAGAGGTAAAGGGAAGTGAAACCATCTATTGAATGATGTCTGAATGAAACATAATTTTCTGGTCTGGCATATACAGTTCCACAATCATTTTTCTGACATGTAAAAACCCTTGACTTTTTTTTTTTTTTTTTTTTTTTTCCTAAATGGCATTTCCTTCTAAGAGGTATTCTAGCTGTAATGAATAAAATCCCAGTCTTTTTAGGTAAGGCTGAAATGCATATTTTTCTGAAGATGTTACAATCCCTGCTCTTGTTGAAACCTAAGTATCATTGCATATTTTTAAACAAAATGCAGGCCTTTCTATATTGTTTAGATGCTTAGAGACTTAGATTTAAAAAAAAAAAAAAACAAAACTAAGGTCTAATAAGAAGAATCTGAAAATAGTGTTAGAATTTCTTTATACTACTATTTTGTCTGATTGTCTTGCTTTAGTCCTGATTGGAAAATTTTGTAATATTGACACCTGATTAAACCAATGAAAAGGGTGGATATGCCTCTTGTGAAAAACATATTTTTAGGTGCGATTCCGGAAATCTGCCCCTTCTGGTTTCCAGTGGTGGGAGAGGCAGGAGGCTTAGCCCGGCTTCTTCCCATGACGGGGCCAAGGTTCCTCCTGCCCTCCCCCGGCACCCCTGGCAGGCAAAGGGGAAGGAGAGGCAGTGAGGGGAATGTTGGCTAGTGCAGTCCCTGGCTGCTGGGATTTGCTGATCCAGGACAGCCCATGTAGCAAAGTGGGGGCTGAGCTGGGCCCAGCAGCTCCTGGGCAGGGAATGGGGGAGCAATCAGCCCTGGTGTGTTACAGCTAAGGCCTGACTGGGCTGAAAAAAAGATCCTAGCCTCCCTCTCTCAGCGCAGCTGGAATTCAACACAGCAGGCTTTGAGATCCTGGCCCAGCTCCAGCACAACTGCAATGCATCACCTGACTGCCTTGTCCCAGCTGCAGCCTGTGTTAACTTTTTCCTAACCAGATGAAACTTCTAAAGCATGAATCTTACCCAGTGACAGAAAGAAGAGACTGGATGAAATGCAAAAAGACACAGCGTGAGACCTAAGGTCAGAGAAAATGAGCGAAGAATCCTAAACTGAAAGGAAGATTGAAGGAGTGGCCTGGTTGGGTTGGACTTCTCTTGTAAGGCCATAGAGAATGAACTAAATACCTGTAATATACAGAATGTTTTTAGGGGGATGCAAGTTTCTAGTCATAGTTATGAGTTGATGTATTTTTCATACTGGAGAAACTGAACAGAGGAAGACCGAGAAAGAGAGAGAGATGATGCCCTCTGCCCATTGAGAGAAGATAGTCTCTGTTTAGATGAAGATGAGATAGATGAACTCTGGTTTTATACTAGAAGAGACATCCTTAAACTGTACTCTAATAAACTTATATATCCCATGAGTGCTGTGAAGGCTGTTTCAAGGGAAGGGACTTCACAATGGCAAATTTTCTTTCATCCAGGTGGGCCATTCGTGTAGTGTGAGAGTGAGAGAACTGGTATCTTGTGGAAAATCTCTATGGTATTCAAGAGAGACTCCTTTCTCCCTAATGAATTGAGAAGTGATTATTTTAAGGATGATAACTGACTGAGAATCCCAAGTTTTGTCTTTTTATATTGGAGTAAGAAAGTGAATAGTTGGTGGGGGATGGAGAAGTGTTTTGAAGGTTTTATTCTGATTCTTGGGGTTTTTTCTTTCTCCTTTTAGTGTTAGTTAATAAAGTTTAATTCCTTTTAAGCCTAAGCCTACTTTGTTCTTGATTGAAAAGTTTCAGTTTGGCAAACGAAACCAGAACCACAACACTGATGCACAAATCTAAACCACCAATGTTGAACATCCAGGTTTATGCTGTGAACTAAAAGTCTTCAGGATAATATGACATTTGGAGTAACACAAAGTTATACAGCATATTTATTATTGCTGTGTTCGTCTGCCTACCTTCTGTTAGTGCATGACAGTATGAAGTTGATGTACTTACATACTTCCTTTTCATTTGTCAGTAATTTGTGTGAGCAGCAAATTCAGTATTTTAGTCTTATATCCTCAAGTATAATTGGTATTTCTATGGCATAATTTGCATGTCAGTAGTACAAGTACAAACTCAAGGAGCTGTAACAAGCCCACTACACTGACTCTTTTCCTGATACCCTCCAAACTCTTTGATTGTTGCTTACTGCATTCACTAAAACTGTAACTCTTAAAACATTTTCACTCCTTTTTTTTTCACTCATCATCTCATGTGGCAACCTCCCAGACAAGATACTTTGGCCTGATACAAGCAGTTATGCCTCTCTTCTTTGTTGCTGACTCCAGCTTCTCAATTACAAGCTACATTTCTAGGACTACACAGAAGCTAAATATAATCTGGAAGGGATTTAAAAAAAAAAAAAAATATTTTCCAGAATAAAAGAAATCAAATTAAACTACAACAAAGGCTTGATAAATAAGTAATCTGCAAAGGAGATGTAGAACATGTTTCAGGCTCCTTGCCATAAAACTATTTAAAATATAACTGGCATCTACCTTGCAGTATAAGCCCACTTATCATCATTTGATCAGAAAGGATGTTCTTCAAAGAATTGCCAGGTAATTCTTAGTCTAAACAAAAGGCAAACCAGACCTAATAATTTCAACTTTTCTTCTTAATCATATTTTTAAACCTTATGATTAACATTGCTGTCTTCTAGACTTTCTCACACTGACTTACACATTTTCTTGTATGCAATGGCAAAAACTGAACAGAGTTGTATGAATTGGTATTAATACATCCCAATGGCACAACCCTTCTTTAGCAAGCATGTGAATTTATTGTCACTTCTTCAGTTAGTGCTGTATATAAAACATTATTCTTATTCTACTTTGATGCCCATCCTTCTCTTGTATTTCTGCATTTATTTGTTCCCGTACAGGCACAACACCTTTTTTTTTTTTTTCCTTACTTATTTTCTTTATCAAATCTTTCACAAATTTGGGCTTAATGAAAGTTGGATCCTGTCCTCAAGTGCCCCTGTAGTTCTCCCCAGATTTTCTATTTTATTAGTAAATTCAATAATATACATTCTCTTAAATCCTCTATGCCATGTGGAACAGCAATCAATAAATCCTTCCATTATAACCACAAGTTATTGATAATTACTCTTCAGGATTATCTTTTCTAACTGGTTTTCCACCCACACTGTTGTAGTTTTCTCTGTTTCATGTTTATCAGATTGTCAGGAATTTCCATTGTAATCTTTAAGAAAGCCAAGATAAATCATTTGTTGACTCTGCAATTTTATCTAAAAAAAAGGTCACAAGGAAGTATTTTTTGTTTCCTCAACACTTGAAGTTGCAAGCTTTTTAGCAGTCATTTAGTATTAACGATCTGTTCCTGAGGAATGAAATAGAAAAGGCAGTAAAGACTATATTTCCTGATGCCATTCCTTTCTCATTCTTTTCCTGTGTTGTGCAAGAGAGTTATCTTTTCCTCAGTCTGTTGTTAACTGATTGAACTTGCAGAGCAAATTCTTGTTATCTTTCTAGTATTTTATTAGTGACATCTCAAAGCTTTGCTTTGCCTTTCTGGTCCTCACAAACATATACCACACATCTGATTGTGTCCTCTGTAGTAAGAACTGAGGTTTTGTTCAGACTAAATTTTACTCTTACTAAAATTTTCAGTGCCAACCTTTCAAATTCCAATTTGTTCTTTCTGTCCTCTAAATTAGGATGGCTGAATTCAAAAATTCCCTGGATCAATGTCTGAAGAGGTACTTCAGCTCCTCAGGTGGGAGAGTGGAGTATTGCTTGTCTGAATAAATTATTACCTCAAAAGAGTAATAGAAATTGGCTGAGCTGAACCAATACTAACATACAGGTTCTATTAACCTCAAATTACCATTACAGATGAGCACACATTCAGGAAGTGGGTTGTATAAATAAAGCATGCTACTTTATTAAATCAATGAAAGAATAACAGGCCATACAGTAGGGAAAGTGCTGCCAATTTGCAAAGAAGGCTGTGCAAGATGATTTTTAATTTGATTGCCTCCAACGTCTTGATGTTGACCTCAAAAGTCTACAATACAAATGGATTTATTTTTGAAAATAGAAAACTGTTATGATAAAATCTATTTTAAAGCTATCAATTTAATTTAGTTATTCTGAAAGTGAATCAAACTGACATTGTATAAATCTATAGTGATGTATTCCTTTTATGAGGAAAACCCACAACTCCTATGTGTCTTTGAAAAACTGTAGGTGAACATCTCTTCAGTTGTCCCCTTTATCATGTTTTAAAATAAAGGAAAGAGAAAAAAAAAAAAAAAAAAAAAAAAAAAAAGCTTAAACCTTTTTTAGAATATGATTGGATGCCAGAAAGTGGAAGGGCAAGGAATTTATCTTTGCAACTGCATATATTAAGACACCACTTTAATCAATGCTGGTATTAAGTATATAATCATCTCACAGTTGTGTTCTTTTTGAAACTCCTTAGAACATAAAATAGAAAATCCTTTTTTTTTTTTTTTTTCCATGGTATATTTAGAGATCTTTTCTTGGCATGTTCTCTGGCAACAGGAGAAAGCAATGACTTGTTTTTACCTTTGTTTCTCTTTAAGATCAGGGATTCAAACCATTTAATGAAACTGTTTTTATCCAGTTACATTACCTTCTTTGAGCCACCTCTCATGATGGTAGCACCCATCATGAATATTTTAAACATCCCTTTCTAAACAGTGCTACAGCTTCTCCCAAGCTACCCGTGGAAAGTGAACCTGTGTTGGTAAACTGCAGTGGGGGGTGTGTACTCCAATGGTTGCTAGACCTGTGTCTGCAGTTTGCCATGCCCTGTAGGTCTCTGTGTCAAGTGCAGCTGGGCATGTGCTATGTAAAGGAATAGCAGCGTAAGGGATGCCTAGATAATGTCTCAGTGGACTCCATTCGTGAGAAATATCTGCTATGGTGGGACTCAGACATCAAACTATTCATGCAAGAAATAGAGAGAGACCAACTCTACTGGTACCTTTTACTTAGCACTGATATTTACAAATAGAGCTGTGTAAAAGGTAAGCCATAACCACTGAAATCCTAGTTAAGAGACTTCTTATTTAGCTGTGAAATTGTTTCTTGCAGCCTATTCATTCATGCAAGTAACTTTTGTTTTTCATACTGCAACCATGGGTTTTGGGGGTTTTTTATTTGAAAAAACTGTTAGCGTCAAAGGAGACAAATGGCTTGTGCTAGGTCTGTCTGCAAGAAGAGAAAAGATATGGATTTGAAAAATATGAATAAGATTGTGAGGACTTTGTTAAACAGTTGAACAAATTCTGTCTTCTTTAGAATTCTTTGGAAAGGCAAAATAAAAAAAAAAAAGGAAAGGTAATAAGAAGTCTGTGAGAAAATACTTTTATGAAGACAAGTTAGGAGGACATGAATGAATGTCTCTCTGTAAGCAGAGAGACAACATTCTCAAGGCATCAGCTTGTCCTTATCTCAGACAGAAAGTCTATGAGGACAACAGAAGTCTAATAGCTCTTATGAGTTGAAGAAAAAACATTTTTTTTTACATCATAGTAGGATCCTAGAAAAGACTGAAATAAATAAAAAACATGGAAGTTCTTGTTTTTGTTTTACAGAAAAAGTATTGCAATAACAAGAACATTAGATAAGCCCCAGGAAATTCATCACCAATTGGAACCAGCCGTTACTATGAGGATTTGGACAAATCACAGAATTTCTTATGCTTAATCCACCATTTGCATTTTCCTAATTTCTAGGGTTATTCAAGAATAACATCTAACCACAGAGACACTGTGTAGGGTTAAAATGGCAGGAGACCAACTTAGTACAAAGCCAAATCACATAAATGTAGTCACAGGATTGTCCATAATAGCTTATATATCAGTGGGTCTAAGTGAATGAGTATTATCATAGAATTATAGAATGGTAAGAGGTTGGAATGGCCCTTAAAGATTATCTAGTCCCAGTCCACCCTGCTAAGGACAGTGATACCTCCCACTAGATCAGATTGCTGAAGGCCTCATCCAGCCTGGTTTTGAACACTGCCAGGGGTGGGAAATCTACAAACCTCCCTGGCCAACCTTTTCTAGTGTCTCACTACCCTCACAGTAAACAAATTCTTTCTAATATTTAGCCTAAATTTCCCCTCTTTCAATTTTTACCCATACTCTCAATACTTTTGGTTTTGAAAAATCATATTTATGTGGTTTGAATTTAATGCTAATAACTTTATTGTGTTTGTAATCACAGTCTGTCAAACAAGAAATTGTAGCCATTTTTTTTGAATCCTTTGCCCACAGAGACCATGGCTGCTAGAATGCCATGTGCTGACCAAAGAAGATGAAATTAATTTATTAAATAGAATCCACTGAAGGTTGCATAGAAATTATGACAGACTTAAGAATTTTCAGAGCTACAAATCTTAGAAGATAGGAAAGTTCTCAAGAGCAAAGTAATCTATTTCTTCCATTTCTTACATACATTGCATCTTCTTTCTGTATTTCTTTGCAGCTGCTGCTGAAGAAAGGGTGCTGGTTTTGGTGGATTTCTAGTTCTGACCACTTCAAACTGCTCTTATGAGATATAGTTAAATACAGCTTTTTTCCTAACAAAACACCTCCTGAGTCTATTTAGATAAAAAAATGACAAAAAAATACTGTTGTTTTTTTCTTCGTGCTTTGTTTCAGCATGAACTTTTACAACTTTGTTAGCTAAAATTTGTTCAGCCTTCTGAATTACCTGGTTGGTAAAATCTAGTTGTTTGGCTCCACTCTCAGGGATTCTACTTTTTTTGGGGGTTTTTTTGGGGGGCACTTGGTGCACTAAAAACAATGCAGTTCAAAATAAGCCAAGGTTTTTAAATACCAGATTTGAGTACATTTAAAGTCTGAAAAGGAAGAGAAAGCAATTATTAAGGTCTTAATTTAAAATGTATATTTTTAATTAATTTCTGGGTTAGATTTTGGATTACTGCTTTTGCATTTTTCTTTTTTTTTTTTTTTTTTTTTTTCCGTAAGTGAAAGGCAGCTGTCTAAATTAAAACAGCATTTAATTTATTTTTTTTTTTGGCTGCTGAAAAATTTATTATTTCTGCTGGTTGGCTAAAGGCACTAGGCATGTGTCACTGTGTGATAAAAATGGTGTTAGTTTTATTATCTTTGGTCTCAACTCACTTTATTAGGACTGAAATCAATTAGAAACTAGCTTAGATATTAATTGCCATTTTACTTCTCTAATGCTTGTTGCAAGGATTTCTATTCCACCTGTAGTGGTGTTCAGATGATATCTTTTCAGTTTAAATTATTTAAAATCATGCTTGTCTTACTTGAAGATTAAAGAAATATCATGCCAGAAGAGACACTGGTTATTATAAGTAAGTAATTTTTTTTTCTTTTTTCTCTGTTTTTTTAGAAAAACGTCTTATTTTTAAATTTCTTGCCAAGGTACAAAATGTACAAAAAGAAGTAAAATACAAAAAATTGTGAATTATGAAGAAAAAATACTCAGCAGGTTCAGAGTTAGTGGTAGACTAATCCTTTATTTTACAGTTGCTGTGGGACTGTTAGAGTGGAACACTTCTACTTACATGGAACTTTGAGTATCAATAACTTAACATAGCTGTGTCTAACTCTGCCCACAACACTCAAAGGAAGTTATCAGAAGGTTTTTGGGGTACAACCAAAAGAAAATTACACCTGTAATTTAAATAAATAATTTAAAAGCTTAGTTGGATTTATAAAATATGAAATACAAATCCATATATAATTCATGCATATTATAGAAGATATCTAAGTATTTGTTGCAATAAAATACCAACTACCTCCTGGGGGAAAAGGATACAATTGTTTGCAATGAATGTAATAAGGTTTCTCTTCTGCTACCATTTAAAAAAACAAGCAAAACTGAATAAAATCCAGCCCATAGTGTAAAAACATTTACTGCTAAACCAGCTAGGTCATTAGATGGTGCAGTTTCAAGTCCATATCTACAGAGATCCTACTGTAAATAATGGATAATCTTGCAATCAAGAAGGAATCAATTTAAAGTACTGTCACATATTCATTTGGCACTAATGTAAACTAAGTAGTAGCAGTTCTGTAGAAATAAAATGAAGGATGATGCAGAATATTTGTGGGGATAGTTTTTTTAACAAAGAATTTCATAAACATCCTCCTCAGGAATAAAATACTGGTGGATTAAGTTCTACAATACAGTGTGATTACTGTTCTGTTTACTGTGTCTACAGATCTATCCAGATATCCACAGGTCATTTTTCTGCAAACCTCATTTCTGTCCTTTAGGATTTCCTATGCTTCAGCAGAAACACTCCAGTATTTTAGAGAGACAATCTTTTCTGATATTATCTCAAAATGCCTTATGGTAATGAAGACAGCTGCTATCACAGACTAAAACTGTTCAGTTCATATAGTTTTAACCAAATCATATCTGAAATGGTTTATTGGCTTGCTAATGATATGCAATTAACTCGCAAACATTGAATGATTCATCCAGGATCAATATCACTCGCAGAATGGATAAATCGCAAGAGCAGATATTATGAAATGTTAATAAATGCCTACACATTTCTAAGCAGTCTTTTATAACCAATTCTTCAAAGGTATAATGCTGCACAGTTTTGTGCACTCCTCCTACACAGACCCAAGCCTTGTGGGTTACAGATGGGCATGGTCGCATTAGGGAGTGCTTGGACACCTGTCTGCAGACCCTCCTGTAGGATATGTGGTGCTGTGGCTCTGCCTGGACCCATCCTGCTCCCTGTGACCTTGCAAGATCACATCCATTCCCTTGGGGCAGGCTTCCCATGCCATATGCCCAGGACAGGTGTGCAGGCTCTGCCAGCCCCAGGCAGGCAGAGGAGATGATGCTGATGATGGGGTGGCTGCTCACAGTGCCCAATCTGCTGTGCTGAAGCTCTTCCTTCCTTCCCCAAAGTCTGTTGCTGAAAACCCAGGAAACATACTGTCCAAGCAGTTTGTTAGGTTAGAAAGACAGCATTACTTTATTCAGTGCTGAAGTACCTGGCAGAACTCTTCACCTACCATGTATGCCAATTATAAAGCTTTTAACAATTTATACATTTTAACAAACAAAGGATTTAGTGTTCATTGGCTACAAGTAACATAGTTCTCTTCTTAATCTGTATTCTATCTTCTGGTCATTGACGATTCTCTCACTTCTCATCCTAATTAGTCTGTATGCTCAGTTTATCTCTTCTTTTTGGGTCAGTTGGTTTCTTGGATTGGTGGTCTGTGGATCAGTGATCAGAGATCCCCCTCTTAGAATTACCTTTTACCTACCTGGAGCTGTTTTCAGCACAATTGCTGAGTTGGTTTTATTAATTTCTTCCTTATCTTGGGAGACCTGCCAGATGTCCTTGCTGCCTGTAGATTCCCCTGTTCCTCCACCCCCCCACAAGCTGCCAGCTCAGATTTAGGGGGAGTATTGGAAGAGGGGAACTACAAAATAGGGTAGAGAGAGTTACAAAAGAGGCCCCCTTACCCCAGGATGTATTCCAAGGCCTTTATTCCTTAAAGGGGATCCAGAGGCAAGAGGGGGATCACATGGGGGGAGAGGGGTTTTTATCACCTTTGGGGTCGGGGTCAGGTTACCTGGCCGATGGCTATAGGTCAGGAGACCAGGGGGCAGGTAACCCAGGCTAGGTTACAGTTTCTGGGGGAGGGGCTTTGGGGGGAGAACATTCCCAAAAGGGATACAACAGTTGCCCATAAATTCTGCCTTTATCAGTCATACATCCTTTTTCTGAAGGTATGTTAATTTCCTCCCCCAGGTCTGAGGTCACTGAAGAACATCAAGCCCTAACCTTTAATTTGAGGTGGACATCATTAAAGGCTGCTATCTGTTTAACGGATTTAATCTCTCTTTTTCTTGGAAAATATACTTATCAAGTAAAATGTGCTTTTATTTTACATGTTCTATGGGTAAACTTGTACAAAAAGAATATTTTGAAAATAGTTTAAGAAGTTTTTTGTTTTCTGTCAGTGTGTTAGAAATGATATTGCTTTATGCTGATATGAAGCCAGATAAAGCTAACATGAGAGCCATCTTTACTGTTATACCTGGGGATGTAAGCTTTCATGCTTACCTTTCTAGACTGGGACAATTAGAACCCTAATGGTTCAGGAAAATGCTAATATTCACGCCTTACTTTAATAAAATGAGAACTGCATTTATGATTTATTAGTAGGTCCTGATTACACTAAAGATTGTACAGGAAGCTCTGCATAATTGAAAAGCTGTACTATGAGAAATACTGTGATGCAAGCCAATTTAAGGCTCCAAAAGATAATATTTCCCTAACTACAGATCTGGTGTCAGCACACAACATCTGCCCATGTTCAGATTGGTTTAAGCAGCACTTCCTACAAAGGAGTTGGTGTTAACACTGGTTCTGAGCAGAGGTGAATTGAGAGTCAGTACAATGAAAGTTGATACATGCAGCTAAGGGCTGGAATAAAAAAAACACTTGCCAAGCTATGTTTGCAACCTGTTCATAAGGACCATCTGGCTATGCTCATACCTTAGATGTGTAAAAGTTCCTATGTTAATTTGGCTTAAGTTTGATTCTGATTAGGAGTAGGAAGATATCCTACATATATTTTCCTTGCCAGTGTCGCTCCATCAGTTCTGAAGTTTGCTGGAACAGCTGCCTACTCCAATCGCATCTGATTCTTCTGCTATTTCTTCTGCTTCCTCTTGACAGGGTATGGGACAGTTGTATTTTGGAGGTGCAACGTCATTATTCTTGATAGGTAAGCTGGTAGTTTGCCTTCTGGAATTCCCTGTTACCAGGCTGTGAGTTGTAATCTGTCCTTCCTACCACTTTTGCACCCTTGTGGAGCAGTCAGTATACACAAGTTCAGCAGACTTTTGCAGTAGGAATTGTCATACAAAATTGAGATCAAATCAGGGAAAAATCATTTGTCTGTAAACTTACCATAACTAATAGAATAAAAATGCAGTGATGTGTAAGCAGTACTGTTATAGGAGAGTGCACTGACAATTTTAATTATGCTACTTCCAGTATCTATTGATACAGTTTCAATATAACCGAATAGGCTGTGGAGTAGTAAACAAGGTTCAGAAAAGAGTTATATTTCTTCTACTTACTGTTTCTGCAACACAAGTTCAATTTTTGCTTTAGTAAACAATTTAAAGTAATAGGGAGTCCACTTGGGATAATGTAAATTTTTTCTTTGCTTGCCAAAAAGGAACATAATAATGAACTCTGCTTTCACACTCCCAATTTAGTAAGAAAAACAAATAAAAAGAAATTGCAATTTCTAAAAAGCATTTACTCAGCAAGTGTTAATGTTAGTGTCCTGAGTGACAAAGGTTTTGTGTGTAGTTCAGTATTAGCACATCAGAGTAACTTTTTTCAGAGACGTACCTTGCCAAACATCTTAAGCCTTGGATTTAAATTTGGCTCTGCACAGTGGTAACTTACTCATTTTTTATTTTTTTTTTTTTTCAATTGAGTTAATGAAGAAAAAGAAACAGGGTTTTTTCAAAATTTTAACTCTGTGCTATTTTACTGTACAAGCAGAAGGGAGGAAAAAGCCTGGATTTTCAAACACAGCTGTTGCTTCAATCTTCTTTTATTCATCAAATATTGAACTTGTGTTATAATATGTTATGAGATGATGGAAGTTTCTTTGTCAGAAGCAATTTCATGGCTTGATTTACTTTTATTTGATCATAACTGCATGAAAATCATGTTGATGGAATCATTTTCAAGATGCTCCAAAATGACGATGAATAAATCTATTAAACATAAGGAAATGCATCCTGAGACTTCAAAATAGGAACCATTCCTTCATTGTGATGCCTGATAATCACTGTATTTAACATTCAGTCAAGCTTTCTGCTATGAACACTTTGATTTTTTTGTGTTTATATTTAACATCTCAGCCCATATAAGGTAAATTCCATTGGTTTATGGATGGAATGCAACAATGGCTGTCAGCACAGATAAATACTTGGTTCATCAAAATCAAAATGTATTCATGTTTGTTTTTCAATTTAGAAGCAACACAGATGACAATAGTCTAGCTCAAATAGCTGGTGCTTTCTGAATTTTCTTACCCCCACAAAAAATACAATCTAATTATAGGTTTAGGAGTATATCTCTACTGGCAAAGTTTTAAGTTATGGCAACAGCTATTTGTTAGAAAAATAACCATTTACATGAGATATGAATCTTCAAAAGTATTTTCTTTGAGATTTCTGTTTTATAGAAAATGTTTTCTGGCATATAGTGAGAAAGACTAAATAAAAAGAGAGCAAATAAGTGCCCCAAGTGACCAGAATATATCAGAGCACTGCATTTGCACTGGAAAAGTTTAAAAAAAGAATCACAAAGATAATAGCTGTGTTGAATAAATTAAGCTGGTAAGAACTACTTGTGATTGGGAAAAAAAAAATCATCAGTCTGCCATTAATAAAGGGTAGGAGCCAGGGAGTAGCAGGAAAGGTAAACTACAGAGCCAGAGCTTCTCTTTTGCTTTGTCTTATTTCAGGATGACATGAAATAAGTTTTTGTCTTGAGGTAGCTGCTGGAATTCCTAATTTCCATTTTTGTTTAAAATTATTGGAAAAGGATTTGGAGTCTGATCTCCCACTATTTAGGAAACAAAAACACCCATGAGATTATGGGTTTCTCTAAGTTTTTGTGGTAAGTTTCAAGAAGCCTCTTGTTCTAATGAAAAAAAAAGAATATTTCATGTTAATAGCATCTGAAGATTTAAGCCATTTCCTGATCATTTGAAGCTCAGTGATGTGTAGCACGCTAAAAAACTTTAATGAATGGTGGGACATGGTAGTATGGGAAATGGGGGAAAGAATCATCTCACAAAAGTGTTTTCTGTGCACCTGCCTAAGTATTTAACTATGAAGATTAGAAAGGGTTGCAGTGCTTGCAGCTGTGTTTGCTCTGTGGTAAAAAGGGACAAACAGGACTTAATCTTTTTTAGAGGAAAAGAAATGTCTATAAAAACTATTTTTTAAAATTGTATCAATAAATAAGTGACCAATACACAGCTAGAAGTAATTATTTGCCTATGATATGCTGATCAAACTAAATGATTTACTGTTCCCTATTTACAAAAAAAATGTATATGAAAGAGAAACAAATCTTTAGTATTCCACAAGACAATTATGTCATTTTTGTTGTGGAAAAGTCTGAAAATACTTTTTTTGGGGTTTTTTTTAATATGGTTTATATTAGTACTATAAAGTATGTGACAATCAGATATTTGAATCATCTACAGCCACGTATCAAAAACAGTTTTAGAAACATCCCAGCATGATCATGAGAAATAGTGGTGACTGGAAATTTTATTTCAACTTTTTGTGAATATATAATACTAATTTTTTTATTCAGAAGAATGAAAATTAAAAGTCATGTTTGTTTTATGTGGGTTTTTAAAATTGAAAACCTATTTTTAGCTTAAAAGAAAGAAAGAAAGAAAGAAAGAAAGAAAGAAAGAAAGAAAGAAAGAAAGAAAAATATATATAAAAGAAAGAAAAGTATGTATAACAAAAATACTATGATTATAATGAGAATGTAAATTCACATTTCATTTTTTAACTAAACTTTCATTTCCTTGTGTATACTAACATCTACTTCCTTAATGCTATGCATTCGAAATACCGTCATTGGAAATAAGGAATATATATTACAGAACCTGTATGAATCTCTGAAGATGAAGTACAAGACAATCAATGGATTTTTATATCTGAGAGAACGTGAAATGAAAACAATGTTCGAATAATACATATTTTTTAAAAATTATTTTAATTTGCTTATGTCCTAAGTAGCAGCTGAGAAAAGATATAAATAGGATCTCATCTCTTTTTGTATTATGGCTTCAAGCCTCCTGTAAATCTTCTTTTCTTCAGACAAAGTATTCCTAGATCAGGCCATTTTACTTGTTCTTTTGCATCAAATCAGGAGCATATATAATGTGAGAGAACTTCAGTTGTAAGTAAAGCCTTTAACATTTAAACAGTTGTGTTGTTATTAAATAACTGTAATTTATAAGGACTGTATAATTACTTGATATATCTTTTCATTTTTCAAAAGTTTTTGACTTTATAGCTTGTGTTTAGATTGTACTGAGGCAGTCCATGGGCGATTCTGGAAAGTCTGTATGCCTTCAGCTGACTGAAATTGAAACCCAAGACAATTTGCTGGCAGAGATGTGGGCCATTCTGTGCTCAGCTAGCATTAATAAAGCTTGGGTGCATTTAATTCATTTTGTATATAGGTGTAAGTAATCAAACCCATATATGCCTACACATAAAAAATAACCTAGTATGTGGCCACCTGAAATGGAAGAACTCTGACAGTGATTTATCCTATATCTGAGCATCATGCCATCTTTAATATACCTTTCCCCAGCATCATACTTTTAGAAATGGAGGCATTATTATCCCATGTCTACAAATAGTACATAGAGAAATTCTGATTGTGAACATATCTGCTAAAAGTATCACATGCTTGGTCTATAAACCAAAGTACTGATACCTCTATTTTTCCTTCAGTGTGGATAGAGAAGCATCAGTGTCCATCACTGTCTGTTTATCCCAGAATTTATCAAGCAAAGAAACAATAAATCTGAGCAAATTATTCCATATAGTAAACATTCTTCAGTAAGGAGCTCTTGGAAGCATTTATAATGTATATGAACAGCTCTACACACAATACATCTGAACATTTAAACTTTATTAAAATAAATTTATAGGCTAAGCAGTACTAGATTTGAAGACATTATTCATATGTACACATGTGTATTATCCTACTTATCACTTCCTTTTAAAAACAGAAGGACAATACAAGAAGTGCCTAAACAAATAGACAATATAGGAGAAAATAATATATTTAATTTCCTTTCAAACAAAAAAATATCTAGAATGAAACAACTGCAAAGTCATCATCTATAATGTTCAGCTTTTCAGGATGTTACTATTTGCCAGATTTTTGGACCTTATTTCAGTAGCTGTTGTGGGTTTTTTAATAAGTTTGGCCATAAGCATTGCAGTGGGAGTGACAAAATGCTGAGCTCTATTGAAATGCTGTTGATGCAGAACAATTAAATGAAAAATTTTGGTCCTGAGCCCTGTGGAATAACAAAATCCACATCACCAAGCTCATGGTTATAGTTTATAGCACCTGGCTCTTCTCTTGTTCAAATAACTGGATGTAAGGGAGCATCAACCACATAACTCATCTCAGATATAACTTGAGATGGAAAAATAAATCCCTGAGGTCATCTTTTTTTTTTTTTTTTTATAAATAATCAGATGTTGATATAAAGAATTACGATACTAAGTGCAAATTCTGGGATGCTTTTAGTTAAAAGTGTAGGATTTTTGTTATTTTTTAATTTAGTTTTTTTTTTTTTTTAAATCTATAAAAAGAAGAGGAAAGAAAGAAGAAAAGAGATAAGACAAAAAGCAGGTAAGAAAATAAGCTATCTAAAAACATGTCTTAAAACAAGAAAAGATTTCTTAAGTAATTTTATTCTTATTTTAGAAATGTTATAAATTTTCCAAATTTTTCTGTATTTGAACATTCATAGCATTAAGGATAGAAGATTTATTACCTGGGTAGTCCACAACATAAATTCTCCTCAATGCTTTTCCCCATGTAAATTTTTTCTCATACTGTATGCCTAATCATCAGCCATTGTAATTCATTTGTCCTTCATCTGTGTTTAATCCATGCCTTCCCACCTTGAATATGAATGCAGTTCTCAACTCCTTCCTTTTTACATCCTTCCCCTTAATTTGAAAGCAGAGCCAAGGACAACATAGATAATAAAGACCCAGAATAATTTCTGTATATGATTGAAATTATATGGCTTTAAGAGGGATATGAAAGAGATACAAAAAAATTGATTATTAAGATTTTTGCTTAGTTTGAAGCTTAATTAAAATTATTAAGAAACAACCACTTCACTCTTTTACTCATAATAAACTCAGAGACATCTAGTTAAGTTAGATCATCAGTTAAGAGCAACCAGAAGGGATTTTTGTTTAATTAAATATGAAGATCATTGTTACAGGGTCCAGTGGGTGACAACTTTGCCTTTTTTCTTTCCATTTTTTGGCAAAAAGATATTGTGTTAGTTTAAAAAGATAGTGAGCAGAACAAGTGGAACTTGTGGAGAAGAGGACAGGTTCCACAATCAGGACACGGTGATGGGAGAGGAGGCTGTGGCCTTTTAAAGATCAGAATCCAGCAGTAAGGTAGAGATAATTACTATCAAACTACAGAAGGAACTGTCACTTTATGGGATTAAGACAATCATAGAGAACAATAGCAAGAATAATAGGAGTCTTTGTTAATGTATTTTGTATATAATTATGGCAAACCATAACAACCTAGAAGCAGTGCAATGCCTCATATTCATGATTAAGACAAAGGTTGTTGAGTCATTTGAATTGAACAAACTATTGACCAGTTGCTGGTCAGTGAAGAGTAAAAAGACTGAATAGTTTCTATTCTGGCCTTCTAAAGGTGGAAAGCTGAAAGTGAAAGGAAGAAGAGGAAACTTTTCACATAATTCATGAGGGGGTTTTTTTTGTTGTTTTATTTGTAGGAATAATTGTAGCTTTGGTATGTGTGTGTTATCCTTTTTATACATGCAGCTATGTGTGCTCACTGCGAAGACCAGGAAGCTAACTTCAGGGAATGCAAGTCATAATTCCACAAACCTTGCAGGGGAATTAATTTTGGGGTTTACACATCTTTGGAATCAGACAAACCAGGAGATCTGTGTGGCTCTCCCTATATTAGCAGAGCAGGGACTATTATTTTTGGTATCATCTGTAGATCAGTCAAACAATTCATCTGAACCCCAACTTTGGAAATTACCTTATACCTTTATAATTGTCCCCTAGTAGTTAAAAGGTAAAGTGCTTTGAAATGGAGGGCTCATTTCCTATTAGTTAAGGGAAAATGTGAGGTTGTGGAACATCCCTGACTCCCACACCAAGTAGGATTTAACAATATGTGTTTTGCAAATTATAACGTAGTAGGATTTCAGAATACATATAAATAAGCAGGATACACATAACACAGCACATCTGGAAGTCAATGTCTTGCTAAACTGGGGATATGGTGCACCTGGGATCTTCAAGGAAGGTGTGCTATTTCCAGGGATGTATAGAATTCCAAGACTCATATCTAATAGGGCTCCTTGTCAATCTTTCCCTGTTTCTCCCCCTTTAAGACAACCAGATTATTTCAAAGCGCTCTATATGCTAAAAGCTAATTTTTCATGGTGCATAGAATTACCCAGTTAGCAGGTACATTACCTACAAATTCTCCCAACTACATGTGAGTGTGGTCCAGAGAGAACCCTGTTTTAAATCCTTTGAAGTATGTGAACACCCCCTCAATAAACCTGTTTACACTTGTCCACACAAGTCCAACAAGTATCAAAAATGGCTTTAAAAATTTGCTGGCATTAGATAAGCAGCCTACCTATTGCACTGTGTAAAACTCTACTGGACTCCTAGTATCTAGGGTGCTTGAAATTTCCCTGGGCTTCCATCTCTACTTGTAGTAAATGTGGCTGGTTTAGTTATAGATTATGACCATTATATTGACATAAACATGTGGACAATTTTTTTTTTTTTTTAACATAGAAATACCTTACTAAAAAGAAATAAAAAAAGAAATTAAACAAATATCACCTATCTCCTCAAAAGAAAGAAATCTGATACAATGAAAATATTTTCTATCTGCATCCTTATTGATAGTCATATATGTTTTGCAATGTATAAATCTGACCATTCTTTAAGGTCAATCTACCTGATAATTTACTTTTTAACATGACCATTCAAATAATATATTAGAGGTGAAAATAAAAGATCTGAAGTATACTTCATAGCTCTTCTTTTTTGTTCAAGATGAACAGAAAATAAGCCAGCAAAGCATTTTTTCTGTGATTACTTCAGACCCCAGAGCTGCATACTAAGTTTTTAAGTCCTCTGTTACGTCAGAATGATAACCCACTGAAAATTCTGTTACATTGCCTTAAAGACATTTCATTGTAGTCATTCTGTGGTTAAATAGTATTTGGGAAATATCACATCTAATGTTAGAAAATAATTTTCTGGGCCATACTGCTTATACTTGACAATCTGCCCCATAGTTAAAATCTAAGATGTATTGATTTTCTCTCCATCCAGAATCAGGTCTATGAAAACATGACTACTTATATCTAGGGTTGAAAGAAGTCTGAAATGGGAATGGTTAAGTTGCACATACTAACTGCCATCTATTAAAAGGGATGTATACTGCTGAAGCACCTATATGCAGTATGTAAGATACTGTGAAATTATTGTCTTACTGCTTTAGGCAACAGTGAATTTTCTTATTCTATTTATAGATTTATTTCATGTGGTTAATAACAAAGTAATGAAAATAATTCTTTCATTCAATTCAATTATTTTAATAACATAAAAGGAAAATGAAAATAATGAGAAAATATGTTAATGTTAAAATATGTTTACAAAAAGAAAGGGAAATCTATTTGTATCAAGGCAAAAGAATATGCTAAGGATATTTAACTGAAATACACATATCTCAGTGTAAGTATTCTTGAGTAATACCTCTTGCTTTTTATAATACACAAGAAAAAAGTCCAATGCTGTGGTTAATGTTTCCAATTTAGGAATTCTAAGTGTAGGTTGACAAACTACCTTCTCAGTTTTGCTAATGCACTAAATGGGACCAGGTTTCACCATTTCCCTTGAAATGATGCCCTTCGGAAATTAAAAGGAGCTCCTACTTAAACCATGCAACCAATTCTGATACTAGTAATAATGGAGTGTACTAATCATCTGGTAGTTATGTCATTTTAATGGCTCCATACACAACATATGCATATCTAGATTATTCTTAGAAAAGAACTGTTCTATCTGCATAATACTGAACCTCACACCATATCTGAAAAGAGCTGCATATTCTTAGAATCAGATAAACTTGAGCACAGTTGAATTCTGAATATGAAAACAACTATCTTCATAAATCCTAAACAGAAAGAACTTTAAAAATTTGTGGTCTGAAATTGTCTTGAGACATCCCAGAATTATTTCTTGATGCATTTTTAAATCTCTGAATCTGTGAATGATTTTATTTGATTTTTAATCTTTTTTTTTTTTAAGTTACTTAAACACAGAAACATAATGAGGAAAGGATTAGTTCTTTTTTCTTCATATGGGGGGCTTTTTGTGACTTTTTATAAAAAATTCAAATAAATCTTCCTTGAGGACAGTCTGGATAATTACATCTGTAGACCATACTTATTTGTTACAGAAGATTCCAGTACTTAAAAAATCAGTGCATGCTTTATCTTTTCCTGGGTAATTTCTTTATTTCAAAGAATGTGTTTTTCTGCTTGTGTGGCATTCAGAAAGTGTATCTTCCACTTTCCCTTCCTGGTAGTTACTTGGCAAGGTGACCATTAAAAGTTACAACTGAGTGTCCTACAGTTTAATTATTGCAGAAAACTCATGAGAAGGAATGGCCTCTAGGGGAATATCACATGCACAGCTCAATAATCCCAATCAATCTAATTAAATTTCTGTAAAATAGGCATTTTTAAAAGATTTCCAGAGGTCTGATAAGTTTGTCTTATTGTTTAGTGTTGCAGACTCCATCTTTAATCAGGGAAAGTTTCTCAAATATTGCTATGAATAATGCATTAGATTTGAATGGAAAATCCTTGCACAGAACCGCTGCAATGGCAAAGCCGAGAAAACTTTCCTTTTGAGAACAGCCTTGTTAATGTAATTTCCTGATGCCTTGTGATGGGTTGACCTGCCTCAACACCAGGTGCCTAAGTCATTCTATTCCTTCCCTCATCAACTGGAAGAGAAGACATAAAATATAAGGACAGTCTCATGGGCTGAGATAAAAGCAGGAAGAGATAACTCATGAGTTACAGTCATGGGAAAAAAAGACTCATCTTGGGGAAAAATAATTTAATATATTAGCAATCAAATCAGAGGTAGGTAATGAGAAATAAAACAGAATCTTAAATAAACACCTTTCCTCCACTCCTCCTTTCTTCCAGGGCTTGACTTCACTTCCAGTTTCTACTGGAAGTATCTACTCCCCGCCCAGTGACAGCAATGGACACAAATGGGAGCTGTGTGTCACACATTGTCTCTGCGGCTCCTTCCACCTTAGGGACTGTGTCAAAGGCCTTACAGAAATACAGGTAGATGACATCATTCAGTTTTCACTTTCTGACTTTTGCAATCAGTCATAGAAGGTCACCAGTTTGGTCAAGAAAAATTTGCCCTTAGTGAAGCCATGCTGGCTGCCTCAGATCACCACCTTGTCTTGTGTGAGGCTTAACATTTCTTCTATGAAGGTCTGCTCCATGAACTTCCCAGGTAAAAAGGTGAGGCTTACTGATCTGTAGTTCCCTGGGTCTTCCATTATCCCTTTTTTAAAAATCATACTGATGCTTTTGCTTTTTCCAGTCACCAGGGAATTTCTTGACTGTCATGACTTTTCATGGCAACATCAGCCAGCTCCCTCAGAACCCATTATGCATTAGCTATAATCTCATCAGATCCCAAAGACTTGTGACTATTTACTTTCATCAAGGGGTCCCAAACCTGTTGTTAGCTTACAGTGAGAGGAACTTTGTCCCCCAGCTACCACCTAGAGGTTCAGGTACTCAAGAGACATGGGAGAACACTGATCACCTCAGCCTTCTCCATATCTGTAATTACTGGTTCTCCCTTCTCATTCATCGTGCAGGATTCACTTTTTCATTCTACTTGTATTTTCTTTTTGTTTCTGACCTATATATTTAGAGAATCCCTTATTATTCTTCATATCCCTTAACAAGTCCTTTTCCAATGATGCCTTAGCTTTCCTGATCCCATACTTACACATTCAAAGTGTATTCATGTTCTTTTCCTGGGTCACACATCCCAACTTCCACTGGCTGTGCATTTCCTTCTAGCTTCTCTGTGTGAGCAGTAGATCCTTGCTCAGCCATATCGAGTTCTGTCCTGCCTTGTCTTACTTTCTAAGCATGGAGATGTTTCTGAACATTCCTCTGCTCCAAGAGAAGTGGCCTAAAGTTCTGATTTTGCTGTTTGCCAGGTCCCTATTACTCAAGCTCATGAGTAACTCTACCAGGGCACAATTTCTGCAGCCCAGGCTGCCACCAAGCTAAACTTCTTTGATGAGCTCAGGTGAACTAGTGAGCACCAGGTCTGGTAATGCTTCTTCTCCAGTTAGTTTGTACAATAACTGGACCAGAGATTTATCCTTGATGCATTCCAGGAACCTTCTGGACAGTTTTTCAATCCAACCAGCTATATTGCTTTTCCAGCAGATATCCAGTTGGTTGAAATGCCCTGTCAGGTGAAGCAGTTAGTTCCGGAAGGACTGCACTCCTTGAAAGGGACCATGCTGAATAAGCTTGTTAAAAACTGCAGCCCATAGGAAGGACTCTTGCTGGAGATATTGTTTAAAGACTGTCTTTCATAGGAGGGACCCCATGCTGGGGTGGGGGAAGAGTGTGACAAGTCCTGCTACTGAGGAGTAATGAGCAGCAGAGTCAATGTGACGGCAACCCCTATTCCCTATCCCCTTGCCCTGTTGGAAGGAAGGAGGTTAAGAATTCAGGAATGATGCTGAGCTGGGAAGAAAAGAAGCATTGGGGAAGGTGTTTATTTAAGAATCAGTTCTATTTCTCATCCTATACTCACTTGATTGGTAACATAATATTTTTCCTCAAGTCAAGTCTGTTTTATCTGATTGCAGACTGTTCTCTCCCTATGGTGATGTTGACCCACAAGCCTTTCAATATATTTTCTCTCTCTGTCCAGCTGAGGAGGGGAGTGATGGAGCAGCTTTGGTGGCATATGATGTCTAGCCAGCATCAACACACCACAGAAACAAAGATCAAAGTTGCATACAATGTCAAAATTCTGTCAGTGGATTAGTCAGTCATTTGTCAAGCCAGCTAGAGGACAGAATAAGAGAAAAACTGACCTGCAGAATGATGAAATTATACCAAACTGTTTAATAATCCAACAGTTTTTTATTCTAAATGCAAATTTCTTGATACAGTCTTATTAAACAGCTGTAGTAAAGGTGTCAGTCATAAACAAAATTGAGATCTGCATAAGCAATCAATAATTAAAAACAGGTGTTTTCTGTGCTTTTGATAAAAAAAAAATTAAAACCAAAAATTATAATATAGTATAAGATTTAATTTTGATAAGTAATGACAAGCATAAAAGATTTTTCTTGTTTCTGATTTGCTCATGAATATTTCCCTCTATAGAACCTTTGCTGTAAAGCTTAAAAACCCCCCAGGATGGCTTACTTTAAATGAAGCTACTTTTGCTCTGCTACAATTACTTTCTACAGAAATTTTTAAAATGAGAGATTTGTGATACTTGAATTTAGAAAGAAAAAGCCCAAATCAAAACTAGCCTGGCTTTTACTGGCTAAAAAGTATTGAACTGTAGAAAGATAATGTACTAAATGCAGCAATGTAAAATTATGGGGAGTGAAAAAATTCACACATAAAAATCTGAAAGTAAATTCTATATTGCACATGGCAGCATTATTCAGATCCACAGACTACTGACACTAAGTTTGGGAAATTTGAAAAATAGGGATTCCAAAACATATACTTAAGCTCCATCTTTTGTCCTCCCTCTTCTCTTTCCCTGCATTCCCAACTATGCACATATTCCTTAGTGTTTCAGATTAATGGTAGGTATACATCAGAATGCAAATTTCCTCAGTTGAACTTAGAATTAAAAAGAAAACTTGAATTTTAGAACTTAACTTCCTGTAAGTTTGAATCATATTTCCATTATTCCAATGAGGATTGATTTCTATTAAAATTCCAGCCCATTTTAGTCTTTGTAATGAGCCTAAAATAGCTGCCAGCTTGCAGTGCTGGAATTAATGATAATCGAATGTAACACAAAATGTATTTCCATATTTTGTATTGCTTAAATGATTTCATCTCAGATGTAGTATGATTCTTTTTAGAGATGACTACTTCTATTTAATCTCTTTTCCAATTTTAATTTGAATTTCATATTGTTCCTGACTGTTTAATGAATATTTTGGGACATGGCCATAGTGTTGTTAATTATACTGGAGACTGAGCATAATTAATTCTTTTGGACCCAAAGTCAGCTAGTTAATCGATTTCTGATGAAACTGAAGATTAAACACAGATAGTTCGCTTCTTCTTTCATTCATTTTAATTTTTCCCTATTTGAATTCCATCAGATTACTTTGGGAAGTCATTGCTGGCAAATCAATTTGTGGACCCATTTGGAGTATTATCCAGATGATAATAGATGGATGATCCACTCAGGCCAGTCACCTTCCTATCAATTTTTTTTTCTTTTTTAATTTTTAAAGAAAATCTTTTTATTCTTTTTAGTAGGTTTACTAGCTTTAATTCATATTTAAATGATTCTTTACTGCGTATTAACAGAATAAAAAGGGATCCTCAAACAGTTCTCTCTAGACCAGAAAATTCACAAAGTGAAAGAAGTTTAGTGATGTAGAAGACATTCCTCATATTAGTGAGGTATTAACTCATGTGGCTAAATTTAATTTAAAGGAATGGCCTGTAAGAGCTCAAATGAAAAAGAAAAAGATACTTTAGTATGTGCAGGATTTTCTCCCCCTCCTATGCTATAAATAATGGTATATTTTAATTTTTGATGGTGGGAAAAGCCCTAAAGGCTATAAAGAGATAATCAAAAAAGGGCAAGTAAAGAATTGAAAAGAATAAAAGAGGAACTTCCAGTCACTGAGTGAAACCTTGTGCATTTTTCATTTATTGCTTTATTACTACAGTAACAGTTCTAATTTACTGCTTTCATACTGCAATGGCTCATGGTCCTAAAGTACTCTTGCACTGAATTCAATATCCTATTGTGAACAAACTAAAGACAGCTTTTAGTGCTGTTTCTTTATAGGCACTAAAAAGAGAGAAAAAAGCACAAGTGTACCAGGTGATTTATTATCTATAATTTCTGTAAAACTAAGGCCAACAATAAAATATTTAACAATGGCTGCTTACATAAATTAATCCCTTTTGGACGAGATGTGTAAACATATAATTCAAACTCCTCAGTGCTTGAGGACTTTATATGTTAAATTTATATTAAACACATTACTGAATAAAAGCCTTAGTATTAATTCAGAAATACTTTCTGTTTCCCAGATGATGATCAGACGTGCATGTTCAGGAATTTTACTGTTTAACATTCCAACAGAAATTTTGTCAATCTGTAGAAACAAAGACTTCACCAGATCAAAAGCTATTCAGTTTCTAATTAATGTTCTTTGGTATAATTTTGGCAACATTTCTGCATATTTATAACTGTCAGTGTTATCGTGAAATTCTGTTCCCAGAGAAATTAATTTTAAATTTTAAATTAAGTGAAATGTTAGTAGTTTATTGTAATATTAAGATTTTTTAAATTCAGCCTTTTTTTTAAGGGAAATGTGAGTAAGTATTGAACAGCAATGTAAGAGGAAAAAACTTTAAAATTTTATGTCCAAGTTTTCCTTTATGGAATTGCAGTGTGTTAGGTAAGGAAAGTATTTGATCTCAAAATTATGGCATGAAGAGAAGCCTAATGAGAGTAATGAGGAATGTTTGGACTTCAGACTACTTCCACTTATCATGAAAAATGTTTATCTCCAAGTTAAGTCTTGCTCTAGGAGATCATGCAGAAACTATCACTTGTTCTAGGCTCAAAACAACTTACTCTAAATAGTTGTCATAGCTATCTGAATCTGGGAAGATTAAAGTGTTAGAATATAGAATGCCTCTTTACAAGCTTCTTATCCCTGAGGTCTAAACAATGTGTGTGTGAATAGGTGATCAGGTCTTCAGACTCATGGAAAACTGCACACTAAATCTTGATGTGCCATAAAACAGAAATTAAGTTCTGTCTCTAGAAAAACATGTCTACTTCCATAGTGTTTGGGTGATTTGACTGGCCACTACTATGGCCTTTGTGTTTAGGAAATATTAGTTGAATATCAAATATGATTTTTTAATCAAATTTTTATTTAATTTTTTATTTAATAAAATGGCAGGGACATTTGAAGTAATTCAAGATACTAGATTTTATGCCTTTTGTTCTTTCCTTTTCAGTGGCAAAAACTCTTGTTCATGTTTGTGTTAACTGTGGAGATACTAAGAATCAGGGAGTCAGACTTTAAGTGCTGTTAAATTCACATTTGTAGTGACATTTAAAGCTAGGAGTTAAGAGAAGTGAATTTTAATGATGCTTCTGTTTTGCAGCTATTCTCACATTACCCAGCTATAAATGGACAGCTGATTATATGCATAGAATTATTGAATGTGAGATAAAAAGCAGAATATGGTACTAACCTCGTTTTCCCTTTCCTTATCTCTCTATAGTTTCATCTCAAGCCAGTGTAATTCAGTCATATTATATTGAGACCTGAACTCTAATGGACATCTGACCATATAATTAATTCAGAGGTACCTAATTAATATTCAGTGGAATAGAGTGTCTCTTTCTATTTCTATTCTTGGCTTTTAATACGTATTTACCTAGATAAATTAGATGGAAATAATAGGAGGATCTGCTGAGTTGTGGGTGTTCCCTTTCTAATGAAAGAAGCAAATTCAATTAGACTACTTATCATATAACCAAAACTGATTTCCTACTTTATACAGAAAATGTCAACAGATAATATTTCTTTTATTTGTACCTTTCATAAGAGAAACATAAGAAATCACTATCAATTCTAACAAATCTAATCAGGACAGTAAATAATCTGCTGCAGTAAACTTGCCACAATGCAGACTGCTTTAAGGTAATGCTGTTAAGACTTACAAAGGAAAGCCCTATGTCATGGCACTTTGCATTTCCACTGCTGCATTTCCTTGATTTATCTTTCCAAAAGTAATTATAGTTATGCTGATGCTGATGATGATGACGATGATGACAATGACAGTGATAACAGTAACAGCTGGTGTGGTAAAAGTTAGCGCAATCAAAATTAGTTTCATTCACTTAAAAAAATAATACCATCCATCCAACTGCTGAATATCACTAACTGAAGCTATTGGCTACAGTATGTGCCAAAAGACTAAAAACAAGAACATTGCAAAATTTGGTGTTAAAAATGCTGAGAAGGACTCCAAATTTTCCAGGTACTTGCCTACAGCCAGTTTCTGACTTTGGTAGGTTGGGGGTCAGCACTATGAATCTGAATATGTGGAATGAATGTTAATTTTGCTCTCTGGGTTGTTTTATTTTTACAAATGCCAAATATAGTCAAAAATCTATCTAAAAATCAAACTGTATATTCTGTCTTTAATTAACTCTTTGTTTGTTCCCTGTAAAGAGATCATGATTATTTGAAGAGTTTGTTGTAGTATTAATAATCATTTCATACCAAAGGAACTGTTTCAAAGTTTCTGCCTTAATTTGCACAGGATGGCCTTAAGTATGCCAAAAATATTCTGGACATACCTTCTCATGTAAAACTACATTTCAAGCTGTCTACCAAAGAGACCCTGTGGATGAGGAAGGGGAAAAAAACAAAGAAACCCATAGAACAACAAAAAAAAATAGGAAAAAAAAAAACCCTCAAGACAGACCAGAATCTAGACATAAAAATACATTCTCAAAGGAGCAAAAAATGAGGAGCTCTGAAGTTTGTTCTCATAGAACATGATTTGTTTGCTACACACAGCTGTTTTTTGAAATTTGTCAAAAGCAAACTGCCAAAATAGCAGGATTAGTATTACTACACAGCAGTCCTATTAATAATTATAATTTGGTCAACTTTAGTTTTATCAATCCACTTTCATTATTGGTCCTTTAGCAAGAATTCATTCTTATGCTTAACTCTTTATCAACACCACTCTACTTTTTCTCCCTTAATTACATTCCTTATTCACCAGTTGGAGGCTGAATAATCAAATACGAAGGGTTTTTGTGAAGAGGAATTTTTACTAAAAGATTAAGTTAAAGGAGCATCGCTGTGTTATATATGTTATTAAGCATAATGTTATAGGAAAACTCCTCTCTTCAAAGAGAAGAAATTGCTTAAATATTCAGTACCTTCTTTTAGAATTACTGAGAGATTCAAACTATGACTGTGCAGAAACCCAGAAACCCTTCTAAGGACATAACCTAGAACGCCCCTGTCCCAAATACTCTGAACCAGTAGGTTTCTTGACTGCTCTTATGTTTTTGGGCCTCTTTGGGATAGAGTACTTCTGGAATTTATTTTGGCACAAAACCCACCTTCACAGGGATAGAAAATGAGTCCCACTAAAAGATGAGATTATAGCTCGGAGAAGAGAACAATGTCCTGGAGGCAGCTATCTCTCCAGGTTAGACTGCACAATGAGTCAGATGGTGATTATATAAAACACCACAATGAGTGGCTTAAAATAAAACTATTACAAAATTTCTGAAAGGGAAGCTCAGAGCATTGGGTCACAACAATTTAAAGATACCCATATTCAAAGCAGAGAAAATTTAGGCTCGTCCTTACTCTGTTTCATGTATTCCTTATAAACATGTAATTTTGTTGGACAGCAAACTCTTTCTGCTCATTTCTTACAAAATGTGACAATGCTAGGATGGCTTTACAAATCTCTCAGTGCTAAGTGCTGGATCTGTCTTATCCACCCCTTATCATCCAAGAAAAATCTTTACAAAACCAGATAGAATCAACTTATATATCACCGAGAAACATGTTTACAAGCCAGTATAAACTCATTGACATAGCATTTCTTACATAATGCATTTTTTATATGAACTCATTTTAAAACCAGCTATTATTCAAAGCTTAAAATATTGTACTGACCATGGCCATATCATGCAGAAAACTTAGCAAAAATCTGCCTCCCATCCTAATCTAAATTTGAAAAAAAAAATATTTAATGAGAGAAGGTATTACAGTGATTATAAAAGAATCTATTTCCATATGATATGTGAATGTTTGCATTTAATTTTTATGCGAATAAATATTGAACACCTGATGCTTTACAAAATTAATTGTCTGATGCTGGATAGATCAGCTAATATCATTATGGAAATTTCTGAGTGATATACTTGCAATTGTCATGCATATTGCAATAAGACAGTGCAATGGGAACTCTTATTTGCCATGGCAACCATTAATTGGATATGCAGGAGGTGATGTTTTGCTTTAAATAATTCTGACTGGGTCAGCAATTGAATGTTTCAAATACATGAATTATATTTTACACATTTTTTTTTCTGGGTTTGAATTATTTTTTCCTTCATATCTATGTGTTCCTCAGAAACAAATAGGATAAAATTTAGTGGAACCCTGGGACATTTTGTTTTATGATTATTTTAGTGAATGCACATTTTGTATTTCTAAGTCTGACAAATAAGAGCTGATTGTAATTACATTTGTGTTCGTGCCATGTATTCTCAGGCCTCTTTCTCCATTGTTTCTTTCTCATGTGACTATTACTGTGGATCAAATAGCTGCTTTGCATAAATCATTTCCATAAAAATGTACATTTGGTCTTTGATTTACAGAGAATTTGACATAGGAGAAGTCTTTTTGCATATTCCACTGGGATTTTGAGTAAAATATGTTGGGATGTATATATTACAAATTAACTTCCAAGGGAATGAGTCCTAAACAAATACTCAAAGATAAATTATTAAAATCTGAGGACATAGATATTTCAAGGCTAGAAAATGTGATTTGCAAAGAAGGGGCTCTTCTTTGAGTTATACATTCCATGGCATATTCACCAATAATTTGTTTAAAAAGGGTATAACCAGTTCCATGTTACACTCTGAAGGCATTTATAAATGTGGTTAATTTATACAAATGGATAGTTGTACCTAAGTCAGGGAAGATAACTATAGTATTCAAGATCATATTATTTTCTTTTCTTGCCTGTGGAGGCTTCTTATGACATTAATAAGTCAATATTCCTTAATATAATAATCTTAATATATTAATATTTTCCTGCTTTAGGAAAATATCTGGATTCAAAACAAGACAAAAATAGCTCCATAATATTAGTCAATGAAGATATTGGTGCTTCAGAGTTAGTCATAGCTTCAATCAGACTCCTAGGCAGGCTTGAACCCAGCCCCAGAGCAGAACTTGGAGCAGGAAGTGTGCAAAATACTGGGTATTCTGTGTGGATCAGTGTACAAGTTCTCTAGGGTGATGAAGACTTATCTATAGCCCTGAATAATTTGTTGAATGTGTTCCAGCACCTAAAGTCTTTGTTGTAAAGGTGAGTTGAAAGTGGCATAGTTTGTGATTTTGTTTTGGATTTTTTTCTGTTTACTTGTTTTCCTAAGTAAAATTATTATCATGTAATTTTTATGTGTATAATTTCATAAGTAGATAAGTCTCCCACAAGGGAAATTTATGCCATTGCTTACTTGACAGAACCCAGGAGAGCAAAGAGTAGGCCTTCATATTTTCTCTTTTTCTGTGGAAACTGCATGACCATATTTTAATCAACAGACGACTATATAAAAGGTACATTTTCTTCTTATGTAATGCAGCATGAATCCGTATTTAGCAATAATGCTCTGCAAATTGATTTTTGGATTAGGCATCTCAGAAGATACAGTGTGAAGCTTATATTTAGCATTTGACTTTTTTTATTCCTACAACTGATTTGAATGCACATGAACTTCTGTCTGCTCTTTTCCAGATTCTTTCTGGGGTCACAGCCATAATATTTTTATGTCCTGAGAAAGATTATCCATTTAAATGGATTTTCAGTTCAAAATACTTTTTTTTTTCACAGATAGTAGTTTTAGTGAATTCAGTCTTGATAGAACAGAAACTGTCTCTGACATTTTTGTTCTAAGCATAATGAGGACATATTAATTTTAATTGAAATAAACACTAAGATGTATTGAGCTGAAATCCTGATACAGAACTAAAATGGTCAAATAAGTCATGATGATGACACAAAAATTTCTGGTTTTCAGATAATCTGTCATGCAAGACATTTTAACAGAATCTGTCCAAAAAATGTAAGCACAACCTTCTAAATTATTCCATCACATTAACTGGAAGTGTTCCCTTCTTGTCCAAGATAACAAAAATGCTATCAAGGAGAGATATAGGAGTGGAAAGGAAATTGGTAGTTAGTACAGATATTTAATTACCTGTTTTTCAGGGTGATTTTTTTTGTTTTGGTTTGGGGTTTGTTTGTTTGTTTGTTTGTTTGTATGTTTGTTTGTTTGTTTGTTTTGGGGGTTTTTTTTTGGTCTGGAAAAAAAAAGAAAAACAGGAAAAGAGAGAGAGAAAAAGAAAAAGAAAGAAAGAAAGAGGGAAAGAGAGTGAAAGAGAGAGAGAAAGAGTGCAAGAGTGAGAGAGAGAGAAAGAAAAAGCAAGAAAGCAAGAAAGAAAGGAAGGAAGAAGGAAAGAAAAGAAAAGAAAAGAAAAAGAAAAAAGGAAAAGAAAAAGAGAAAGAAAAAGGAAAAAAAAAAAAAAAAAGAAAAAGAAAAAGAAAAAAAGAAAAAAAAAAGAAAAAGAAAAAGAGAAAGAGAAAAAGAAAAAGAAAGTTGTTAAATTGTTGTTTCGGGTTATTTTAATGCAATATTTAAACAAAATACATTTAATTTATTTGTCAGCTCTTTTTTCTGTATAAAATGCAACAACTCTTTGGGGGTTATTGCTGTCATGGAGGCAGCAATCATTTCACAGAATGTGACATTACTTGTTTAGAATTCAATTATGTTTTCTTTCATGTCAAACATTAAATGATCATTTGAATTTTGGTCCTTTGGCATCTGTAATTGTTACAATTCATGGCAGATGACTCCTCAGATGTCAGAAGTAAGGGCCAATGGAGAAAAAGCCTTTTATTTTTCACGTAGTTAACAACTGACAATCAAGATGATTCAGAAATGCCTATTACAGTGGAAATAGTTTTTATTTATTTGATTTTTGCATGAAGCACTAGTCAGAAGTTTGGTTTTGCACTATTAATTTTAAAAGACAGACGTTTCTATGCCATATAAATTGGTGGCTGGTTTTCTTCAATCAGGGACATCCTAAATGGTCACCCATAATAGTCTTTTTTGTCTTTCTTCCTCTTTCACTGTGTTCTCGGTCACATTTTGGTTACACTTCCAAAGACAAGATCCTTCACATTGACTGCCTCTCTCTTTCATCAGGTTTATTTGGTGGTGTTGATGTTCTCACCCACTGACTAGTATGAGTTGATACATGGCTGGTATTTGGAGCTCTTTGAGAGTTGACTAGCATGTGGTAGAAGGGAAAAGATGTTAAGGGAATGGATGATTTGGTCTCACAGCTGAACCAGGGGGTGCAAATCTGCTTAAAAACGAAATGTAGTTAACTGGTTAAATTTCCATCTAGTGTTTGGGAAATTGTATAGAGGTTTTGGTCAAGTGCTCTTCCCTTTTATTTTTCTTTTCTTTCTATTTTTCTCTTCATTTACCTATCTGAAATGAAAAATACTTTGTGATACAGATCTTTCTACAGTCATGTTTGCCTACCTTATTTCTGGATTAATGATCTATGCGGGATGAATTTCAATGCTTTTTAGAAAACAGCTCTTCAAATTCAGAAAGGTTAGTTATTAGCTGTTGTAATTTATTAAGGGGATTATACTTGTGATCTTTCATCCACACTTATTTAACTTAGTTTCTACAGAGATTTTACAAGTTAATTGGTTTTGACCCAATTCTCCCAGAAGTGTAGAATTTTGAATTCACAAAAATGAGTTAGAGAACCTGTAGCCTTTCAACAGAAAATAGGTGTCTCTTCCTTGACCCTTTTGAAATCTCTTCCTCAATAATTGAACATGATTTTTAAAAAGAAATTACTCTTTCACAAGATACAGCATTAAAATTATCACCATCTCTGGTACATTGATTTTTTTCAGATAATCTTTTCAGAGTTACTTTTTCTTAGTCATTAGCCTCCTCAATTTTTGCATCTTTAGGACATTTTTAAAACCCTTTTTTTATTTTTTTTTATTTTTTTTTCCATAAGTGTGTAGTAAAAAATAAAAACAAAAGGTAGGAGGCTTTTTTTTTTTTTTTTTTTTTTTGTTTTTTTTTTCTTTGCATGGAGATTAGTAGTGCATACTTGCAGCCCAGAAAGCCAACTCTGTCTTGGGCTGTTAAAAGCAGCGTGACCAGCAGGTTCAGGGAGGTGATTCTAGGGGGTGATTCTGCCCCTCTTTGCTGTCCTCATGAGATCCTACCTGGAGTGCTTCGTCCAGCTCTGGGGGTCCCAGCATAAGCAGGACACAGACCAATTGGAGTGAGTCCAGAAGAGGACCACAAAGATGAGCAGAGGGTTGGAGCACTGCTCCTACAAACATAAAAACTCTGATAAAGATGGGGTTGTTCAGTCTGAAGGAAAGAAGGCTCCAGAAGACCTTAGAGGAGCTTGCCAGTACATAAAGGGGGTTACAGAGAACTGGAGAGGGACTTTTTATAAGAGCATGTAGTGACAGAACAAGGGGGAATGGCTTCAAACTAGAAGAGAGTAGCCTTAGATTAGATATTAGGAATTCTCTTCTGTGAGGGTGGTGAAGCACTGGAACAGGTTGCCCAGAAAAATTGTGGGTGCCCCATCCTTGGAAGTGTTCAAGGCCAGCATGGATGGGGCACTGAGAAATGTGGTCTAATGGAAGGTGTCCATGCCCCTGGCAGGAGATTAGAACTAAGTGACCTTTAGGGTCCCCTCCCACCCAAATTATCTATAACTCCACGCTGATTATTGGCTGCAATAAATATTTTTGTTATGTCTTTGTGATTCAATTATCTTTTAATTAAATTTAACTTTTGAAATGATTTTCAAAAAATTATGGAACGGAACAAGCCATCTCAGCCAGTCTGTGTACATGGCAATGAATATATACCTATTATATTGTGGTACTGATTGCTTGGAATATCTTATTAAAAAAAGTTAAAAATGGATGGTTTAATGTATGTCTTGTTAAGTTGCTCAGGTATAAAACCAAAAGTGAGCAGTCATCCCTCAACCAAAGCAAAAGTTATTGTAGAATACAAAAAGAAGGACATGGTTGGCTTTCCCAAAGAGTATTCAGAATATAAAAATACTTGAGAATTTTAAGATGCACCTTGAATATGTGTTTTCACTATTTATAGATTTCTCCAAGACTCATCATCATAGTTTTTTGAAGATTGTATTAAAAATAAAATTATACTGTATATTTGAATTTTTTTGTACCGTGGTAGAGATAATTTCAAAATAATCTGCACAACCTAAAATAGAATGTTCCAACCTTAGGGCTGTTTAGCCAGGGTGGTCTTCTTCTCCACTGTCTTGTCTTCAGGCATCTGGGGGTGACTTGACCCTGTAACTAATTTTTCCTCCTTAAGGCACATCCAGCCTTCCTGTTCTCCTTTCCCTTTCAGGACTACCTCCCAAGGGATTCTCTCAACCTGTCTATCGAAAGTCTGCCCTCTGGAAGTCCAAGTGACAGTTCTGCTGACATCCCTGCTTGCTGCTACAAGAATCAAAAACTATAATTTCATGATTGCTGTGCCCATGATGGCTTCCAACCATTCATATCACCCATCTCTGATCACAAACAGTAGGTCCAGAGAGGAAGTTTGCCTAGCAGCCTTCATTACCAGCTGTGCCATGAAGTTATTGTCCACACACTTCAAGAAACTCCTACATATGGCTGTAATGTATTGCCAGCAGACATCTGGTGGGTTTTGTTACAGAAACTATTCCTTGCCTCTTATCCTGTTATTTAGGAGACAGAGCAAGATGTAGTTATTTGGTCTCATTTCTTTTAGAAAATGAATGTTAAGCCTGGGTGCTAAAACTTTTTGTCAGGCAGTTCTATGGCTTGTTCCTATAAAAAAATATTGTTTATTCTGCTTGCACCTTCAAATCCCAGAAGCTTTGTGTAGATAATTACATTCTATGTGCAGTTGAGAGCATGACAATAAGCAATCAGTCAATTCCATTATTGTGAGGGTGATACTACGAGGGCTATATCCAATGTCATTTGCTTCTCTGTAACACATGCGCCAAACACTCTGAGTTCCAGTGTTTTCCTGTTATTATATTTTAAATCATACAGCTAATGATGGCTTTATAGTCACTTGGAAGCGTATGTGCTGTGAATACAAATACTAAGAAGCTAATAATTTTGTTCTAAAAAAACAAGTATTTCATTTATAGTGGGATAAACAGGTATGAAATTACAACCTTTTTCCTCTCACCAACAGTAGCAATCATAGTGCTTCTAATAAAAATGAAAATTATGTGATGATAATGATGATGACAATGATGACGATGATGATGATGATGATGATGATGATTTTATTTTACAATGTTAATTTTAAAAATTATGCCTCTGGTCAGAACTTTATTTTCCTTTATTAATACCTACCAGGAAAATCAAAAGAAAGGACAAGAAAGTAGCAGTTAAAAGTTATTCTCCTTCTTTAACATAAAAGTAAAAACCCTCAGAATTGTTAATGGTTTTTCATAATTATTAATGGCTTTAAACAAAGAAATCCACAAAATTTACTTAGGAATTTTCTTTGATGCAATGTCAGAACTGCAAAAATAATATAATTTTTAACCATCTCAAAAGAGTAACAATAGATAATACAGTGTCCCAGACCTCACATTTGTGGAATGCTGTGCTTATCTGTTGAAACAGATGCTTGTATAAATCTTTGACGATGGGATTTTTTACTCAGTCAAAGGGGAACACTGAAATGACAAAAAGCCATCAAAATATTTCCTGCTATTTTTCTCAGAAAAATAAAAGGTGGAGTCATACCCTATTTTATTGTAAGGGGTGAGCTTTCAGTCCTTGTGTTTGCAACATTAGAGAAAAAAGGCACTCTAGAGAAAATATGCATGGACCTGCATATATTTTCTAACTACGTTATTCTGACAGACTTTTCTCTGCCTTGTTAAGGACAATATATCACTCATGAACTGGTTTTCTGTACGTATATACCTCTAAGTATCAGTAAAGACAGTCAGGAACTCTTTACTTGCTGCAAAACATTTTCTTTAGCATATAGGGTCAAGGTGAACTTCAGTGAAAATATTTTGTTCAAATATTCATTATATATCCACAATTTCACACAGAAAGAAAAATATGTAACTTTAAAAATTTTCTTTGAAACTAAATTTGAAACAGAAATTTAAAGTGGAATTGTTACTTTGTTAGGTTTGGTCAGGTCTGGACCAAAGACACGAAGGTATCTCATTCGGACTTTGTTGTTTTTTTATCTTTATCTATCTATCTATCTATCTATCTATCTATCTATCTATCTATCTATCTCTATATATATAATGATTCTATCTCCTAAAACTCCAAACCTTAAATACTTTGCCCTGTGACATTTCACACTTCTATGCAACTGCACACACACACCCTCAGTCCTCAGTGCTATCACTCAGTCTTGGAAGCCGTTCCCACGGCCTCAGATCAAAGGCAGTACCCATCTGAGGATCACTACCTGTCAAAGCAGAAAGCCTGATGCTTTCAGCATTCAGGGTTCCAGCATGAAATCTCCCTTATGCTCTGACCATAATGTCAACATTTTTCTAGAGTGTCTGTGTCTGAATCTTGCAGTCTGGTAAGCAACTCAACAGTCAGTTTATTTTATTCTTTTGAATATCAGAACTGCAAAACTAAATTATGTCCCTTGTAATGATTTTCTAGTCCAGTGTATTGTTTAATTGTGAAAGTTCCAGCAGTGTAAGGTTGTATGTTCATAATGCATGATTGTTGGTTATTCACTTGGGCGATCATAGATAAAAGTTCAATTTCTTTTATAGTAGGGCGTTTTGAAAAGAGCACTCTAACTTAATAATACAGTAACTTATCAGTCGTGTATGACTTTAGTGGCAGAGATTTTTCTTTATCACATTATTCATTGAATTTTAAAAGAAAAGAAATCCCTAGTTTTCTCCCAAATCAAACAGTAAAAAATTTTAAACTTGTAAGTGCATTGTTAGGGAAAAAGAGTTTGCATTTTCCGCTAAGACATAATTTTTTTTCTCCTGTATACATGCATGCATATTCTGGATTCTAAACTTATGTTTAGTTCAAGATGTTATTTTCCCTTTTTTATCCTAGAGCAATACACATTTTAGTGCCTTGGCCAAAATTCTGGCCCTGCTCGTATGTTGCTTTTCATTTATACATACATACATACACATATATATATGTGTGTGTGTGTGTGTGTGTGTTCTTCTGTGCATGATACCTCTTCATCTTGCACACTTCGTAAATTCTTGGAAAATTCTCTGAAAGTCCCACCTTACTGAAATACTACTGTAGCTAAGTCACCATGGCATCAATATGATTATAGCATTTTATATGGGAGAAAATATTGTTATTCTCTGCAAGATGAAAAATATTTTCCATCACTTGATCACATTTCCTTCAAAATACTACTACTACTATGAAGTGCTATCTTAAATATATACTGCTTTTTAAAAAGAAAACTAGAACTGGCTTTAAGAATATGAAGGAATTAGTGCCTGATTTTTTCTTGAAATTATAATAAACTTGCATACTGAACATTGAAACCTAGATTCTCCTCTATGTTGACAACTACACAGACGCAACAATTAAGAGGCAAAGTGAAAAAAAAAACCAACTTCTGTCACTAATTTCTCTCTCTTGACTTTTAAGAATGGAAGGGATATTACTTAGCAGAATGCTTATTCTGGTGATATTTAAACTTTACTGAATATCAAAAAGCACAAAAGGGTGTAAGGTTCAATGTGGAGTTAGGTATGCCCCACAAACATCAGGTTCTTTAAGTCTTGCTCAGCACCCACAACTGTTGAAGATCATCTTTTATTTTCTGTTAATTTCTGTCTAGCACAATTTGAAGAGCAATTATCTGAAGGAAACCTCTGGTTTGTGGAATCAAGGGTCCTAAATAGTTCTTTATTGATATCTCCACTCTTAACTTTATATCTTCTGTAACGTTTCCTTCCTGTTCCCACTGGCAAGGCAATTCCAGCAGCTAGAGAGTTCAGAGATCTGCTGAATCAGGAACTAAATTATTAACTAAATGCCACTATCTCAAAAGCAAAGTTATTCCACTAGAGAAGGTTTACTATATAATATGGGATTTGGTATTGTTGATGAAGTAACACAAACTTAAAACTCTTTTTTTTCTTCCCAGGAGTGTATTTAGGGGACATCACAGGACAAGCCTGTTAACAATTTACTATTTACAAGCCACAGATTGCAGGTGGAAATGCTCTCATAGTAGCAAGCAATCATAGCCTGAGACACCCTAGGCTAAGAAGTGATGCACAAAACATTTATAGATTGAAGTGTGAATGAGACACTTTACATTAATTTATTTTAAATTATGTGCAATTAGGGATATAGCTTTTTATATATAGAACATATATCTAAGAAACTTTGCTTTTTCATCATCTGCAGCAGAAATCATGGTGTATTCTTGATTTTAAAGTATGACCAAGTTTCCCTGAACTGGTTGTGCATAAATAAGATACAATCACAAGTAATTATAATTTTCATCTGGATGAATATCCAGATCATGAGAATTTTAATCAGCACCTCCATTTTTCATTCCAGAAAAAAAAAAAAGAAAAAAAGAAAAAAAAAAGTCCAATATTTTAGCTAATTAGAACTGGGCAGAAACTAAAAGTAATTGAGAAAAACTTAAAGAAAGTTCTTAACTGTCCCAACCAGTTTTATTTATGTGAAATTAAATGTTCAAAAAGACAGCAGAAGCATGAAAGACAGAGGAAAGTATATTTCCTGTGAGAAGCAAGAATGTTCCAGATGCCGTATTCAAGCAAATATGGGCCATGGCAAGTGAAGTCAGAATAATATAAGATTCAAGGTAAAAGAAGGTAAAGGGTAAGGAAGAAACAATGATTGCAATCCTATCCTAATAATACTACTAATAATAATCTTCTGTCACTCAATAAAAACCAGTAAGAGGTAGCATAGATATGGCACCACAGAGAAAGTACTAATCTTCTCTTGTGTTCACAGCCTGACAGATTAGCTCTGAGTAGGCTTTGTTAAACTCCTGTGCGGCCAGGAATTTTGCCATGGCTGTCCCGTGAGAGCTCATGAGTTTGATCTCAAGAGATCATGCCACATTCTTCTGGCACAAATTTGCGGTCTTCTTAGCAGACTTTTCCTTTCTTTCTCTTCCTTTCTTTTCTTTTTCTTTCCCCCTTTCGCCCCTTTTCTCCCCTTTTCACCCCCTCCTTTCTTTCTTTCTTCCTTCGTTGTTTTCTCTTTCTTTATCTTTCTTTCCTTTTCTTTCTTTTTCCTTTCTTCTTTCTTTCTTTCTTTCTTTTTTCTTTTCTTTCTTCTTTTCTTTTCTTTCTTTCTCTTCTTTTCCTCTTCTTTTCCTTTCCTTTTCCTTTTGTTTTCTTCATTCCTTTCATCCCCTTTTTCTTTTGTCTTTCTTTTTCTTTTTTCTTGTTTTTTCTTTTTTTTTTTTCTTTCTTTTTCTTTCCTTTTCTTCTTATTTTTCTTTTCTTTCCTTTTCTTTCCCCTCTCTCTTTTCTCCTTTGTCCTCTTTTCTTCCTTTTCTTCTTTTCTCTCGCTGTCTTCTCTTCTCTCCTTCGTTCTCTTTCTCTTCCTTCTTTTACGCTTCCTTCTCTCTTTCTCTTTCTTTCTTCCTTTCTTCCTTTCTTTTCTATATTTTAAGTTTGGATTTCAAATTTACACTGGCAAATGTAGGAAAAATAAAAGTAAATAGTGGAGATATGATAAAATATTTTATTTATTTATTTTTCATTACCTCTGTTTCAGTAGCAAAGCTTGAAAAGGGATATTGAAAATGGAGTTAAGAATCCAGTTAAGTAGGTGGGTAATTTTCCCTCATACTTTTCTTTGCTGGGATTGTTTCCATCTGGCTAAAGTTTCAGAATGATTATGTGAGTTGCAGCTACAAGATTAACTGCAGTTATATATATCAATTTCCAGTGCTTGATTCAGAAACTTTGAGAAGTTCATTTACAAAGAAATTGAAAAGTTTAATGTAAGAAATGGAAGTTGGAGGGCTGAGTTTAAGAACTCAGTATTTCCAAGTTGATCATTTTTGCTTCATGGAGGGCTAGAAAAAAACTTACTCAGGAATATCAGTGTAAAATGTAGTGTTTCAAGGAGAAATGCTAGGACCACAAGAAGAATTATCTAGGAAGGTAAGGACTCTTCCTGAATTTTAAAATAGTTTTTTAAGCACAGATATTTGCTTTGGGTTATTATTTTACCCTCACAAGAGAAGTTTTACTATTGTTTGATGTTAAGAATTTGCTTAGAGATGTATGGATAGTCCTGAAATTATTTAGATTTTAGAAAATTGTATTTTGAAACAAAATAATGAGCAGGATGCAGGAAAAATAATGAACCGTTTAAACAACAAACAAACTGAGACACCAATTATTAACATTATGAAAGAGACAATATAAGCAACTGAATGCTTTATACTCTGACAGTCATGACATAATAATATATATACATAGTAAGCAATTTTCTTTTAAAATAACACCTTTTCATAGTTTCTCAATTTTATTTATTTGTTTCCTATTTTACTACTAACTTCTATACAATAATTTTAGCACAGTGCTCTTTATGTTAGAAATTTTACCCTTCATGTTATATAATCTCAAAATTTTCAGCTAAAATATATATATCCCAGTGCCTGGGACTTCAAATATAATTTTTTATTTGGAAATATTTTTAGTTTTCACAATATCAAAGGAAGCTATGGGAATATAACTTTACTCCAAGACTGAAAGCAAGAATATAAATTAGGAAGACTCTTTTAAAGTTGTTTTGGTTATTTTCAAGATAGATGAAAGCAGTGGGAGAAATACATCAGTTTTCCTTCCTAGTTCTCACAACTAACTTTTGCATTTGGTTTTTGATGTAATTTTGCAACAGCAAATTTAGTTGATTAAATACTTCTGAGCCAAATAACTTTCCTTGCATGAGTTCATTTAGGTGCCAATTCACTTCAAAATCAATGTGTTTGCATTGAAGGTTTAAGAAATAGTTTATATATTAGTTAACTCCACCAACCACATTTTGAAAGTCTTCAAAATTATATTGTTGTTAAAAAGTAAGTGGCCCTGGAATATGGTTTTGTTATTTTTTAAGTTGTTCTTTTTTATATATGTGAATGGGCAAAAATAAACATAGCTCAAAAGAATCATATTTGGAGAACAAGAAATTGTGGGGTTTTACAAATGAGATAAAAATTCCACAGAGGATTAAATTAGCATATGTGAGAATTTTTTTTTAAATTTAATATGTATATCACAAAGATAGAGTGAACACAATGATGTATTGAACTCGTATTTTAAGAATTAATTGCATCAACAGCATTATTTGTATAAGGTCGCCTTGCTATAACCTCTGAAAAGATTATATTAAAAGTGACTCTACAATCAGTTCCTAAAAGTAAATATGTATATAAACCTTAAAAAACCTAGCAAAAGCAGGTATATTACACACCATTAAACCTCCAAGTGTCTTAGTTTTTCTTAAATAAAACTGCAAAAAGAGCTGAACTCTCTTAAAACATAATTAATCCAAGAAGAAAAAAAAAAAACACCAGCCCCCCCCCCAAAAAACCAACCCCAAAAAAAAAAAAAAAAAAACAAAAAAAAAAAAAAAAAACACCAGCCCCCCCCACAAAAAACCACCCCAAAAAAAAAAAAAAAAAAACCACAACAAAGAAAAATACTGCAGCAGCAAAGGCACACGTAAATCATCAGTGAACTTGGCCAAGTATATTTAATAAATACTTAAATGAAAAATTAAAACTGCCTTATATCTAAATAGGAGACTGTGTTTGGATGGATCAAACATGCGTTAGAGCAATACAGTCACCAGCAGCTGTCTGTTCAGCCAAATGACTTCACTACAGGATGCCTTCTGTGCATCACAAAGCCTCCTCAAACTGACTAACGTCCTGCCACTTGCTGCAGATGCAAGGCTGTTATGTACAGCAAGGACTAAATATGTTATTACAATATGGCATACTGTGTGTGCCTAATTTGTAGTGTCACGTGGGAACTAAAACCTGGAACTGGGCCCTGAAGGCACAAGAACTAATGAACTCTGCCTGGCTTCAGAAGAGTAATCCATCACTGACATACAACGGCCCTTTTCTTTAGACTGTGTTGATGAAAATTTTCTAATCTCTCATTTCAAGTGACGTTTTCTTAACTGAGCAAGACAGAATGTCCTCCTAACATTAACCTTCCCATAACAAAATACACTACAGTTAGAATCTCCTGAGTTAATGTGAAGTATTTCTCATTAAAACATGGGAGGAAGAAGAAAAAAAGAAAGCAAGTAAAAGAAAATTATTAGCCAGATCCTCCCTGTTTAGCTATGGACTTGAAAAGTAAATATAAATTTAAGTATAAATTAAAGAGTAAATATAAAACTGAGTGAAGAGTGTAACATTTATGTGAAACCAAACAGACATATGCACAGATTTCCATGGCAGGCCAGGTTCATTTATATTGACATTAATGTTAATATCAACATCAAATGACTAATATTATGACAATGCATTAAAATTTAACTATCCATTTTTTTCTTCGCAGTCCCACTGTATTTGGCACAAGATGCTTTAAGATTATAGGATTTTTGCATAAGAACCCATGTGTCAATATAGCAAAACCTGAAAATATTGAGATCCTAGAAATGTTTCATTAGAAAAATCTGTTGCCCTGATTTTTTATTTTTTTTTCTGAAGTAAGTAAATACCCTTGTAATTTCAGGCGGAGTTGGATAAGAGGCTGGTTTGATCTTTTTTTTTTTAATGTTTTTCAAAATTTTATTGGATAATCCTAAAAAAATCAACTTTATGGATATATTATGGGGAAGATTCCAGGTTTTCTGCTTCCATTACCCATTGTCTACTCCATGCTGCCCAATCCTCTACCATATAAGAGAGTTAGGAAGTGTCTCCTGCATTTCTAGGTCAGAAAGACTAAGAATGATTTACATCAGACAAAAGCCATATATGAAAACAAAACAAATTCTTCCCAATTTGTTCATCAGCCTCACTTTGTCTATCCAGGTCAGGAGACAATAGTAGCCAATAACAGATATTTAGTGAAATGAGAAATGAGATTGTGACATGCAGTTTTCTTCATTCAGCCACTTTCTTCATTCATTCCACTACCTGCATGCAATTCACCATGTTGCTGTAGCCAGCAGTGGACCCTACTCCCAGAAATTAACTGAATATTTTTCTTCCAAATGTGTTTTTTTCTACTGTGTTCAGCCTCCATATTACTGTTAGCATGACCTTCAAATCCTAGGCTCATGGCAGCCATTTGATTTGACCATTATGATGTAATCCTTACCTTATCTTTTTCTACTTACTCAGGTACCTATCACTAAACTGAACCAGTAACATCTCAGTGTAATAGGAGATGGAGTGTAGTCCTTGTTCCTAAAATTTTAGGTTGTATACATGTACTGCTACTGTTTATTTTCTTATATACAGAGGGGGAAAAAAAAGGGTTTCTAAGGAGATAGAAGATGTGGATTTATGTCTCATTTATTTTCTAGACCTTTAGCTGTCTCAGAATATCTGTCATATCAAATCAATCTTTGGATGCAAAAGTTGGTTTACCATTTATATTTCAAAGTATAAGGGTTTGTTGTTAAATCCTGGAGAAAATAGTTCATGCTCAACCTGTCAATCATTCTGCACCTCTGTATATTTAATTTCAGTTACATTTCTGATCCCTGTAATAAAAACAGTCCAACTAGTTTTGAGAAGCTCACTTTAGATAGCCAAAAATATAATAAAGCCAGAAAAATTGTATTATGTGTATGTAGTATCCCACTCCTGGAAGCAGGGAGCATCCAAGATTTGCAGATGCCGAGGTTTGAAAAAGAACAGCAACAGTTAAAAGGGTTTTAAAAAAGAAAATTTCACTATGCTTATTAGCACAATACACACCTGGCATGATGATGATAATGATGATGATGATGAAGAAGAGGAAGAGGAAGAAGAAGAAAGAAGAAGAGGAAGAAGAAGAATGAAGAAGAGGAAGAAGAAGAAGAAGAAGAAAGAAGAAGAGGAAGAAGAAGAAGAAGAGGAGGGGGAACAAGAAGGAGTTCTCTAGCTCTTCATGAAAATGAGTTAGCATGCACAGTCTGTTCTTCTGGAGCTTTCCAGAAATGGGCTGGGGGGCTTTGAGGGTCTTTAGGTCATCTCAATATCCTCTTCCCCTCCCCCACTTGGTCGTGCCTGCTCTTTGACCCCACTTCTGTGCTTGTGCTGGATGTTGTGCTGTCATCATAGACCTGAACAGGAAAACTGGCTGCAAAAAAGTGCTGCTGTACCTTCATACTGCCTCCCTTTCGGAGCACATCTGTTCGAACTTGCCCAGTTGAATGGTCATTGGTGCTTGAGACAAAGTAACGCATTAACTCCTTACTGCCCTCGCATCTACAGGGTAATAAAAATGGGATAAACTTAGCAGAGTTATGTTTATAGGCGAATATGTAGTACACACATAGGCAAATTAAAATATTTGCCAAAGGTAATAAATTCCCTCAGTTAAATGAAAACTGAAGATTTTTTTTTCTTTTTTCTGGAACCAGCATGTGAAAGCCTGAAAACTGAGAATTTCACTGTAATTTGGATGTGTTGGTGAAGACCATTTTAAACAATAATGGACTTTTAGTTGAAAATTTGTGTTATGGTGAAGATCAAAATAATAATTATCTTGGTCAAGGATACCTATTAAATTTAAAGAATTTCTTATTACAGGGGAGAGCTTTGGCCTTGATTCTGGACTAAGGTCAGGTGAGACCATAACCCTGATCTTTAAATTTGCCTTAAGGAGCTATGTCTAATTGTCACCTAGTATTCATCTTATGACACCACAACATATACTCTTGACAGCAAAAGGCTATTAAAGGAGAAAGGGCCAGAAAGCAATGCTCATTTCTGTTTAGTGTTCACCAGAAATATTTAGACAGAAAATCTCATCAAAGATTGAAACTCAGTGAAATCAAGTCCTGGGACTGTTGAGTTACAGCTGCTGCGGTATTACAGTGTTTACATGCCCTTTTGCATTTGAGAAGTTTTTTTTCTCTGAGTGGTTGCTCAGTAGCGAAAAACGTACCCCAGCTCAAGTTATAACCTTCCACATGCACATCACTTTCAAAATCCAGACTGAATGCACACTTTTTATGCTATTCCTGACCAGAGGAAGCACTATTTTACTGTTCATTATTTCACTATTTCACTTTCTCTAATGATTTTTTTCTCTTTTTTATGAATTTGTCTTATTTTTAATATTATTTTCTTGACCAAAAGAATGATCATCCCGAATAATGTTGATACCTGCACATTCAATCCCACCATTTAAAGGGCTGTTAAATCAAGTGCTTCAAAAAGACTGTTGTGTGGGAACTGGTCTTATTCTTTTCTGCAGTTGTGTTAAATGATTAGTGTTCACTGCACAAGACAAGAAGTATTGTATGTGGAGAAATTATTTTTAGGATGCTTGTTAGCAATTTCATCCAAATAAATTCTGCAGACATGTACTACTTTTTTGGAAGACTCTTCATCTGATCTTGGTTCTTCTGATTTCAAAAAGGTACATTATTAAACATAAAAATTAGCATGCAGACAGTAAATCCCCATTAAATTTCTGTTACGCTTTTTTTTTTCCACACTGAGCTTTTATTAATCATGTTAATGTCATATTTGCATTTGCATGCTTATGTTTTAATTTTGTTTACAATGCACATGTTTTTCAAAGTAGGAAATTTCCTTATTTTTTCTTAATTTATGTTAATGAGAAGTAGCTGTTCATTTAAAAATTTAAAGAAACAAAAAACCCTAATTTTTCCTCATAGAAAAAAAATTCAAAATCGTATTTTTTAAATTTTTAATTGAAGTGCAAATTCAAAGATTTACACAGAAAATTATAACATTTTAAATTATAAAATATCAAGGGAATATAATTTTGAATCCTGATGGAATAAATGCTATGGAGATTTTAATGGATAGAAAATTTTTTTAAAATAGTATTGACAGACTTTCAAAAAAAAAATAGAAGAAATTTAGTTTGTACAGTGTACATATTTTCAAGGAATTTCATTCTGCTCAACTGAATGAATTCTCAAGGCAATTTGTTTGCAGCCATTATTGCTTATTGAGTGAAGGTTTTTTTTTTAATTAATAACTATTTCTTTTCTCTGCTCTGACTATTTTGAATTTTTAACCTTCTTACCTGTAAGAAGCACTTTAGCACTGATTCTCTTGAATGCACTTTTTTTATGAGATTTGTAGAAGTTTGCTTCCTGACATAAATTTATAATGTTATAATTTCCTTCAGATTTATTTGTATATTTACAGACCAGCTTCCTGTTGTTATCTATATTCATTTCAATTTAAGTTGTATAAACCAGGCAGGCTGTGTTTTGAGTTCTGCATATGGTGGTACAATCAAGTGACTCTGTGAATCCTTGTTTTTTATTTAATCATGTTGTTTTTATGTACCTTCAGGAAGAAAATGTGAAGTACAAATGTGTAAAGTACAAAGTTGGTATTGATAAAGAGCTTATGCCTGTTTCTATAACTCCTATAATAATTCCTATGATTATTCCTTTAATAAATACTAAGACAGGTTTGATATAAAAATGGTAGAAAATCATATGTCTGGGTATTCAAAGAAAAAATGCCAGCTGAACATGTGCCCTGCTCATCTTGAACAACAAGCATAATCGTAAGCATGTCACTAGGAGTCCTGTGCCTCCTAAATCTTCCCAAGAAAACTCCTCTAGCTCATTAATTTTTTTAATTATGTGCATTGAATGTTTATCCTAATGGGGATGTTTCTTAAGAATTCAATAGAAGTCTGAATTAATACAGGAATTAATAAGGAGCATTTTGTTGTCTTTTCATTCTTAAGTGTTCATCTCAAAATTTTCTTTGTTGTCAGGGTTTTGGTTTTTTTTTAAATCCTAGAGCTGCTTTATAAGAAATAATTTTAACAAAGCAGAACAATACAAAGCAATACTGTCCTGACTGACAATATTTTTATTGCTTAGTAGTAAGTGACTGTTATCACATCTTACATAATCTCTGTCCTTTTTTATCAAATAGACACTTTGATACCACATTATCTTCAAATTTAATAAATTCATGTCTGAGTTTTCTAAAGACTCCTTAAAGTTTTTTGTCATATACACAGTTTTAAAACATTCCTTTCCTTCTGAGAATACTCCAATGTCAAACAAACTAAATGCAAATTTTAAATACACTCAACAAAAAGAATGAAGTTATGAGATCTTTCAAAAGTGTGCAGCTCAGGTGACAATTGTATAATTGCTAAGAATAAGAATCTACTAACAATGAACTATGAAGTATTGATGGTATAAAAAACATATATGGTAAGCAATAATGATAGAGATAGTCTTCTCATTTGCCTCTTTCAGACATACAAACTCTACTAATTCTACTAATTAAACCTGGCTTAATAGACTTGACATTTATTAAGTGAAAGTAATACAACAATATAAACTTGTTTAAACCAAGGGCTAAATAGTACCAAAAAAATTAGATTAAGTGCACTAATTGCCTATATGCTGTTAGAAATCTATACATTCAAGTATTGTTTTCACTTTTCTATATCAACATGAAAATGTCATCCTTTGGTGCTCAGTCCCAAATTGCTGGATTTCAGAGAATTGTGATTTTAAACTCCAATTTTTCTAAGAGTTAGAAAGTCTAAGCATACCCAAGAAAATCTCTACAGTGACCTGACCAAAGGGAATTGTATGAAGTTGTGTCAGCGGAGTTCTGGGTTATGGTTGGATGGATGGTCAGACAAATAAAATGAAGTTTAATAAGTCCAAGTGCCGGGTCCTGCATTTTGGCCACAATAACCCCCTGCAATGTTACAGGCTGGGGGTGGTGTGGCTGGACAGTGCTCAGGCAGAAAGGGACCTGGGGGTGCTGATGACAGCCAGCTGAACATGAGCCAGCTCTGTGCCCTGGTGCACAAGAAGGCCAAAGGCATCCTGGCCTGGATCAGGAATGGTGTGGCCAGCAGGAGCAGGGAGGTCATTCTGCCCCTGTACTGGGCACTGGTGAGGCCACACCTTGAGTGCTGTGTCCAGTTCTGGCCCCTCAGTTTGGGAAGGACATTGAGACACTGGAGCACATCCAGAGGAGGCAACGAGGCTGTTGAGGGGCTGGGAACACAGGTCCTGTGAGGAACAGCTGAGGGAGCTGGGGGTGTTTAGCCTGGAGAAAAGGAGGCTCAGGGGTGACCTTATCACTCTCTACAACTTCCTGAAAGGTGGGTGTAGTCAGGTGGGGGTTGGTCACTTTTCCAGGCAGCAACTGACAGAACAAGAGGACAGACTCCAGCTGCACGAAGGGAAATATAGGTTGGATAATAGGAAAAAGTTTTTCACACAAAGAGTGATAAAGTACTAGAATGCTTTGCCTGGGGCAGTGGTGAGTCACCATCCCTGGATTTATTTTAAAAAAGATTGCATGTGGCACTTTGAGGTATTACAGCATGGGTTGGACTTGATGATCCTGGAGATCTCCTCCAACCTTGTGATTTTGTAATATTAGGAAAAGATTTTTCATCCAGAGGGTTGTTGGGGACTGGAAGAGACCCGCCAGGGAGGTGGTGTGCATCAAGCTTGACAGAGTTCAAGAAGCACATGGAAAATGCTCTCAGGCACATGTTCTGATTCTTGGCCTGTCCTGTGCAGGGTCAGGGGCTTGATGATGATCCTTGTGAGTCCTTTCCAACTCAAGAGATTCTGTGATCTTACAATGTAAAACTGATATAAATCAAAGGAGAATAAATGCAAACTATCTTTACAAAAATTTCTAGAAAAGATTTTTTTTTTTCTTCAGAAGACCATTCATAAATAACTTCCAGATTCTGGAAATTATCTTATTAAAAATAAATTAATTTTTAGCTCTTCATATCAAAACAAATTTAAGTATTTGCTTTGAGGAGAGGTGAACATAGGTGAATAATAAAATTAAAAATAAAAAAAAAAAAAAACCACCACAAAAAAACCCAAAACCCCCAAAAAACCACAAGAAAAAAAAAACAACAACAAAACAACCAAAAACGACCAGGAGAAATTATTGGGAAACTTATAGTTCCTACTCTGCCTGGCATGGACACCCCACTAGACCAGGATGCTCAGAGCTTCATCCATGCTGGCCTTGAACATTTCCAGGGATGGGGCTTCCGCAACTTCACTGGGCAACCAGTTCCAGGTCCTAGTCACCCTCACACTAAAGATTTCTTTTCCTAATATCTAATCTAAAACTACTGTCCTTCAATAGCCATTCCCTCTTGTCCTGTCACTGCATGCTCTTGTCAATAGTCTCCATCTCTCTTGAAGGCTCCTTTGAGATGCTGGAAGGCCACAATGAGTTCAATGTATTGGTTCCTCTTTTCCTTTTCAGGCTGTAAAAATCCACTTCTCTTTGCCTTTCTCTTGGAAGATATGTCCCACTAATCATCTTGGTGGCCCTCCTCTGGACTCACTCCAGCAGGTCCACATCCTTCCTGTGATGGGGACCCCAGAGCTGGATGCAGCATTACAGGTGAGGTGCCACCAGAACAGAGCAGAGGGGCAGAAACCTCTCCCTTGCTCTGCTGCCCACACTGCTTTGGATGCAGCCCAGATCACGTTTGGCTTTCTGGGCTTCAAACACATGGCTGGGTTATGCCCAACTTCTGACCCAGCAGCACCCCCAAGTCCTTCTCAGCAGGGCTTCTCTCAATCTGTTCATCCCACAGCCTGTGTTGATACTGAGGGTTGTCCTTACCCAGGTGCAGCCTTTCACACTTAGTCTTGTTAAATGTCATGAGATTCCCATGGGCCCACCTCTCAAGATTGTCCAGGTCCCTCTGCATAGCATCCCATCCTTCAGGTATGTCAACCACACCACTCAGCCTGGTGTCATATGCAAATGTGATAATGGTGCAGTCAATCCATTAATATGGGTATTTTAGGGGAAATGGCTTTGGACTTATAATATTTCCTTCATATACTCAAGAAGTAAGTGATTCAGAAATTCAGCCAGGTGAATTTGCACATTCTTCAGATTTTGACTCTTGCTAGTGTACTCTGCCAAACTAATGTTTTCCATGTTTGATGACTGACATTATTGAACAAATTTTTTAAAAGAATGAAGATTTTGGGCTATGCCTTCTGGGTGGTTTTAGATAATAATCACCCTATATGTGGCTGTTAATAAAATGATCCCATTCTACTTTCTTCCTTGCTTCTTATGTTGGCTGCTATTTCTCATATTAAACAGAGATCATTGAGTGTTTTAAACAGCTGTCATGCCTTCACAGATTCCCCATAGTTCCATATGCCCAAGTCCTGACTTACAAAAAATAATGAATAATACAATATTACAAAGCACTTCATGCATAATGCTTTTTCAATGCTGTCACTAACTCTGGGTTATAAATATGACTATTTATTTGTATCCACACAGATATACATTTGATTTTGTGTTTGCTTTTCTAGGAATTGAGGGTTTTACACTATTCTTTTTCTAATAGCCATTTAATAGTAAAGTGAGGGAATAAGTGCAATAAATCAAAAAGCTGTATTAAGCTCATACCTGTTGAATTGAATTGTTTTTCCTTTTTGTGTGTTTCCTGTCTCATAATAGATCCTGAAATTTAATTCTGAGTGATGAATTCAAGCTGTTACAACAAGAAACAGAACAGGCACACAGGGCTGATTTGAACATCTGGGTCTTTTAGGCCATCTATGTGCAATTGTTTTCAGTGAGTCATTAATGTATATCATCAGCATAAAAATTTTTTTGTTATTTTTTTACCTCACAGGTGCATAACAACAACAACAACAACACCACACGTGCACTTTCATACTAGCAATTTTTACCTGTAAATAACCTCTTTCTCCCTCTGCTCGCTTTGAGAACTAAATAGGAAGACACTTTCAGTTTCTACAGGGATATTGTCTGCTGACATCAGTTTCATGCAACCAGAGCAGTAATATCAGGTTCTTTAAAATGTATAATGCATGGCTCAGCAGTTGCACACTGCATGTCTTGACCTAAATCAGGAAGTCTGATAGCAATTGGGATTATCTATATTTCAATGTCAGCCAGACAACAAGTCTTCCTACTCAGAAATTGTTCAATAGGTAAAAATTCAGGCTTGTGTGATTCTGCATTTCCAGTTCATAACCTTGAGCCGAACTAAACTTTTGCCAAACAGTTTAAGGATCAATGAACCAGATTTATAGGTCTAGACTTGACAATTTGATGTCAACTTAGAGAATCTGTATCTAGAGTACAGATCTATCCTTTGTGACTGTTTCTTTTTGGACAACAAAAATGGGGTTCATGTCACCACACTTCAGCCATCTGTGGTCTAGGTGTCTTATCAAGGCAAAAAATCTTGGCTCTCTTATGCACCTGAGAGAGAAAAATGCAATTTATACATTATTTTCCAACCATTTTTTCCCTGGAGCTGTTTTCCTCTGCTGACTACAAAGGTATTTTTGAATCATAGCCACTAAATGCTAAGATTGTAAATCTATAATGAAAGGAGGTTAATTCCAGCACAAGTAAGGAGTGACAAAATATTTTCTGTGAAAATGTTGGTAAGTGTTACTACTTTGAATAATTGCCAAGCTTGTCTGTATATGACGTGTGTATTGTCTAATTGTCCTTTAAATGTGTGAAAAAGAACCTTCATTCTTATCTGTTCTTTTATTAAGATGCATTTCCACACAGAAGGTATTAAAATTCAGAGAACTTCAAAACATACTCAAAATTAGTGCATGATTAAGCATTTCCTTGAAACGAGAGCCAACGTTTTTCTCTCATCAGATTGCAAAAGGTTTAAACTCTGGCTGTCTTAATGAAACTAAATCTGTGGGCATGGGAATACAGCAAATCCATTACTGAATACAGTCCTCAATTAATACTGAGGATTGAGTGCAATCTCTGTCATTACCACCGTAGCCACTTTCTTTGCCCTCCAAGCTGTGGCAGCTATTCTCATACTGTAGTCAAGTATGCAAAGCTGGTAGCAGCATTGCAGAGGAGAGAGAGGGTACTGACTGCTTTGTGTGGTTAATTAAAAGACCTGCATTTTCTACAGAATAATCTGTAATTATTCTCCCTTCTTTCACCTGTAGTATTTTGTATTGTTCTTTATAGTACTAACTTTAATGTTTTAAATATACAGTGTATATGCCATGAAGCTGAGGTCATAGTTACTTTCATTTTTTATATCTTCAAAGCTTGCTTTGAAAGCACAACAGCCTGAGCTGTCACTGTGATTAATTGGAAACCCTACTCCCAAAAAGGTGGAAGGGAGGGCAGGTCATACGAATCATGGGAAACTCACAGTCAGACATTTTCTAAACTTCAAGTGCTTAAAATTTCAACCATAATTTTTTTTTTTTTCTTTACAAATATTGTGAACAAAGGAAAATACAGCTGTACATGCTTCTGTGGCTCCCTAGCCAAGGAAATATTTTTTTAAAAATAAAAGACTGAAATTCTATAATTTAAGTTCTTAAATTATCACCAGAGTCTCTAGATCTTCTAGATGGCTTAGCTAATGAATTAAACAATATCACACAACTCCATCACCATGAATAATGTGATAAGAATTAATAACACACAACACATTCCTGAGGCATACATGTTACTTGAGTTTCCTACAATGTACAAAAAGGACCAGAATCAGGATTTTGATCCAAAATATGGATTTTACTTTAAAAAAAGCAGAAACCAATTTCCCTTCATTCACAATTTCCCCCCCATCAGTCTTTTCCATGCTGATGCTGCTTAACTGTGTTTCCTCTTAATTTCTCTTACCTTCTCTATTTTTCCCACCTCAGCAGTTCCACACACTTCACAGAACCACAGAATGGTTTCATGTTGGAAGGACTTTTAGAGGTCATTTACTCCAACCCCCTGCTTCCATGGGCAGGGACATCTTCCACTAGATTGGGCTTTTCAAAACACCATTCAGCCTGAATTTCAACACTTTCAACTTCGAGTTGTTCATCCCAGGACTGTTTGAAAACATCATTTGACAATGCTGGAATGGCATGCACATTCCCAGCCTGTTTTCTCTGTCAAGCAGGGTTTTCTCATATCTTTCAAGTCCTTGTTTGTTTTCCCAAAGTTCATACTGAATTTACCTGTCCCTCTTACCCTTTTTGCCCAGTAAAGCTTTTCAATATTGCCTTGTGATTCCTATATTCCTTAGAGGCTCCTTATCCTATTTGTCTTCTATATACTGCCTGATCTTAGACAATGAAACAGACTCATTCCTTCAGCAGCTCTCTCGCTCCACAACTTCAGCTCCTTGTTTAAAATCCATGTTCCAAATAGCCCCAGAAGCCCTGAACTGAATTCTCTGGAATTATAAGTGAAATACATAACTCTTAAGAGGTTACAGTTGCTCAAGTGTGAAATGTCAATTCATAACATTTGCAGCACCTTCTGAAGAGCAGGGATTTTTCAAAGGCATTTAAATTAGCTAAATTTTGGCAGAATTCCCCAAAACATATTATTAAAAAAAAAAAAAAAAAAAAAAGACAAGATGCTCTATTGTCACAAGGGCATTCTTTCTTTAATCTAAATTTCAGATCTAAGTTATACAAACTCTCATATAAGAAAGATCAGTGTCGTACTCCAGAGAAAAAATGGGGTTCTTAACATCTTAAATTAGGGAAAACTTCTTCTTCATCCCATTTTTGGCTCAAGTTTTTGATCTTATATATGCAAATGAGATGCAATTGCCAAAAAAGCATACATTTTTTTTCTCTTGACTGGCCACACCAATATTTCCTCCTCATCAGTTTGTTTCTAATCCTGATCAAAGTCCTGAAATTTAGAGACTAGAAACATTTTGCAAAATAATATGTCTAATGTTTTCATGCTAGAAGAGGAAATTATATCTGTGTATATTTAAAAAAAACCCAAACTTTAGAGCATGACATTAGAACATTTGTTGCATGATTCAGCAAGTGATCAAGATTTATTTCAGTCCTGCTTTTTACTTTAGCAAAGTGAGTTTTTGTATTTAATCAGATTGTAACAGTTTGCACTTAATTAATTTATTAAGTATTTTTTTCCTTTTTCCAAAGATATTTTTTCTTTTCTCTCTTATAACCATGATTTTTAGTATTAACTTACCTTTTCCATTTAACTGCAAGCACTTGTGTGTATCCTATCTTTTAAAAAGTAAACAAAAATCTCCTAGTCAGTCTTGCTGCTTGACTCAAAAAATCTCAAATCGTATGACAGTGATGTTTCATAGATTTCATGTCAACACAAACCAAATCATAGTAAGATTGCTATGCAGACAAATTTGGTCCTCATCTGTTAATACCCAGTTTTCAGGAGAGAATTTGTAAGGATTTTTTAATATGTTGATTGTATTTATATACAGTGTTGGTACACACAAACTACATTGGATGCCAAAATATTTGAAGATTTCAACATGTTTAGACAGGTCATAGATTTTGTCTATTTTAAAATTACTGTCTCTAAATTTACAATTGATTAATCTATTGTATCAATTACTGTGTACATGGTTTGCCTATATTTAAATTAAAAATACATGAAAATATATATCTTTAAATAATGCTTAATACTTTTTTTAACATTCGTACATTTGAATTTACCTTTTTTTATATTAATTAAAATGAATATGTTCACACATATACATACATTTGATCATATGTCTAAACAATACAGAAATATACATTTACTATGAAGTCAAAAGCATCCTAGGCTGGAAAAGTCCCTCTATAAACATGTTCTTCACAGAATTATGTGAGTTTTCTTTTCTGGCATGAAGATGGCTTTCAAATTTTTGTAGATAAGCTGCCCACCTAATGTGGGCGCAGCAGTCTGACCCTCCAAACCATGCTTATAAAAGCTGATAGCTCTGATAGCTGATATGCAATACAAGGGCACAAATATTTCCAAACAATGTCCAGCAATATTTAAAAAATCCTTTTCATTATGATTTAGCTCAACTGTAAGCCAAGGTTTCCGGAAATGTGCTACCTAGCCAATTTAGTACAGCATGGCCATAGCCTTCTTTACTTAAGATAAATAAAACTAATGCTTCCCAATTAATTACGCGTTTTCATGATTTCACTGTCAGACAGATTGATTTGGTTGTACACTCAATTTGATTTTGTGCTGAACAGCAAATGACTTGCTTAGAAAATAAAGAAATGTGGTTAGAACAGGGCTGTAATTAATTCTATTGAAAAATACCTCAAATGCAATATACCCTGAAGAAATACTCCTCCAACTATATTCAATAAAGGTTGTTTATCAAAGTAATTATTTCCTTTAGGGAATTTCTTAGAATTTTCTTTATAAATAAATGAAGGCTCAAAAAAGCAAGCTTTTAGTTCTGTGACCTTGAAGAAACACCTTAGTGCAAAAAATTTGCTTCAGGAGGAAAAAAAAGAGTGTTTTACTTTTAAAAATGTTTCATTGCTTCTGTTACTAAATCTTAGAACATATTAACCCTTGGATCTCTGCTAAAATGTTTCCTTTTTTAATCCACAGTACACTTTTCCAATTATGAGAATACATTACAATGGATACAGAATATAATATGTAAAATGTATATAAACAATATAATATCTTACATGATATTTATATGTAATAAAAGCAATGGGCTTTTTAATATAATAGTTGTTCACCTAGAACCTGCTGGCCTACACTTGCATGTTACTTTTAAAAATCATGAAATATTCTAACAACTACTTTTGATTGGTGGCATTGAAAATGGAAATGATGTTGACTAACTTGTGTTTAATGGTTTGCTAGACTCATAATAATAAATCCACTGGAGTTTTCAGATAGGACTGCACTGGAGTTTTCAGACAAAATATTTTTATTATCTAATTTGGTGCACTGCGAAGGGTTTGAGTCGATGGTTCCCTTTAATAACTACTTAAGTAATTATAAATCAGAGAGGAAAGATTTTCCATGAAAAGTACGTTCCAAGCCAAAACAAACAAACAAACAAACAAAAAAAAAACCAAAACCAATAATCAACCAAAAAATCCACTGTTAAGTTTATACATGCAGAAAAAAAGTTGAATATTACTGAAAATCTTCCAGAGATGGTTCTATTTAAATACAAATATGCATAAAAACAGCTGAGAAATCACAATCCTTTTTCCACTTGTAATGCTTCCATTTAATGATGAAATTTTCTTCTATCTTATTGAGAAGACTTCTGACCAAACTGCTCTCCAAGTTATTTCATGCAGATAACTGTACTGAGAAAGTGACACTACATTTCAGCACATATATTTACACATTACCATAATGGCAACAGAGAAAGTTTCAGGCTTCCTCTAGCTGCCGAGTAGTTTAAATGGAAACATTTGAATAAGGTTAACACACTCTGGTTTTTTAACCTTTCCTTCTTTCAGTGATTTTCAGCAGAGACTGTAAAGGCATAAAGAAAATATCAGTTATACTTAATAGCTCTGAATTCTTTGTCAAGACAATTTTTCCTCTTACGATTTTCCACTAAGATTTTTTCAGACTCAACTTCACATATCTTTTTGGGGAAATTAAATTTCTTGTATGTACTAACTCATAATTCTGAGGCTTTCGATTTACTTTTCCTGGATGCACTTAAACAGAATAGGACAAGAAATTCCAGCAAGAACCACACCTTTTCCATCTTGCAGTTGTATTTTCAACACCGTCTTGAGCTTGGTGTGACGACATTTAACATGTTGGTTGTTTGTGTTTTGTTTTTTTTTAACCTCAGGCAAGCAGTAATCCATGCTTGTCACCCTCAGGTTATGTTTAACTTAAAATGAAGGAAAATTACTATATCCTTTTTGCTCTTGAGGTTTTCCAGCAGCATGAAATGTTCGCTTCTGGCTTCCATGTTAATTCACAAACGCTGAATCTCATGGGCTTTTCATCAGAAATGTCTCATCTTTTTTTTTAAGCGGTTTTCATTTTGCTGTAGATATTCATAAGTATCATCATCTCTAGTACTTTTTAAACTATAGAGGAAAATATGCTGATTGTGAATACTTTTGGGGAAAGTCAAATTAATTACTTGAATGTTGATACATTTTATTTTCATTATTTCATTTTGAGGAAATAACTCATTAAGACAGCCTAGATCTCGAGTTTATAAAAAATATTTTTTGTGTGTCTCTGTTGATCAGCTGTTTTTCTGTGCCTGAGAATGTGCAATTTTGTTTTCCCCAGCCAGAGATCTTGAAGTAAAGGCCGAGAGTCATTTCTTCTTATGTTTTCTTTGTAGTTTATTATTTCTTATCATTACATTCTGTTCCTGACCAACAGAGCTCTTCACTGCAGGTCAGTTCAAGGCACAAAACCCCGAATCCCCACTACCAAATTCCAAATCCTCAAAATGCTCCCACCCTCAGGGTGGCGTGGATATTTATGCTACAATCCACGTAATCAATATTTATAATACTGCTCCAATAACTATTACCCCTGTTAGAAAGTTAGACTCTGCTCTAAGCCAACTCACTGCAGAAGATGGAGGAAGATGAGGAAGAAGGAGGAAGCCCAAAAACCACATGAACTTCTCCATCTTGTCATCACCTGCTCACCATCCTAAAACCCCACGTACCTAAAATTCTCACCCTGTGATAAAACTACACACTATTCTACTATCTAATAAACTCTCTTGAAAACTCTGCTTCATTCCAGAGCCTAAGAGCCCTTTTTCTATGAACAAAGGTTAAAACAACTGTTTGTCAGAGATCTTAAAATCTCTTAAATATGCAAAGAAATATTTCTCATAATTCTAGACTCAGACACATAGATGTTTCAGGCAATGCTCAGCAATAACCAGTTATCCTGGTTCTCAGGGTCTGTGATGTGAGAAATAAGTCTTATGAAAGACACAATGTACTTTTTTAATTATAATGTAGCTAGGTTATCCAAGTAATGCACTTACAGTGCAGAGTTGATTAACACAACAAAAAACTGACAGATTTCTCCAAGTTGTAGTTTATTGTTTCATTTCATCTTTAGCCTTGGGAACTCAGATATGTAAACCAAAAAAGGTAAATAATCTGCTAATTACAATATAACCTTTACGCCTCCACGCTTTGACTCTCCTCAATTAACATTACATTTTTAAGTGTTCCTAGCTTTTTCCTTTTCCTTTTGTTACAGACTTTATTTCTTAAAAACAATCTTTAAATGAGTGATTCTTTACTGACTTATTTTTGCTTTTACATAATAATTTCTTAGATGACTGAGAAACCTCTCATTAAATCTTCACAGCCATATTTTAATTCTTACATTATTTTTCTCCTTCCTTTAATAGCACAAAACAATTACAGTGTCTCAAACTTTAATTACAACTATTTCCTTATTTACTGCAATCAAGACTTCTTTGTTATGCATCCCCAATTTTACTTTTTGAGAAATCCATGGGAACTCAATTTCTGTTATTTGTGGCTTCAAGATATACCTTTAATTATCTCCAGGCTTGAGTTCTTGAAATATGCTTATCTATTATAACACATGTATTTCCAGTATAAATGAGAAATTAAATAAACACAATTATAGTTTAGAAGAAAAAAAAAAAAAAAAAAAACAAAAAAACCCCGAAATTATCCTTGAGCTATGCTTCTAAATGTTTAACATGTAAGACTTGCCTCCTTTCACATAGTTTTTTTCTCACCTACTGAACTGAGGAAGTCAGGGAGGCAAGGAGGGAGGGATGAAGGGATGGAAGAATGCAGCAGGCAGGCAGGCAAGCAGGCAGGCAAGAAGGTGCAGAAGGAAGGTGCGGAAGGTGCAGAAGGAAGGAAGGAAGGAAAGAAGGAAGGAAGGAAGGAAGGATCTGAGCTGCTCTTCAGTGAGTGAAGGCTGGTGGTTGCTATAATGGAAGGCATTTTCTCACAGAATAACACCCTACAAATGATGTAAATGTAACTAAACCCGTGTAACAGGGTGTCATGCACCTTGCATCTATCTGGGCGGCTGGCTACTAGGTCACACTGTTACAGTTCTGATAAAAACTGATAAAAGAAACAAACCCAAACCAAAACGAAAGTGCTTCCTTCCATATTAACCTTGGTTCTGCTAAATAAAGCATATCAAGAAGGTGACTTTCAAGTGTTTCTAAATTTAGAGAACTGCTATACTGCTTAATCTGAGAAAATCCAGTTATTTAAGGGATAATTCATTCATTAGTTTGCTTGCCTTGCTCTTTGCCAAGAAAGTAAATGAGAGAGTTGAGCATGGCCTGAATTGTTCTTAGCTTTTCATTGTTACTGTTAGTTTTTACAACTATATTAATAAAAATAAATATTTACATTTAATTGGAATTAAAAATTATAATCAATTTAATTTTTCATATCTAGGGTGGAGTTCAAAATGGAAAATATTCTGAAAGACTATATATTTGATTAAAACTATTAACTGGTGTTATTTTAAATCAATTATGTTACTCTGATTTTGGAAGAGCAGAATAATTCTACATTCTACTTAACTGATATCATTCAACATCAGTTTGAGCAAATAACAGGTTACTTTCTCAGCTTTACCTGTTAGAAGACAATTGATTATTAAAATTTGCACTAGTAATACCACTGGGCAAAGTCATTCATGGTCAGTAAACCCAGTAATGCTGATGAAGTTCTGTGAGGGATGAATTCTGCCTTGAGAATATGTCTAGTCTGAGTGATGAGGTATATTTTAGATTTAACATAAGTGCTATAATCCTAGAACTTGCCCTAGCACTGATAAATTGGGTAAGTGCTCAAAACTGGTATATGAGTGATGGAATACATTTTAACCTAATACAAATACTCAAACCCAGGGATTCACCCTAGCACTGACAAATTGGATATATTCTCAAGACCTGATTTGTCCCTGACATGACCTCATTGACTCCAGTGTGGTAAGTAGATATTACAAAAACTTGACACAAAGTAATTATTTGTGTGCTCTTTTGACAGATTATGTAACACAATCTTGAATTTATGGAAAATTTTGTGTGAGGAATTACATTAATCTTTAAAATTATTTGATTCTCAGTCATCTGTGAGGATTCTTTATTAGCTCTTAGAAATTTACATTACTTGAAACCTTCTACAGCTCAGTAGACTTCAACCTTATTCTGATTATCTTGTAGAGATGTTAACTTGAAGTATTAATGTTATTGTGACCAATTTTTTAGGCATTTTAGTCTCTTTCAATCTCCTTATGTTTGTTTCAACTAAACAGGTATTCTCTCAAAGAAAGAGGAACCAGTCATTTATAGTTTGTACTAGGAGATAAGTAAATCACCTCATCTGATTTTTGCATAGCCACTAGGAGAAAAGGATTTACATGTGTTCTTAAAGGAAGGAATTTGCATGGATAGAGCAAAGCTCCCAGACTGTATATTGAATGTTTCCAGGTCAAGATCTATTAAATAATGTCGTCTCCCCATACGCTGATTTTCAGGCAGTCACACTTCTTTAAAAATATCATGGGGATGTTCTTTCTCCTGCTGTGTTGAAACATTGCATCTTCTTTTACATATGTACCTCTGGGTTTCAAGAAACTGATCTAACTCTGCCTAATCTTCTGGAATTAACTTCCCCTCAGTACAAGACGCACCATAGTGCCACTGACAGATTGAATGTCAAGAGCTCTTTGCTTTAATCTAGAGGTATTAAGGACTTTTTTACCTCTGGAAAAAGATATTGATGAAGACGGCTTTGGAGTGATTGTTTCCCAGATAGCTTTCTCATCATCATGGTTTAAAATAGGTTTTCTTTCTGAAAACATTCTTGTCCTCTTTCTGTGTGGGGAATAAGGTGCTGAAATGCACATCTTACCAGAGTGCTACTGTTGAATGAATGCAGACTGCAGCACCTTTGAGGTCCTCAAAGCACACCCTTCAAAGCAGTTCTGAAAACTGATAGACTTCCTCAGTTTTTAGATGTAAGGCTCTGTGTTAGGAAATTCAATCTCAGAAGAACAGCTTTTGGTTAAAGTAAAACATGAGATCATTTGAACATAAGGAATCAGAACAAGAAGGTCAGCACCACTGTTGCTCATTAAGTGCTGTCTTCCAGAATAACACCTTTTCTTTCTCCTACAGTTTCAACAGCAGACAATGAGGTTAAGAAATAAGGTAAAAAATGTTCTAACATTCTTTTTGAATATTGCACTTTTTCTCAAAATGTCTGTGTTATGTTTTTTACTTAGTGAGGCTGTGAATTTGCAAGTCTCATACATTGTGCTATTCTAAAGGTAGCTGTATAAAATCACACCACCATGTATGAAATTTAGCAGTCTAGTTTCACCTGCATTTTATATTTATACCAAAGAAAGGTGTTTTAGTGTTTAAATACACATACATTTTACAAGGGCAAGTTGGTTTTTTAGTATAAGTCATTTGACAAGATTACACTGTGGCACAAGCCAGTCTCTTGAAAATGCCTCTAATACTTGCTTTAAAAATAATAGCTTTCCTCCCATGTTATTTCTTATATTTTTATATAACATTAAAATAATTCAATCTTTAAAAATTTTCACAGATTTTGAAAAAAATTTGCTCAAAGGAAATTCATACATCTGTAACTAAAATTTCCTCTGGATATGGTACAACTGAACTACAGATTTAATCTCTCTGAAACATGAAAAGACATTCCAGCATTATACCCAAAACATGCATTCCTGTGAGAACATGATCATTGAAATTCAAAATTTCGTCTAATCAGAAAACATCAACAAATTTTCAAAATTTTTTGATATTTGCTTCAATGATTTATTGTGAGAATGTTGAGATTCAACACCTACTATATTTAATACTCCATACTACCATACTTTTTAAATCTAATTTTTTAAATTTTAAATTATTAGGGGTTTTTTTCTGTTTTCACTTTTCACTAGGGTGCTTCTTTTCTGATTTAGCTCTCCCATTTCTTCATTTGAATTTTCCATAAGTCTTTTGCTTACTTGTTTGGTGTTTTGTTTTTCTTATTTTTAACTATTTTACTTATAGTTTCTTCATTCTTTCATAGATTTTTGAACCTTCATTTTTATCATCCTGTATCAATATCCATCTATTCTATTTTGATTTTAAAAAATAGTCTAGAAAAAGTCATATCATATCCCTTACATGCCATTGAAGATTATTTTTCTATATGTATTATGTGTATAGCCATGGTTTTACTTACGTATTTTTAAGATAAAATGTTCTGCCAAGATTTCACTGAAGCTGTTGTCAGCAGCTATAATGAATCAGGTGCATTTTAGAAGGAATACTGTTTTTCATTACAATATTGACTTCATTTAATATTGGCTCTGAGAGTTTATTTTTTCATATGAAATTAACTAGAATTTAATAGGTCCAATCATGCTAATACTCAAAAATCTCATTCTATGAAAAAACTTAGACTTTTCCTACTGATTAACTACTTTTTCTTACAGTAGGTAACTGAATCATGGATTTATCTTCAAAATCATTCTAATTTTTAAAAAAAACAACTTATGAGCGAAGTTTTTTTCTAACTAGGAATGAGCAGTCTATTATGCAAAATCCTGTCAAGTTGGCCTCCTAATAATTTTTAAAGATAATCAGGAATGTTCCTTTATTTGTTGTTTTTTCTCTTTATATTGAAAAAGGATAGCAATTAACATTTACTGCTCACCAGTGCAACTCTGGTAGGAGAAGTCAAGTTTTGTGCAACAGTTACAAATCTGAAAACCAAGATATCATATGGGCAGAACAATATTGTTGTAAACCAGAATAGTCCATTCTGGCTAAGTGGGAACCAACTCTGAGTGGAAACTTAGCTTATCCTGTGATAAGATGAAGAGCAATTACATGCACATATAGAATGAGAAACAGTATGACAGAAAACCCAGTGAACAGTTTATGATATCTGAACTGTCTAAAATAAGTTTAATAAATAGGAAAAGTTTCATCTCTTTTTAAATTAATCTTTCACATTCTGATTTCTGTCTGTGACCTTTTAGAATTAGCTGTATCATTAATATTTTGAATATTTTCTAATAACAGACTGTAAAAACTCTTACTTATGTTTGCAATCTCTGCATGCTTCCTGGTCAACTATACTGTAGAAGCTACTTTCCACAAAAAGGTATTAATAATTAAAAAGTCATTAACAATCCAAAGCAGCAAGAATTTACTTGTTGCAGTTAAATTTAACTTTTCAAGTCCCTTTATGGTCAGGGACTAATGCACATTTGTCCCAATTATTGCTAATATGACATAAATTTTTAACCCTAGTTCTAAATTTTATTGCTTTGTTGGACAATTGTGTCATATGTTGAAGATTATTCTCTGTTAATTTGCTATATTTGTTTTCATTAATAATGACATTTTGAAGTACATGAAATAAATGTGTCAAAAAATTCAAACTAATTATTTTTGATAACTGTCTCTCCAGGACACCAATGGATATGAAAAATAAAAGTTTGTTTGTTTGTTTAAGATGTATAAACTCTGGATGATTGCTGTGCCTAACTGTTTAAAACCTAGTTTGCATTTATGAGTTTAGATTGCACAACTTTACAAAGATATTTTAATTAATATTACTTAAAACCATGGTTCAGAGATAGATACCATATTCAGAGATAGATTTGTTCTAAATTAGCATTTTCTAATATGAGAAATGGATATATCAGTTTTAATACTTCTAGTAATATTTCGGCAAGATGAACTTCTTGTCATGCCTGATATGAAATAGTCATCATTAAATGCCTCCTTGGCATCCATATTGATGCTTTCACTATTAGTCTTTGTCTGAAAACTCAAGGTAGGTAATGTGACAGGAGCTCATGTTAACAAGAATCACATTTTACAAATGATGTGGCAAGGACAGGTTAAGGCATAATAGGGTTCAAATCATTGATTTTATCTCAACATGTTCTACAACTTTACTTATAACAGGCAACCTCTGGCTTCTGCTGTTTTGATGGGTGTTTGATATTCCTAAGCCAGAGTGAGGTTAATGTGAAGTTTGACTCTACTGATTCCTCAGCTGAGCTATTCTATGAATTAACAGGGTGATCCATCACATATGCACTATCTCTTAGAGATGTACAGTGTGTCCCACTTTAAAGACCACATCAATTTATGAGTCTTGAAAAAATGTCCAATGACACAAGTCACTGGCAGGAAGGAAGTACTAACACTGACTCGTTCCCATTTGTGATAGTGATGAATGTTGTTTGAAAGTAAACAGATAATCATGGCAGAAGCCTTCTCAGTAGTTCCTCAACTGCTGGAAGGGTTTTTCCATTCCTCTCAGAAAAGCTGGGTTTGTGCTTTCTGTATCCAGTGGTATGGCCAAAACATATCCAAAACTTTTAAGCCCTATGTCAATGTCCAGCTTCCTGATCAGCAGGAATTCTGTCAGTGCTGTCTTTTTTAATGGCTTCAAGCACTGTGTGGAGATAAATACAGAGCAAGGGCATGACCCAGCTTTTTTGAAGCTGCGCTGCCACACTTTTTATGTATGTCATTGTCAAATGAAAGAAAAATCTTTCCATCTCTCCAAAAAGTACCGCACACAGCACCCGTAGTTTCTCAAAACCCTTGCTCTGTATTCCATGAAGCTGTTCTACCAATTTGAGACACTAAAATACCATACTGTCTTCTGGGGTGTTGCCATCACTGCTATTGAAAGATAAACATTAATTGCACTTTCTAGTAACTAAACCTGCCTATGTTAGGAGTGGCATGATGAGATGATGAACAATTATTAAGGACAATAATACAAACATGAAACGCTTCTTTATGGACATATCACATGCTTCAGGGCTTGTTTTGCTTAGAAAAATATGCATCCAAACAAACCACTTGAAGAAACAAGAAGCATTGTTGTACCAGAAGAAATCAGCAAAGTTTTTGACAGAAACATCACTGACTTCTGCAACACAACCTTTAAAAAAATGGATCAATGGCCTGGACCATGAGGATTCTTAAGAAAAACTGTTTGGTCCAGTACTTTGTCCATAGATATATTCTGAAAAGTAAAGAGGAATCTTCATAATTTATAAATAGCATTTCTCTCTGAAGGAATAATCAAGCCCTCCAACAAGGTAAAGATGTGTGGAATGCAATTCTGACAATCTTTCCTACTCACAATATTTAAGACAGTACAGAAATAAACAATGAAAACCTATTAAAGCTTCAAATGAATTACAGAAGATAAAAACTGGTGGGAAAAAAATTGCTTTTTATTCAAACCACGTAAGTGGTTGAAATGCCTGTAGGGAACATACTAATAATCATCATGTAAAAAAATTACATGAATAGTATATACAAAATCAATTGTCAAAATCTCTTTACCTAGAAATGCAAATGCAAAGCTGTCTTAAGATAAAGGAGGAATATTTGAAAACTTTTACTTAAAAGATATTTAGAAAATATTCTGAGAATAATTACTTGGAAGAAAGTGATAAATTGCAAATACAAATAATAACACATTAATTTATTTTTGTGGAGAGTCATAATTATGACTTTAAAATAAGTTAGAAAAAGAGATATTTATATTTATACTTATCCAAGAGAACTTGGAAATAAGTGAGGACTGTGGAAAATTTCTCTGTCAACGTTCATCACCATATTCTTTCCTGTGATGCAATGAAACCTTCCCTGAGCCATTTTCTTATTCAGAATTCTTCCATTATAACAGTCATTTCTCTTCATATTTCATTACCTGATTTCTTGCCAAGGATACTGCTTCTCTTTCTTTGAAGAATCCTTTATCATCCCAACCTGCCTTATACCCTACCATCTGAACTTAATTCCCTATTTTTCTCCTTTGTTTCTTTGAAAAATGTCTAAATAACTATGAATACATGTATCTACACACATATCTGCCTCTGTAGCCTTTTTTCTCTTCCACCTCCCTTGCTTTTTGCAAAGAATCTTTCCTTCCTTTCCCTACAACAATGAAGATTTTGTAATTACTTTTCAGCCAAGATCAACTGTTGATGCAAGAAAGACAAGTAGATACCTGGATAGATTTGCTGCCAACGGTAACAGAATGTTTAAAGCAGTATACAGTTTACTCCAGAGCACAGGAATGCTCATTTTTCCCCTAAAATAGATCCTGAGGAAAAGATTAGACACTGTGAATAATGGCCACTGCTGTTACAGAGGAGCTCTCACTTTTTGCAACAACCTCAGTAAGAATGACAAGACTAGAAATTCTCCCTTGTTTGACTTCATATCTCCAATGTACATTTTGCATCCCAAGATGAATGCAGAGGGTCTGGGAAAAACCACATCTTGAAAATAAACCTTCACTTTGTCCAGACTTCACCAAAAGGTATGAGATATTGACATTTGAATAACCTGCTTTTATTCATACTGATGCAAAAAAAAAAAAAAAAACAAACCAAAACAAAACCAAAAAAGACATTCACATAATATAGGCAGATTTGAACTCCTCACAGTAGGATTGCTGCTTTCACATTTGGCACTCAAAGAAAGATGGAAAATATCAGACATTTATAAGGCACCCACATGCATAATAATGAAAAGTAAGACAAAGTCAATGTTCTACTTGACTGATCTCTTTGACCTGTTGTTCTCCATAGTATACACATCTCTTTATAATGTTTTCATATTTTTCCAAAATTGCTCCAACATTTTAATTTAGATAGTAGTTTCAATTTTTTTATCCTATTATGCTGTGAGATTTCAGTGGGTGTTTTTTGAATTACAAAGTAGTAGGTCCTGAATCCAGGGGAATATTGTTATTGATATGACCCATCAAATTTAATAGTTAATTCATATTAACTTTTGGGGTTTTGATAGCATAAAACTCCAAAACCATGTCAAACGAACCTGCATAAATATTGAACTTCTGGGCTTATTCTGACTGCTAGAAGTGAACAACTTAGCAGTTGTTCCAGCAGTTGCTAAAGTGTCCTCCAAATTTTTCAAGATTAAAATGCTGAAAATTCAAAAAGCAGTCTAACTTCAACTAGTCTTTTAAAGACTGCAAGATAGTTTAACATTTAGTGAATTCTGATGCAGAAATAATTATTTTCAGTTACAGTACTTGATTCCAGAGCATTGAGTGATCACAGAATTTTATGCCCTCAAGTCTTGAGTGCCCAAGAACATAAATGATACTCATACAAATTGAGCAGTGATCAATTTTCATAACAATTGCACTCTCTTGTTTTGACAATTGCTAAAGGTTATTTAAACATGAAATATTTTATTCCCAGATATACACATTAATACTCATAATTCCTCTCTTGAAGGTGTGTCTCACAGATTTGTTACCAAGATAGTAAACAAGTTTTTCTAGCATCTCAGGACTAATGATATAGTATTAATTAAGATGGTTAGATTATTGTGGGGTTTTAAGGGTGAAAATAAATCTAATTTTCCCTATTAGCCAATAGACAAAACCAGGGGAAGGGTGATTCTTCTGACCTTTCCTAAACAATGTGGGTTTTTTGCATGAGATGAGCTATCTCCTGGAAATGCTTTTTACGCTCCTCTGAGTAAAAAACTAGCAGAACAATAAAAGCGGCATGTCCTGCCTTTTGGACATCTAGTATTGAAACTCTTGAACCTGGGCAGGTAAAATCTGTTTTGTGTTTCAGATGCAGATTCCAAAGCTCCTTTCAAGAAATACTTCCCATAATGATATTGCCCCACTCATGAGGAAGTCTATTGAGCTATCTAGTTGGAAGCCCCACAGCAGTGAACCCATGTTTACAACCTTTATTTTCCTCAGGGAAGTTTCTTGTTTTGACAGTCACTGAAAAAGACTTTAAAATATGACCCTATTACATCCAGAGAATTGCAACAGAGAATTGAAAATTAAAAATATGCTTTTTTCCTTACACATTCTATTTCTTTAAAGTCAGTCTCTGATACTGGGGAGTCCACTAATCATCCCTTTAATGCAAACAAAATTCTTCAGACTTGTTTATAAGCCATGAAGAAACATAAGCCAAGACAAATTTCTTTTTCCCTGGAAATAATCCTTAAAATGTATCTATGGGAAGCTTTTCTGTCTGAAGTATTTCAGAACTGAAACAATTTATCTCCACAGTTATCAAGTCTCATGGCTTCATGACTTTAAAGAATAAAAAGTAGTAAATGCTGTGCCTTTACCTTAGGTGATATGATATATCACCTAGCGTAGTGCTTGAAGTCATCCTCAAAGCAAAACTATCTTACTTTATCCTCACTAAAAAAAAAAGTATTTTTACCTTTGGTAGACTAGTACATTTAGCTGGGTAAGATAAAACAGATAAAAAACAAACAGCTTTAAGAGCACCAAAAGCCCATTGTCACAGAGGAGCATGATCTGGTTTAACTTCATGACAGAAGAATGGTGGTGACCATGTCAGAAGCATCCACCCTGTGGATATGAATCAAAACTTCCTCTTTAGGAAGTCACACAGTGAAACTAGGCCATTTTCCTCTGTAATGTGTTGGACTCTACAAAAACTTCATTTCCCAAAATTCTAGTAGTTTAAATGTTCGAAATAGGCTGCTAATAGTCATTTGGTTTTTTATTATCATTCTAAATTTAATCTTCCATCCATTAATTCATTCAGAAGGAAAGTTTAGTAATCAGTTGCTGAAATTGTTATATTTCCCTTCTTGAAGGATGGAGTTACCATATCTCAACTCAGTTTAAGGATCAACAAACCCAGAGATCTAAAGCACAGTCTTACTTAATGGATCCAAGTTTGTTAGGAGGGCAATAAAATCTGTGAAGTTATTCCTAAACAGAGAATAGGTTGTGATAGGAGAAACACGGCCCTTCTATTCAGACATACTATTTCCATTAAATTATATTTACTCATCAATGCACAGGTAAATTACATCAAGGCAAAATTTTTTATGGGGGAGTTGTTGAATTCTGTAGCCTAATATTATGCAAAAATAAAGTACGTCAGCTTTTAAGTTATTAATAAACAAATTTTTTTACAAACACCAACCATGAAATCTCACTGTTGCAATTGGTCAGAAATTAATAATGTTGCCAGAAATGCCAAACACACAGAGGGAATAGTAAAGATTCAGCCAACGAAGTTATTGAATACTGTGCATGACTAAACCCCCACTCAATAAGGCAAGTCACATCCCCCAAAACAGAAACTCTAACCTCATTAAGCAAGTATAAAACTGTCTGAAGTGATGGAAAACCACTTTGTACTTCACCTAATAATGCAACCGGAATCCACTTTGAAGGAAAATTGAGGGAAAAGCTCCTGTACAAATTGGGGACACTTCGAACAAACAAAGCATTAAAGTAAAATTGCCCAAAAGAAGACAACAATAAGAATCTGTAATACCCTGAACAGAACACAAGAAGGCACTTAAAGAGGCATTCAGAACTAATGGTGACATTAACTCGATAAAGGCGTATGCATCCAAAGAGTCCCTGAAGCAATCTATACACAGTGACTATGGCATCAGAGTAGCTGCATTTGAGAAATTAACACCCCATTACCATAGAATAACAACAACGTTCAAAGGTTTTATAAAAGCAAGACACAAAACTTGGCAGTTGAACTGCAATGAGAACCCAATGATAGAAGTTGAGAGGGAGAATGAGAAACAAGAACACATTGAAATAGCTTTTCCTTGGCATTGCCTATTGTAAGAATAAGTAGAAAAGAAAGTATCTACTCAAATTCATCCTGGAAAGGTGTTGATGTTGATGTAATTTGTTCTTAAGATGTGAACATCAAGACAGATAGAACTGTTTAAGTACTCATTTCTATCATTGTTTGCAAGTGATTCAGGAACATTCATGTGTTTGCAGCAGTAAGTGTGTTGAAGATAGGAAATGTTTATCTTGGTGAAAAGGAGGCTCAGAGGTGACCTTATGACGCTTGACAACTACCTGAAAGGAGGTGGCAGCCAGATGGGCATTGGTCTCTTCTCCCAGGTAACTAGTGATAGGAAAAGACTTAGTGTTAAGATGCACCAGAGAAGGTTGAGGTTAGATATTTGAAATTATTTATTCACCAAAAAGGTGATTGTATATTTGAATGTACTACTCAGAGAGGTGGTAGAATCATGTCCCTGGAGGTGTTTAACAAAAGACTGGACATAGCACTTGAACCTAATTGATTCTGTTATTCTCTGTTTTAACAAAATGCAGTGTATGCTGTCTTTTTTGATGCCTAAAATACATAGAAATAATTAATATCAGCTTTATTTCTGAGAAAATTTCTTCCTTCTTGAGGATGCTTCTCACCTGCTCTTACTACAGATTACTATTTACTACTTTTAGTTCAGTAACTGAGGACAAGAGGAGACCGACTAATTAAGATTACTAATAATGTGGTGTGAAAGGTCTGTTTTCCAAACCTTTTGTCCAGACTGAGAAGTGTGTAATGTATTTGAGTAATTATTATTTAGAGTTCCTGTTTGTCCCAATAGGTTTCACTACAGTTTCTTTAAATGTCAACAAGTCCTAGCCTTATTTGAACTAGAAAATCTTTGATGAGTGTGTAACAACAAGCTATGTATCCGTGTTATGGTCTTGGCATACAGCTTGGGTTAGAAATAAATAACCTTCAGACAACAATGTAAAACAGTAAGGTTCTGATTTTAGTTCTACATAAAACTCAAGAATGATGGTATTTGATTAGAACTTTTATTATATTCATTGCCCTCTTACCTGTACAATGAAAGAGGATTCTTTGAGCACCAGCATCACAAGACAGACATACAAATGAAAATAATTTTTTGGGAAAGATTCTCACTAGGTCAAAATCACGTTCTAAAAGAGGACTTCCCCGTTTTCTTAATTCATGAAGTTTCATAGAGCTTTTAACAGTTTTAAGGCTTGATAGGACATAAGTGTTTTCCATATAGGTCTATTCTTTTATAAATATCTGTTATTTGAGCATTTGTTACTGCCACCATACGCACATGGTTAGGAGTACATTTTAGCTTTTGAAGAAAAGTCCATTGAATTAGAGAAATACCATCCCTCTCTAGATGAATATCAGATTTCATTATTGATTCTTTGGTAGAATCTTTCCTTATAGTTCTCATTTTTCTTATAATGTCAGGATTCATCTTGTTAATTTTCTAACATCTCCAGCAAGAAACCCCAATATTCTTTCACATCACCAGACAGGTGAAAGACAAGGTAGCAAGAAAACTCTTCATCTGTTTCTGATACATCACAACAGAGAGGAAGCTATCATTAGACAAATCCTTGGTGGCATCAAGCCTTTAGATTTAGCCTGATAAGGAAACCTGTGGATGAACAAAAGTTAAAAGTATGGCAGCATAAGATTCAATTTCTTTAAAAATTTTCCTTTCTTCAGCAAATAAAAAAATAATTTACCAGACTTTGCTCTGGCTTATCAAGATGATATAGTTTCTCAAAACCATCACACCATAGGGGATTTTGTGCTTCCTGGGAGAAAACCTTCCCTAAGGAATGAAAATTCACGAAAAGTGGTGTTGAGCTCACAGGAGACAAATAAAAGCCAATGAATAAAAAATAAACCGAAGCTGAATCTAAAGTGGAAACAGAATGTTGTTTGAAGGTTATTAAACTGAACTACTGTAGATGCTTGCACTGGTTAGGGTCAGGCAAATACCAGCTGGGGTCTCTAGAGGCGACCATCACATGCAGACAGCAGCCTTGGAGAAGCATTCTTGCTGTAGTACACGGGGGTACTGAGGGCTTTATATTTTAATAGATATGCTGGAATAGGATTTGAATACATTTGTCACTTTTTACTAGGGATGTAAAGACTGTCTTCCAACTAGTATAGACTGTTGACTATGTGCTTTCATTAAGATCTCATCAGCTAGCTGTGAATGTATGTAATGTTCTTTTGTCATATATTTATCTGTTTTCTCAGGTCTTAGGTTTATCTTTTCCAAGTAACCTTGGGTTTCTAGTGCTACAAAGATATTTAGTTAAAAGATTTCTGGCCTTATAAGTTAAAATGCTAGATTTATCTTACTCATTATAAGTCTAGAAGACAATTTTTTAACATGAATTATAATCTTCAAAGTGTTAGCACCAAGCAGTGTTTTCAACAGGAAAAGAGAAAGAATTTGCTTTTGGTTATTTCACTCAGGAAGACCAAAGCTTCTGGGTTTAAAATGCGCTTTTTTTCTCACAAAAACAAAGCAGATCTCTCTGACTGGTAGACAAGGGAAAGGGAGTGGGAAAAGAGACATTAATAAGGAAATCTCAATTGCAGTTCAATGAGAGCACTCTATGAAATTAAACTTCCTAGAGAAATTGATACACAGAAAACATAAGTGTTCACTGTTGTTTCAACTTGAAGTACAGCATGCACTTTAAATTATGTGCCTACCTCAGTCTTAATAATATTATCCAAGTAAGCAAAAGTATTCTGAAAGAAAACAAATTTAGACCAAAATATTCTGGTTACTTACATTCATCTTTCTTGTTTTTTGTTTTAAGTGTGAAACACATTATTTGAAACTGATATAAGGATGACTTAGAACTCTTGTTTTGTGCAACAGGATATAATAAAGAAATAAGTAAATAGTTGAGTTTGTTCCCCTTCAGAATAGCTGCACTCAGAGTTGGAAGCTTCCCTACTAATTTCTCTAAATGCTGATTTAACTTCCAGAAAAAGACCTTAGTGGGTTTCCCACTTTAATTCTTATTTCTAAAGATGTGGCTGACACATTTCAAGAGAGCATAGTTTATTCATAGTTTATTCAAGAGAATAGTTTAAAGACAATTTCTTGTTATGAAAAGGATTGCAGTGTGGGGAATAATGTGAAACCAAATTCATTGAGTGAAAGCCCTAGACTCATTCTGATTCAGCTGTTGAGGAAAAAGAAAGCTTAAGAACTTTAAAATAACATCAAGAACTATGCATATACTTTCTAAGAATCAATCTTTATATTAATTGTATGGGAAAGCAAGAATATCAAACAGTAATACTGCTGAGGACATGGTGAGAATTTTCCCTCTTTAAGCCAAAAAAAATGAGTTAGTGGCTAGCCAAAAACAGTGATTTTTGCAGATTGTTTTTATTAGAAGCTGGAATTCATGACAGTAAGTTCAGGTGACCTTGATAAGCATAGCTAATAAAGGAGGAATCAAAGAAGCAAGAGAAACTTTCTTACTTTACCTTGCTCCCCCTGGATTCCATATTTTGGCTTTTCTCTTGGTGATTTTGTGCTCTGGTGGAGCCTACACTTCTTTTTTTTACCAGAATTTTCTCTCTGTTTTTCTTTATCCTGTCTCCCCTTTTCATACTCTCTATCCTAAAACTCTTCTCAGCATAGTCTCCAAAACCCACCATATAATTTTTCAAGCGTCTTTGTAGATCATTTTGCCATGGAAACTTTGTCAATTAAGCCTAGTAATGTGTACAGGAGTGTGTACATTTCATGTATAACAATACAATGTAATATGATCTTGGCTGGTTGTCAGATGCCCATGCAGTCACTCTCTTACTCCTTTCCCTCAATAGGATATAGGTTAAAAAAATAAGATGAGAAAACTTCTGAGTTGAGATAAAGACAAAGAGATCATTTGTCAATTTGTCACAGGCATACATCCATACTGTGCGGCACAGTGCAAAGGGGATGGGAAATTGGGGATTACAGTCCATAACAGCTTCTCTCAGTCAGTGAAGACAGCAAAGAAAGGCTTGATGAGGGCAGGGGGATTGTGTTTTGGTTTGGGTTTCTTTTGTTTATTTACTTTAACCAGGAGTCACAGATTTCTTTTAGCTAATTACAGTGCAGGAGTACTAGTATTTACTCACCCAGGATGATGGATTTTCAGCAAGGTTACAGATGACGCTGATTTTGTTGTAGACAAAACAGAATATACACTGCTAATAATGAATTCAGCCTGTTCCATTTCAATAATGTAAACACTAATTATCAGGCTCTCAGAAGAGCTAAATTGTATTTTACTGATGACCTTGTTCCTCTTTATAGACTTAGTGGCCTGGAGGCAGAAACTGTGAGAGGAGAAAAGCTGCAAGAAAGGTGGACGGAATGATAAAGCAAACAAGAAACATGACTTCCCCTGAGCTAGATGAATTTATTAACATTTGTTTCATTTCCATATGTCTTCTTAAAAAGTTTATTACAATATCCCATAACAGCACTGTCTGCAATACTTGACATTTCAGCTGTGACGCTCAGCTCTTGGCAGTGAATTATTGTAACCTACATCTACCCTGGTCAAACCCTCCTTCTCTCTCTGTAACTATCCATATTTTTCAGCAGTTGGCTTATTTTGGATGTTGTCCAATCTCTTCTACCAGAAGACTTTTCACCATAGGGTCTACATCTGGTGGATTTCTGATGTCTGTCTTTATCTTTTTTCTTGAGAAGCGATTCTTCAGAATACTTCAAGCTTTCTGAAAAATAGAGTACTGTCTTGAGGCAGGCAGAGAAAGAAATAATAGGAGCATTTTCATTGGCTTGGTCCTCTAGAGCTGGGATTCCAGGGGAAGGAAAAGGTCAACAACTACTTACTGCCAGGTCCGTTAATTCTTCATCCTAGTATAACGGAGCTGAGTGTGGGGAAAGTAAAGTCTGAGGTAAGTAAACTCCAAAGTGAAAAAGGCAACTTGGTCCATCTTCTAAGAGCTCTGTGCAAGCAAACTATTAACTTACTTCTCAACTCAACCCAGCAACAGAAAAACATTGAACTGATTCATAATTCATGGCTATATATTGTAGATAATTTGTTGAACACTTCCTTTCCTTTATTTATTTATTTAATTATTTCTGATGTATGAGGATGTTTTGGCCCTAAAAAGAAAGGAGACAAATAAAAGAAGAAACTCACTTCAAGAAAGACATTGAGGTGTCAGAGTGGGTCCAGAGAAGGACCGTGAAGCTGGTGAAGGGTCTAGAGTGTAAGCCTTAAGAAGAGCAGCTGAGGGAGTGTGAGTGTGAGCTGTGTTTAACAGTTTAATGTTTAAACAGCTGAGTGTGTTTAGCCTGGTGAAGAGGTGCCTCAGGAGTGACCTTTTAACTCTACAACTGCCTGGAAGGAGGTTGTAGTAAGGTCGTGGGCAGCCTTTTCTCCCAGGTAGTTAGCAACAGGACATAGGAGGAAATGGCCTCGAGCTGCACCAGGGGAGAATCAGGCTGGACTTCAGGAGATTTTTTTCATAGAGAGGGTCGTTAGACATTGTAATGGAATGCCCATGAAGGTGGTAAAATCACCATGGTGGTGTTTATGAAATGACTGGATGCAGCACTTAGTACTACTGTCCTGTTGACAAGGTGGTGATCAGTTAAAGGCTGGACTCGATGATCTCAGAGATCTTTTCCTACCTAAATGATTCTGTGATTCTGGAAAATAATGCAACACCTATTCCTGATCTTAATCAAGATAACCTTCTCTGGAAAACTCTTGCAGCCTCTAATTTTTTATAACAATATAGAATCTAGGTGTAATTTTTTTATCATGTAACTTTCATTACTTATTACAAAATAATAACAAGGAATTTATTCTGTTCACAGGAATTATGGAATTATACTTTCCTCTAGGCTAGTTACCAGAAGAAGAGACCACATGGTAGATGTTCTCCCCTTATTTGTGTCAATAGTAAGCCATTTCTTTTCATTTTCTTTTTTTTTTTTTTTTTTTAATATTTATTAAAAAAGGGGTGGGTCAAGGAGCAGAACAATGGGGGGAAATAATGACAACACCACAAAAAATAGCCTGTTAGTGGAAAACAGGTTTTATACAATTTAGAATGACAGAAAAGTGATGAACAGATGATTTTTGAAATACTTTCGTAGTCTTAATTCATCTAGTTCTTTTAGCTGCCATTTTGCTGTTCCATCTCAGCTAACAAGCAAAACCTCCTGTGGTTAAATAGCATTTGTCTGCTCCTGCTATCAATCTAACACAATGAGCTGCACACAGCTCTCTATCTGCAGCCAAACTCCCACTGATACCAATAGCCCAGAATCAGTAAATACAGAATCAAAGATAAATTCTGCATGTACATTTTGTTTCATCACACATGTTGTCATAGATATTAAAATGCTACTTTATGTTTTTGCTGTCTTATTCTAGTTCAAACTAGTAAGGAATAAAGTACTAACACAGAAAGAGTTTTGAAACAGAAATAACTCTGGTACTTTCTGACAAATTTGTTAGTGCTCTAATTCTGTATTTGGATAATTGCTTTGTTGATTGTCGCTCCTTATACCTGTTTGACAGAAATATTAAGGATGTTATTCTATTCCTATTTTCCCTTTTTAAGAACTATTGAAGGGAATATGCAGACATGTCTGTAAATTACAGTATTTACAGGGTACTAGGATTTCATCTGCCATCCATTTACCTATCTAAACATCTCTCTCTGTGTTATTGATTCATTTATGAAAAGTAAATAGAAACCTGTAATCTTCACTCTCTAGCAAAACACTTTCAAGGAGTTTATTCAGGATTGCTATTGCCAGAATGTCTAGAATTGGCAACATATATTGTTCATAAAATAATAAAGATGAAATTTATTCTTATAAACTTCTTATTCAATGTTTTCCAAAGCATCTCTAAGAAAAGATGAATAAGTCTCATTGATAAGAAAGCCGGTATAAAAAATATCCAGTGTTCTCCACTCTTAGTAAAAAGTGAAATGAAATCCGATCATTGCTGAATTTGCCACACTGCTTCATTTTAGTAATGCTTGCATTAAGGTATTTTAACTCCCAGGTAAAATAGAAGAGTTTGTTTGACTATTTATTTCAGACAAGTACTATTTCTGATAGCTGACTTGGATGCAGTAGCAAAATTTCATGGACAAAGCAGAGGTATTTTAAATTGCATAAGTTATGTATCTGATCTTTTCTTTGTTGTTCAGACTTTTTAAAGAGAACTAGTTCAGCAAAGTACTTCAATATCCACATTTCTGAATAGCAAATTGCCTAGATCTATATATATTTGTATCTATTAAAAGCAAACTTTAAGAGCACTGATTTAAAAAGATATTAAAAGCATTCAAGGGTCTTCTTTTCCCAAAATGTGTGTTTTGGGGTCTTTTTTGTTTGCCTTTTTTTTTTTTTCTTTGTTTTTGCAATTTGAATTATTCAAATTAGAATTTCCTAGGTTAGATAAGTCATTATTGGTTCAGCTTGACATTTCTCCTTTAATGTCTTATGATCTCATGTGAAAGCTGTTCCCCATTTTTTAAATACTTTGTTTCTTTTGGGATTTCTCTGAGTAGGAGGAAAAAAAACCTGGACTTTTTTTTTATTCTGAAAATTTCAAATGGTAGAATATTTGAAATTTATTACAAAAATAAATATTAGATTTCTTGCTCATGTTATGCACTTCTCTGAAGCCTGTTTTTGGCATATGATTGAAGAATTCCACTATAGTGTGTGACAGAGGGTGGACAAGAGAAAGAGACTGGGTGGAGGCTGAAATTGGAGAGAAAAGACTGGGTGAGGGAGAGAAAGAGAGAGAGTATAAGAATTTCCTTGTCCTAGTCAAGATACTAATAAAATTTATTAATTTGGATAGGTTAAGGAATTAGTGAAAATCAAGGACTTTGTAAGGATGTTTGAGAATATGAACAGAAGCAACTATGAACCATATTAAAGCTTTGCCTAGAAAATGCTATAGAAAGGATTAAAGCTTTGCCCAGAAATTTACTTGGTGTTGAACTGGAAAATAATTGCCTTTTATTAGAAGTTCCTTGTATCAAAAATGAAAAAAAGAATAGATCTATAATAAAATAAGGGTAAGGAATATTTTTCCCATTTGGGACACCTTTATTGGACAAGATTGCAATATGGTGCCTATAACAATAGTTATGTCCCTACTGGAAGAATGTAAAGAGCACGCAAGAGTTATTCCCCTCACTGAACAGATGCAGCATATGCCTGAGGATAAAAAAGTCCTCATGACACTTCCAACCTACTTCCCAGACCTGAGGGCTTGATTCAAGGCAGGATGAGAGGATAATTCTTCCTCTAAGTTCTTTCATTTCCTAGGATCTCTGCGGGGACTTCCAATAAAAGAGTCAAATTATTGTAGTGTTTCCTGTGAAGTGGAAACTTGTCTTGTGCCTACCTACTAGAAGACACAGCAATCAATTCAGCTCACTAAGAGGAGAGAGCTGCAGAGCAGCTGTCCAACAGCAGCCAATTAACTCAAAGAACAAGACGCAGCTCCCACAGCTCAGTGCTACTTCTTGAGTGTTTTGTCTCCTTAGAAATATAGAGTAAGGTAATAAATTTAAGTTAAAAAAAAAGAAAAAAAAGGTTTGAAAGCTGAAAGTTCTAAGTTCTAAATAATGGGCCGTGAGTCTTAATCTCCTATTCTCTTTACCCAAAATCTCACTACAATTGCAAACTGTGCAAATACCTCTATCTATACATAGCAATAACATTTTTGTGTAATCAATTGGCCACAAATGTAAGCAATGGCTGCCAGCTGTTGGTGAGTAGCATCTGCAGGGGATGGAAACACAACTGATTTGTTGTCTTGGCATATTTATTGCTTGCTAGTGGCTCGGGTCTATAATGTTGCAGAGAAACTGCTGAGGCTCATTCAGTCTGCAAGCTATTATCCCTTGTTGCTCATCCATACAGAGACAAATGAGGCTATTGGGGAGACCTTTAGTGTATCATGAATGATATCAAGGCCCTTGGAGTGATAACGAAGGGCATGAGAATGCAGGCAGTGTTCTTGGTATTGCTGCTGAAGGGGAAAAGCTTATTTAAAAGTGTATTGCAGGAAAACCCTAGTTTCATGGATGGTGCTGAAAGCAGGATTTTGTATTTTAGGAGTGTGGAATCATTTCTAGAAAAGTAAGGACTTCTAGGGACACAAAGGCATGAGGAAAATGCAAAGTGGTTCAAGACTTTTTTTTTTTTCTTTTTTTTTTTTTTTTTTTTTTTTTTTTTTTTTTTTTTTTTTTTTTTTTTTTTTTT
>CM031858.1:98353417-98401080 GCA_018697195.1 Certhia americana | reverse complement strand
TTTTTTTTTTTTTTTTTTTTTTTTTTTTTTTTTTTTTTTTTTTTTTTGTTGGTTTTGGGTTTTTTTAAACGTACCTGCTAACCTAGTAAGGAGGGCTTTAAATTAGATTAATTTGAGGATGGTAGTGGTAACTCAAGAGACAGGGAGACAAAAGAAGTTACTCCCTAGGGCTCAGCATAACACAGAAAGTTCTGCTGCTCCTGCTGTTAAAGCTTCATGCCTAAGGGACTATCAAATATGTTGTATGCAAAGCCATGAACCTTGGGAAACAACAAGAATTTAGAAATCTGTGCTCTGTTGCAGGGTTATCTTACTAAATTAAAAAGATATGATGGAACAGCATCATCCACTGGACTCTAGTTGCACAAAGAGAGGCTTAGATTGGATTTTGGGAAAAAAATCTTCACAGAAAGGATTATTAAGCACTCAAACAGTCTACCCAGGGAAGCAGTTGACTCATCATCCCTAAAGTTATATAACAGAAGTGCAAATGTGGCACTTTGGTCTAGTGGTAGATGGAAGAGTGCTGAGTTAGCAGCTGGACTTTATGATCTTAAAGGTCTTTCTAAACTAAATAATTCTATAATTCTGTGAATGTAGATTTCTGTATTTTGATTCAGGCTCTTTAGGAAAGATAGAGAATATAGGATGGAAAGATTGCACTCTAGGCAAAGGATGGGTTTGAATGTGGATGGAAAGATGGCACTCTAGGCAAAGGATGGGTTTGAATGTGGATGGAAAGATTGCACTCTAGGCAAAGGATGGGTTTGAATGTGTGCAAACAAGTGAAGAGTCAGCTGAGATCTTAGTGCTAAGGATCCCAAAAGCAGAGGAAAACAACAGACATCATGGCAGATGTTATGGATTGAGAAGGAAGAAGACAAGCCTCATTACAACTGGAGGAAGCCTCATAATTACAACACCAGAACTGGTGGGGAACTTTAACTACACTGCAGATGTTTGGAAGGGGAAAATGGTAATGTAATTCAGATTTCTGGAGTATGTTGATGAAATGGGGGATCAACAAGCCAACTGTTCCCTGTTGGTTACTGTGAATTAGAAAGAACAGTCAAACCTGTGAAGGCTGAATTCAGCACTGGCAGAAGATACTTCAAAACTGTAAAGTTTGAAATCCTGAGAGAAGTGATCAAAACCAATAGTAGTTGCCCTGGAATTGAGGAGAACAGATATTGGCTTGTTAAGAATCTGCTTGGCAGAATCCTGTAGAAGACTGCCCTGAAGGTCAAAGAGGCCCAGGAGAACTTCTTGATAGTCAAATTGACCTCCTGATGCACAAGAACAGTCTGTTTGCAGATAGTTACAGTCATGGCAGAAGGCCAGCACTGATGAACAAAGAGATTCTGACTGAGCTCAAATACAAAAAGAAAATATGCAGAAGGTAGAAGGAGGGATGAGTTACCAAGGAGTAATACAGAGAGAGAGTTCCTGAACATATAGAATTAGAGTAAGGAAAGATAAATCTCAGTTTTAACTCACATAGGATGTGAAGGACAGTGAGGGTTCCTATACTACATTGTAAACAAATGAAAAGATGAGGAAAATGTAGTCCCACTGCTCATTGGAGTCAGACACTCACTGACAAAATATAAGAAAAGCCTGATGCATTCAATGTGGAGTTTTTCCCTTATTTTTACCGGTAAGTTTGGCCCTAGGGTCCTTAGGACAAGAGATAGAATCTGTGAGAGCAAAGCATTTAATCACAGTGGAGAAAGAAAAAGCTAGAAATTATTTGAAGAAATTTCACATTAAGAAGTGCATAGGATCAGATGGGATATACCTGAGGGTGTAGAATGAAGCTGATCAATATCAATTGCAAGACCACTCTCAAGTAACTTTGAAAGGTTGTGGCAACCAAAGGAGGTTCCTGATGGCTGCTTGTAGATCTCATCTCTATCTTCAACAAAGTCAAAAAAGAGGATCCAGAGAACTGCAGACTGGACAGCTTCAGCCCCATTCCTGGACAGACTATGAAATAACTCCTCTATGAAGCCAGATGTAAATAGAAATGATAAAGTACATGCGAAGTCACAATAAAGTACATGAACAATTGTGGGCAATGTGCATGATTTAACAAGGACAACTTGTGTCTGAACAACCTAGTAGTTTTGATACAGCTAGTTGGTGAAAACAACAGCTAGAGGAAAAACAGTGCATGTGGATAAGTGAAGCCAGTTACTAGCAGAAGTATTCCTTGGCTGGTACCAGAGTCAACCCTGCTAGTGTCTTTATTCAATTTAAATTAAAAATTTGAAATATTTTATAGATTTGAATGAAGACACAAAACAAATAAATAAGTATGTGGGCATTAAATATATATAGCAGCTGGCAAAAACATAAATATTACTAGAATACTCTGCTGCTCACACTATGCCACTTTTACTTGCAGTTCCATAATCTGTGGCAACTGAATGGGCTTTGTCAGAAAAAAAAATCTTTCATCTTATGTTAGATCTGTTAGTTGAATTTTATTTAGCCATTACACTATCAGTTAGAGGCATTCCTTATTCCAGTTCCTAAAAAATGTAAATTGAATGACCCTAAATTTAGTGTAAACTGTCTTATAATTTGGTATTTTAAACCACTCCAATTTACAAAGAAGTTCAACAACAGCAGAATCAAGATTTTTCCACCATCTGAAGAGACTGAGGAGTCAGGATTCAATCTCTCCCCTCACCTTTGCTAAGACTCTGTTATTAATGCTGCTTATACTCTCTAATTAGATCTGTTCTCACCCTTGATGGAGTGCTCAGCAACATGATCTAGCAAACTGCACCCCTGCCCATGGCAAAGGAGTTGTAATTAGATGATATTTAAGGTTTCCTCCAACCCAAGCCATTCTATGATTCCATGATCCTATGATTTCTATTGCCTATTGATAATAAAGGTTACAATTAATTATTCTGAAATGTAGCTTTTCTATATAAATATTTATTTACACCTATCATTTATTTAAAAACTTATTGTAGGTATGACAGAATACTGGATTTCTGTGGCAGAAACACATGAGTAATATTTCTTAAAGAGCAGTCTAAATAAGTATGATATTCAAGTAAAGAAATAACTGATGAAGAAACAAAATCAGGAATAGGTATATTAACTAAAATTCTGATTTTTTTTAATTTACCAAATCATTAATACCTACCCATGTGAAATAGTGCAGAAGGAGAAGTATACAGGAGAAGAGAAACTCACCAGTCAGTTTTATGAGCCTCACTTGTAGCTTCGTTCAGAAGTTATTAATTACTTCTCATTTTAAAATATCCTTCCATTTGAAATCAAGGTTGCACAATCTTTTATCCAATCTTTTATTTCTGTACTGGAAAATCAGGGACAACTGTCAAACTCCTTTTAGAGTAACTAAAATGGTAGTGATCTTTATGCCTGTTTATCTATCTGTAAGTGATTAATTACTCGTCTGAATTTTAAATCTTTCTATGTCTCTCATTAAAAGGCCCTCAGATACTACATCTTGGAGGAAACATCAGGTAATTTAATTTGCCTCTTGCATAGCATAAACTATATTATGTGACCAATTTATTTTGTCATTGAATCTTCTAATATGTGCTTGGATAAAACACTTCTTTCTGAAAGGAACCAAGCTGACTTGAAAGCACCAAAAATCCTCTACTTTCACTCATAATTTGCTATAATGACCTGTTCCTCACCCTGCAAAAAATAATGTTTTCTACCTCACAATGAGATTGAGCATCATAAGAATGCTACCTATTCCTCTTCATGCATTTGATCTCTTCTTACTCTCCCTGAGAAAAACTTAATTAATATTGCAAAACTGTGAAGGTCAAACTTTCATTTGTAAATGATATTTAAAAGTCAGTGTAATTGGAAGCATCTTGCAGAGTGACAGGTGGGCCTCCTTTTATGTTATCTAGAGAAGAAAAATTCATCCCGCATACTTCTACCACTGATATAAACATTTTTCTGTACTAGCTTTAGGTCTGTAGCCTACTTTAAATCTTCCAGGCTAGAAAATATCATGCAAAGAATAGATTTTTTCTGGTGCATTTACTAAACTTTCAGTAAATTGCATGTCACTATCTGTAAGGAAAAAAATCTGATTGGAAGATGAAAACTCAGATTGCATTGATGATATTAAAATAATTATAGTTTGAGAGTTTTGTCACTATGCAATGCAGTTTCACTGTGAAAAGAAGCTTCCACTTCTTTTTTAATGGACACGTTCCCTTTGGTAAAACTTTATCACTTCAGATATATTAAACAGCCACGGATAGAGTCTTGACAGGCATTTTCTTTGGCACCTGAAGAGAAGTCATGCAGCAGAATGGGCAGGGAAAGATTAACTACTTTTAATTAGCTGCATTTTACATTCCTTTCTAGGCATTTCTCTTCCCACTCAATGATATGTGTTTGTTTTTAAATTTTCTTTGAAAAGCAAAGACCCACAGGTTTTTGTTGAGTTAATCCATCAGGAAATGACATCTTAGGGCTTACCTTTGAACCTGTAACATTGTGCATAATGCAGAAAAGCAAGCGCAAATTGACATCTATATGTTTTTATTGTCTTAATCTGCAATATTAATAACCTTGTACTTTCAAAAAAGTCATTTTTGTATATTGTTCCTCACAACATCATTCTCTTGAGTCATGAGCTCCCAAATAAATGTCACCTCTTCTTGAAGCACCTGCTACTGAGAACATGTTCAAGCTGTTATGCTGCTGCTAGCCTGCAAAGATGTTTATTGTAACTGATCCTGCTTTATCTTCCTCTTTAGGAATTACAACTTTTCTTCTTCAATGAACTTTTCACTGATATTCTTTAAGAAAACAAATTGCATTTGTTTTAGATGCCTGCAAGTAGGCCTAGATCACTAGATTTATAAATGAATTTAATGGATTAAATTAAATGCCAAAATAGAAACAGAAAAACTACTTTCTCCTTTTTGTCAGAGGTAAAATGATTGTGAAAAAGTTGGGTTTTTTGGAGGGGGGAAAGTAGACTGTAAGTAAAAAACTGTGATGTTTCACGTGAATTTAAAATTTCAAGCAAAGTAAAAGTAAATACTACAGTATAAACTCTCAAGATTAGCTTGGATCAAATGGTATGTTTGGCTCCTGAGACAGACAGCATTAACAAATTGTTTTCCTGTCTTGTTTGCTTTGAAAATAAAATCACTGTAAAAGAAACATAACAAAATAAAGCCTGATCAAAGACATACATAAAAAGTAAAAATGCACACATGGGGAGTTCTACACCCACTTGCAGGTTTTCCATCATGTGAAAAGTGTCCATCATGGACACTTCACAAGTGTGTTAATATCTGAAAATTCTTCACTCAAATTCAGGGAAAAAATGCATCATTTGAAAAGTTTGTAAAGTTCTCTCTTTTAATTGTAAACAGTAAGTAATTACCAGCTAGCTGACAGGTCATTACAAATCAGCACAGTGATATGCACATGAGGTTAAAAAACTGTAAACATGACTCTGCATATGATTGATTTCCTTCTTCCCTCCTTCATTCCCTTCTTTTGCCTTCCTTCATACTTTCTTCTCTATTTAAATGAAACGTTTCCAAGTTTTAAGGAATAATAATACGCTTAATGACTTCAATAAATCAGAATATTTGCAAACGTACAAATTTCTATCACAAATGCTAACATGCCTAATGCCAGTTTTTGATAGATGTTGACAAAGAGCGCAGGATAGTAGGTGTGCCCTGGGCAGGGGTTGAGATAGCAGAATCAGTAATGAAGACATTTTTAAGTTACAGAGATTCTGAATGATTGCTGTGATATTCCCATTCAAAAATCCGAGAAAACAAAAATCTGCTCACAATATTGTATGTGGATAGAGACTGCAAAGGATAGAAAACTAGACAAAACATTTGATTTATTAATAGTAAAGTTCTAGGCTGTTTGTTTGGATTTTTTTTTTTGTATTCACTTTCCATCTAGATTGCATGAGGAAAATTATGAAAATATAGAGAATTTTACTAAAGCCCACAAAGAGATCAGGTTTTGGAAGAGGACTTTACTTTGTCTTATCTAGTTACACTTGGCACCTGCTCATTGTTTTTAAGATTCTGTGCACACTCATCTTATCCTGAAAGTAGCTCTTTTATTAGCTCACTGTCTTCAGTTCCAGATGCTAAAACTAGATGAATTGAAAGTATCTACTCAGTTCTGTTCCATGATCGATCTCTTCATCATTACAGTAGTTGGAAATGAGGTTTGGGAGGTGAATAAGTGTTCTGCTTACATGACTAATTTGTATATAGTTCTGCCTAATATATAACATGTAGCTAATTTGTATAAATCTTTCCCTTTTAAACTGTACATATGTATATTTTTAGACAATATACATATGCCTGTGGGGCTTCTACTCTTTCAATAACTTACTTCCAAAAGCTGTTGCAAAATGACCACAATAAGCTAGTGTTTTGTTTGATAAAATTTAACAATATTATTTTGTACATCTTATGCTTGACATACACAGTTGCGTATGTGTGTATAGAGATACACAAGAATAATATTTTGGAGAATGCTGACATACTGTGTGTTCTGTGTTTAGTCAGTGAGAAAGTTGAAGAAGTAAAAATGCACTGAAATCCAACAAAATACATTGCTTTGCCTCAGACCTGGCATGGTTCAGCTTCACCTAATTATGCATGGGGTTCTGTTAAATAATCTTCTTTCTGTCTTTGGACTTTGGTGCTTAATGTTTTTTTTTTTTTATTTTACTACATAATTTAAAAAAAACCCCAAAAAACCAAAAAAAAACAAACAAAAAAAAACCAAAAAACCCCCCAGACTAACAGAATAGCTAGATGGTCATCCTAATTAAACAGAGCAGGGTTTCAGGTGACTGAAGACACTCTGAAAAGAATCCATCCTTTCTCTGGCTCTTTGTTCACAACTAAATTTGTCCTGAATTTTATTTCTTTAAAATACCTTCTTTTAAAGCACAAATTAACTAGCACATTCAAAAAAACTTTTATGACATTAAATCCTACAAAAAGTGGGTAAATTTCCTGGAAAAATCAGAAGGCTCTAAACGGATTAGACTATGATCTTAAGTCACTAAAATCTGAAATCAGTTTGCTTAAGTCACCTCAAAACACTTCTCTATTTTTGTTTCGAAAATATTCTCTGAGTTTTCATCTTCATCCAGGTATTGTGCAGTGATGTACCAGAATAGCACATTACATGCAAACAGCAAGAGTTTGTGCTAAGTGCTACCTTTCTCGGTATTTTTAGCAGCCTTAAATAAGATTCTTCAAGTACTGGCTCTGTAACCAAAATCAAAAAAGAACACTTGATAAACTTAAAGGTATTAAATCAGGCAAATACATTTACAAAGAAGTGGAGCCAGTGGGTTGGCTTGTTTTATATGAGATGTCTGAATTATGTTGACAATCTAATAATGTGCCTGGGTAGCTAAGGGCTGATACAGGCCTGCAGGAGCCGGTAATGTGGCTATAACATCTTATAACATTAAGGACATCATGGAGATAAATGAGACTAATGTAGTCTGAAAATGAACATCTCCCTTGGTTTAAAAAATAAATTAACTATAAAAATAAATATTGTGCATTTACCATTTATATCTAGAATCTTGCATTCAATTCATACATATTGCTGTATATAAGTTATGGAGATAAATATTACAGTAAAATATTCATGGTTTCTTTACAAAGCAAAAAATATAATTAGCAGAGGTGGAAAGCACCATTTTCTCCTGTTATCCAACCATAGCTATTACTTTAAGCAAAATCATAAAAGTGACATTATACAGCAGAAGTAATGAAGTGTGGGTGGAAAATCAGCTGAGTTGACATGGAAAATGAGACACTTCAGGTCTGTCTGTGCTTGTAAATGAAATGTAGTCAAAATATTGCTCTATGTGGAATCTCATAAAGAAACTGAAAAACTTATTTTATCCAATTTGGGCCTGTAACATTTATTAAGCTAGAACAATTCCTATTAAATATTGTCAATTTTTTCTGGTTTTTTTTTTCCTTTTTCCTGTCAGTAGAGGGGCTTAATTCACATGAAATATTTGCTACAAATAGCTCATAGACTTATTTATGATATGACAATTTTTTATTATGACTTCCACCAACAAAACACATAACTTACATTTTGTCAGGATTTTAGGTGAATGCTAGAAACTATATAATAAGTTAAAGATTATTTATATTGTGTCACTTATCCCTTTAAATATAATAACACATGTCACATGAATAATATTTGTTTTCAGAACCTCATGGCAGCTACAGTGCTACTATGCCTCATTAGCAAGAAATACAGGAAGGAGACATTAATTAAAGAAACATAAAATACAGAAGCAGAGCTTGACAAATTTCACCTATTCAGGAAAAACAGTCCTGAACATGTACACTATCGCACAACCATAGAAGTGCTGAGGCTAGGAAATACCTCCAGAGATCATCTATTCAAAACTCCCTGCTCAGAATTAGGTCAGTCATACATAAGAGGCAGCTCAGGGTTCATGTCCAGTTGAGTGGTGAATATGTCTTAGGATGGAGACTTCACAAACTCTCTAGTTGCTCCAGTGTTTGACCACCATCACAGCAAAAAAGATTGGAGTTTTTTTTTCTTGTTTAAACAAAATTTCTTGTTTTTAAGTTCCTGTCTTTTGCCCCTCATCCTGTAATTGAACAACACAAACAGAGTCTGGCACTATTTTCTTTATTCCCTGTAAACTTCAGTAATAACATGCTTGTTTTCATACATAAATTCTTCATATTTCAGCAGCAACCAGGTTGAAGCTCAAGGACAGATTGGGAAAACAGGGGGGAAATAGTAGCTGAATTATTCAGATTAAAAATAAAGAATAGTGAGAGTTAAATACTGTCTGAAGTTAAACAGCCTCTCCTTTTCTATTAGCATTTTTACCCTGCAACATCTTTAGAAATATGACAGGCTAAGAAGGAAAAAACTCATATGGTTCCTTTTCCCATTAGTTACTCTTACATATTGTGTTGTTTTAATAGTTGTCCCAATGAAGGCAGGAAGTACCAGGCTACAGCCTAACATTGCATTCTACATGTTTTTCATTGGGTACAGTAATATACAAATTACATCTGAAAAGGTGTGGGTTTTTTTGGTTTTGTTTGTTTTTTTTTTCTTTTTTTTTTTTCTTTTTTTCTTTTTTTTTTTTTTTTTTTTGTGTGTGTGTGTGTGTGTGTATAATTACCAACACATGCAGGAATGAAGTCAGCATGGTGCTCAAGAGGTGTCTATGTTTGCTGTTCTTGTAAAAAAAATATAAAATCATTGGGCTGAAAGGAATGCTAAGAAAAGAAATAATGAGACAGGTAGCACTGGGGAAGACATTTATTTTGAAGCTTGTAGCTGCCTTACTTATCATGTTTTATTGCTATAGAACAAAAAAAAAAGAAAAAGGAAAGAATAAAAAAGGCAAAACACACGTAGAAACATCCATCAACAAAGACTAAAAGTGGCAAAACTGTGTGAACTTATCAGTATGATGGGGTAGCATAAGCAGGACATATTCTTGACTATTCAGGGAAAAAGGAATCACATACTGGTATACCAACATGATCCTTTTTCAGCAGCCTGAAGAAAAGCAATAAAGGAAGGAAATTTTATTGCATTTAAAAGAAAGTAGCAGAATTTCTAGTAAAAGAAATGTGGTTTGCTTGCCTGAATAGAAGATTAAAAAAAAGTTATCATACCCTCCTTCTACACTTGAGTCAGATTGTATTTCTTGTTCCAGTACTGAACTGTACAACATTAACTTGTTCATCACTTCCGTGATGAAGCAATCTACCAAAATTTAGGCTGTTCTAGGGTATAAACTCTTAGTGGAAGTTTATGTTACTGTTGTAAAATACATGACCTTGAACACTGTACTACTGAACTTTCACTCTTTTTTATATTTTAAATAATTTCTGGTTTATTAATCAATTTTCACAAAATACATATCTCAAACTACATTGTTAGCTCACAAATATTTTCAGCATCTATCTCACTGATATATAAATTATTGAAAGTGTTCTGTTTTGTTAAACACAAATTGCTTTGAAACTGCATGAAATCTTGCTGCCTCTTGGTAATTTCTTTTTCCAGCACATCCCAGAAACACTGAAGTTTTCTTCTATAATCAGTTCCCCATCCTTTCTCTAACTAAATCAGATCTTCTCCAGTTTCACATCCCTTGTGACACCCTCTTATTTGAATCTATGCAAATTTGGAGTGAAAAATTTCTTCCTATTACAGTCAGTACTTTTTTTATGATTAACATTTCTTCTGGAATATGCATCTTTAGAAGCTAAAGTCTACCATAATAGGAGGACTCTCAGGGCTATTAGTATATTTCTCATATTTCAGTTTTCTGTCACAAATAAGAGTTTATAGAATATTTTTTCAACTATACTTCTTTACTATTCTTCCCTAAAGAGATTTAAAACTGCCTTTTGTTTTATTCATGCTAAGTGCTTGGGGTTTATAATGCCGAGATATCATAGAATCCTAGTACTTTTACCTTTACTTCTGTCTTCTCTGAAAGGATATATATATTGCTACTCTACTTCATTCCTGTTTTATTGGCTTTTGTTTTCTTTTGGGTTTTGTTTTGGTTGGTTAGGTTTTGGTTTTTTTTTTTTCCTTTCTATTCCTCTATTACCCCCTTAAATGTCTAATGTGACATTTACGGCTTGTAATTCAGATTTCAACATTTTGTAGTCTTGGGACACAGATGGAAGAGATAATTTAGATGCTGTTCCTTTTTCCCAAGTGACTACGATCTTAAGTCACTAAAATCTTAAATTCCCTTCCCATACCTCATTCTTTTGCTATGCTTTGATTGGAGTCTGGTTAGTTGGTAGCTTTGAATGTATCTTGCAAATTTCTAAGACACAGTGTTCTGGTGAATATATCAGGGCAATTGTTTTACTGGATTACAGGTCAAATCCCTGAAAGGTAGGAATATATTTGTTGATTCTTCACAAAGTTAAACTTAATGAATGAGAATATGACAACAGATAGAGTATAACCTACCCTTCAATCCACTATATTGGGGTTTTTTCATATGTTTCGAATTTTATAGGGGCACAGTGGACCTCCATACCTTGACAAAGGTCATGCAATAGAAGCTCTTATCCTAAACAAACCTGAGCTGTTATGCACTACTCTAAGCAATACAGTTTTCAAACACATAGTGTAAGGAAGATGACAATTTTAGTCCTAGTATTGTATTAGTTTCAAATGTATGTAATGCCAGCTCACATCTTGCCTTTATGAAAGCAGTTAAGTTCCATCTGTGTACACAAAATAACATTAAAGTAGCTTTGATAGAGGGTTATAAGGATATATATATATTTAGATTATCACATGACGAAAATAATTTTGATATCATTAGCAGTGACAGTGTTCCAGAAGAAAGCACACCGTAGTATGCTTCAGAAAATAAACCAGGCCTACTTTTTTTCTTGATTATTTAGGGGGTATATTTCCCATACTTTTGTACATTGCTAAAGTTTAGTATACATTTCTTAACTGAAAATTACAGTACAGTCAGGTACAGGTCCAAAGAGCTTAAAATCTTCCTATAAAGTGAGTTTCCCACCCCACACCTCATGCTGGAATTATGCCTTCAGAAGAATCCAGTCTTGAGATGGAGGGATTTACTTGGACTTCAGAATCTTTGAAAACAAAAATTTTGTAGACTTTCAGTTGTTTCCCTGTAAAGTAGATAAAACTGGCTGCAAACAATGAAATGCTTTGATGAAGCAACAGCTCAGATAAGCAAATTTTATTCTATTTTTGGTCTGTATGCTGAAGTTAAGTCGTGGGGTGTAAAACTGCCTAAGTATCAATGAACACTGATATTCAGGGATTTCTGCCAATTTCTAACAGCTTAAAATCTGACCTGAATGAAGTTATACCTCCTTGTCCATATAATATCATATTTGGATCATATTATGCTTCAAATAAAAGCTGATAATTTTTTTTTCAATCTGCATGCATTATTTTTTTTCTACAAATTATAGGGTAAACAAAATTGAGGTAACATTTCTGGAGCCAAAAGGACTGAATATATTTGCCTCATCACAATTTGCATGTTGTTGATGCATGTACCCAAAATATACCTACTTGTTAATAATAGAAAACTGTAGGTGGAAGGCACTGGTTTTCCCTTTTTTACAGCCTAAATGCTGCAGATGTGTTTGATTGGGCAGCATGTGGGCTGGTGTTGAAATTGGGATATGTTGGCCTTTCTCTGACTCTGCCTGCTTATAGAACCAACACTTTTGTTTAAACTGTCACTCTGCAGATGAAGAGGAAATGATGCAGACTCCCTATCTTCTCCAATTTCTACAGCAGTAGCACTGTGAAATCCCCTCCAAGCAATAACAGCTATGCTGTTAGAAGCTGCATAAATAAACCTCTGAATAAAATGGCTCTGTCTTCCATGCAAGTTGAAGAGAAGATGAATGGCAGAATGTCAGAACATTGGACATACTACACATTAAAATCACTTTTGATTCAGAATTACATATGATGTGTAAGGCCATTGAAATTTTAATTGTATTAGAACATGAGGAAGGAAATACTCCTCGTCTCCACAGTGATTGGAGAGGATCCAAAGAGGTCTAAATTCGTAAAATTGAATGCAAAAGAAATAGCTTAGTGCCTTACATTTGGCCTGTCTCAGAACAGGAATTCTTTTGGAAATTCAATTTTCAATTGGAAAAAAATAAAAAGGGAGTGTGCAAAAATGTGCCTTGAATCAAAAAAGAAGAAACTAGAGAGAAACACAAAACTAAATCAGATATTATACTTGTGCCTTATTACTTCATGGTTTGCCTTAAGTAACATGATCCTGCCTGTGAGTCAACCAAAAACAAATGTTTGGGTGACCTTTGCCAATGCCTCAGGCCTGGATACCAGACCTTTCCATGGTCTCTCTGGTCTCTCCAGATCTTTCATGATTCATTATGAATCCCACTGAGGAGTGGGGTATCTGGACCAAATTTCTTCCTGAAATTGGAAATCTCAGTGAAAATGGATTTTTTCATAATATTTGATTTTTTTGAGTCAAACCAAAATAAAAATAAAATCACAGATGTCACTCCAATTCACTCCCTGTATAAAAACGCAACATCTTGGTGCAATTTCACCTCAGTCTTGCACACAGCCCCCAACCATGTTCCTTTGCAATTGATACAAGGAATCTTTATATTTTGAGGAGATAAGTTTTGGCCTGCCGTTCCATCAAACCTCAAAGGTGGTCCATGTAGCATTCAGAGACTTACTTTCTGACACCTAACACAAAAATAATAAAAGAACATAAACGTAGAAAAAAGAGTTTTGTCGATCAATATACACCTGACTGTAATGATAACTTTAAAGCTTGGAATTTTGGAAGGAGGTTTACCACAGCTCTCCTTCTGCCTCAAGCTGCTGCAGGAGCAGCCTTCAAACAATTGGATCAACTTAACTGTTGGCTAAGTAAGAACTCTCATGCCATTATTTCTCTTGCATTGAGCAATTTGTTAACAGATGTTCAAAGTGTGAGACATGCAACTCTGCAAAACAGAGCTGCGATTGATTTCCTTTTGTTAGTGCATGAACATGGATGCAGTAGTGTTGATGGAATGCGCTGCATGAAATTTTCTGACCATTCAGTATCAATACACAAGGGCATTCAACAACTAGAGGAAGATATCACCAAACTCAAAGTTGAAGGAAGATCACAGCTGGACGATCTGTTTTGTTAGTGTCAAAGGTGTCAAAGCAGTGTTCAGTGTCAAACAGGAGGGGAGGTGTTGGAATCCTGGACACAGAGGATTGATTTCAGGCTTTCTGTGCTGACAGGGACTGATCCTCAAAAACACACTGCATTTGACCTGAGGCTATATCACTCCAAAATTGAGTGATAGCACTGAGATTGTGAGTGTGTAGTTGAATAGAAGTGTGTTATATCACAGGGTGAAAGATTTAGAATTTAAAGTTTTTGGGACATAGTAATGTATATGTAACAAGATGGAGGGTTTAGGGCATAGGTTAGTCCTTCTTCTTCTTCACCAATTTGGGTGATTTTGTGTGATTGGTTGAAAAAGTCTGCAGTGCAGAACACGAGTGGTTAGTTATTGGGTTAAAAGTAAAAATAAATTAGTTGGCATCTCATAATTGGGTAGTTTAGGCTTAAAAAGGCCTTGAAGACAGAACTCTGGGTACCATTTTTACTCTGTTAATTTAGTGTGTAGAATCACTCACAGTCAGTGAGGCTGTAACATAGACAAAAGTCCGAACAAGAATTCTGTCTCTCGCACTTTTAATCCTGACTCTGAGAAGAAGAACCAGATAAAGTCAAGGGGTTTGCTTCAGCAGGACAGCATGGCAGAGCTCATTTCTAAGTGGCAAGAGGAAGGTGAAGTATGATCAAACAAAACAAGGTGAAACATGCTTAACAAGACTCATTCAGCCACCTTTCTACTTCAGCAACAAATCAGTGTTTTGCAGGCACTGTGGCAGAGCTAATAAACTGGTTAATCCATATTGTTTGCATCTGGTGTATGAGAAGAGAGGATTTCCTTGGGAACAGTTTTTTCAGTTTCTTCACTGATCACTTAGTTGTCATCAAGTCTGAACTCATAGGTCTCTTGTAGGCAGAATCATCTCTAGAGGTACAAGCATAACTTTCTTCTGGTGATGTCCTTCTGGTTGGAGGTAATGGCAAATATTCAGACAAGGGCTTATATGGTAGAGCTAGGGCCTCCTTATAGAGCAGAGGCCATCTGAGTGCCAATACATTCTCTTCTGAGTATTTTAATTATGTTAAAGCTTTCCCTGGAATAAAACAATCAATTCAGTATTGTTCTCTTATGTACTGTTCTGGCATTGAGGGTGAGGGACCCTTCTGGATAGTTATTAACTGATGACTTATAGGAAAAATGTTAGTAATCTTGGTGGGGGGAGGGGCAGGGGAAGGAGGTGAAAAAGGCTAGCCAGAGGGATAAACAGTCAAGACTTTGTATCAGAACTCCTCTGTACTGCTCCTATAATTTGCTACTCCTGCTGTGGTGCAACTGCAGGTAAAAGTTGTTATCTGATGAGGTAATTGGGTTCAGAAAACACAATGTTATGAACACATAATTATTTCTTGTGTTTCTTTTATCTGCCTACACCCCTAGAAAAAAAGGCATCTGTCTTAAAAGTGCCACTTTACATTAACTGTGAATTTTGAATGTCCCTATGGTGCAGCTGCTGCAGACACTGAATCTTCCTGACCACAGGCAAACAAGAAGTATTTCCTCTGGGAGAATGTGGAACACCAGTGGGAAGTCGTTACAATTATGTAGATTAAAAGAAGTTGTAGATTATACACAGTGAGAGTTCAAACTGAGCAGAAATGACTGGTTCCTCTCACCCCGTACCGAAGTAGCAAAAACTGCTCCTGGGCCCACACTGACTGCTCTCTGGCTTTCAAACCCTGGGACATGCAGCTATTAGTAGAACTTTCAATTATCTTTTGGGGGGTAGAGTGAACATCCAAATGCAGCCATCTCAAAGAGCTGATTTCATATGCGGTTATCAAGTTATTATCAAGTATGGCTTTGTCATTACGGTTCTCCTTGAAAAAATACTTAATACCTTTGCTTTCCTAGCCTCACTCAGTTAAGCTTTAAAAAACAGCAACACATTTACTCATTTTATCTATTTTTAAACCAAAACAGAGCAGTTCTACAATGTCAGTAATATGAATGGTCAAAGTGCATTACCCCAAATCAGTTTTGATTTCTTTGCCCTCTAAAAAATGATGTGGTTTTGTGAGTATTTAAGTGCCATGATTTAAAAACTTTTCTAAAACATATCTTTACTGTTCATATAATACAGTTTTCAAAAAGAATCTTTGTGGCATTGTGACCAAGTCAAAACCTGATGTCCAGGCAGGGGAGATTACTAATAGACTAGTATTATCTGCAGAAAATATCTGTCTTTGGCTGAAACATGTAATCATCAAATAATATTTCTGGGTTATACCTTTTCATCATTCTGTGAAAGCATGTTGCAGGAAGAAATAATACAAAAGCAAGAGAGCAACTCTGTATATGCTGATAGTTTTTCCATCATTATTCTGATGAGCATGGAGTCCATCCATAGGGATTTTTGAAGGTTGTGCTGCTAAAGAGCTGTACAATGCAATTTAACAGTGTAAATTACTTTCATCCATTAGCCTATATCAAATAAAAGTTTATGAGATTAATGAGAATCTCATATCCCTCCCCATGGAAGAATGGCTGCCTCCAAAGTGAAGTTGCTTCATCTTGCCAAGGAAAATAGGAAGGGATGTATATGCTTTTCCTAGGGACAAACAAGATTGCTATTGCAAATTCAGGAACATGGAGTCTGAAATTATTTTAAAACAGCAAATTTCTTACTTTTCAATATGCTGTGAAAGTATTTTCCCTGAAAACTCTCTTGGACAGGCAATATCATTTGTAATGATGGTGTACTTAACTCAAAGGGTGGTAAGCCACTGGTACAGGTTGCCTGCAGAACTGTGGATGCTCCAACCCTGGAAGTGTTCAAGGCCAGTTTGAATGGGGCCCTGGCAACATGATCCAGTGGGTGACACCCCTATCCATGGCAGAAGGTTAACTGGATGATCTTTAAGGTGTTTTGTAACCTAATAAATTCTATGATTATATGATTTCATGAAATCAAATGAACATGGGGCAGAAATAAATTCATATTCACTCCACACAATTCTAGGCTACTATCTTCTATTTTATGTTATCTTTCAGCCTTATGGCAGTTACTTACTTAATAATTATTTATTCTTTCTATTGTGTGTCAAGAAAGTTCTAATTTTGTTTTGTAATTAATCATTTCATATGGACATAGAGGTTAATAATTCTTAAGAAATTAAGATGAAAAATATGAGCAAAAGCGATTCAAGACAGCATTCTTATCACGTTTTTGAAAGGATCTCAGGGTTAAGTTCAAAAATAAAAAACACTAAAACATATGATGATAGCTGAATGTGACTTTTGCAGATCAATGAAATTATTAATGCAACATGTTGGTGCATGAAATAAACAAAAAGGCATGACAGGTAATTCAGTAACAAAATACGTGTTAATATATACCACTGTATTCATAAATTTTAATAGAACTATTTATCACAGCAAGAATTGTTAAGGAATTCTGTAGGCTTTCTGCCACTGTGGTAAGATGAATGATGAATCTGATGCAATGCGGGGTTTTTTAATAATTTATTGGGTCATGAGTTATGGTTTTATTCAATTGAATATTATTAGATGGGTTTGCCCCAGGCAGTGAGCATGGTATATGAAAAAGAAAAATAGATTAAGCAAACACTCAATGAGTTTAATCATTTCAAACAGGGCAAAGGATAAAGGCACTGACAGATTTGTCATTAATTCAGCAGATGTTTTTACCTCCACACAACATAATCACAAGATGAAAGTTGTCAGCGAAGCCCTGAAAGTATGATGATAATAATTAATAGTCTGCATAATCTATTATTTTCACACAATTGATTTATTTTCTCCATGAAAAACAACAAGGGATGGAACAGAGGGTAGAAGGTCTTTTCAAGAATGGTGGCATAAGGATATTTTTCTTCATCCCAAATATTTATATCTGTTTTTGATAAAATAGTGCCATTCAGCACAATGATAGCTGGTGGTGATTTTTCCTGATGGAGAATGGAATGAATCATCATTGCTGCACTTTTTTCACATTCTAATGATGTCTCACCACAGACACTATCCATCAAATTTTTATCAAGAACCATTATCCCTGTCTTCCCACTCAAAGCCCTACCTGTAAGATGTAACCAAGTCCATTTTTCTATAAAAAATATTAAGCTTCTTTGAGAAGAGAGAAGGAACCTGAACTATAGTAGAATAAGATATATGCCTTCTTTCCTGTTCAAATAAGTATAGGCAGAGGTCAAGGTGGTAAAAGAGTGATCTTGACGCCTGCAAACATTAGATTTATTAATTGCTTTATTATTATGTGTATGACTCTTGATTTATCATAAAACTGCTTTTTTAACGACAAGTGAAAGAGCCGTAAATGTCTCCATTACATAATTTTCTGTTTTTCTTGATCACTGCCCCAGTCATATAAATGCTGAGCATTTTCATCAATTTCATTTGTGGCTATAATTACTCAACACTTAATAATAATTTTTAAAAATATGTATCTGAAACTGCTTTTCTAGAAAGAATAAACATGCAGTTCATGAAACAACACCTTGTCTTTCAGAATTACTCTGGGGCTACATAAGAAGTGTTTCATGAAACCTAGGTTAATATTAAACTCTCCTAGTCAATGCCGAGCCACCAAAACTGCAAATTACTCTTTTTTTTTTTTTTTTTTTCTTTTCTTCAGTTTCTTGTGGGAAGTTCCAACAGCAGTGCTAATGCATCACTTTATGCACATCTGACATTTTCTGAATAGTGATTCATACCATGGTTTTCAACACAGCATCCAGACCCCCAAGTGAATCACAGAAACAGAAATTCTGTGGACCAGTACATAGGAACTGAATCACATTTATGACAGGGAGAAAAAAGTCAGTTCCTTTCCTTGGCCAGAAAATATATTGCTTTTTCTATTAAAGAATTTCATTGATGAAACTCCAATCCTGATTAAGTACTTTGCTTTTAAGCAAAGAGAAGCCGGAGGTTGTTGTTAGGTCATCCAGTTAACCTTTCTGTGTATTTGATATTCTGCAGATAAGCAGCAGATATGACTGTTCAAAAGCTACTTTTTCTATGAGTAATGTTCATAGCTTATGAGGTAGGAATATTTTTGCTTTCAAATTCCGCTTTATTGAATGTTTTAACGAGCTTTTCTTTCCAGAATGGTCAAAGAAATATAAAAATACTAACTAATTTCACATTCCTCTCTCATCAGAGTAGGTGATAGTTTAGATAGATTTGTGATGTAGTGTTTAAGTCTCTGAGTCATTAAACTACAGTCTGTCTTTCTTTCTCAAGTGCTGCAATAAAAATGGAAGGGAATTTGCAGACCGCAGATATGTGAGTCACAGGAAAAGACAACTTCACTGTGTTATCCAGTCAGATTGGATACATGGTTTCCACACCCTGAACCTCAGAATTGTTAATGAACATTTCAAGAGCATGTTAGTTACTTAATGACTCCATAGATCACATTTGCCATTCCACATCAATGGCAGCAGCTGCAAGGCTCTCTGACGATTAAGAAAGGAGGCATACCTGCCATAATGAGAAAAAAAAAGTCAGTGTTTGCCTGGATTAAGGTATCTCTGTGGATAAATGAATACTTTTAACCTGTTGGAGAATTGATCTTATGAAAATGAAAATAGAAGAACAACAATGGTATTACTAGCCATGATTTTATATAAATGTTTTATTCAGAACTTAAGACTTTTCTTACTTTCTCTCCTTGTGTTTCCTTTCCTTTGATTTTCCTTTAAAAGTATTTTTTCAGAATAACTGTTTTATATCAGTATATATCTCTTATTTTTAAAAAATATTTGAAGATATTTTAAATTTATCAGAAACATTTCATCTTCAGTCTTTTACTGGGTTTTATGAATATGTTATTTTTAATATACATTTTTTTTTTTGCTAAAGGAGGAGGGAGGAGAAAAGTACAAGAATGCCCAGAGCTAGTAAATGGGGGAGTTAGGACAGAATGCAATGTGGCAGCTTAAGTTTACTGCTACTGTGCATACAATGTAAAATGGTCATTAATGTTATTCAGTAAGAAGACTTGCATAAAATAATTAAATGAACCCTAAGGATACCTGTCAAACTGTCATATACTCACTAGCAAGGAAGTCACCAAGTAAAGCTGTCAGTCAGAGTCTGACATTCTGAAATCTTTCAAAAAGTGTTAAGCATTCAAAACTCTGCTAGTAATAAACCTGGCAACAGTAAGATAAGCTGGCCTGCCACAGCCTCAGGGTTCTTTTGCAAATGACACTGCGATATGACTCAGTACCCTTACATTTGAAAGAATATAGTTCATTTTTTTATTTGTTCAAGGAAGAATCAAAGACATGCTTTACTCTTCCCTGCAGCAAGCATGCATATTTTCCAATTTGTAAATAAAGTGAATATTGGCTTTTGGTGAACTGCAGTGCATATTGATCAGTCTGTGTAAATCAGTTTAGGGGATCTGTAAGCTGTGATAATTTACATCAGATAAAGATTTATCTGACACTTTTCTTTTTTTCTATTTTCTGAGCAAATAAATGCATAAACATTAACAGCTATATGAGACAGTTTAACCATTGATGCTGGAAATTTAATTTCAGTAAACCAAGTCTGGAATTAAGGTCACTTGTAGTAAATACTTTAAACAGAGAGCTAGTAATTATCAGAAAATGGTCATTGCCTAATCTAGCATATTATCACTGTCATTTCCAAAGTGCCTATTAACAATAGTGTCTTTGTGCCAACTGTGCAATTTAGAACCATTAAATGCATACATTTAATCTTCATTGTTCCACTGCTGTTCCACTATTGTTCCACTAAGTTCAGATCTTTCATTTTCTATTTCCACCTTTGCTTTCTTATCTTTCATCTTTCTTATTTCTTCCTTTTTTCTCTTCACTATCTCTTTTCTTTTTTTCCATGTAATTTTTTTCTTTATTCCTTCCTTTTGTCCTTTTTTCATTCTTTCTGTCTTTGATTCTCTTCCTCTCTATTCATCTCTTTCCTTCTTTGTTTATTCTTTATTCTTCTCCATTTGTCTCTCCTTTATCTTTTTCCTTTCTACTTCCTTTTCTTGTCCTAGTTCTTCATTTTCAATTTATTAGATTTGTTAATTTTGAAACACTCTTAAAAGAAATGTGTTGCAAACTATGCCCTGGTGGAGGAGCTTGCAGGAGACAGAAGTCCAGGATTTACCCATGTCAAGACACTTGGTTTTATCTGACTGTGAATCTAAAAGGTGAATGTCAAAATCAGGATCATTTACCCAACTTCCTTTTGTAGTCACTGAGGGTAAATAACATTTATAGAGTTTCAATCAACTCATCCTAATCAGGTTGTCTGATCTGGGTCAAAAAACATCTCTGGAAGATGTGTCTTTCTTTCTGCTGTGTATGAAAAAGGCTTGGATAAGTAGTATAGACTCAACTGTCTACATGTAATGTAGACATCTGAAGTTGGGTAATTTTAAACACATCTTTTGTAACTCCTTTGTGTTCAATGGGTTGGGAAAGGAGTTAAATCCTCGTTCCTCTCTATTCATTGGGCTGATATTTTTTCACTCCATTTATGTCTAAAACCGCTAAAGCGATTTTCCCTTGTCTTAGCTTCTCCTCATTTGGGATGCCTTTAACTTTGAGGTGTCCTTTATTAAAGAAGCTGTTAATTTAACCAATAATTGGCATTTATTGGATAAAGATGTATAGACCTTAACAGTGTCTGATTAGTGGATTTGTTATTTCCTGCAGATAAGTGTGGACATAGTAATTCAAGCATAAGGAACGGTTGAAAAATACTGATAGTCACAATTTTAATAAATACGTTCAGTCAATATTCATAGTCCAAACTTTCTTGTTCTCTTCTTCAGAAATTCATGATGAGAGACATAATTATTAAAAGTTGATTTGGAAAATCTGGACCCCAGTGATTGCCCAGGATGATAGTAGGACTGTGTCAAAACAAATGTTAGAATCCAGATCTCTCAGCTACCACAAAACAGGAATATTGATATGCAGGTAGCATGATGTAAAGTGTATTTGCTTTCACATCTTGGTAAGTGGACCCCCTTAGAGGTGAATGAGTTTTCAATGATTCTTACATAAATATTTCATCGTATATTCACACATATCAGAGTGAAGGGTGGAGACCACTATAAAGAATTTGGTTACTAGTGCATTTAATTCTTGTCTATTACTATGCAATTTAACATTTTTTGTCATGAAGGGATGAAAGTTAACTAGTACTAGTAATCAGTGTTTCCATCCATGATGTAGGGTTTACTATTGATTAAGAAAATTGATCCGCTTGTCTTGTTTTTTGAAAATGCATTGACTTTCTAACATCAATATTTAGCATGTCACCACTTGAAAATAGTAATAAATTCTTTTCTGAAACTCTACATCTCATCTCTAATGAAATTTGACTAGTTTTACATCAGCTATTTTTCAAGGTAAGCTGTTTGCATTCCTTTGCAATTAAAATGTGTGGTTTACTTCATAGTGATCTCCCTAAGGGGTTTTAATGTCTATCATCACTATAAATTCATGTTTCCTAGACAGTAAACAAGAATTGCATTGTTTTCTGCTGAAATAATCACTTTTGGAGAATGAGATTTCGGTTCGTTTTAATCCAGCCTGCGGCTCTTCTCCCTCAGTCATTATAATTCTAACTTAAGTTTATTTTGAGTAGCACATGTATCTTTCTAGTCTAATCCATTTCCACACCATTTTTCACTGGCAGTCAAGCTTAGCTAGTAGAAAACAATGAAAAAGATGTTGCTTTAAGCACTGGTGAGTTTTCTATTACATCCCTCATTAAAATAGAATTAAAAATAGATAACATTAAAGGTGTGTGTGCTGGTATGTACAAAGCCCTACAAATATAATTTCCAAACACTTACACCAGCAACTCTTGATTTTCTTAGCTGCTGTTGGTTGTCTTTTTTCAGGATATAATAGTCCTTGAATTCTGAAGTGATATGATAATGCTTGATCTCTTTTTATTTGTGATTAAATTAAGACTTTAAATTGGAAGAAGTTGGTAAAATCAAAGTATAAACTGGCTTTACAGAATGGCCATGAGGAAGCATAATTCTGCCTGAAGAGATGCTGTGGTCTTCTATAACATGATTATCTGATTGATGAGTTGCCTTCATGTTTATGACCTGCCTTTTGGCCAAGTGCCAAAAATGTTGCAACACTGAAATAAAAAGCCAACAATTCTTTTTGAGCTTGGATAATGAATTGTCACTTAGCACCAAAATTCCCTAACATATTTTCTTTGTTTAGTTTCTTTGTGGTAGTGACACTAAGCAATAGTCTAAAATCTGTGTTTGCGTTTGTTGGGGGTTGGGTTGCTTTCTTATAGAATTTTTTTCCCAGAAGTTGCTCAGAAGCTGAATGCTGGGTGCTTGTGGGTACTCATGTGCTTGGGAAAGACAAAGGAAGCAGCTAAGGCAGAGACAGGGCGGCACCTGGACTTCACTTCCTTCTGGGCAGTTTTTGCTCTCAGAGAGAACTGCCAGGACTGCTTGGCTCTGGACAGCAGAGAGCTCTCACCATCCCTCACCTGGAGCTCAGCTCGGAGTGACCCACCACCATGTCTTTGTGTGTCCCCTGGAATTTCAGAACCTGTTCTCTCCCTGCCCTGCTGGGACCTGCTGCTCCATTGCTTCTTCAGTTTTGTTCAAGGTTTCCCCACGCTGTGTTCTACACCATGTGCCCAGCCAGGACATTTCTACAGTTCCAGCTACTGCCGCCAAGCCTCGAATACATCTCGTCCCCTGGGACTGCTGCTCGCTCTGGTAGCTTATGATGGTACTGAAGGGGGGAAGGTGTCAGTGGCAGAGGAAATTGTGACTGTTTTTCCCTAGTTCTGTTTGTTGTTAATGTTATAGTTATTGTTACTTTAGCTTGTTAGACACACCCATAAAGAACTGTTATTCCTACCCTCACATCTTTGCCTGAGACCCCTTTAATTTCAGAATTATAACAATTCAGAGGGAGGAGGCTTTGCATTCACCAGTCCAAGAGAGGCTTCAGTTTTTGTTTTCCTAGCAGACACCCCTGTCTTCCAAACTAAGACAGTGTTGTAAGACGGAGTAAGTGTACACAGAAGGAAGTGGTATGCTGTCCCACAGACACCAAAGGGAGCAATCTCAGCAGCTACAAGACTTTAAAATTAACTCTAAAGTTTAAAATTAACTCTAAAGCTGGAGCAGGATTATAAACCCCAGAAAACATGTATGAAAAAGTAATGCATATAAATCTCTATACAACTATATAAATCTTACCTAAGTCTTCATAAAATGATAAGGTTTTTGAAACTAGAGAAATGGGCAAAGACACTCAGAGCAGTGCTGCCACAGCACTGAATTCAGAGTCTACTTCAGGGATTTCCTTAAATACTAAAGTTAATGTAATTTCTCAGGCTTTATGAGCAATTACTTTTCCTTTTTTTTTTTTTTTTTTTTTTTTTATTTCTTTGCCAATGGCATTTCAATATTTCTGCAAGCATGTTTATTTTTCACAGGTAAAGACAGCACATTAAGTATTTAGATCAAAATAATAATTGCTTAGTCCCTACTCATTCAGATTAAATCCAGCTGTAATAAAAGACATTAAGAGAGAATATGCTTTGGGTTTCTTTCATTAAAACATCCATTAAAATCTGCTTCTTGATTCTTTTTGCCCTTTTATCATAATTCTTTGTCTAGGCTTTTATCTTTGCTTCACTTTGCATTTTTTGTATGTTTCTTTAAGCGGACTCCCAAGACATGCTCTCATCCCTCTCTACCTCCTCTTTCTTTCTGTCTGTCTACATCTTTTTTAGAACTTTTTCTGCATTTAGCAAATAAGTTCATTATCTCCTAGTCTGAACCCAGTGAAAACCATTGAATGTCACAGAGTAGAATGCAGCCTACTGTACTGAGAAAATTATGAACTAAAATCTTTGAATGTAGGGGAGCAAAAGAGGCTTTTATATCATTATTTAGAAAGCTACATAAGACACTTCATTTCATAAGATTCTTCATGACCACAACAGGCTTTCAGTTCTGTTTCTATATGCTCAGTTTGCTAGAAAGTTAAGCCAGTCTTTTTGAAGGCATTTATTTATTTATTTATTTATTTATTCATTTATTCATTTATGTCAGGTTTGTCTATGACATCTAAATTAATGTAATTATTCTTCATTTTCTCTCTTTTCTGGAAATCTAATTTCTGCTTGGACAGAAAAAAAAATGTAAATTGAACTTATATCTTACTTTCGAGTTCTAACTTCAAAGTTGTTTTAGACTGATAAATTATTTTAGCAGTGTTCATTCTTGAAGGATTCAAAGCATTGTACTGAGATATATGCTTCAATGTACTTTCAAGTAAAAAAAAAAAATTGGAGTTCAATAACATCTGGAATTAAAGTGATGGCACTTTCAACCCTCTCTTATAATTATTTCTCCTTTGAAATTCATACTGTTGTAGATTCCTAGGATTTCTGAGAACGTTTCCTTGGAGGTCATACAAGAAGCAGGACTTCTATTTAGATAAGACAATTCTATAAGTGATCTGTGGGAAGACAGAAAGACGTGGATAACTTCAATCCCTATGTACATATTAGCCAGCAAGAGTGATGTCTATAGCAAGAAAATAAAACTGCACCCTTTCAAAAACAGATGATCTCTGAGAGAACTAGAGAAATGTGTTTTTTCTCATTGATGGCAAACTGAAGAGGGACCTGCGACAGAAGTGTTAGAATACTGAACCAAACATTTGAGCTAACAGAAGAAACCCTTCATAAAACATTGAGTCTGTCAGAAAATCCTAGTATTACCTATAGCAACATGACTCCAATATTTTTGTACTCCTATATTTGCATCTGTGCTTTACTTGCTCAAAACACTTTTTACTAAGAAAACAGGTCACAGTCAGTACATTAGAGAACAAGAGAGTTCAGATGCTAGATTTTGATATCCCAAGTACCATCCCTTGAAGTCAGTCTATCCACCATGCCATAAACACCCCCCCATTATTTTTATATGCATGATAAAACAATCCCCTCTTTCAAGGTGTTACAATCTGGTTTAAACCCAGAAGATGAAAAGAAAATTAAGTCTCTGTATAAAATGGAAGGAACTTTAAAGGCTCAAAATATAGCCAAAATATGTGATTAAAATGAAACAAGGTTAGATGTTGTTGCAGAAAAACTGATGCTTTATTTAATAGTAAAAGAGGAAAAAAGAAAAAGAGAGAGAGAGAAAGAGAAAGAGACAGAGAGACAGAGACAGAGAAAGCGAAAGAAAGAAAAAGAGAAAGAAAGAAAAGAGAGAGAGAAAGAGAGAAAGAAAGAGAGATAGGTGCTGCTCTGGTGCAGGGTCTGGGGAAGCCTTTGGGGGCCCCTTTGATGGGCCATGACACCCCTTCTGCTCTGGATAAGCTTTCCCTGGGTGAAAGGCCTCACAGCTGAGCTGGACTGCACAGCAGAGGACGGGCATTCACTGCTCCTCGCCAGAGGCTTCTTAACACACAGCTAAAGCCTCTCTCCCCCACCCTTTGGTGTGAGGGTCTGTGTGAACCTGGTGGCTGATAGCCCTGGGACAGTGGTCTGCACTCTGAAGGTGTTAAGGTTGATCCCTATGTGAATGTTTTCTTTTCTAGAGCCCTGGGAGGCTTATGTTAATAGTTTGTTCTGTTCTCCCTTGTGTTAATGGTTTAACCCAAGTTGTCTCCTCCTACCTCTGTTGTAGAATGTTCTTTGTTCCTCCTACCTTAGTTGTCAATCTGTCCCTGTACCTGCCCCTTGTTTCAGAAAGTTCCTTCCCTAGATGTCAATCTTTGCTTATGCCAATCCCCTCCTGGTACCTCCCTTCTGGAAATCCCCTAAACCAGGATGTCCCCATTGACCCATGGGACCTGTTCTCCTCCCATGTAGTCCCTCACTGGTTAATGTGAAGTGAAACCCCACCTTGTACTTCTCTGCTTCTCTTACCCTATTGGTTGAAGGTTTGTTTCCTACATGAAACCCGTGCACACGCTTGTTCACTGCCTTTTGTCCCTAGACCCTTAAGTGCAGTAAACTGTCTGGAATCCATACAAAGGATCTCCTCCTCATCTTTGCCCTCATCTAGCACCTCACAGCCTAACAGTACTGTAGAGTGACTGCTCTAAGATGTACCTTAGGTCACTCTGTTCCTAAGGTGTGTCCCACTCTTGGCATGGTGCCTTGAGTGAGCTAGCCGGCTGTGGCACCGCGTCACCTATTAAGGGTGTAGTGGTCTTCTCTGTAGCTTTTGTAATACAGTTTTCAAAGTTATTAATGAAAATGTTTAAGTCACAAACTATAATGTTTTGGTCTTTGACACAAGGCAGAAATTTAATCAAATCAAAACTCATGAGGTAAATAATAGCTCTTTACTTTCACAGAAGCTGCCAAAGATTACCTTCTGGGTTGTGTGTGACAAATTCCTGAGAGAAGCAGAAGCTGAATGTTACAAAGGGCCTTTAATTTATTATTTTCATCTTATATGTAGAAGTAAATTGTAATATGTAAAAAATACCTCTTCATTTTGGAGCAATTTGCACTTTCCATATAGAATGCATGGCAAATAAAATCAATCACTTTACCAAGCAAAAAATAATGTTTTAAAAGTAATTTGGTCGTAAGAGTGAATGAATTAATTTAAGTAATGAAAAGAGTGAGAAAAGAAGACTAAAGTAGAACAAATCATCAAACAGTGATGAAAAGCATTGGAAATTTATCTATAGCTTTTTAGTAGCCCACAGATATAGCACTCAAAGTGCAAACAATATGCAATAAAAACTAGCAGGGAGGGCAAGAGAAGTCTGTGTTTGTTTCTTTGTTTGATTTTTTGTGTGTTTTTTTGAGTTTTTGTTTGGGTTTTTCTTTATTTGGGTTTTTGTTTTGTTTTGTAGTAGGTTTTTGTTTGGTTGGTTTGTTTTGCTTTGTTTCGCTTGATTTTGGTTCTTGTCACATTCGTCAGGGATCTCTTATGGTCAGAAAAATCTTCCAAATACCATTTAATTTGTTGTGAAGGGAATAATTTTTCTCTCCTCTTGCTATGAATGTATGTTTACAGAGGGGACATATCTTTAATGAATGGTTAAGATGGAAGGAGAAAATATAGTTCGCAAGATATTTAGCCTAAAACTAGTTCAATTGGTTTTTCATTTGGAGAAAGCTTAACAGATACTACTTATTTTTGTAGTGTTTTAAAGAACCAAGATTTAAAAAAAAAAAAAACAAAACAAGAAAACAAACCAAAACAACTAAAACTCCGAAATCATCATTTTCCTTGCCAGAAATTTCCTTAGAGAGTCAGAGCTGCAATTTCTGCAAACTTCAAAAGAGACTTTCGTTTACTGTAAAACTTCCATTGCAGATACTGTTACATCTTTGAGTAAGTCTGTCTTGAGACACCTTAAGTTTATACATAGTTTAATAATTATTTGAAGACATTTGGACAAGAAATAATGATTTTTACCAACTTTGGAGATGATCTGAAAAGTCAAATTTACACAGTGGGCTAAATAGTCCCGATTGTGAAATATATTGCTACTGAACTGCAACAAAGCATGCCCTGAAGAAAGGCAATTCTTGGTTCAAAGGGCTTTCTGAAGACAGAACAGAAAAGCTAATTTTAACTCAGACATTGTCTACTCAATGAAAAAAACTATTCTGGAGTGGCATTACTGATGGTATATACTGAGAAATAAACATGGAAATTGATAATTGTTTTAATTCATACCAGGAGAGTTAAATTGAAATTTTAACAGTGGTCTTTTTTTTTTTTTTTTAAACATTTTTATGCATGTCTCAAAGACAAAAAATTGGCCAATATATTCCTTTGATGAATGAAGAGGAGAAATAAACAATGGTATTGGAATTAGCTTTTTATTTAAGGCAATCAATGGATATAAACTAGAGAAGTCAAGAACATTAGGAGGACTAATTGGTTGAAGTTTTTTTGACATCTAGGGAAAGAACTTTCTGGAACAAGGGGCAGGCACAGGGACGGACTGACAACTAAGGTAGGAGGAACAAATTTCTAACTGCAACTTGGAAATAAACACAAGTTTTTACTACAAAAGATTTTCTCATTTAAATCAGCCATATAGACAGAAGTCTTCAAAAGGCAAAATGTCCCTCTGCAGAAAGGTATCACATCTAAAAGTATTCAAAACCTAATCACATAAAACTGAGAAAAGAATTTTAAAAAGAAAATGCTTAACTAAACAATAAAATCTTAGTTTATATAAATTTAAAGATCTGGTGGACTTAATGAGAGTTTATAAGACAACCAAAAAGATAGGATGAGAGCTAATAAAAAGAGTCAGTAATACTCAGTTAACATTTCACTATCATCTCCCTTTATATAATGTATGGGAGAATTAGACACCTAAATTAAGATCAAATCCTAAACCCAGTGAATTTAATAAATCTAGTGCTTGTCTGATGATCTCTAAGTCTATTGACTTCTAAAGTTTCCTGTTTCTCCAAAGACTTGTGGTTTTCCTCCTGTCAAGATTGCAAGTCTTTCAATTATTTACCTGTGATTGAGTTTCAGACCAGATCTCTCCTGTCTTTTCCAATGGATAGTCTGCACAGCTACTGCTGAGGTTGCTCAAGCTTAGCAGGTAGGTTTTAGCACTACTTCAAAAAATACTTCATGTCCAAGGTATACTTTTTCTGCCCAAAAGTAAGTCTGAACTGAACAAGTGCTTCAGTTCATCCTGAAATAGAATGAACTCTGAAAATGTAGGAATACGGTATTTTTCTGGGATGGGTGTCATTCCAACTGAAATTGTAAATTTTTTGTACGCCACTTGGTACATTTGTTTTAAAGCAGGTGTGAGAATTAAATTATGTATTCTTAGTTCTTCAGCTTGAAGTTAAAGCAGAGCTGAAGAATTGCTCCAGTTTCATCAGGTAAGCATTGATGTGTCTTTCCCAGAGCTTTGTAGAGCTTTTTGATCCCTGTATATAATCTAAGGTATTGTTTCAAAAGTAGAGTGGTTGAATCCATTCATTAGTCCTGCAGTGAGGAAAAATATATTAGTAGAATATTTTGTATAACCTACTGAAGCATTCTGTTCTTTTGTATTCAAGTGTTGCTTCCACAAAACTCAGATGAAAGCAAAAAATCATTTTGATCACAAAACTTGTATTTTTGACAGTTCTAGAGACAACAAAATGTCAACCAAACAATGAGAAAAAAAAAAAAAACATTTCCACACTAGAGCATGATACAACACAATGAAAGTGGCATATTTTAAAAACCAGCTTTCACTGAATATTTGCTTATTTAATTAGCATACTGGTGCATAGGTTTATATTCTCCAGAAGCTGAATCTACGTGTTTAAGAAACGGACTGTTACTACCTGCCATCTCTTCTATAAAATCAATGGAACATATGTGCGCTATTCTAAAATATCTGCTAGCAGAATGCTAAAGACATTTGGCTCGACTTGTAACTTCCAGCAGAAGAAAAATAATTACTTCTATTTAAACAATAAACACATTTGCAAGAATAACAGGAAGGTTTCACACGTTTCTGGTTACAGATTGGTTAGATCACAAATACCTTCTGCTTTTTCATATCCATAGTGAACAAAAGGTTATGTACTTTCACTGATCCTCTATATTTATTGCAAACTAAGTTGGCAAGAGAGAAAAACGTGTCAGCTACTTAGAGACAAAGAAGCTGGGAGTGGAGCAAGTAGCACCATGAACCATGAACTATAATGAATACCTTAACACTAGGGATTACTTCTAACTTCTGAAATCTGGATAAAATTCTGTTTTGAGGACCAATTCTCTGCCAAAAAAATCCCAGAAACGCAGATTCATAGAATGGTTTGGGTTGGAAGAGACCTTCCAACTCCTGTGCTGTGGGCAGGGATACCTTCAACTGACCAGGTGCTCTCAGGGTGGTTGAAGTTCCCCAGGAGGACCAGAGTTTTTGAATGTGGCTGCTCCTGTAGGCATGTAGAAGGTATCAGGAGCTTCGTCTTCCTGGTCAGGTAGGGTGTAGCAGATCTTCACTATAGTGCCACCTGTCCCTTTAACCCTGACCCATAATGCCTTGATGCATCTCCCAGTGAAGTTCCATGCACTCCATGGTCATTGGCACAGAAGGCAACTCTGCCTCCTCGTTTTGCCTGCCTGTCCTTCCTAAAGAGCTTATGTTCTTCCATGCCAACACTGCAATCACAGGAGCCATCCCACCAGGTCTTTGTGATACCAATAAGATTGTAGCCCTGCAGGTGTGTGTACATCTCTAATTCCTCTTGTTTATTCCCCATCTGGGGTGCATTTGCATTGAGACATTGAATTTGGGCTCCTAATGAAACTAGATTACTGAATTGAGTGGATGGAATGCCTTTGTACTGCTCTTCAGCTGCTCTCCTGCTGACCTGGGATCCATCTCTAGGCAATGGACATCTCTTACTGGCATTGGCACCCAATTGGTAAGAATAAGATTGACTTCTAAGAGTAGGTAGAACTGAGGTACCCCTCCCCCAACAATTTTCATTTAAAGTTCTCTTCACCAGTTGGCAAGCCTATGACTAGAGATGCTTGTCATTTTTTGGACAGACGGACCCCATTTTCTCCCAGGAGAAGTTTCTCAAAGTGAGTCCCATGGTCTAAGTTGCTGAAACTTTGGCTGGGGCACCAGTCCTGCAACCACTTCTTGATTCACCACATTCAACTGGCCCTTCGAAACCCCTTCTGTTTGACGAGGAGCATTGATGAAAATCTACCTGTGCACCAAAGTCGTCCCTTATGGTCTCAGATGTACATACCAGATTTTTACCTTTGACATTCAAACCAGCCATACTGACATTAATTCCGTCTGATTTCTCAGTGCTAGGAATAGCACTGAGATTCCTCCAGCGTGAGGAGGGAATGGAATGACAGAAACAGTTCTATGAAGTGTTCTCATCCTGGTGTATAGCTAGGTCTGGTTTACCTGTCAGTGGTATGACAATCAGAATGTACTAGGCTTAAATTGGCAGAGCTATGAAGAGGCATATGATCTGATTGAATAGGGCCTTATCAAACAATGAATCAAATGTAATGTCTGTTAAAGCTGTGTCTCAGTAGGTTTTAAACTTCATTCAGCAATGAAGCAATGAGCAAAACACAAACACTTTTATGGAGTTAAGAGCTTGCAAATTGAGAAGAAATCTCAGTATTTAATCTCCTGAGTACTAACTCTGGTTTATAGATTCTTTCTCAAGCATTTAATGAAAGATACATATTAAGCTTAATAGTTGATATTTATACCACATTTAAAGCAAATAGCTTTCTTCTTGCTGAATACATTCACTGTCTTCAGAATATGTTTTCATAAATCTTAATTAAAATTTTCTAATAAAGAAAAATATGCAATAGAAGCCAGGCATCCGGTAATCAAGTATTCCTGAAAAGAAATAAAATGAAATTAAGGTAAAAAGGAAAAAGAGACAGATTATTTTAATAATTAATATATTTTTATATTTCTTTCCTTTGACTCTTTGATTAGAGATAAATCTTATAGAAAATAACAGCTTATATAACAACAGTATCTGTGTATGGAAGCAATGCTTGTAGAAGCTAAGTCTTAACATGTCTATATTTTCAATTTAAATATCTAAATTATATGCTAAAGATATACAATTTGTCTTTTTATAGAATCTATAATTCTAGAAATTAGGTAGGTTAAGTGCATTCAGCCTGCAGAGATGCTTGAATGTGCCAGACAGATATAGTTGCAAATTCATTTCTATACTTATTTTTTTTTTTACCAAGAGCTTTTAAGTAAATTCAGGAGAAAATTTCTCCTTTTCTTACAGTTCAGAGACAAAGGCTTTGGTGCTGGCTTTTGATGGGTTTGTTGGAAGGGTTTGACTTTCTATGGGGATTACACTTCTTCATAAGTCAGATTGGTTACAAAATTGTATACATTTTCTATATATATTTTTTAAATACCAAAATAGAAGAAGAAAGGAGAGCTGGATGGTGAAACATGTGCTTATGTGTTTTACTGTCATAAAAACTTATATGGCTCAGGTCCATAAACTCAGTCTTTCAAAACAAATTTAAATAAACATTGATACGCTTATAATTTTCAAATAGACAAGGTTAAGTTAGTGGTTCATTAATTTTGTTCTTGCTGCTGTTACTCTTGTTTGTCTTTTACCATTTGTTATAATGGGAGTATTAAAAACTCTATAGCTCTGGCAGAATCATTCAATTATTACTTCCATTATGAGATACATGAAATTTTTATTTTATATTCTGCAGGGTATATTAAGATAAGTGTTACAGGGAATTTTCATGAACATGTAGAATTAATATAGATGTCACTCTGTATCCCTTTATTTCTCAACAACTGTAACCTCTGTTTTAAGTGGCTTTTGATTTTTGTTTTAATAAAAATCAGATTAACTTAGAGGTTGATAGGTGGGATTTGTTGCTTTCAGAAACCTCATTTCTGAACTTGAGCTAGGAATTTAGAGAGACTTCTCACAGTCTACACTGACAAAACCTGTATTTCAGTGCAGAAAACAGTGAAAAAAACAGAGCAAAACAGAAAAAGAGACTAAAAGGTTAATTGACTCGTAACTTTTCTTTTTCTCTTCACTATCCAATGTAAAAAGATGCTAATGAAAGAAAAAGGCTTGGAGTTTAAAAAGGCAAAATATAACTACATTGGAAATATTTAAATTCTCAATATTTGCTCCCTGGATCCTGTCTAAGGGGTCAAAAATAATTTCTTCAGTTCAGGATATTCTGACATCACCTTACTGAATGTCCAATGAGATCAATAGATTTAAGTAGAAAATATTGTTTGGATTTTTAGTAAAAAATACCAGAATGCATTAAAATCATATCCTTCAAAAAATAAAACTCAATGTTTTCAGTGTTGATAAAATCTCTGTTTCTTTCAAATTAAGCCTTTTTATTTTGCCAGTGATTCAGTACTAAAAAAGACACAATAACATTTTAAATTCATCCAAAATCACACTATAAGTGTTTTATAAATTTTAAATTTATAAACAGAACACATATGGTAGCTGCAAACTCCATAATTTTTAACTTTCTTTTTTCACAGTTCTTTTAATTTTAAAAACTCAGCTAGGCAGTAAGAACATTTGTCTTTAAGTTGTGAAGTTAAAAAGTCCAATCAAAGTCCAAAGCAGAACAAAAATTATTATCAGAAGTTATTGAACATAAAAAGTTCACTGCATGTGCCTTCATTTTACTTCTAAAATCCTCCTGATAAAGGTAAATGGATGACAGCCTGCACAGAGCACTAGAAGTGCCAAGATAAAGAACTTAAAAGAAATGTCCATTGAATGACCTGCACTGAAACAGGGAGAAATGAAATTACCACAAAACCAAAACACTTGAAACCACAAGCTGATTAATTCTTCTAAAGTTTATTTACAGTTAGAAAGCAGTGGAGTTTGAAGTCGAGGAAAGATTTCTCTGAAGAGAAATGATATGCTGTGGGGCAGGAAGAGGAGTTTAGATAAAGAAACAATAGCAGACTGGCTAACACATTGAGTGGGCAGCTTGTTGTGGCACTGAGAGTACAAATCACATATGAAACTCATTTATTTAGGTCTTCATTCAATTTCTAGTGAATTATAACAACAAATTCTCCTAAAATAATTTTTTAAAATAATTTTTATGGTTTTGTTTGTACTTTGCATAACATCTTGTATCTGCTCCTGCTAATCATCACAGAGAGCTAATCTTCCACAGCTTGCATTCCATTATGGTATGTTCAGAAATCCTCAGAACTGCTCAAAGTAGAGTAGCAAAAGTACACAGTACCACAGTACACACTCAGGACCTTGGAGGCAGAAGTGATAACTGTTAAATCTTGGTAATCATATAGCTTTAATAATCTAGATCTGTGTTATGAGTGAGCAATGGAACAGAAGCTGTTCCAAGGAGTCATACATAACCCAACACAAGTAAGAGAGCAAAACTGATAATATGCCTCCTGTGCATTTTGTATTAAAGAAGCAAAGGCACCACTGATAACGATGTCTATGAATATCCAGGAGATTACACCCACAAACCGATCATGGATTTTACAAAGATCAATTGGGATCCATAACAGGCAGCTCAGAATTTACTATGTAAAGTCCAGGAATTCACTGTGATTTTTTGCCCTGGCTGCTTGAAGTCATTTCATTTTATCTGCTATTTATGAAATACTGCTTTGTGTCTAGTGCTCCTTTGAAAGCTAAAATCTGAAAGTGATATGATGGCAGAGGGAGATAAAAAGTAGGAGATGTACTAAAGGAACATATTTTCAGGAAGTAAATGGATTCAAAAGGGATTCATGTTACATTCAGGTGCCAAACAAAGGTGCCAAAATGCTGAGCATTTTGTATAGTTCCTGGAAAGAAAAAGTAGATAGGAGTCCAAGCTAGAAACACTTCTTAATTTGAGTACAATTACACAACACAGATACAAAAAAAATTTTCCTAGATTAATCCTCTCCTCTGAATCATTGGAACAAAGTATTGAAAATAGATTGTTTTACTTACTGCTCTGATAAGAAGAGTGGTGGTGGGGGGGGTGTTGTGGCTTGTTTGGGGTTTTTTTTTAGGTTTTTTTTCCATGTGCAATTATGGAAAAAGCAGACGTAATTAATTATGGAGACTTAGGAAACCAAAATTCTTGCTTCACAGAGCACAGAGTAGGGCAGTCAGACTGCACTTTATATGTATAATTTCCTTTTATGTGTTGATTTCTTCTCTTTCCAGTCTTCATTAAGACTAGGTTAACTAAAATTTCTAAGGGTACCATAAAATATGGATTTGCAAAAACACACTTCTGTGTGAGTTAGTCAAGTATTAGCTGGCTAGTTTTTCAGTTAGGGAAGAATGCTTTCAGTCTTGGGAGAAAAAAACCCTTAAAAAAAAAAAAAAAAAGGTATTTCTATATAAAGCTAGAGAATTTATGGTATGCATATCAATAAATATAATTTTTGTGGAAATTGACATAACAGTAATGGGACACAAGCAGATGGAGAATATTTTTCTTGGGCTGTGTGTGATATCCACTGTAGTATCTAAATAAAACACTACATTATGTTTAAAGTAATGTAATGAAGTCTGTTTAAAATTATTATAGAGGACCACTTTTTCTCCTGTGCCTACATCAAACACATTCAGGAACACTGTCAGTACAAATCACTTTACCATTATTAACAAGTCAAAGGATTTACCTGCAGATTTGTCATAAAGCCTTGTTGTATGAAACAGCATTACAAGAAGCAACAGGAATCTTGGCAAACTTCAGCTGATCTGCTGACAGTATTTGTTCTGTTGTTTCTGTAGTGTAGTGTGTTGTCAACAGTGTGAATCAATGCCTGAGAGTGGCTGAACCTCTCAGTGTGGTCTATGTAGCAGCTGTCTGAATGCTTACAGCAGAAGTCTGTAGTGGTGTGGTATCAGAAGGTATTTTCATTACTTGAAGTTGGAAAGAAAAAAACTAATTAATTAAAATTTTATTGAGTATCTTCTGCAAATGAATTAGAAACAAAATAAAAACCAAAAAAGCCCTCACATATGAACTGATCATAACCAGCAACTAAGCCTACCCAGCTTCTGGGTCGTTCCCTCTTCATTGGGGTGAGAGAGACAGTCAGAGGAACAAAAATCGAAAACTCACAGTTTTATATAAAGGCATTTTAATAGGTAAAACAAAAACTTCACACACAAGAAAAATGAAGCAAAGAATTAATTCATTGCTTGTTATTGTCAGGCAGATATCAGCATTTCTAGGAAAGCAGAACTGCATCATGCTTAATGATTACTTGAGAAGACAAACACCATGCCCATGAACATTCCTCCTTTCTCCTCCTTTTCCTGCAGCTTTTACTCTTGTGCCATCATAGGGTAAGACATATCCCACTAACCATCACATACCAGCTGTCTTGGACAGGTCCCCTCACAGATTCTTGTGCACCTCAAGCCTGCTCCCTGGAGTCATTGAGTCAGAATATTGGGACACTCATGCAATGGTTTGAGTTGGCAGGGACCTTGGATGCTATCTAGTTTCATAGTTTCTGTTCTTCATTCTAGTTTCTGTATCTGTCCTGGGCAGGGGAACCTTCACTTAGACCAGGTCACTCCAAATCCCATCCAACCCAGTCTTAAATGTTTCCAGGGACGGGTTTCTATAGTTTCAAGTTTTCCCTAGTAAAACCATTCCAGTTCCTCACCATCCTCATAATAAAGAATTTTTTCCTAATACCTAATCTTAACATAATCTCTTTTAATTTAAACCCATTCCCTCTTGTCCTGTCACTACATGCCATTGTAAATAGTCTTGCCTCATTTTTCCTGTGAGTTCCCTTCAAGTACTGGAAGGATAATGAAGTAGGGGGGAAAGAGATTGCTTCTAAAGCAGGGAACCTCAAACTTCAGCTCAGCAGGGGTGGTAAAATAACTTTCATGTTCCCTTTTGGATTTCCATGGTGATGGATATTACTGAGTGCTGGCAACACTAACCACTATACCACCTGTACTTTGCAACACTGTGATACCCCCCCGGCAGACTCTTCTACAGAAAGTATACCAAAGAGAATCTTTGAATCATCTCTATCTGATTCATTCTGAAATAATCAATTTCTCCCTTTGGGGAGTTGTTTGAAGGTTGTCTATCCCCCAACCATGGAAATCTGCCATATAAAATGAAACACAAATTAAAAAATCTGTGTGGAACTGGTTAACAGACCAGAATAAACCAGAAGAAATGTGGGGCTTTAAAGAGAAATAGTATATTACAAAATTGAAACAATATGTTTCCTTTCCACCTATGATGAAGTGGGAAGTGGGGAAGGGTATGATTTAGTGCATACTTCAAAAATTGCCTCTGTGAAAATTCTTGCATACAGTTAAGCTTGAAATTGTGTTGTTATAAATCATTCCTCTACATAGCTAGAAAAGGTAGAGAGAACAATGTACTAATGACTTACAGCTCAGGTTCTAGAGGCAGATCTTTGGCTATGTGTTTGGTGATATTCAGAGAGCAAAAACAGTTATATTTGGCTATACATCTAAGTCCATGATCAGTTTTAAGATTTGCTGTAAATCCCACCTACTATGTACAGCATTACAGAACAGAGACATAAATTATGGTACTCTGTTGTCTTAAAGCCATAAGATTTACATATATACAAGAAATATAAATTTTGTTAGGTGCACTTCCTAAATTCTTTTCTGAAGAAGGGAATTCCTTCATGGATCAGACCTGAAGTAGCACAGCAGAACCTTTATTAAAGGCTTGGTTCATTAAAGTTCATAAATCATCAGTGGTTTCAATGTGTCTGACTACTGCAATAGTGTAATGGAGCTTTGCTAATTTAACTGAAGTATCTGACCTATATCAATTGCAGAGCCCCCTGCTCAAGCGATTACCCAATCAAATAAAACTGCTTTAAGATGTGCTGTGTGTTTTAGTCCAAAGAAATGACTGAGATCACCTATAGCTGAAGTATCTGAAAGGCAATGAAACTATATTTCTCAAGTCCTCATCTCAAATGATAGGTTTATGATTTCACTGTCCTGTAGAAGCATCAGAGACAGTAAAGACAGGTCTATCTGCCTGAACATGAGCTGAAACAACTTTCCAATGACTGATTGTGTACACAGACAAAGCACTGATGGCACAAAGCCAATCTAGCAATTCTGTTCCAGCTATAGAGCATTGTACAAATATTTAGGGAAAAAACCAACAAAATCACATTAAGGATAGTAAATATGCTTTCATTCCACTTCACAGTTGATAAATTTTAGCAATTTAACTTTTCCAGATGATGCAAGGGAAGCTTCACTGATTTTCAAGACTCTGTAGACTCACTTCCTGGCAGCAGCTTCCAGTTACCTTCCCCTGGTACCTGAGAACCATAACTCAAAAGGATGACTGTCATGGCAGAGGACTAAAGGACACTTTAAAATATGTCATTAATTAATGAGTCCATGTGTGGCACAGTAAAAGCACTCTGTACAGTGACTGGAAGAAGAATTTATCTTTTTCTTGATGGAGCTTTTGCTCCATTAAGTTACAAGGGAATTAAATATTCAAGCCAGCCATACTTCTGCATAGACCCTAAAGAGTATTATCTATGTCAAATACATAACTTATTAGATCAGACCAAATGGTTTACTCATGTGACTGGAATATTCTGATAATCTCTTCCACAGTGATTGCCTATTTAGAACAGATAATGCTTTTATTAACCAACAAAATGTTAATCATAGTAGAAGATGTTCACAAAGCAATAAATATACTGGAGGTTAGGAATAAAATATTTCTACTTCACTTTTATTTGGATATAAAATTCTTCATTTAGAATTTAAAATAACACCATCCTTGGTAAATGCAATTATATTATTTTATGTGCACTATTTCAAATTATATTTGGCCTTTGGAAGAAATTGATTTCACAATTCAAAATCAAGCTGTTAGTCAGATTATGTGGAGGAAGACAGCTGGGTGCCTACAAGGTGCTAAATACTCTACAGCCAAGTCTTCTAACTGTTCTTCAGCAGCCCAGCTTTTAAATAAGGCAATAGACTAGATGGAGACATAAAGAATATTGATAGGTAGCAGCTTTGGAGAAAAAGGCTAACTGCTTGCAATTTATTCTTTGCAACCACTTGAGAATACAGCTACCCAAAATCAAGTTTAGTAGCACCCTAAGTGTGAAGAAAATAAAATACCTCATGATCAATAAATAAGGTAAGCATGATTTCTAGTCGACAAGGGGGACGCCACTCAAGAAAATGAGCATTTGTCAGTGCAATCAGTGCAGGCAGCATGTCACGTCTATCAATATTTAGGGAAGTAATGTTATAAAAATGTGAAATTAAGATGTAACATTTTGAGAGATGGCAAGGAAACTACTGGCAGTGCGTCCTTAATCAAAATTTGTATAATTTTTTATATAATACAAAATATTTTGTATGCCTCCTATAGAATAAATCCCATGCACAGAAAATTAATAGTCTAAACAATATGTTGCAATTTTAAAGGCGGGGGAGGGCAACTGAACAAAGAATCAAATTAGCACCTAGAGACCTGTTGATGATTTCTAATGAAGTTACACCTTCACAGATTGCAGTCAGGTGTAGGTGTGGGGATAAGTTTACATTGTATTCATGACAGTTATCTGTTTTCTTTAGCTGCTTTAATTCTGGTGGTAAAATAAACATTACTTGTGTCTCTTCTGTCAGTTGCATCTATAACTGTTCACCAGCTTCTTGAGGGAATTAATATAGACACTTTATCTAGCCAACATCCGCTAAAGAGCAGTGATTGCCAAACAAGTTGACGCAAAAATCAGAGAACTGGAAAATACAAATCCTATTTGATAAACAAAAGAGAAGGAGTGACCTGAGAGAGAGCAGTAATAACCCAGAAAAATCAGTGCCTCCTCTCTGGTCATGTACAAATCTCTACTTCTTTGATACTGGGCCTATGTGAGTTGAAAATAATCCAAAGTTTTCTATATTTTAGAGTATTTCTCTGATTAAATTACAGAGTAATTACACATATTCTGAGATATATCTCAGGTATTGGTATAATTTTTGATCAAAGTTGGATCAAAGTTTTGTTGACCAACTAGTTCTTCACTTTCTGCTGTCAGGAGAATTCATAAGAGGCTCAGTGACTGTAGGTTCCAGACTACAGGGAATATCAATGGACTTCCAGTAGTTATAGTGGTGGATAACCAGACCTAAAATACATGTCCAAACAAAATCCACTATTCCATCACAAAGGAAGTAAAATAGGAAACAGAACTCCTACGCTTCACAGAGCTTCTCTGTTGACCTGTTGCGATTTTAATGTTTATTTGTCTGAAGCCATCAGACTCAGGCGAAGTAAAGTTTGGCAGAAGTTCAAGGGGCCTGGATTTTAAAGTTGTAAAAGCTCTGTAAATTTCTTTGAATACACTACAAAGAATGATTACACATAACTCAACATCACAAATGAAGGGATAATAGAATCTTCTCACCTACAGGATGTTCTTCAGCTGTGCACAGGCTGCATGCATATTCCAGTGTAGAGAATTATTTTAATTGCTTTTGACAAATTAAGATGCATTTTTCATTGAGTCAGTTAGCTACAGCAGATTGTCTGAGAATGACAGATGACATGATAATGATAGCTAAGAAATTAGACATATAAGAAAGGTTCTTTAAAACATACCCTGTAACTACTTTGCGTCACAGCAGCCTTTCTTGTCAATGTGAGCTTTATTAATCAACACAGACATGGAGAAACATCCTTAATTAATAAAAATGGTGGAAGATGCCTCCAGAGCTCTATAGAGATAAAGGAAGATTCTGTTTTCTATTTCAAATGAGAGCAGATGTAAGTTTTCAATAGTTAAGTATGATTAGGAGTCACCTTAACTGAAATCTCAACCATCTACTTACTGCTTCTTGCTTGTTCTACCTAAAATTTGTCTGTAAATCCTAAGTAAAATCTAGAGGCATTCTGAAATTCTTACATGTCAAAGCATTTTCTGTTCTTGTTATGAGTTGACAAGAGGAATTTCAGATGCATTGGTTCATGGGGTTCTTTCAGACAAGATGAAGTAAACTCATAAAAGAAGAGGAAAGACACAGATCCTGTGCAAGCTGTTTAACATTACAAGGCAGAACAGAGAGACTAGGACTATCTATGTGACCTTCCACTGCTCTTTGTCTCTTCATCTCTGGTAATAGATATTTAAATATTTTTATATATGTAATATGTTGTGGTGTTTTAACCCTAGCAAGAGCCCAGCCCCACACAGCCACTTGCTCACTCTGCCACCAGTGGGATAAGGGGGAGAATAGCAAGATTAAAACCTGGAAAACTCATAGGTTGAGATAATGGCAGTTTAATAGGGAAGAAATTGTATGCTAGCAAAGTCAAACAATGCTTTCCATAGTCAGGCAGATGTGCCTGACTCCAGAAGAGCACTCCAGCCACCTCCAGAAGAGCAGGGCCCCATTGTGGTCAGTAGCTATTTGAGAAGACAAATGTCATCACTCGAAACATCCCTCCCTTACTCCTTCTTCCCTCACTTTATATCCTAAGTACTATATCATGTCCCAGCTGTGTCCCTCCCAACCTGCCATGTGCTCTCAGTCTCCCACCAGCCTGACCATACAAAATCAGAGGCTCTGTGTGAGCCCTGCTCAGAAATAACAAAAACATCACTATGTTATACTGGTTTTCAACACAAACCTTGACACTGGACACCACGAAGAAAACCAACTTCACACCAGCCCCAACCACATATATACACAAACATATATTTTCTCTCTAGCATAAGGAACCTATTTGTTGAGAATATTTGTTGAAGTAAGAATTTCAAGAAGGTCAAGTGAATTAGATTTTTTGAACAGAGTATAAATTAATCAAACATTCTATAATTGCATATGTAGGAAAATATGAGTTTAATCTAACAGACAAAATAATTTCTAGGGTAAATGTGTGAAAGCTGATGGTGGAACAATTATCTCACTTTCTGTTAATAAGAAACTTAAACACAGAAAGAGCATACCAACAGCAGTGAATTTCCCTTCAGGTGAGTATGGAGAGAAGACTGTAAAATTATAAATCCGGCAGCTTGACTGCAAGTAAACAGGAATGCAGAGCATAATCATTTAGCAGGTCAAATTACAAGCAGGCCTGATTGGTTATGGACCAAAAAGGAGAGTCTTGTTAAATCTTTCCAGGGTAGTGAGGTAGTTGACACAGCACTCACAGATTGCTTAATCACAATGAAAGCTCTTAGTATTAAAACACTAAATCACTTGTGGTGTTTCATGGGAAGGCTGAGAATTGTCCTGCTGCTCAGTGACTTGGAATGCTAATGGATTCCTGGGAACTGATTTCAAGTGCAGGCCTGCAACCATCCTAATGAAAAGTTGCTCTGAAATTTATTTGCTGAACAGCTGTGGAGGGGGGAATATACTGGGCTGTATGTGTCATGCTTAACACAGAACAAACTGATGTGCTGAGTCACAGAAACCTGTTATAAACTACATTTATCAGGCACTTCTGTCCTAACTGCCTTTACCCTGTAACTCCTTTCCACAATCTGTTCGGTCATGGAATACCAGGTGGGAAAAGAAATTCAGAATCATCTGGTCTAATTTCTCTTGGCAAAAAACAGTGTAGACAAACTGCCCAGCACCTTGTTCAGTTTATGTTGCTTAAGCTCTTTCGTAAATTTCAGTGGCTGAATCTTGTGCATAAATTGTTTACAAAGAAACAAATATTCTTCAATATCATGGGATGTAGTGAACTGTGGTGTAAACTATGTGGTTGTTTTTGATGCAGGTTTGAATGACTTGAAAAAAAGTTACCTATGCCTTGAAAAAAATCCAGCCATCCTTATCATATTCCAAAAAAATCTGAGGGATAGTTTTTGTTAGTAACTTTCCTCAAACCCACCATATTTTCACTTTGTATTTCTGTCTTACATTTCAAGCAAAGTAATGATCTCAGGGCCCAATTGGTCTCATCCACCAAAGGGGAGAAAAGGACATGGACCATGACTTTCCCAATACAGAGAGAAGAACAAAGATCCAGCGACAATGTATTCAAGTTAGGAATAAACTCAGAACCTTTCTGCCTGGCCACATATCCCCAGCTTCCACCCCACAGCAAGGAAGAGATCAAGGGGATCAAGCTTTTTCAGGATTCTAGTTGTGGGAGAAGTAGAAACATTTTCTGCTCTGGCTGTTAATAAAAAATCTAGTTTTAATATGTTTCTTTGATCCTGCTCTTGATTAATAATATTTTTTTTTCTGTAGACAACAAAGAAAAACAAATAAAAAAACAACTGTGCAAACTAGATTTTTTTTTTTTTTACTATTCTGGATCATTTTATTAAATCTTTAATAAAGACTATTTAGAACACTGTAGAAACCAGATTACTGTTCTGGTGTGTTACACATTTTATTGATAGTAGTGATAAACAACTAACAATACATGAGTTTTAATCAACAAAAAGAAAACAGGTGCTACAGGAAAGATAGACTTCTCAGTGACAAGTGACTTGTACAAAATCACTCAGTCAGTTTGCTGTTACATCCAGTCATAAACATAGGAATCACGTAAGTAACCACCAGGAGTCTGAAGGCACCTGCCTGAATTTCCAGTCAATGTATTACGCTAGTCTTTCTCTCAGCATCAAAGTTTCTTATAATGAGCAGGACAGTGTTTCTCAACTTGTTTCTTTTAAGTCAGCAGCTAAATTTTCATTCACTTAAGCAATGCAAATAGCAGGCTGATTGTCCTAATTAAATTAGTTATAAGCACCAGAGTAGCACAATCTGACCTTCACATGTAAAGTGAATATATATGGACTTTCCACAGATAAATTAATTGGAAAAATGGTTAAGAGAAAAATGGAAATGGTGGAAATTAGCATACTTATGTCACCTCTGCATTATGCTAATACTTAATATTACAGCAGCAGTAGGAAACTTACCTATCATACTTACATCACCCCTGCATTATGCTAATGCTTTTTGCTTCAGCAACATCAATCTGACGAGGCATTAACATGCTCTATCTCTGAAGTGATATACAGTAGCACTGATGATATGTTAGTTTAAATCGTTGTCAAAATGATACTCTTGTAATACTGCTATGTTCATGATTTGATCTAATGTATTGCTGGAGAAACACCATGCTGATTACATGCCAGTGTAATAGATCATTATTTTTCTGTCATTGTGAGGATACTGTAGAATAATCCATGGCAAAGGAAGGAAGACAATCTGACTGAAATAATCTCTCAGAGAAAAACTTCTTTAAGTATTCATAAAAATCGTGTCTTCTTATTTAGTGACGGAGCATTTAAGGAAAATAATTTGGCCATAATCAAGGATAGAGGCATATAAATTTTCTAAATTCTTATTGTAAATAAAACAATAATAAATTATTGGAATAGTGTTAATTTACATTTTTATTGGTTTACAAAGCAAACCAAAAGGAGAATTAAAAGCACACTGACTAGATTAGTATAAACTGAGGGAGTTAGAGTGACCCCCTAAGGCACCTAATGCATTGGCTCTGTGGGCAATACAAAACACATGTCCTTGGCATGCAGGTAGATAGCTAGGGACTGTCAAGAGACATTCCTCCTTGCCCCTTAACCTGGTAAAACTCAAACAATTTCTCTCTCCCTGAGCTCTTAATAAAGCAAACCAGGAATATGTTGTGATTCTTCAGATGCATACGTAAGCATGAGGGAGGAGGATTAGCAAAGGTCACTGACTGTATTTGAAGCGAGTGGTGTGGAGACTCTTTGAATTCCTCCAGGGAATGTTGACCCAGGAAAACCCAAAAGCTTTGGCATTTCCCTTTCCTGCCAGGAGACCAAGAGCTTCATATTCTTCGCCAAGGAAAGTCTAGAGACCTGAATGACCTTTCTTGAGATGATATCCACACAGGTTTCCAACTCAGCAAAGTAAAACTCCCTGGAGCTCCAAACTTTGGGCGCTCTGAAATTCCTGGCTTCCCATTTCTGTATTTTTATAAGCTATTACCTGTCATGAATCACTTTTGTAATACATTTTCATGATACTTTTACTATCACTGCCTGTCAAAAAAAGTTTAAGGAAAAAAAAATCCTCTTTTTAGATGTCCCTTCCCCAGATGAGCTCCCTGTGCATGTTCAATGTGCAAAAATCATTAAAAAGTCTATGACTTACTGCTGACACAGTCATCTCTAGTGAAGTCTGCCTTAAAATGCAGCATGCTTGCTTCTATCCTGTTGTAAGGGTCAATAACAAAATAATAAGAAGAAAATGAAAAATAAGTATGATTGCATTTGCTGGTACAGCTCATCAGGAACTAGTCACAACTTCGAGAGCTGCTGAAGCTCTGGGAAGCCACAAGGTCAGACTTCATGGCAAGCTGAACTATTCAAAGCTAGTGACTTATATCCCCATTTTTATGCTTTTCTAAAGAAAAAAAAAAAAATCAAAATATGAGTCACTCTGTGTAACAAAGTGTTTGATAGAGAAGAGAAGCTTTTCTTCTCTTTCCAGGCCTCTTCTTGCTTGAGTATGTTTGGGTTTCTGTTCTCTGCAACATTTTTCATTTTATGCTTTTACTGAAGCCTTTCTTTTATAGCAATATGCCACTGTAGAGAATTTAATTTTAAAATATCATGAGTCTAAAGATTCCATTCCTACTGTTATGGTCACTGCTATGGTGACCTGTTACCCCAGTTAAAGCTATTTTAGATTTTCTTGTTCCCTTGTAGCCAGAATGGATGTTAAAAGAGAAGAGCATTGTTTGTGATAACTTTTAACTTCTTTATTAAACACCTGGTTTTCAATCGGTCCAAGAGGTATCTTTCTCTTCTATGGGGAAGTTGAGGTGGTTGTCTCCTAGAGTAATTGTGGAACTCAGTGGAAATGACTCTAGAGATTCAGGATGCAGAAAGATTTCTATTTAGCAAGTAATAATCAATCACCTTCTGCTGAGCTGCTGGAAGTGACATTTTTGTATGAGATGGGAAATTAATGTTTTCATTATTTTGCTATTGAAAATTTTCAGGAACTATCACAAAATTAGCAATGTTGGTGCCTAGTTACTAGCCAGATTTGGGGTAGATAATTATGCCTTTCTAACACAAAATTGATTCTTAAGTTTTATCTATATACTTGCTGGTCTGCTTAGAGCTCTTGTAGTTGGCTGGGTGGTTATAGTGTTCCCTGAAAAAATGACCACCTGACAGCAGCTACAAATTGATACTTAATGTAATTCCATGTAAGTTTTACTTAAGTTCTTTGTACTTCAGAGGCTTGGCTAAGATTATCTCAAACATAGAGTTCAGCCTAATGACCATTTTAAAGCCAAGAATATTTTGCTTCAAACACTCTTGGCTTATATTTCTACAGTACAGCTCCAATACATTCCTGTTTATCTAATAGAACATGAAAGCCAATCAAAAATATCTGTTCGAAAAAACATAGATAATTGACACAAGTAATAGTAAAATTTATCAGGCACTAAGTTCTTTGGGCATGTCTATGAAAAGTTATCTCACAAATATATTATTATATAGATCTGTACTTATTCCTGAAATATGACTTCTGCTGTTGGAGGAAAAGGATGAGGAAGAAGCAGGGGGTTTATGCTCTTGCTATCTCCGGCCTCATATGCTGTCACATATTTCACTGCTGAGTTAGTGGTACACACATCAGTGGGGATCCCAGCCCAGAGTCATGGGTTCATTTGATCTCTCTGCAATACCTGCTGCTCACACAGGATGCAGTGACTAGAATAAAGCCTCACAGAAAACAGTGTGCTGCAGATTAGCTATAAATATAGCACTGTTGTTACTTGTGTATAACTTTCTTCATAACAAAACTGAGCAGACAGCTTGGCAGTCTAGCAACAGTGCATTAGGTTGTTACACAGAAATCCATGTGTTCCTTACTAAAACAAAGCTATTCCTTCCTTCTACAGCTGAGCAAGGAATTTATTAGTGGAAAATAATTACTTTAAGACTTCTCTCCCTGTGGGCAATCTCTGTCTCTCACACATTCGCCGTGGAGTTTTTCTCCAGAGCAATCAATACCTTGGTCTGCTTTCCCACTGCAAAATAGATGTATCTTCATACTTCAAAACTGAATGTAACACTAGGTTTCTGTGTGCACAGTCTGTAGATGTTCTATCTACAACAAGAAGGCAAACAAGAAAATCACAATAGTAACGTCCAGCCACAAATCTTTCAGATAGATGAGGTCTGTGCAAAAAACAATGCCCTGAACAAAAAACAAGAAACCAAAAAAAACCCAAAAAAGTAAGATGTCTTGCATTTTATAGGAAGAACTCATCAAGGTTTCTTTAACCATATATTCACTTTTTGACAGCTGATA
>CM031858.1:98317615-98353141 GCA_018697195.1 Certhia americana | reverse complement strand
GTTCTAATGAACATTTTCAGTAAAAACAAAAATTAAAAAAAACAAAAAAAAGAAGAAAAAGTAATCCAAAAACATCCCCATTCTTTCTGCCCCCTTCCGCCCCCCAAAAGACCCAAGCAACAACCAACAAACAAACAAAAAAAAAAAAAAACCCAAAAAAAACAAACAAAAAAAACCCAAAAAAACAAAAAAACAAAACCAACACAGCCAACCAACCTAAATACTGTCACTTTTATAAAAAATAAGAGAGGAGTGAGGGGAGGCATATTCTGCATCCAGATGCTTCTGAATCCTCCACAGATTCCATTTTTAGGGAAGACTCTTTTCTACATACAGCACCATTTTCCACAGTAGGAGAAACAACATCCATCATTTGTTGCTTCCCTATTCCAACAGGCAGAAATAAGGAGTTGCAATAACTGAAAGAACTGAAAATGCACACTACAAGAAAACCAAGAAGGATTTAGTTCTGTAAAAAAAAAGAAACTTCCTTCCTTTGTTGTGAACTTAATGATAGTTATTTTGCTCTTCAGCTATTTTCTCCATGTGTGGAATATGATTCAAACTTTGAAGTCTTGGTGAAAAAAGCAGTATTTTTAAATTGCCAGTGGATGTGACCCACCTTTTTTTCCTGAATATGGATTTCTGAAGCAGGAATCTACAGGAAGCATGTTATTCAAAGCAATAATCTACTGTTATGAAAGAGCCAAATCTAAATGCTTTCTCCAAGAAAACAAACAAAGTTATACTCATAACAAGCAGACATCTAATATGTTTGCTTATATGTAAAGATTTTCTTGCCAAGTTTAGTTCCTCCAGGAAGCAACAAAATAATTGCTGCACATCTAGTGCTTTCTAGTGCTGCTCAAACACAAATATTCTTGCAGCATGCTACTTTACAAATGATTTTGCAAACATTTGATGTATTTCTAACCATTAAAAAAATCTTAATTAATCAAGGAGAACTTTTGGCTCAAAATGAGGGTAATTTAGAAAAGGTATTTTTTGATATATATGTCCTGTTCCAGTTCTTAACAAGTACTTATTTCATTGTATTCAAATTAATATATGCAAATGTGTGCTTTAATTACAGTAACATTATATCTGCTTTCTGAAATTTTTGCAATGGTTTCTGCTTTAAATCTGCTCTTCCATACAGAGCACCAAGGGCATTTTAAGTTTATTGAGTGAACAGGCATTACAGGCTGATTTCAATGCATCAAATTTACCCTTGTGAGGGAAGACATTTCTTAAATGAGGCTGACTGTCAATACCATGCCACAGACCTTACATTTGTGTCAGTGAATAATAATGTTTGGTGCAGAGTGGATAATCTTCAGCGTTGTTTCTAGCTACTGCAATTATTACCTAAAAAAAATAACGATCAAGTTCTGCTCAATCAAATTTTATGGCTTTCCTTGCTTGCCCTGTGGTTGTTGCTGTGCCTCTAAAGGTGTCAGGGTACTCCAGGCAGATCTTCCTAAAGTTTGGTGTGCAGGGACATCTAGCGGCACAAGTATTACAGACCTGACGACAGGCTGATTATTCCAGTGCCTGTGACTCCTTCATGAGACCCAGAAAGGGGCGACCAAGCAAAGGGATGTGAATCCTTTCAGCTTCCAGGGACTGTAAGGGAGAGCAGCCACTCGTACTGATAGCTGCAGATCCCCTTTCACCGAACGACTCTTGCTAAGGTAGCCTTGCTAGCATTTAAAGCAGTCATATTGCTCTAGTTTCTTGTATCACTGAACAAGTCAACACATGGCACTGCTGAGACTATTTATTCTAGTGACAAAAATCTGCTTTTCATTATTTTATGTCTTTTTCTACACAGGTTCGTATCATCAAAATAACTGAACAACTTCCCTGAATTAATTTTAAAATACGACTAACATTTGCCATGCTTTGTTTTTTCTTTTCTTCTTTTGGAGAAAAACATTGACTGTGAAATGACTTCCAAGCAGGCAAAGTTTATGACTCTCTGTTTGAATTTTTGTGTTACTAAACAATTGCACTACATGAAGCATAAAGGGGTGATTCATTTATCCTTAGTTTGTCAAGGTAGAAACAGGTGAGAATCTGCTCCTTTGAACTAGACTTTTAAGATAGCTCTGACTTCTCAAAGGCAATGCTTGATTTTATTGTAGATAGTTCTGTTATGCTGAAAGAACAGAACTGTCATTTGTGGACATCAGTGGTTGCACATTTTCCACATCTGATTGCAGCTTACTGCAAACAAGCCTCACTGACATGAGGTGTCTTTTTTATCACTTTAGTCATAACCTGGTTTTAAATGAATATGGAACATACCCTGGGGCGTCAAATTATGCTAAGCCTTTTCACTGTAGGAAACAGTAGGAACAAAAAAAGGAAAAAAATAGACATAATATATATTCATGTGAGCATATCAAATATTTGGACTGATTTGAAAAAAAAAAAGTTCAGCAATGAAATATTTATTATAAGCACACAGAGTGAGAAAGAGAACACATAGTTGTGTTATGACCAGCTCCTTTATGTGTACCAAATAATTTAGGCTACATCAAAAGATACTACTAAAGATATGATTTTGTAAGTCTATTTATATTATTAATGCACTTCCCTTCTGCCATGCAAAATTTTCTATAATCACAAAAGTTTTGGAATGTTAGAATGTAAAATTATAGGAAACAAAAGGAATGAAATGGAGATAAGAACCTGTACAACCTGATTTCTTATAAATTTATTGATATTGTTTTACTGAGTTAAGAAAATAAGGAAAGCAGTTTGTTTTGGGGTTTTTTTGTTGTTGTTTTTTGGTTGGTTTTGTTCTGTTTTGTTTTTTCCAATTAGTAAAAATGCAATCACCATTGTTTTGTAAAGGTTAATTCTCACATTACATAGTAAAAGAATTCAAATAAAATTATTTCTATGACTTCTGATTGTCAAATTTTCAAAATGCTGATAATTATTTGGGAAGATACATCAGAAATTATCTTCAAAATGTGAGTCATGAAAACCATAAAATCTACAATTCATAAAAATCCATATCATCTTCAACTTCCAATATTTCACTTTTTCTGTAACATTCCTGTGTTGGTTTTACACAGCCTGGTTTTTGGTACCAGGGTGGCACAGATGTGCCTTTTGTGAGATGATAATGGAAGCTTCCAAGAGGTCTGGGAGAACCAGTCCCTGATGACTCTGAAGATGGACATGCCTCTGGCCAAGGCTGGGTCAATTAAAGATGATGGTAACACACCTGTGATAACATATTTAAGAAGAAAGCAAAACAAAAGTAGTGGTGCAGTTTTAATTCCAGACAGAGAAGAGGAGGAGGTGAGAATATGTGAGGGAAACAATATGGAGACACCAAGGTCAGTGGAGAAGGAGGGGCAGGAGGTGTTCCAGGTGCCAGAGCCGAGATTCTTCTGCAGGCCATGGTGAGATGATGGGGAAGCAGCTGTGCCCTTGCAGCCCTTGGGATACACAGGGGATGCAGAGATCCACCCACAACCTGTGGGGATCCATGGGGGATGCGGAGATCCACCCACAGCCTGGGGGGGAGATGCCCATGCGGGAGCAGGTGGATGCCTGGAGAAGGCTGTGCTTCAGTGGGAGACACAGTGGATAAAGGGGACTTGGTCCCAGGCTAGAGAAGCCTGTCCTTGGAAAACTGCACCCCATGGAAGAGTGACCCATGTCACAGAAGTTTTGGGAGGACTGTCTGCCTGTGGGGGAAATTAAGGCTGCAGCAGTTTTGGGAGGGCTGCTGCTCGTGAGAATGGATGCATGCCGGGGAAGTTCAAGGAGAACTGTCTCACAAGGGAAGGGCTCCTCTCGTGGAGCAGTGGAAGGAAATCTCAGTGATGAACTGACCAGACCCCCATACCCTCTCTCCCTGCACTGTTGGAGGGAAGAAGGGAGGGGCTAGGGAACAGGTCTTCTTTAAGGGATTATATTTACTTCCCTCTCTGATTTTGTTACTAATAAACTCACTTTATGTTCCTAAGATGAGTCTGTTGTGCCCTTGGAGTGCTTTCTCCCAGACCTTCTCTCACCTCATGAACTCTTTTTTCTTCTCTGCCCAGGTGTGGCAGGGGAGGGTGAGTAAGCAGCTTTTGTGCGTGCCTGTCATTTGACCGGTGTCAAACCATGACAATTGACATTTTAGCAAACCATGACATTCCTAATACTTCTTTGTCGGCTTTGGTTGTGAAAGAAAATAATCCTCTAATTTTAATACAATAATGTATATTCCAGAGCTTCATATTTCTTATTAAACAGCCATCTTTGTCCTTGACATATATCTGACATAAACAGGCAAATGTTTTATTCACATGCAGAAAAAAATCACTGACAGTTGATTATGCTGTCATATTTTCCCCTGTAACTCAACTTTTCCAAACATTAGCCAGCATTCTTGTGAATCACCAAGGCAATATTCACCAGATGTAGTATCTGCAATGCACTAATTTTGGATAACAAACTAGAAAATACTTCAGGGTAATTAGGATTGTGACTGCTGTTTCACTCATATAAATAGTCTATATATCCAAATATAGTTTTTAGAACTATAGGAAAAAGTAGATAATGACCAAGAAATCCAAATAAATATGATACGAATATTAATAGTATAATATATGAATAAGAATTTCAAATTAATATGATCAAGAACTGTACCTCATATAGTTTAGAAAATTGTTTAACTACATTCAGTAAGTCTTCTACATATATGCAATTGAGCAGAGAGCTCCAATCAGTAATGCATAAAAGAGATTCTCTTCTGATGCTTGGAACTGAGAATCACCACTGTTATCCATATTCCTGGGAAGAGAGGATAATACAAAAGACTGAAAGTTTGATTTTTGCTTAAGTAACATTTTAATTTGTACAACGATGGAAAGATCAAAAGATCATTTGCACTACCATGCGATTGAGTAACTGAGATCATATGCAATATTCAGATACTAGACAGGTGTTAGGTGAAACTTAGCTCTGTTGCAGGAAAATGAACAAGTTATAACCAAGAGTTCTTCTTCCATATTTGAGAGAGGAAAAGCAGTGATTTATTCTAGATATCAAGTACAAGTATTCATAAGATCACTAGGGCCCTGGGTGCAGCAAGTACAACAGTGTCCATCCTATTCCATTCCTCTTTTCTTCCCTTTCTGGGCCTGGACCACTTCTTCTGCTGTGTGGTAGTGATTTCAGGTAAGGTCAGGGATCAGCCTCCATGGGTCTCCTCCTCCCATGAGGGCTGTGCTGGAGCTCAGTCCCTTAGCCCTGGCCCTTGCCTGGGCTGTGCTGTAGGGATACATGTCACACAACCAACCCTTTGTGATCCTTGCCTTCTTGACTCGCCCTCATACAACTCTTGGATGGTCATCCTGCTCTGCTATCCTTGATAAGGGCTGAAGGATTATATTCCAAGTCAGGACTCTGCAGCACCCCATGCAAGGTGAGTAAATGTCTATGTGCATGTGAGAGAGTAAAAGAAGGTGACACAGAAATGCTGCTGATAGTACTTCTCTTCGCCTGTACTGAACAAATCTGAGCCACTGGGAGGAACTGTGGTAATTTCTGTCAGCAGCTGCTGGGGAAGGTGAAAAATTACTTGTTTATCCTGTCTCTGCAGAAGCCCCCGGGCAAATGGCTAAAGAGTCAAAAATGGAGAAACTAGGAATGGAAATTTTCAAAAGGTCCGAAATTCCTGGGGTTTTTTTTCTATTAAGGAACAATAATTAAACATTTTTTTCCTTCCCATGGAGTACATTTCTGCACAGATTTACTCTACCTAGTCTTTACCAAATAAAAACAAAGCCCACATATTCTGTGATTCAAGCCCAGACCTCTGGATACAGTTGCCATGGCTCTTTGCTGTTTGATTAAATGAATCATGGCTCGTGCTTTGGAGTATTTATTTCCCAACATCATCAGTTACATAAAATAACTTGTGGACTGTATGGGAGAAGGGTATCCCAAGCCTCTCAGCACTGGCCTGGTTTTATTCTGACTGAAGTAAGTGAGAATTTTCCGGAGTTTAACGAGAGCATCAGTAAACTAATATAACTTCCTTTTAAAAATATTGTCCTTAGTACTTCTAAGCTGCTTTGAAAGCCTGAAATGAAAAAGCCCTTTAGAAGTGCAAAATTGCTGTATTATCATTATATTGAGACTGGTTTACTTTTTTAAAAAACTGTTTATTTTGAATGTTTTCAATGCATTGGAAGGGTTAGGGCTTCCTGATAAGAGTGGTATGAGTAAAGTTTAATTTGAAAGTCACAGGTTAATATTTCTGGGTCTAGAGAAAATGGGGTTATACACATTATTCTTTATTTTGCAAAAAACTTGCAATCTGATATAAACTTCCGAACATAAATACTGCTCTTTTTTTCTAAGCCAAGTAATTCATTTACCTCAGCAATAACAATATTTTTTTTCCCATGAGAATTAGAATAAATATCATGCTATAATTTCAGAGATGAGCAAAAAGTTAATATTAATACATAATGTCAAAAACACCATTTGGATTTCTAAATGATGTCTGAAGAAAGCACAAGGAAATATTTATTTCATTTGTAATGAGCCTTACAGAAAGTATTGTAAAAATCTAGGAAGATGGTTGAAATTCAAAAGAAATTAAAGCCTAAGCTTTGAGATACTGCAGGTTAATATGATTGGATAACAAAACTCTCTTAAATATATAAAAAAAAAAAAATTGTCTTGAGGTGCACTTCCTTGGGTTTTTTCTCAAGTTATAGCTATTGTTCACAACACTATTTCCATGCTAAATTAAAATCTGCTGTTAAATTTGTTTTGCTAATATGATCGCCAGTAACCTTAGGGCTGGATGGGAGGGAGAAAATTGCAAAATTGCTCTCTTTTATGTGAAAGGAAACTATTTTAGCAACTATTTTAGAGGGCTGCCAGATGTAATCCTCTCTTAAAACACTTTCATTTGGGCATCCTGAATTTCACTCAAACACCATAAGTATTATTTATACTCAATCTTTGTGAACACATAGTTTAATCATGAGTTAACAGTCATAATAGGTAGCTTAGACTAGCATGCCACAAAGTTAAACATGAATATGCTCACTGCTTTTAGTGCAGGCACCTAATGAGAGTCACTGCAGGCCAAAGAGGTCATGAAGATGTAGGTGTCTGTAGTTTCACAGTCAAGATAGATCATCAGTATTGCTGAGTTTCTGTCTTCCAATTCTGACTTTTGATCAGGATTGAGTAATAAGATTGATTTATCAAAAATGGCTTTTTTTTTTTCTGCAATCCTGGTTTTAGTAATACCAGCTTAACAGTTTCACTTGTGTCACTAGGTTGGTTTTCTTTGTTTTTTTCTCTTATCTTGAATGTCTTTAACTTATGGACAGTCAATATCATAACTCATTATTTATTCTAGAGTTCAGACCATTCGTAGTTAAGGCAACTACATCTGTACAGATTCCCCTTCAGTGGGGAGAGAGTCAGGAGAGGGACACAAGTTTTGAAAACCAAAGTCATTTATTTAGTAGGATAACTTTAATGAGAATCCCAAGAATACTGTACAAAAGAGGTGGAATAAACACTTGCCATACTTCCTCAGGAAATCCGAGTTCCTTTGCAAGCTTGAATGACCATCACTCCCTGTAGAGCATATAGGAAGATGCAAAAGCAGATAATGGGAGAGGATTACATCTTTGTTAATATGGCCCCTACATTTTTTAATTAGCAGCAGAAGAAACATCTTTAAAGTTATCAGTAATCTCCTACCCCTCCTTTTCTTCCTTAGTAGCAGGAATGAGTTGTCTTCTTGCCTCCACAGAAATTTTAGAAGACTCTAAATGTTATTTAAAATATGCCTGTCTCCTCACATCCCTCTTCTGGCACCCACAGTTATTCCAACTTGTACCCTTTACTTTCCATTGTTCCCTAATAATTACTCTTACCACACTGAAAATCAACTATCTTCCTCCTATCCATAGACGTTTCCTGTGAATTTCATTTTCCTTCTGCAACTGATCAACTGTTGTAAGGACCAAACACAGATCATAACAAAGGAGCAATAAGGAGTTATGGATATATTTCCGAGTTACAATAACTGATCTTCTGAAACAGCAAGTAAATAAGATGTCATTGTGCTGCCTAGACTTTGTAATCAATCAGAGACAAAGTTAAGTCAGATGGAACCCAGTAACACAAAATCTAAGATTTATTTACTAAGCAGGATGATTGCAAGGGTTAGGTAACAGTTCCTATTCTATCTCATATATACACATACATAAGTCTGCATAGGGTGCCCACATTAGACAAGGTATCCAATCCAGCTGTGATCAGCACCATGGTCTCAAGGGCAAAGGACATATGTTTTACCTGCCTGAGATGTCCAAGCCCTGATGGCAAAGTGAGTTCAGCCTTTGGCACTGATGAACACATTCATGGGTGTGCTTTCCCCAAAAGGAGTTACTGTCTTCACTATTTATTGCTTTCCAGCAAATAAAAATTCTTTGTAAGCCACCACTGGCATAAGCCAAGGCCAATCTCTTGACCTTTTCACGTCATAAGCGTCAGAACCCATTGATAGGGAGTGTGATATTTGTTATGAATTCTCATCAGGCTGAACAAAGATGCCAGACATGTGTTGGGGAGCTCTTATATTTTATTGTACTGTTACCTTAATCCTGGCAACTAGTCCACTTTTTATACTCAATAATTAATAGTTAACAATGCCTCAAATTCTTACTGTACACTTTAACAAGAATGGCACCTGAAAAGTCCTTAATTTTTATATAGTGCACTTCAATAAGTTCTTAACTCTGACAACAAACTCCCCAAAGGTGCTGACTAAAAAGCCACAACACACTTCTTCATTTCCCCCATTCCCACAACAGACTCCAGTAAGGAACAGGGGATGGAATACGATGGTTGTATTTTGCCCAGGCAAAGGAAAGGGGGAGAGAAATAGAGACAGAGGAGGGAGAGAGAAAAAAAAATAGTCACCAGTACTTAAAGTGCCATATAGGTCCTGCCATATGGATGGTCTGGTGCTGGGGCATTGAGACGAAGGAAGTGAAAGAGAAAGAGGAAAAATAGAGTGGGGAGTTCCAGTCCACTTCCCTTTGTAGTTAACTTGGTGGGCACCTCTTACATAAACTAAACTTTTTTGTGCTGTTTTGTTCATGCGTACACAGCCAGCTCTTTGTCCCCTCCTCCACGGAGTGAGTCCAGGCAGAGGACTGAGTCTCAAGATGGAACAGGAAGTTGACTCAGAAAAGTGTTGCCCCAGTATAACACGACCCTCTCTTCCAATCCCATCTCTCCAGCTGTAACAGTGAGAATGTATGACAGAAAATGTAAAGTCCTCTATGCTAAGTCAATTGCCTGTTGACAACTAAATCCCTGACAGCTTCTGGGGCACCTACCTTAGATGTATTACATGGATGAAAAGCTGTTAGCATTTTACCTATGCATCTTTCTTTCCTAAATTACTAGAGTAATGTAGATATAGTCCACCTCTTCAGGGTAAGCCTTCTCCATAATAAATCATCTGTTCTTTGTTACTGATCTCAGCCCGATAATTTAAAGTGATGGAGATGGGCAGATATAGCCAAGGTCTTATTTAAATGATGCTTTTTTATAGGTTTCACCCTATGACATTCCCTGTCTAATTAATGTCAACTCCATTTAACATATCTGTAATTTACCTTCTTCCTCTTTACACAATGCACTACACCTGGAAGCATAATAAGTGTCATAGGTGGTTGTAGGGGAAATTCTATTAGAAAAAGGACATATGTTGCACAACCCATGCTATGAAGGAATACTGCATGTGTAAAGTGGAATCTCTGACTTGTCCTTGACTTTGATAAGGAGGAAAAAAATTGTCTGGAGCAGCACAGAAAGAGGATGTTGAACAGGATATGTTAACAGTAAAAGGGGATAGCTTATTGCAACATTATAACCAATCAAATTGTATATATTCACCTGATATTTGCATGCACAAAGCATTGTAACCTATCGTAAAGCATTTAGAGCCGCATGAACCCTGCTTTTGTCTATATAATATGTGAGATTTGTGCAATAAATGAGCAAAGATCATATCTCCATGAGAATTGCTTCTTTGACTCTGGTGAATTCTCCTTCAGGTAGTAGTTTGGTTTGGGGTTTTTTTTTGTTTTTTTTTTTTTTTTTTTTTTTTTTTTTAAAGAATGAATTCAAACAACATAGTGAGAGCTAACTTTTGTTCAGATTTTAGAGTGTAATGGATACACATGACTGAGAATAGATGTCAGTTCTTAAACAAGTAGTAGCACAGAAACTACAAGGCTACCACCTGCAAAAAGAGGAGTTAAAATATTTCTCTTCTGTTTTTCATAGAAGGTAGAATTATTTGTCATCCTTTGAGTTCAGGGGCATAAGGAACAGGTCAGAAAATTATGAATGTTCAGTTATTCCAGTCAATTCAATATATACAATGGTAACCTTAATCAAATACAGAAAAAAAAATTGTTGAAAAAATCAACACTACTAAAGGCGATGAAAGCCATATCTTTGCAACGGGTGTCTTGGTACAGTCATACCCCTGTAAAATGAAGGAGAGGGTTAGGTGTCTATAATCTAGTGGGTAGGAGAATGTTAGAAGAATCAATTAGGCAACAGTCAAACTTTATGAATTTAGAAATTTTTCATCCTGTGACTAGCAGTCTTCTTACCATTTTTACCACCACTTCTTAGTCCTTGCCCCTATTTGCTCACTCAGAATTATCTGCCTCATCTTTAATGCTTGTCACCTATCTTGCACTTGTTTTTCAACTCATTTTTGGTTTTCTTCTTTTTTCCTCATTCCTCATCTTTAATCAGTAAAACAGCATAAAGAACAGAAGGCTGAAAAAAGGAATTCTGTTGAACTTAAGAAAGAGCACACAAAATCAAGGTGAAATTCAGTGTTCTGCTGCTGAAACTGTACACAAACAGATGTTGAGAAAAGAATATGAATAGGGTAATAACACTACCGCCATCATTCTGCCATCATTTAAATACTTCCAGTTCAAGAGATCACATAACCTTAATGCATTTTCCTTTTAGAACTGTAGAAGTACTGTCTATTCTTAAAGCAGTGTTAACTTTTCATTAACTGCAGCAGATTCTAAGGTCGTGTGAACAAATTTTCCCATTTTTTGTTTTGTTTGGTTTTGTTTTGGTTGGTTTTGTTCAATTTTATTTAAGCCTGGCATTGTATGTTGTTGATGTACAAAAAGAATAATTCACATGCTACATGGAAGATGGAAAAATTAATGAGGAGACAGGGTTTCAGCTGCTAGTATTTAGGATTTAGCAAAGAATTTAGGAAAAAACCTGGGACTGTAACCTCTAGCCTGCCGACAGTTTCTTTGTTGGTGCTGATGGGTATTTTTCTTCTTGGGCCTAAGACCTCTCTTACATTTAATACATGTCTGTGAAAGCAATCTGGGGTTCAACTGGCAAAATAGTTGAAGAAGTTTGTTCTTGCTATTTATGCCCATACAAATTCTATTTCACATCAGTCTGAACATTCCTTCTCATTTCAGAAGGCATTAACTGTTAATAGGCAGGCATGACACATGGGTAAACTCTTCTGAAATTAACTCTTTAAATTCACTGCAACATGAAATTACCATTTATGACAGTCAACTCACGGTTACCATATCATGAACTTATTGCTTGTTATAATAAATTTCTTAATAAAATTTTCATAAACCTCAGAAATTTTAAGCTAACATGTCTTGCTGGTTTTTTTTCATGGAAGCAGGAAGTTTGTTTTGCTTCATCTGCAGTACAGCTACTCTACTCTGCATATGCAGGAGAAAAGAGATTCTCTATTTCAGCACTCACAGTAGTTGAAATGTTCCAAATTTACAAGTAAATCTATTTAAGTGGAAATTAATCCAAGTTATTCTTTATTCTGTGTCTCCTGCCACTGATATCTTGAAATTCAACTAGTCTTTCTTTGAATAGCCTATAATGTTAAGATAAACAATTTCCTCTTTTTCTTTTTTTTTCTGTTTGCTTGTTTTCAGAACTTTACTTCAAAAAAGAAAAATAGGGAAAAAAAAAGAAGAAAGAATCATAAGACACTAACAATGATGAAACAAAAACAGGTTATATTTTTTTCTCTTCAGTATTACTTAACTTTTCTAATGTAGAAATATTTTCTCCCTTTATAAGTCAGCCTTTTAAAGACATCTTTACATGTATTCTTCATTTTGAAATCTGTACTAGCAGAGGAATCCCACTATTCAAAAAGACGATGCCACATTAATTTTCCAATTTTGAGATTTAAGAAATCTAAATATCGTATTGAGCTCAACTGTTTATTTCAGGAAGCCCATACTGACAAATAGAAACCATTACTTCAATTAGAAAATTCCAGAGAAAGAAAGCTGAATTTCAAGGTTACAACTGCAATTTTGTTGCAATCCAAATGAATCTCATAGAAACTCCTAAGTACTACTTTCCAATAGGTATAAAAATATGTAATTAACTGACATTTAATATTTTTTTAAAATTCACAAGTTTACAAGTATTAAAATTTGAGACATGCTGCATTCATACTCCCACAGAGACTTGACTATATTTATTTAATTCTTCCACTTAATTCACTTAAGACCACCTGAGAACTCTCACTCTGTATGCAGAGGATATAGTGATAATATATTTTAAAATCGCAGTAGTGAGTACAAGCAGTTTATAGGAATTTGAAATTAATGATCTGAAGCTGAAATTCTTAGATCCAACCATGTTAATATTTATTCATACCTTTCATGCCATAATTAATGCAATGGAGCACAGTCAAACAGATACCAAGTTTCTAAGATTCAACTCATGAAAACTAAGAAGAAAGTCAGACTTATTCTCATTGGAGATGAAGAAACATTGTGATGTCCTAATTAAAGTATTGCTGTTTCAAAGATGGCAAATAATACCAATCCAAGTAAAGATTAACAGTTGCAAAGAACATCATGGTCTCAAAAATTAGCAAAAATCCATAAATAATTTATAGTAAAACATTTTTTTTCTTCATATGACAATGTTGTACTTAGGAAACAAATGAAAGATGTATTTCTTACCTCTATATTCAGAAAATGTTCAAGAATTAAGATGATCAAAAATGTAGATAAGGTTCAGTTTGGGTTTTTTTCACATAACCAATAATAAAAAGAAAATTGTTAAGCTTAGTTATGTACTGAAAATAGCATAAGCAGATTCTGGTACTCCTTTAAGGCCTTGCTGAAGAGATCATTCCAGGGCTGGTGCACACCAACCAGACTGACTGACCAGATGATAACCAGTGAAAAGACCCACTGTTCAGAAGGGTATCAAAGTATTTTTGATTTAACAATGATCTTTTTGTAATAATGGGTTTCAGATACCTAAAATATGACAAAGTGTTCTTTTCATGTTTTTCTCCCCATAAGTCTGAGAAGCAAGTCTTGGGATGTTTCTGTCTTGAAAGCCTAGGGATAGGAATGATAGATTGTTCCATGACACATCTTTGATGTTGTTGTGAAACTTTTAGAATAAGAAGAAAGCTTGAAGTTCTTTCAAGAATGAAAGAGAGATTGCAAATTTTTTGAGGTCCTGGTCTTAACATGTTAATGAACATATTTAAACAAATTCATTAATTATCAATATAAATGCCCCTAAATTGTAGAGAGGTGGCTAGTCCCAGTCATTTCAAAGAGTTAAAAAAAAAAAAAAAATATCAGCTAGGATGTACAAGTTAAAAATGGCCTTAAACCAGGAAATTATTTCAGTATCACACAAACCAGCTTAATACCCCTTTATTTTATAGGTGAGAAAGTTCAACATTAATTTTAGACAGAAATAGCTTTTTCAGCAATAACAATACTTTAGATTACTTCACCTGGGCAACTTTGGCAAGAATTTCAGTAGCAAACCTGGTGGGTCAATTAAATGTAAGTGCTACACTGAACCTGTCCTTTGAGGGAGGAAATCCTATTGAAGAGCAATTTCTCCAATACAATGGAAATGGAAAATTGATTTACAGTCTAAATGTGTCAGTACTTATAAATAGAGTTATAATGAGGGTCTATAGAATGTCAGATAAAGAAACAGAGGACTGAATGGGGGGACAGATAACACTTCAGTATAAATGAAGTATAATTGTTCAATCAATAGTTTGCTTTAAAGGTTTAGGTAAGATTTCATTAGACGTAGATCAAACAGGTGTCTCTTTGTACAGAGAGCAATGAACTGCAGGTTTATAGTGGGAAAACACTTACTCAGAAAAGAGTTAAAACGATTAAAAGGTACTAAAATGCACTGAAGAAGATCATGGTAATGAATAGGTTTTTTAACACCAGGTCAATATAATATTTTATCTTTCTTTCCCTCTCCCTCTCTGCCCTACTTCTCTGTCAGCAAAGATAACCACTGAGGTAGGCTGGTTGATGCACAAAGCTTTCCATTTCAGGTATTGTTGTAACATGGCAGGTGTCATTCTTTCGGTATGAAGCAGCTGCTGCTAAGATTAAAATCCATAAAATGAGTAGCATCGCATTCAGGCTCAATGCACTGCATACAAATAGGCATTTGCCTACAGGACCATTCCCCAAGTATTGATGCAAACATTTTTAACTGGTTTAAACAGCCCTCCTCCTGCTTTTAAGAGGTTCAGCAATCTAATCAGGGAACAACAGCAACACTGTAATTTACAGCACACTTAAAAAAGCAAATACTCAAACAGATAACAGGAACAGACATGATCGCTCTCTATAAATGCTCCAGGAATGAGCAGGGTAGTAAAATGCCCAGGAGGAGAAAGGACTTTTTAAACTAAAGGACAATGCTGGCAATTGGCAATAAATAAATTTAGACTGGAAATTAGGAGATCACTAACTATTGGAAGAGTCATACTATGGAACAAATTCCCAGAGGGATTAGAAGGAAAAATATCTACTATATTTAAAGACACCTACAAAAAATTTTGTGAAAACTATTAGAGAATAATAGAGAAACATAATAGACAAAACTGGAGATTAGGCCAGTTTGCCCAGATTCTTTATAGCCTTATGTCATACTTTAACAAGCATGATAAAGAGATGAACTGCAATTCATAGGGTGCTACCAATTTCCATCTCTTTCAATTGGTTGGAAACAGTATTTTAACTAGGAAAAATTGCCATACTCAGTGAATGTGTTGCATATAGTTTGAAAATCTGAAGTGAAGAGTAATTTGATTTCATAGGCCTATTTCCCACACACACCCATCATATATTTCAGAACAGGATATGTAAATGAACTGAAGCCTATGCCTACTGCTCTGTCTAGGAGATGTGATTTATTGAGGACATAAACCCACACAGTCCTTCAAGAGCATCCCATAAGTCCCCTAAGTACAGCATTGTTTAACCTCCTTACCATTCTTTAAAAGAAATCAGCGGCAAGACTTGTATTAGAAATCCTGACACCAACTTACATCATTGCTGGAATATCCACAGACTTGAATGGAGTTTCTATTCCACTTGGACTTTCCCAGGGCAGTAGTTTAATTGCATATCAAGATTTTCAAGCCATTGAAGCAAAGTTTTGGCAATTGGACTCAACAGCTGCACAGTGCTGTGCTAGATTTACTTGTCTAAAAGCCAAGTCTTCCTTTATAGTTGATTTATATTTCAGCACTGTAATGGTTTTGGTTCGCCAATCTGAAATTTCCCAACTAAGAGCAAAGCAGGCTTTAACTTGAAAGGTATAAAGAAAATTTATTAACAGAACTAAAAGAAAAATAATAAAAATCAGAATAAAACTTTCTGAGAACTCCTCCTCCCTTCCTGACACCTTCTTTCTTTCCCACTGACAACGTACAGAAAACAACACCCAGAACTCTCAGTCAGATTTTCAACTCAAGAATAATCTTTCTTCCATTCACTTAGGGAGGAGAGTATCTCTCACTTTGGAAAAAATTCTCTACAAACAGCAGCCACTTGGAACATCTGCATTCGTGAAATTTTCTCCCACTTTCACGGCCTCTCATGGCTGTGCCTCTGGGCCCTGTTGATGTATGGGGGTTTTATCTTAAGGATCAACTGTTCAAAAGCAAAGCTTCTTTTCATCTACTCTCGGGGCAAAAAAAAGGTCTTCTCTATGTTCAAATTTCTCAGCAATTCCCGGGATCACAGTCACTTAACATTTGCCCATTTGCACTGAATTCCTTTGTCAGGTCTGCAATTTTGCCTTTCCATCTCCCCTACACATCTCCGTGATTTAAAGAGAATATTAATCTATCACCATAGCTTACAAGAGAATTATAGCCTGAAGATAAGGCATCTCTTCATGCTCCTCCCACCTGAGACTTTACTCTTTCTTGACTGACCTTGATGCCTTCATGTGGCCTCTTTATGTGGCCTTCACTCTGTCTCTCACTGAAAGGAGGAGGAGGCCTGGAGGTCCCTTCTGTGCACTGAAAGAGTTAACAAAGGGCAGCTGCCTGGCCAAAGCAGTCATTTGATGGATTGCACTGGAGCTTCTGGCCTCTCTCTCTGCGGGCCTGCGAGGCTGCTGCTGGCCTCACATACTGGGAAATTTCTTCAGCAGCTGCACAGAGGCTATCTCGGGTTTATATAATTTTTTTTTTTGTGTTTGTCTCTGTTGCCGACTGTTTACTGCTGACTCGAGAATGCAAACGGAGATTTTTCTCCCAGCCAGAGAGTTTGAAGAAAAGGGTCATGAGTCATCTCTTCTTATGTTTTCTTCATAGTTTATTATTTCTTATCATTGCATTCTGTTCTTGACCTGCAGAGCTCTTCATTGCAGGTCAGTTCAAGGCACAAAACCCCGAATCCCCAACTACCAAATACCTAATACCAAATATTAACTACTACCACCCTCAGGGTGGCATGGATATTTATACTACAATCCACGTAATCAGTATTTATACTTCTCCAATAACTATTATCCATGTTAGAAAGTTCGACTCTATTCTAAGCCAACTATAATGTGCCACCTCACTGCAGAACATGGAGCAGATGAGGAAGAAGGAAGAAAACCAAAAGCCATGCGGTTCCTCCATCTTGTCATCACCTGTCTGCCATCCTAAAAACCCCATATACCTAAAATTCTCACCCTGTGATAAAACTACACTCTATTCTAGTATCTAATACACATTCTTGAAAACTCTGCTTCATTCCAGAGCCTTTTCCATGAACAAAGGTTAAAAACACTGTTTGTCAGAGATCTTAAAATCTCTTAAACATGCAAAGAAATATTTCTCATAATTCCAGACTCCGACAGGGCTAAGACCTTATCAGACTATCCAAGGCTCATCTGTGACATGCCAGGGGCTGATGACACCTCCCCTTCTCCCTGCCAAGGAGTCCACGCAGCCAGCCCAACTTCCCCTGCCAGGCTGCATGGGCCGTGGCAGCTCCCAAGCCCAGCAGACCCAGCACGGCAGATCCCAGCTGCCACAGACCAGCCATTCCCCCCGGCCTTTCCTTCCCCCCTGCCCGGCCACCGGCTGCCAAGAGCAGGGGGCGTGGGGTGGGGAAGAACTTGGCCCAGCCTGGCCGTGGGAGGCCATGGCCATGCCTCTTACCTCTCCCACAACCGGAAATCAGAAAAAATGGTTCTGGAGTTCTCATCCCAAATTTTATATTCACAGAGGCATTACCTACCCTTTTCAGTGGTTTAATCATGAGTCAATATTAAAAACTGGCCAATCCAGGCCAAAACAGGACAAGCACAAAATCCAAAAAGTCAAAAATAAATCATAAGGGCCAACCATTTCAAATGTTTCATAGAAATACAGAACTTGAAGTTTGAAAGATAGTGGTAGTCCATCAACAGAGGATGCTACTCCAAAATCAACTTCTATAGCAAAAATACATCCAATGTGATAAATTAAAATCCAATACTAATTAAATTATTATAACGTGCTTTGAAGAAAAATACCAGTAAGTGATCTCAAAGCGATTTTGCTGACAGTGCAATAAAGAGCACTGATATTTTAAATACTCATTGGCATTTCATTTAGAAAGTTTTAAGACACAACAATGAGCATATTAGAAGGACAAGAGGATAATCCTTATCTAATGTCACAAGACTGCTTCTCTCCATCTGTATCCTTGCAGTCTTTTATGTACTTGACTTTCTTTCTTGAAATTTGCCTTACACCCACAAATACTTATCCTGGTAAGAAAGGAAAGGGAGATTGTTCTTGAATTACTGCTTCTAAAAGCCACATCCCCTTGGTCAAGTACAGCAGTCTAATGGTCCCTTATACCCTTGAAAACCCTTGGATTGGTTGCATATCTGGCAAAAAAACCCCTATGATGACTACACAGAGTATTTGCGTTAAAAAAAAAAAAAAAAAAAAAAAAAAAAAAAAAAAAAAAAAGCTGGATTAGTTACCAAGGAGGAGGATAGAAATCATCATTCCAGTAGGAAGGGAAGAAGGGAAGTATTCTGTTCAGCCACTTAAAGGGAACTGTTAGACTGAGATTTTCAATTATAAGAACTTCCTGTTATAAACGGAAAGTAGTGGTGAGGAAAATGAACATTTCCTTTGTTCATTGTAAAATAGGATATACATGATCAACACTCACAGTCCAGAAACACTTCTTAGAACCCAAGTATTTCCTTTAGTTGGTGAATAAGCTAACAAGCAATCTATGAAGCTGTGTACTTTTTCTTCCATCTGTTCTGAATCTTATATTTTACTACATCACAATTATGTATCACAATTATGTATCAGAATTTAATGAGAAGAATATTATCTGAAGCAGCCTAGATAGTATTACCAAAGATTTATTCCAAGGCAATGAAAAAACTCTGAATTTTAGGACCATTAGGACTGAGTCTTTTTTTTTTGAGGACTAAAAAAAGATACATGTAAAAGATAATTACCATGATAATTTAAACCTTTAAACCCACTCAAAGGCCTTGGCATTAATTTTTTTCTGGTTTGTGTCAGTTTTAAGATAAGCAGTCTAGCTCTATTTTTGAGATGTTCTATCCTGTGCATTATTAGATACAATCCCTTGTAATATTTATTTAGAAGAGTGCTGAGGTTCCCTGTCACCACAGTTCTTAGCAGAAGATAATTGTTTCTAAGATTCTAAGAATATGGAATTTGAGGTATATTTTAAAACTCAGACTAGAAGTCAAAGTCAAATAAAAAGGAGCTTAACATAGTTTAAGTAGTGGTAACGCAGAGTATGGAAAACTAAGATTTTGACAAATTATTGTATCAACCACAGCTTAAAACTTCTCATCTGAAAAAAAATTTTAGATTAGGGTTTACAGTTCCTAAATTTTTTCTAGATCTTTTCACACAACACTTCTCTTGTTGTGTACTTGCTCAGTGCATATCCAAATAACCTGGGTAGAGAACTGTGGAGGGCGGTGAGTCTTCAGCGCGGGAGCCCTTTGCCCTCCCGTGGAGGAATGAAGCCTGAGAGCCAAAGACTCTCCCTAAAGATAAGCAACTTCTCTCTGATTCATAGTGGCACTCCCAAAATGCCTTTCTTCTTTATGTTAATAGCCTGTATCCCTCCCCCTGCCTTCCCCGTAGAAACCCCTGCTCCAGCCTCTGATGGTGGGAGTTGTCGTCCCTGGCCTCCCTTTGCAGAGCCGCTGAACGATAAAGTCTACCACTGTGGAATACGCTATATGGGGCTCCTGTCTTGTTCCTGAGTTGGCCTGCGGTGACTTTGCAGGTAGAGCTGAATCACAAGCACTGAATCACTGCTAAGACTTGCTATCACCTGCTGAAGTCACCCGTCAGCCAGAGGAGCTGCCAGTGCCCCTAGAAGGTGCTCTCCGGCGAGATACCTCTCTAGGAAGGTTGCAGCACTCTGGGTCCCACCAATACTACAACTGACCCCATCTGTGATAGAAAATATGGTCAAGCTGAATGAAATTGAAAAGTTTTCTTATCAGAAAAGAGTACTAGTTTAAACTCTGGGAAAAGACTGAACCTTTACCTCCCATAACCTTGGTGACAGCCTAATTTCTAAATTGCTGGGTTCTGTTGGATGTTGTCTGTTCTATCACTACCATTTTGTTGTGTCTTGACTGCTAGATGTCTCTGGAGAAATCAGTTGATCAGACAAAATTAGTGTTCAAGTGTTGCTCTTTAGAGGAACAGGAATGTCCCTTTAAAAGTCTGAGCATCTTCCAGGAGTAGGTAGGCTCTGAGAAGTAGTTATAGGAAATTTTCTTTCCCTTAACAGTGGCAACATTATCATTACTTGTACTAAAAGATGTCTTAGAATTATTTAAATTATATCATTGGAAAACTCATGCAAGACATTTGTCAGTTTGCCAGGTGCTTCTTCCAAGCACATGGATGCAATCCCCACCTGCAAAGAATTTCTGAGAACTTGTTATCAAAAATAAAGACAAGTTGTTTCTCTAATTAGGTTATATTGTGGATACGTAAAAGCAAACTACAACAATTCAGCAACGAAAGAAAAGAATGATTTTTGTTTTCACACTCCACATTACTAGGAAGAACATCTGTATCTCTTTTTCTGCAATAAGCAGTTAATGGCTGAAACATAAATCATCTAATTTAAAAAAAGTGATAATTATGATAGCACTTGGCTTCCAACTTATTTTAGTTCACTCTTTAGAGTTTTTTCTCCTTCAATACTGATTACAAAGGTGCGCTATATTGCTGCTGAGTTATAATCAGTTTAGCATTTTTAGTTTTTAATAACAGTTTCTGTATTCATTTGAGTTTGTTATGATGATCCCAGCATGTTATAATAATTTGCATCACACTTCTAAATGAGAATTGATTTTGTTTGCATGGGTAATTTCTCTGCAATTCCCCTTAATTTCAAGATGAATGTTTATTTAAATTTTTCCAATTATGTAAAAACAAACAAACAGCTGCCCCCCCCTTCATTCCCATGGAATCGCTCAGAGTTTCTAAGACCTTTATATCAATCTGTTTTCAATTAATTGTCTTAAACTCTGTGGGAGATTGTTAAACACCAGCAGGATGCGCTGAAGCTGTGGAATCTCTTTCCTCAGGGATTTTAACATCTTGGTTAGACACAGCTCTGGTAAACTTGCTCCTGCTTTGAACCAGATCTACAACAGGATGACCTCAAGACCTCCCACCCAAACAGAATCATTCCATGACTTTATGAAAACTGTCATTAATCAGATTATGTATTGGCACCATGTGCATTGAAATTTAAAGGGAAACAATTTGCACAATCCCATCAAACAGAAACACAACAATAAGCATTTTAAAATAGCTACATTTTTTAAAGTGTATGTCACATTTTTGTATGTGTTTTGCATATATACATACATGTATGTATATTTCTTTCTATTGATACATGTATTTGTGCACATTCTATTATGTTAAAACACCTTTTTATATAAGCCAGATTTTGGTGCTTAATACAGTGACATTTTCAAAAAAGTTCTTGATATTTGTATTTTATTTCCAGTTCATTCTAATTATATTTCAGTGTGGTTTAATTAATGTAGACATTATCTTCATCATCATCATTATCATCATTAAAAGTAAAGGCTGACACAATGAAGATTGAAACTAGAGTTGTCTACAAATGAATAGTTTTGATTTATTTGAAAAATAAATAGCCTATCCAAAAAGAATAATATTTTATTTCCTTTGGAAAAATGCTTAGTTGATTGAATTTCTTTTTTTAAATGTTTTTGACTTCTTAGTTATTCTAAGTAAAATTATCAGGAAATTTCTGGTTCCCGTAATTCCTGTATAAATTGAATGTAAAACTATGATATATACAGTTACAGCTGCTGGTGATTTATTCAAAACCAAATATGACTCATTTGTACAACTAATTATAGAGAAAATAATGTTGTTTTTTTGGTGAATTTCATCCTATTACCATCTGTTACATATTTCAGAACAGGTTTTTAATCCAGAAGGTGCTTTTACTTGGAATGATGACGAATGGTATATCTTTATTACAGGACATATTAATTGCATTACAGCCTTAATATGTTAAGATACTATATAATGTCAAATTCTTCTTTCCTGTTTGCATAAAATCCATACTGACTTTAAGTTCATTACAACCAAAATACCTCTGTAAATCACACCCGGCACATATCATACAACATACAGTATTGAAAGCACAATCTGTTCCTAAAAACTTTCATATGAAATATTTTCTAAAAGTTGATTTTGAACTACAGGAATAGATGCTTTTACATAAAGTAAAGTGCTTAATGAGTGTCTCAATTCTAAGCAGCTTTAATGCCCCACAATTTTTTTTTTTTTTTAAAGGATGTTTTTCATTCTTCCCTGGAGTTTGTGTTTCCATCTTTCCAGAAGATGACTGTTACATTTAGGGATGAAGTGATACTTGTGTCTGTCAAACTATTTGGTTCAGCATGTAATATTCAATGTAATCCATCTGCGGACTCTAGTATAGCACTTTCATTCTTGTCTTTTTTCTTTCCTTAACAACTAGACAATAATATAAATCCATTTTAAAAGAATTGGCTACTTGGGATACATTTTACATAGTTTTTTCCAGGGAAGCTCTGATTTCAGACTGGAACTTTCCCAGCTTCAAGCTGATGAAGGTACTGTACTCCTCAGAATGTGAACCTGCACAGTCCTGTTTTGTTCTAGAGGTAATTTCCAGCTCAATGGAAATTTGGGGGGAGGGCAGGGAGAGAAACTCTAAGGAATGTAGATTATTTTAGATGTCAGAGGAAATCATATTCTTCTTGACTTTTGAAACCATTTGCTTAAAAATGTGTTAAGACACACTTAATTTAAAAGTGGAAGAGACAATCCTGCTTGAGCCTGATAAGGCCTGAAGTCTTTATCAGCTGCGTTGCTGGTAAGAGAGCTCTGGGATGGAAAGGATTAACTCACCTGCTTCATTTCAAGCAAACTAAGCTTGCAAAAGAGCCCTCAAGAGAATTTGAACACATAACTGTGTAGTGGACTTTTGTCAGCTGTGCCACTTTTGTCAGGCACCTGCAGCATTCATCCAGGCAGCACAGCTAGAATCAAATAGATGCTGCAGAGATTATATTTTGTCATGTTCTGCTCTAAACATCTGCTTAGTATTTCAAGTACATCGATCCTGCATTCTAGGGAGGCTTCTTTCCTCCTCATTCAAGACAAATTTAAGGAAAAAACATTGGTTGCTGTACACATCACTGCAAATATGGAGGACTCCCTTCCTCTCTCACATACTTCTAGGTATACATTTGAATGTAAGATGAATTATTGAATTTAGCACTTAAAATATTAACCATTAATAAAGCTTCCAAAGAATTTAAACTACGTGGACCAAGGACTTCAGGATAATAATAAATAAATCTATGCCACAAACCTAAGGTCTGGTTCATCCACTTTCTTATTCCAGTCTCTAAAGAAGACATAGGTCTCCTCACACACAGGTTATATCTGTATATTTTTATTTTATTTGCAATGTCCCTTACCCCTGCCCTTTGTGAAACAGAATAAACTCTTAGACATGCTCATGTCCATGCCCAGTCAGATACTGCAAAAAATTCACTCTGTAAGGTTCACAAGGTCACTTTCTCTGTCCCTGCTAAAATGCACAACATGAGAAAAGTGAGAATAATGCTAATGATTTAAAGAGCGTTAAGTAGGAATAAACAGTTGAATGCTCTTAATAAACAAACAAGAGCCTGTGCTTAAGACAAGGGCACAAGTTCCCAGAAATTCCTTTTTGACTAGAGAAAAATGCTTTTTCTACATATAACTTTGGAGCTTCCTGAACAACAAACATGAGAGAGAGACCTATCAAGCCCCTTAGAGATTCTCCAGATTATTTGAGGCTCTGCATTAGTTCCATTGACCATAACCTCCTCAGATTGTAGGGTTTGGGGGAAAATCTTTCCTCTAATTTCCTCTAATTTCCACTATGAATCCTTTACTTAATTCATGCACTGACCTTCTGTCAAGACATCTAGATAAATAAAAAATTAACTTAGACATTGATCAACTGAATGAAATGTAAAACATTGTATTGGCACTGCACCAAAGAGCATCAACTGAGAAATTGCATAACATAATAAAACTGTCAGAAATAAAAATATTCCATCACAATTAATCTAGAGATATTCAGTGTTTTTAAAGGAAAATTATGTTCAAGAAAAAAAGAAAGGTAGAGAAAAAAAATCTCAAAGAGATATTATTATTCCCATGATCTGTGAAAAAGATTAAAGAATGTGGTAAACAGGCACAAAATTTTGCAAAAATTTTGCAACAATTGTCTAATTAAGGCAATATAGGAAAAAAAAAGTCAATCTATACTTGATTTAGCATTTATGCTTATTGTTAAATCCCTTGCATTAACTGATATTTGTAAATTCCGTTTCTTTCCAGCTCCATAACAGATTTTCTACTTAGGGAGGCAAGAACCAATTTTCCCATAAATTTCATGTAGCCCTTGGGTTCCAATCTCTTTGAGACACTTTGCAATTTTTAGATCACAGACAGAATATCATAAGGCAAATTGGCAAAAATAAAAAAAAAGGCATCAGTTGTAATACTTGCATAAGGAAGTGTTATAAAAGTAAATTGTTACAAAGATGTTGAGAAGAGTTTGCATTTACACAGCAAAAATGAAATAAATAGTATTCTTGAAGGGCAACTCTTGAGTGGTACAAATTTTCATTGTTTGCTTTAATGATAATTGTTGTTGTTGTTATTTTCATTATTAATATTATTACTATAACTATTATTGTCCTGTTAGTCTTTATTCACTTAAGGAGTATAAGTAGAGCAGACTAGTGAACAAAAATAATTTCACCAAGCTCTAACCATGTCTTCAGTAAAGTTAGCAATCCTTTTGAGACTGACAGCACTGCTATCAAAAATTACAAAACTGTGGGCAGTCTTCACTTATCTTACATAGATAAAGGAAAGAGAGAGGAGGAGGAAAGCAGCTACAAGTTTTTGGCTTAGGATTTTGTTTTATCTACTTCTATTCTATTCTATTCTGTTCTGTTCTGTTCTCACACACTCTGGGAAGTTACATCTACATCCTTTGGCACAGATTCACAGGGTTGCACTGAAAACCCACAAGGCTGGGGAAGGTTCTGGAATGTAATGCCTGTGAGAAGTGGCTGAGGGAGCTGGAGTCATTCAGTCTGGAGAAAGGAGGCTCAGGGAAGAGAGACCTTGTTGCTTTTTACAGCTACTTGACAGGAGGTTGTAGTGAGGTGGTGGTCAGCTTCCTTCTTAGGGAACTACTGATAGAACAAAGGGAAATGGCATCAAGTTGAACCAGGGGAGGTTTAGGTTGTGTATTAGGAAGAACTTCTTCACTGAAAGAGTGGTAAAGCATTGGAATGGGCTCCCAGGGAAGTGGTAGAGTCACCATCCTTGTGTATAAGAGTTTTAAATAAACAGTGGATGTGGAATTTTGTAATGTTTCAGTCAGTATGGTGGCATGAAGTAAAATGCTGGACTTGATTATCTGGTGGTCGTTTCCAGCTTGAATGATTCTATGATACTATGAAAATGCTGAACCCAAGTGAATCCCAGTGACCTGCAAATAAGCCTTTAATTTAGAAATGCAACATGAAAAAGAACAAAGCTGGAACCTAGGTAAGAGATTTGGGAACATTTGTTTCACTGAAATTCCTAGAAAGTCTCTCTGAAGCTACTAAAAATTAAATTACAATCTCAGGGAGAGATGTTTCAAAAGTTCAGTTGGCACATAATTTTTAAAGCCAGGTTTGGAAAGGTGTTCATCTGTAAAGAGACAGAGATTTTATATGAGTCACTACGACTCATACAAGAGTTGTATGTTTGACATTTTATAAGCACCCTCTAAGTGCTTTCATGCAGTTTTGATGAGTGGATATTACTGGCCTGATTTTAAAAAAACCCGACAGCTCTGCCTCCTGCCCTTTCATCTCAGATTGGCCCAAGAAAAGAAAACTCAATGAAAACTCAATGTCAGATGATCTCATCTTTACAGCTGCACAAAATATACGGCTTAATTTTTTCTGTCCTATATGTGTATGCATGAGTGATTATATATGCAAAAATTCTGCACTTAGAAAATAGCATTGAATGTGTTTCAGTGGTATATTTCTTTTAAAGTCAGAGGATCTTCTTCAATCTCAAAAATATTTTTTATGTTTAACAGTGTATGCCATAAACACACAATGACTTAATTTTCCTCCTTCAGCTGCCATTAATAGTAACATTAGCACTCTTCAACAGAAAAGTTTAATTAAACAGATTACTAAATCTTATTGTAGGAGTGTCTGTATGCTCATCTGAGAATACATCAATTTATTTTCATAAATATTGTAAAATGCATCTGCAGGATAACTGGAAGGTGACATTTTCTTTTTTTTTCAGCAAATGAGTGTAATGAATTGTTAAAGGGCCTAAAAGCCTGAGTTCTAAAATCCAATATTTATGTGTATATTTTAAAAAATTAACACTTCAATTGAAAATACTTATTTTTCTCCTGTACTAAAAAAAAATATTCACCAAAATGTTATGTCCCATGGCTCTATCTCCCAATAATTTTATCTCTAATATTTCTTATTAATGTAATGTATGTTGTATTAAATTTTCCCTTATCTGTTCAAAACCCAACAAGGAAAACTTTCGACAGGAAATTTATTAAATTATGCCTTTCACAATCATTTCTCTGAAGGGGAAAAAGGAATCTGCTGTAGGCTTCTCTTTATTCCACAAGATGGAGCTCAATCCCTGTACAACAATTGTGCAACAGCTTGAGAGGTGTCTTATCTTTTTGCCATTTTCTTATAGGAATAAACAACAACCAGAATAAATAGTGTGATGCAATAGTCCCCTATTTATAGATGACAGAAATGTCTGCAGAAAACAGTGTTGTGATCCTACAGTGATGTATCCACAACCAAGTATTCACTTTATAAACTTAAGATTTAAAGAAAAAAAATGGTGTTTTATAGAATATAAAATATTAATATAATATTATTATTAATATAATATAATAATAATATTATAAACTAGATGAAATTTAGATCCAGAGTCCAGCACTTATTCAAAGAACAACACTAACAATAATCTGCCATAAAGGGAGTTTTATGCTGGGTAAATATAATGAATGCATCTTTGATACAAAAAGAACATCTTTTTACATAAAAAAAGCCCAGATTATGAATTACATCCTCTATCAAGTATCAATTACAGTTTTTCTCTGAATACCATGTTTTATTAAGATATTCTCAATGATGATTCTGCACACCCAAATCAAAATGCTCTTTCACAGCAATATCTGAGAACCACAGAAACACAATTTGGCTAGAAAGGACCTCTAGAATTTACCTAGTCCATCAGCTGCAGTGAATCAGATCAGGGACAATTTCATATAGTTCTGGGTTTTTAATAATGTTTCCAGCTTTGTGAAAAGTGGTAAAAATCTGTAATCCTGACTGTTCAGTTAAAAATGTGACTTTGTAATTGCAGTACTTCAATGTAACTTTTTTAGTGGAAAAATCCATCTTTCAGATACAGGTTAAATGTTGGAACACTGTGAATTACTGAGCACATGTAAAATGTGTGGAAGTAGATCAAACTGAGATGGAAAGCTTTTAGATTTCATTAAAGGACACATCTAAAAGCTTACTCAATGTTGCTTCAGTACCTTTTTAGCACAAAAAATCTCATAGACAAGAAGGTTTTTAACCTTGACAATTATGTTAGTTAGAACGGCTTTAGAATCCAGAAACCTCATTCAACTGACATATAGCTAAGGCAACCTCATCATTCAACATTACAACTAATTTTGCAAGTTTGATATGCCTTCAGAGAACTTCCATGCATTCTCAGTTGTTGGATTGCCAATTACTTTTGCTTCTATGAGCACAGTGTGTGAGATTCAGAAAAATCCAATTTCAGAAGCATGGGGAAAAAAAAAAAAAAAAAATCAAACCTCTGTTTTCCATGAAAGCTTTTGATTGCTCACAGGTACTGCAATAAAATCTCCCTATTCCACAGTATTTTGGTGCATCTCTCACGTTATCCACATCCATGCTAAGAATAAATATACCATGTAAGCTTATCACACTCTAGTACTATATCCATCACCTTTATATTTCTACAGACTCAAGATACTTAGCTTTTTTCTTTTTCTTTGCTGTTCTCCTTTTCAAATTAGTACAAACCCAGCTTCACACACTCATATTCTTTCCACCAGCTCTCTGATATAATCCTTAGCAAGTGCCATCCTGCATGCCTGGTATTCTCATCACACTATCATCAAAACCTTCACCACTTGTGGACTGTTATGTCATTTCTGTGGCCATTTCTATTGTTATAATTTTCCCTTTCTCTGGGACATTTCCTTCATCCTTAGAATAATATAATTAAAAAAAAAAAAAGGAAAAAAATACAGCCAATCATAACGCTTTTACTGACATAAAATATTGTGATTCATGGAAATCTGAAATATTTTATCTTTTCATTTCACCTACTCACTGTAGACCAGATCAGGTCATTGGTACTGGGACACTCCCCTTATCATTCCCTGCAAACTGTCTCAATTCTCCTTTCATTTCCAGCACTTGCAGGAAGTATCCTCTCTTCTTTCAGCTGCTGCTATGTCCTACCTGTCTCAATTCTCCTTTCATTTCCAGCACTTGCAGGAAGTATCCTCTCTTCTTTACAGCTGCTGCTATGTCCTACCACTGCCAATCATCTCACTACATTTCAGCTTCCCGTTCTAATTTTGGCCTAAATCTCTCTGCTTCCCTCACCATTCCGCACTATTCCTTGGCTTCTTTGTTAAATGATCCATTTGATCACTTTCACTTCCTATGCCCTGATGCCTTACTTCAGCTCTCTGACTTGCCAAATTGTTCATCCTTTATATTTCATACTTTCATTAGGCATCCCTTTCTTTTTCTGTCCAAGTTTTCTCTTGCTGTGTTTTCCTCATTCTAGCTACCAGCTATTCTGTCACATCACTGATCATCAGGTTTCACCACCCTCCTTTGTGACATTGAAGGCAGTTCCTTTTTACACCACTGATGTGTGCCTTATTATTACATCCTGTTTGATTTTTCTTTTTCATTTCCTGGGATGGCACAGATGGGTATTTTTTGAATATGCCTAATTGTTTAGGTTCTTCAAAATAGGCCCCCTCTTTCAGCCCCAGAGTTCAGAAAAGAGTGTGATCACTTGGAATACATGAAACATTTTTTAAAATTTCTTCTTTTGATGATTATCTTTTTATAGATCATTCTCTTCCCTTTGCCTGAGATGTCAGATTCTGGAAAGAGTGATATTTTTAATCCAAATGAGAAAGATTGTGCAGACAATTATTTACAGCTTCTGGCCTTGATGTATACACTATATAATGCTGAAAAGATTATTAGATCAAAGCAATAGTCACCTTCATACTCAAGTGAGATCCCACTTAGTGGATTACACAGCATTCTTTTGCTGACTTTCTCACATCCACAGTGGTTTATTTAATTTCCCAATGCTAAATTGAACAATCTTGAAATGTACATAGAGATATTTTCTATAAATGAAAACAGCACACCACAGAGTACCTTTCTCTGTGTTACTTCATGAAATGCTTAATGAGATAATTAGAAACTTCCCATAGAAAGTGAGAAAGCTGGGTACACAATAACTCAAGAGAGAAAGGAAATAAATGGAGGACTCAGTGGATAATGGGATAAAAGGGAGCCCTGAACTGAAAAATACTGTCCTTAGATTCCTAATTCTCAGGGAATATTATAGAGTGGGCTAGACTCAGTTCAACTATTTGCACTAAGTGGATGCTGTAAAAGCAAGAAGTCAAATGCTTTCTGTGAATCTGACAGGTTATTTTTGAGATTACAAACTTCCTCCAAAAAATATACAAAAAAATTTTCCAAGAGAAATTCTTCAATATGCATAGTTGAAGATGGTGTCTGATTGCTTTCATGTGCAGTTAATGAAAGAAAAAAAATATAATATGAACACTGGAAAATAAGAACAGGGATTCATTCTGTTATAGTGAGAACTGGAATAGACTCTGAGTCATCTAGTCAGCAAGTGTTCATACTGCTACTTCTGCTTCACTTCACCTGCCTAAGTAGAATTTGATACTGTTCATGCTGTCATATAACTGGTATATTTGCTTGATATGGGAAACCATGAATAAAAAAAAGAGGAAAATAGATATTAATATTTCAAAGTAGTCTAAATATCCTTTTAATGCATTATCTCTGTGTCTTAAAGTGAAAGGAAAATAGATTTATCCAACAGAACAAGTCAGAAGAAAATTATTCAAGTAGTAAATTAAGCCCATATTTGCCCGCATTGTATTGGTTACCTTAACAGCTGCAAAACTGTTATGATGTGTGTGATATGACTGTACACTGTTATCTGCATTAGTCACTTCTCTTGCAGTTGTAAAAAACCTATGTTTCCAAATAGTGGCAGAACAAAAAATAATTTGGGTTTTTTTTTTCATTATTTCTCTCTCTAGAATTCATTGTCTTTTTGTGATTTTCTTTTTTTCTTCTCAAATTCCAGAAGCATTAGAAAATGGAATAAAGGGGTTTGAAATGGCTTGTTTGTAATTCTTGATGTTTCATTCAGTATTAAATTAAAATTGTATTTTTAACATGTTTTGATGCAAACAGAAAGATTCTCAACTCTATGGCAAATATTTTAGTCATGATTGGGGTTAGTCATCTCTTAAAGGGAAGAAGGCTCATTTGGAAGCAGCTCAGTAGCAGATGTTCAAATCTCACATTCCTGCATCAAACTCTGACTTGTCTTAATTCCATTTCATATGCACCAAAGCAAAACAAACAAACTAGCAAAAGATGCCTTGGCAGCACATCTTAGCTCTAGTTCAAACCTAGGCAGTATTAAGCATAGGACTGAACATATGCAACTTTCAGTCCTTGGGTCTTCTCTCTCATAAGCACACTTAGATTTTGTTTTGCCTGAAGTACTGATTACATCTGTTACTGCACTCATGCAAAACACTGACTTGGTAGAAAGAGTGGAGGAAGGCACAGGAGAGGAAGAGGCAGAGGGTGCAGTCCTTACTGCTGGGGTCTCAGCTTTATAGAGCTATCCCGCTATTAAGGTGGGGTAAGCAGGAGAGTTCCCCAACATTTTTCACCTGAAAATGTGTTGTCTTAGAGTTAATTCTATCAACAAGCACATACTAAGATCCTTCTACAGCTGAAACACTCCAAAATGGTAATGACTGCTTGATTTACTCATTAGAGTCACAATGCCTCCAGGTGTGCCCTTTGATACAGTTTCATACTTCTCAGCTGGCCTCCAACTGCTTTTGTTATAACTGTATGAATAAAAATGAGCAGAAACTACAATGAATGACCTTTCTTTTGGTCACTTTTTATAATGACTTTATATGCTTGAAAAATTTCAGAATCATTTACTGCTGAACTTAAACCACACAAGAGAAAAAGGCAATGGGAGGGGAAAAAAAAAAACAAAAATCCCAAAAAACCAAAAAAAACCCAACACTGGTATTTCATCCCTTTTGATGTGAATGGGATTCTCCTCCAAAGTTACCAAGGTCACAACACTCAAGATGATAATTACAAATTTTAATTGAATATTCTGAAATTAAAATGAGGTGGAAAACCCCTAATAAATTGTGCCACTGCCTTCAAGAACATAGTATAGAATTCAAAAGGTATAGAAGCTTTTGGAGGGTTGATATATTTATATTCGCCTTCGGTAATAACCCTTCCCTTCCCTTCCCTTCCCTTCCCTTCCCTTCCCTTCCCTTCCCTTCCCTTCCCTTCCCCTCCCTTCCCTTCCCTTCCCTTCCCTTCCCTTCCCTTCCCTTCCCTTCCCTTCCCTTCCCTTCCCTTCCCTTCCCTTCCCTTCCCTTCCCTTCCCAAACCTTCCCAAACCTTCCCAAACCTTCCCAAACCTTCCCAACCTTCCAAACTTCCAAACCTTCCAAACCTTCCCTTTCCCTTCCCAAACCTTCCTTTCCAAACCTTCCTTCCCTTTCAAACCTTCCCAAACCTTTCCCTTCCCAACTTCCAAACCTTCCCAACCTTCCCAAACCTTCCCTTTCCTTCCCAAACCTTCCGCTTCCCAAACCTTCCCCTTCCCAAAACCTTCCCTTCCGCAAACCTTCCCAAACCTTCCCAAACCTTCCCAAACCTTCCCAACCTTCCCTTCCCAAAAAACCCCTTACCCTTCCCTTCCCTTCCCCTTCCCTTCCCTTCCCTTCCCTTCCCTTCCCTTATCCCGTTCCCTTCCCTTCCCTTCCCTTCCCTTCCCTTCCCTTCCCTTCCTTCCCTTCCCTTCCCCTTCCCTTCCCTTCCCTTCCCTTCCCTTCCCTTCCGCTTCCCTTCCCTTCCCTTCCCTTCCCTTCCCTTTCCCTTCCTTCCCTTCCCTTTCCCTTCCCTTCCCTTCCCCTTCCCTTTCCCTTTTCTCCTTCCCCTTCCCTCCCTTCCCTTCCTTCCCTTCACCTTCCCTTCCCTTCCCTTCCCTTCCCTTCCCTTCACTTCCCTTTCCCTTCCCTTCCCTTTCCCTTCCCTTCCTTCCCTTCCCTTCCCAAACCTTCCCAACCTTCCCTTCCCTTCCCAAACCTTCCCCCCTTCCCTTCCCAACCCTTCCCCAACTTTCCCTTCCCTTCCCTTCCCTTCCCTTCCCTTCCCTTCCCTTCCCTTCCCTTCCCTTCCCTTCCCTTCCCTTCCTTCCTTCCCTTCCTTCCCTTCCCTTCCCTTCCCTTCCCTTCCTTCCCTTCCCTTCCCCTCCCTTCCCTTCCCTTCCCTCCCTTCCCTTCCCTTCCCTTCCCTTCCACTTCCCCCTTCCTTCCCTTCCCTTCCCTTCCCTTCCCTTCCCTTCCCTTCCCTTCCTTTCCCTTCCCTTCCCTTCCCTTCCCTTCCAAACCTTCCCAACATTCCGCTTCCCTTCCCTTCCCTTCCCTTCCCTTCCCAAAACCTTCCCAAACCAACCGTTCCCCGCAAACCTTCCCAAACCTTCCCAAACCTTCCCTTCCCGAAACCTTTCCCAAACCTTCCCAACCTCCCAAACTTCCCTTCCCTTCCCTTCCCTTCCCTTCCCTTCCCTTCCCTTCCCTTCCCTTCCCTTCCCTTCCCTTCCTTCCCTTCCCTTTCCCTTCCCTCCCTTCCTTCCCTGTCCCTTCCCTTCCCTTCCCTTTCCCTTCCTTCCCTTCCCCTTCCCTTCCCTTCCCCTTCCTCCTTCCCTTCCCTTCCCTTCCCTTCCCTTCCCTTTCCCTTCCCCTTTTCTTCCCTTCCCTCCCTTCCCTTCCCTTCCCTCCCCTTTCCCTTCCCTTCCCTTCCCAACCTTCCCTTCCAAACCTTCCCTTCCAAACCTTCCCAAACGCTTCCCTTCCCACACCCCCTTTCCCAAAACCTTACCAAACCTGCTCCCCTTCGCCTTCCCAAACCTTCCCTTCCCAAAAACCTTCCCAAACCTTCCCAAACCTTTCCCAACCTTCCCAAAACCTTCCTCAAACCTTCCCTTCCCAAACCTTCCCCAAACCTCCAAACCTTACCCAAACCTTCCCAAACACCTTTCCCAAACCTTCCCTTTCCAACCTTCCCTTCCCAAACTTCCCAAACCTTCCAACCTTCCCAAACCTTCCCCAACCTTCCCTTCCCAAACCTTCGCCAACCTTCCCAAACCTTCCCAAACCTTCCCAAAACCGTCCCAAACCTTCCCTTCCCTTCCCTTCCCTTCCCTTCCCCTCCCTTCCTTCCCTTCGCCGTTCCCTTCCCTTCCCTTCCCTTCCTTCCCTTCCCTTCCCTTCCCTTCCCCCCTTCCTTCCCTTCCCTTCCCTTCCGCTTCCCTTCCCTTCCCTTTCCCTTCCCTGTCCCTTCCCTTCCCTTCCCCTTCCCTTCCTTCCCTTCCCTTCCCTTCCCTTCCCGTCCCTTCCCTTCCCTTCCCTTCCCTTCCCTCCCTTCCCTTCCCTTCCACTCCCTTCCCTTCCCTTTTTCCCTTTCCTTCCCTTCCTTCCTCCCTTCCCTTCCCTTCCCTTCCCGTCCCAAACCTTCCCAAACCTTCCCCAACCTTCCCAAACCTTCCCAAACCTTCCCAAACCTTCCAAACCTTCCCAAACCTTCCCACTTCCCTTCCCTTCCCAAAAACCTTTCCCAACCTTCCCCAACCTCCCAAACCTTCCCAAACCTTCCAAACCTTCCCTCCCCTTCCCTCCCGTTCCCTTCCCTTCCCTTCCCTTTTCATCCCTTCCCTTCCCCTTCCCTTCCCTTCCCTTCCTTCCCTTCCCTTCCTTCCCTTCCCTTCCCTTTCCCGTTCCCATTCCCGTCCCCAAACCTTTCCTTCCCCAACCTTCCCCAAACCGTTCCCAAACCTTCCCAAACTTCTCCCAAACCCTTCCCATACCTTCCCAAACCTTCCCTTCCCAAACCTTCCCAAACCTTCCCAAACCTTCCCAAACCTGTCCCTTACTCCCTTCCCAACCTTCCCAAACCTTCCCAAACCTTCCTTTTCCCTTCCCAAACCTTCCCTTCCCAAACCTTCCCTTTCCCTTCCCAAACCTGCCCAAACCTTCCAAAGAAACCTTCCCAAACCTTCCCACCTTCCCAAACCCTTCCCAAACCTTAGCCTTTTTTTTTTTTTCCAAACCTTCCCTTCCCTTCCCAAACCTTTCCAAACCTTCCCAAACTCTTCCCAAACCTTCCTTCCCAAACCTTTTCCCTTCCCAAACCTTCCCAAACCTTCCCTTTCCCAAACCTTCCCAAACGCTTCCCTGAGCTTCCCTGAGCTTCCCCTTCTTCCTGACTTCCCGAGCTTCCTTCCCTGAGCTTCCCTGAGCTCCCTCTTTCTCTACTGCACGGAGTTTAACCCTCCACCCTTTTATTTCTCTGCCTCCTCAAACTCTTTACCTTTTTCTCCTGTTGCATTTTCATGCATATTTACTGCCATGCTTGTTTCCCATTTTTTGTTTCCCTCTGTTACATTCATGGTTTTTTGTTCCTCAGATGCCATTTAGAAACAGGGACCTGTCGCCATACCTTTTTTTTACCTTATAACATACCTTGATTATATATATATAATATATTATGTATAATATAGCTGGTCCTATAATCTGTGCCTCCATATAATTTTTGTTTTCCTTCTCATATTCCCCATCTTCCTTTTTCCTAATTGACTAATTATGAAATTTGTATACTATTTGACTAGTTTTTGAGATTAATGATGTTTTGGAACACAGTTACTTCTGAGATCCCTTCATTTAGGGAAAATTTAGGAAAAGGTGTGACTTGGAAACCTGCTGCTCAAGGGCACATTATAAGCTCATTTTAATTTTACAACTCCATGTTTTCCTATAAGATAGGGGATACAGATATTCGTGAAGCAAAATATGAAATCATATGGAATTCTGAAAATACTGGAATCTGAAGAACGGTAAGAACTTGTGGAAATTTGGTCCTTTTTTAGAGTCAGAAAGACACATTTTCATCGACATCTGTGGTAAGTTTCTTGCATTAAGTTCATATTTTTCTTTTTATAGGATTTTGCTTATTAACAGATTATAGTTTCTTAAACAGATAAAGAAA
>CM031858.1:98264749-98316232 GCA_018697195.1 Certhia americana | reverse complement strand
CCTTCCCAAACCTTCCCTTCCCAAACCTTCCCTTCCCAAACCTTCCCAAACCTTCCCTTCCCAAACCTTCCCTGAGCTTCCCTGAGCTTCCCTGAGCTTCCCTTCCCTGAGCTTCCCTGAGCTTCCCTGAGCTTCCCTTCCCTGAGCTTCCCTGAGCTTCCCTCTTTCTCTACTGCAAGGATGTTTACCTCACCCTTTTATTTCTCTGCCTCTCAAACTCTTTACCCTTTTTCTCCTGTTGCATTTTCATGCATATTTACTGCCATGCTTGTTTCCCATTTTTTTTTCCCTCCTGTTCATTCATGGTTTTTGTTCCTCAGATGCCATTTAGAACCAAGGACCTGTCCAATACCTTTTTTTATAACTTATATACATACACATATATTATATATATATATATATATATGTATATATATATGGTCCTATAATCTGTGCCTCCAGATAATTTTGTTTTCTCTATTCCCCATCTTCTTTTTCTAATGCTAATTAGAAATTGTATACTATTTGACTAGTTTTGAGATTAATTGATGTTTTAGGAACACAGTTACTTCTGAGATCCCTTCAATTTAGGGAAAATTTAGGGAAAAGGTGTGACTGGGAAACCGCTGCTCAAGGGCACATATATAGCTCATGTTAATTTTACTCCAGGTTTTCCTATAAGATAGGGGATACAGATAATTCGTGAAGCAAAATATGGAAATCAGATGGAATTCTGAAAATACTGGAATCTGAAAGAAACTGTAAGAACGTGTGGAATTTGTCCTTTTTTAGAGTCAGAAAGACAACATTTCATCTGACATCTGTGGTAGTTCTTGCATTAGTTCATATTTTCTTTTTATAGGATTTTGCTTATTAACAGATTATAGTTTCTTACAGTACAGTTTCTTATCTATGAAAGAAATATCTACAGAGAGTTTAATTTTTTTTCCCTGATATAAAAATGAGAACACATGCCACTTCATATTTTTCCTCCTCAGAATTATTTGTGTCTATGTATACATTTGTTCCTAATTTGTAATGTAAATGGTTTGCTACAGTACAAATGCAGACATTCAACTCTGCATCACTTAATTAAGAATTCACAGTATTGGTAATTAATGCATTAATCAAATTTCTTGTCAATTTATCTTGTGTAATGTAACATTTATGATACAAGGCATTAGTAATACCACCTCACCCCTAGGAATTTGCCAATTTAACCCCTGCAAGCATGGCCTCATTTCAATAATTATTAAAAAGAAAAAAGTTAAGGAGAGTTTCTCATGCACTTGGTGGTTCTTAATAGGATTTGGTGCCATTTAAAAAGAAATCAAATATGTAATCATTCAATTACAGTAATATATTCAACTGTATTCCTAATACTTAACTATTTTAGGTTAGACATAAAGATAACAGCCTAAGTGTCAGGAAACAAAAGATCCTAATACTGTTCATAATAACTGTCATTTCAGAATGTTTCAAATTAGAGTCCAGGGTGATGAAAATGACTATTTAAAAAAAAGGCTTATACAGAGGAGGTAAGAGTAGCCATCTGACAGAACTTACTTTCCTGAATTTCATTATTTGTCACAAAAAAGTAGATTCTTGGAAGCTCTTTGGGAAAAAAAAAAAGCCAAAGGAATATTAAAAAAAAAAAAAATCTCTTCTACTTCATAATTAAAGTATTCAATATGGTAATGTTCCACTAACTTTTTTTTTTCACAAGAGCAAAATGTTGCAAAGTAAAAATGGAATAATCACATTTTATACCACTGTGATTCCAATACTTTGTCTTTAACATTTTATTCCTAGAAAAACCACTGAACCCTCACTATTTCACCTCACTCCTTGAAAGTGTGTACTTTGGGACAAGAAGAAAAAAGGCATATGAGAACATTTCAAGCAGAAAAGCTCATTTTGAGGCACAATTACATACACAAATTTTTATTTGGGATGATGATTATTAGAAATGTTTGCATTGAGAAAAATATTTATGAAAAATATTGAATCTTTGACTTCCACCTATCTGCTAGCGTAGCTGACCTTCAGTGACCATCTCAGTGACCTTTAGATGGCTTTCAGAGTCTGTGCATATAATATCAGTAAGAAGTTTTTGATCTTATTACCAGAAAGGCTTTTAAGATAGATCAAAGAGATGGCAACATAAGAGGTGACCAAGGATGCACATATGCCTTAAACCCATACCAAATGCATCTGAGCTGTCTCTGATGTGCTTATCTGGATGGATACTGAACAGTATCACTGGTTTGATTTTCAGACTTTTGTGAGTTAATTGAGTAGTACAGGAGGCTCTCAGAAGCCTGAACATAGATATTTGATCAGTGACCTATGCAAACTTTACAACAAAACTCGTGGTAAACCAGCACATGAGTTCAGAAGTAAGCCATTATTTATTGATAATTTCTATAGTTGTATTTTATCCAACTAGGCTGATGCAGAAATCTGCACTTCTGAACTAAGTTATTGTTAACAAATCACCACATCGGGAATAGAAATACTGGAATTTTTTGCTCATTGGTGTAAACAAGTACTTGAAATTACACAGTATATACAGGATGCCAAAATCAGGACAGTTCCCTATCTCAGAAGGACAGGAAATATTTGATTTTAGTCTCCAATATTTTTTTTTTTTTTTAGATTCCTGTAAGACTGCCTATTTAACTTCATTCTTTTGTGTGCTTGTTTCATCCTACTTCACTTACTTAACATCCAATTTCCTTCTTATAACTTATCATCTTTCATTCTTATGAAGAGCACTCAACATTAAGAATGTTCATTTTTTTCCTCAAGATTATTTAAATAGATAAGCATATTAGCATAAAACAGGGAACACCATATACTTACACTTTATTTTCAGCCTTCTATTTTCCAGTAATTATTTTCCAAGGAATTGGCATTTTATCCAACAACATATCTTAACAACATAACCTCATATCTTAACAACATAACCTTTTAACCTCAGAGAAATACTGATACAAATATTTATGTATTAAGCATCAAGCTTATATTGCAACATAGAGATGTTTCAACATAAACCATTTAAATGTCTTTTTCTGGGAGAGTAGGATAAGGGGTGGTATGTAAACTAAAGAAAAGCAGACAGCAACAGAAAAATGAATTTTCTTTGATACCAAAGAAACAAATAATTTTTTGCTTGTTCTAAAATGTATCTCAAAATTATCTCTTCCCCTGTATAAACAACTCAGACTTTTAAATAAAAATAGCAATTTCCTCCTTTTACAACATTTCTCTCCTTTGATCAGTGGTTTATCCGAATTTGAACTTTTTAATTTCTATTGTACCACACTGTCATCATTCCTTCTTGGGAAAACATTTGATCTTCATGGGAACATGCTGTGGTTTGAAAATAATGACCTTGGATTAAATAAAGAAAGCAGAGCAATATCTGAAAGCATGATGCTTTTACCTCCAGGCAATGACACATTAGTTGCTCTGTGCTCAGCAGGAGCTGAAGGCTTATCCAACATATTTGCTTTGAAAATTTCACAGATAACATTAATTTGAAAAACTGCTAGTAACCATGCAGGAAGGCAATAACAGGACTATAGTAAATGGCATACTTAAGTAAGTGAATAAATGCATTTTAATAAAATAAATAGCTCTATTTTTCTGTTCTCACATATGTTTGGATCTGTGTCTGCTTTGACCAATAATTTATATTGACTTCTAACTCTGAAGTTTCTTCCATGGAGTAAAAGCTTCCAAATTATATACTTCTTCTGAGAAACCCTTACTGTCTATCTTCTCAGTTAGAACAATTGTTAAATTACTGTTCCTTCCTTCAAAAATCATCTTTCCATTGACTCCAATATACATTAAGGTCTTCAGGACTCATTTTCTGTAAACATCAGGGACATTTATTATACTGACAAAATACAATGAAAATTGAATGTGGATATGAGTTAGGCATGCATGTGAAAAGTATTGCCTGTTTTAACATAATAATCACAGCTCAAAAGGAAAGGTGCCGCATCAGTAATTCATGAACAAATAACAAACAGAAAAAAATATATCTTAGAAAACTATGATCTCCTAACGTCTGTTACAGGATCAGTCTACGAGTGTTAACTTGGTTGAGTGAAATGTTGATGGGTAATGTTTATTTCAATTTCTGTCCAGTTCCTTTTCAGCTGTCTGACCATCTCACTATGCCATACACTTGTATCATGGTTGTTTATCTGGCTTTTGATAAGATACATGCTACAAAAGTAAGAGTCTTGTTCTACTTTGTTAAAAGCAGTTTCTGGACCTAGAGATAAAAGAGCTTTTAAACAAGTTTAAAAAATTAATTTTATTACCGTTTTCAATAAACCACGTAATTACAATAAAATATAATTTTTCATTTTCTCAGGGGTGTCTACTCTAATATTACCATAAAATTTGTTGGTATTAATATGATGGGAATGATCCAGAAAAAGGTCCTGGCACAAAGTACCTTCCAGCCTTGTATTTCCTATTGCAAATGTTGAAGATTGACAAATGGATGATGTGCCACTGTAAGACAAGTCTTTTGTTCGGATGTACTCTTGCAGAGTTGCTGCTTGTAGTTCCCTCTAGTTATCATTCTGTCCATCTTGTCCAAGACTACTACAGCAGGTTACAGTAGAAATTTCAGAAAGGCTTTTATTCCTTCCTTATTGTGATGAAACAATCCTATTGTTTCATAAATGTACTTTTCTATTCTTGACAAATATAGGATGCTACTATATTTAAGAAGCACAGTAATTATTTCTAGATTTGTAGGAATATATGAATAAATACCTAAAAAATATATGAAGACATACCTAAAAATGTAGAAAGTTATTTGCAAACTACTGCTACAAGAAAACTTAAGAACAAACACATTCTTGTAAGTTTAAAAATTGCGGATTTAACAGATATTTTTTGGGTGGGGTGGTTATATGCTGTTGTAGTTTTTAGTGTGACTTTTATCCCTGTAAGTAAGTATTCTTACCTTTCAGGGTGTGAATCATCTTTTCCACATAATTATGACTACACTATTCAACAATTCTCTGTGTTATGTGGAAACCAACTTAGTGACTGTACTGTCACAGAGATCAGATTATGTTAAATCCTAACATTGTCATGGTATTGAACACTGCCTGCATGACTCTTAAAGGAAACAATCAGATTAAGGGGAAGAAAAATTAAAAATGGTTGTAGTAGAACAGTCATGGAAGTGAACAAAATTTATTAGCAAAAATAAAACGCATATATTAGGCCACAAAGTTTTTAAGGATTTTTTTCCAACAACATGCGAATATTTAATTCCCAAATTCTACTGATTCTTGTCTTGAAATAAGTACTATCAGGGACACTCAGTTCCAGCATTGTACATTAATGAGCACCTTGAAAACCAGTTTTCTTCTAATCTAAATTTAGATACCTAGCTTAGATACTGTAGGAAAATAAGCTTCTTAAATAATCACCTTAATTTTTTGTTTCTCTGTGCCAGAAAGATTGGGAAATTTACAATACTTTACATTTTAATTTATTTTCTAACAATGAAAACTTCAATTAAGAGGTTTTTGCTAGAAGGGTTTTCACCTGGCAATTAGAGGGAAAGAGATTGAGAGTTCCTCTAAATTTCCTAAAGATCCTTAAAGTTGGAGACATTGCTTATATCTATTTTCATATATAGGCTGGATTGACCTTGGTTGAATGCCAGGTGCCCACACAGTTTTACCACTCATCCTCTGTCAAAAGGGCAAGAGGAAAAGAATATCATTAAAAGCTTGCAGATGAAGATAAAGACAGGGATACAACTTACCAATTGCCATCAAGGACAGAACAATCTTGAATTAGGGACAGTAATGTATTTAATTTCATGTAATTGCAACAAAATGGGGTGGTGAGAAATAAAACTAAATTAAAAGCACCTTTTCCCACCTCTCCCTTCTTTCTAAGCTCAGCTTCAGTCCGACTCTTCTACCTCCTGAGCAGAGCTGGGGGATGGGGAATTGGGGTTGCAGTCAGTTCCTACCACTGTGTCTATGACTCTTCTTCCTCATCATTCTTCCACACTCAGGCTGCAGTTCTTCAAGAACTGCTCCAGAATGGGTCCTTTCCATGGGGTGCAATCCTACAGGAACAGGCTGATCCAGTGTTGGACTGCGCAGGCACTGCAGGTGGATATCTGCTTCACCTTGGACCTCCTTGAGCAGCAGAAGGACAGCTTTCCTCACCACAGCCTGTGCACCACTCTGCAAGGGAATCTCTGCACTTCCTCCCCCTCCTTCTTTACAGAGCCCTTGGTGTCTCTGCGGCTGCTTTTCTCACATATTCTCACTCTCCTCTCCCAGCTCTGTTGGCACAGAGTATTTTTACCCTATCTTAAACATATTATCAAAGTGATGCTACCAGTGCTGCTGAGAGACTCAGCTTCAGTCAGCAGGGTGTTCTTCTAGGAGCCAGCTGGAATGACTCTGCCCAACATGGGGACAACTTCTGGTGTCTTTTCACAGAAGCCGCACCTGCCACCTCCAGTGTTACCAAAATCTTACCCCAGAAACCCAATACGATACTTAAATACAAGAGTACATTTTTTCTTCTGTTTTATCTTTTTCCAACAGATTTATAATAAAAAGTATTTATGTTTGCTATTTTCACTTTATATTGACTCTTGATTAGTCAGAAAATATTAAAAAATATATTTGCATTAGAACATTTGTCACTTGGACCTGAATGATAAAGACACAATAATTTGGGGGACAAGATACGTTTTAGGTTTCATTTTGGAAAAAAACCTACAAATAATATTCAAATAGAATGTGTGGGAAGTAAATGTTGAGTTAAATGTCAAATCAAATTAATCACATGCTCAGAAAAACTGAAATAGATACACTGTAGATTTGCTAAATCTTAATTTTGACTACAAATTATTAGTGTTCAGGGGAAAGGAAAAAATGAGAGACAACAACAGAAAATTGGGTCTGCAGGCTAGAAGTCAAATTATAGTAGAGGAAGAATTTTAAACTGAATCAGTGGTAAATAAACAGGGAATAGGAAAAACAAGCTTTGCTTTAAAAAAAAAAAAAAAAAAAAAAAGCTTTTTCTTCTGTATACTTTTTTATAGAGCTTTTTGTTTTGTATACCAATATATTTCTCTGCAAAACATTGGCCACTTCTAAAATCATGAATCATTTAACTATAATGTACAACAGTATGGGGATGGCTATAGAATACTTTGAGAAACAAGAAAAGGAAATTTTAAAATAATATATTGTCCCTCATCTGTTTGAAGGTATATATTTGCTTTACAATTACCTAATTACCTGCATCTGAATTCCAAGCAGAAATTCTTTATTACTACTCCTTTACAAACTGTGCTTTAATAGCAAAGCTTTGCACTAACCATCATTAATCCAGCAATATTTAATGTCTTGAAAGGATTACAACACATTGGAAGATCAAAATGAAGAGATTTCTCATTTAAATATCTGACTATTGGAAAGGGGAAAAATTCCATGTTTATAGTCTGATTTAGTGATTTCTTTAACATTCAGACAATACTTACTCATGGCTTGCAATTAAAAACTGGATAAGGTCAAACTTTGTCTTCTTCATCTCCCATCTCTCTTTCACATTCCAATAAAAACTCTTGGTTTAGGCTAGTCCCTTTCTTGCTGACGTAAAGAAAAGCATGAAAAATTATTTGCAGTCTGATATGTGGCAAATAAGTGCAAGGAATATAAAATTAGTGCCTCTTACTTGTAAAACAAAGCCTAAGAAATAAAACAGCCAAATATTATCTCTACTCTAGAAAATTATTGTACTGCAAAGAAGCATAGGCAGATTTAATCATTATGTATTTAGTATCAATAGGCCTATGAAAAATTACCCAATTTCATAGAAGCTGGAAGGTATTAGTTTTGTTACTAATTATACCAGATCACCATAATAGCAGGCATTATGATACACAGACAGAACTTATTCAAGAACCTTATTTTAAAATGCGCTTCAATGCCAATTTTCTAGAATAAAGGATGCATTTTAGCCTTATTTATTTCTTTTTTGTGGTTTTTGCAAGAGTGGTTCAAGAGTTGAATTTACGGTGATAGGTACATCTGAAATTCCATACAAGAAATGCCAAAACCCTTACACACACAGTAAAAAAAGGTCACTTTATCCCTCTTGCACAAAAGTAAATAGAATCTTCATCTGAAAAAGAAAATGAGGGAAGACTGATGGAAGAGTCCTTCTCAGACTGACCTTCCGTCCAAGGCCAGTGGTGAAATTTACAGCCACAGAAGGCAGACAGAAAGGCAGACAGAAAGGCAGAAGCCCTTTCAAGGACCTACAAGTCAGCCAGGTTGTATTCCCACGAATTGTCATTCATGTCAGCACATTTTCTCTTCCATAAAACAAGAAGAAGCAGTTAGATTTAACTCTGATGCAAATTACAGAAAAAAATGTCCAAACTGGAATTTATGTTCATTAGTATCTGCTTTTATTGCATCTCTGTTTCTATGTCCCACAATACTCAATACTTTCAGGTATTCCTAGAAACAAATAATTTTGATGTGAAGAACCTACTGTTAATATGATACTGCCTAATATATGAGCTATGAAGGTAAGAGAATTTTCACAGAAATACGCTGTACTATAAATACTGGTGTAGACTGCAGGTACCAATGGGTAACACAAAAAGTGATTTAATATGTTTGAAACTATTTTGGTAATTTTACCCAGGGAATAATCTTGGAAATGTTACGAGCTTTTTTAGGCAGATGATTTTTATATCATGATACACACTATATGCCAAAATGACCAGCACCAGCAATTGTACTCTTTTCTTGGCCTAAGTAGGAACACTTCCAAAGCCATGTAAATTAAACTGGACTATCCTTAGAAGCTTTTAGCTTTAATTCGCTCTCTTGTTTACAGAGAAACAACTTTTTCCAGTATGAAAAATTACAGCTCTTTAACCAGAATTTTGAGAGACACTGTGAGACCACGCCTGGCACCAGGCTGAATGGTCCAGAAGTACTTTAGAACTTTGTACTTCAGAAGCACAGGAACCACTTGAGTAGTTTAAGAATTTTTTTATAGTAGTTCCATAAAAGTAATTTCTTAGCCTCTGAATTACCCAGAACACCAACTAAAAAAAACCAAAAAACAAACAAACAAACAAACAAAAAAACCCCAAAAAAACCCCCAAAAAAACCAACCAAAAAAAACCCCCAAAAAAAACCAAAAAAAAACCCCCCCAAAAAAAACAGTTTTCATTGTACCTTTATGTAATCTGAAAAATTTAATTTTGTTCCTTTATTTTGAGTAGACCTAGCCTGGCATACCTCACAATAAAATTGAAACACTTCATCTTCATTTGGCATACGAGCATTGCCCTCTGTTCAGAAAGGAAAAAAGATCAAGAGCCTTAATATTAGCTATGTTAGCTATATGAGAAACAAAAATCAAATTTAGCTACAAAGAAATAATAGCTGCTGTCTCAAAGAAATAGCTGTTTCATTCTCTCATTCACTTGTTTGTCTCTCAGTCTCTTTCTTATCTACAAGTTAAAGGAAAAAGTTTTTTAAAAAGGTTAGACTGTTCTGAAGATTAACAGTCTTCTTTTTGCTTCCAGCTTCAAACTAAGACTCCCCTTTTTTGGTTTTAGGGAAGAAATCACTGAAAGGTTAAGACAGGACTCTAAACCCAGTTTGAGTTACAGGCTAATAAATGTTTGGATCACACAAGTAAGCAATTGAACTTGTAAAATGGAGCACTCATGCAGCACAGAGATACACACCACATTTTCTCTTTTCTTTCTTTCTTTCTTCTTTTTTTTTTTTTTTTTAACTGAAACCTCCATGCTTTAACATGTTTATAAATTACCTAAGATCAGAGTTTGCAGGTCAAGAAATCAAGATTTATTTTTAATCTAAAGATGAATGAGAAGAGCCAAAAAATTTATAACTTTGTGCAATAATGCAAAGTAATATCTGTGGTAAACTCTTACTAAACACATAGTATTTAAATTTCTAAAGGATAAAATATAAATATTTTAAACAAACTGATATGATTGCCTGTTAATAAAGATACAATAGGAGCTAAAACTCTAAAAGGTCCTTTTCTTCTGATTTCTGGAATGGGTGATGAAGTAGTAAGTTTTATTCTTAGGCTTTATTTAAGTGTTTGTTCCTCATATACTGTCAAATAGTATATAGGGCTAGTGCCAGAGTGATCTTTAGTCTGCCACAGCACAGCCATGAAAATATTTTATATTTTCTCATAATCCTCATCATACCCCATATAACTAAACCATGAAAGCAAAGAATAACAAAATCTATAGTGCCTTCACTAAGAAGTGTGTCTTGTAGAAGAATGATGTATGGCTAAAGAAAAAGCTACATCAGGAAAAGTATGTGGTAAAAAGCTTGTTTGTTTAAGTAGGAATAGAGACATTTGAATAGAGATTAATCTCTAGAGCAGTGGAACCAGACCTGATTAACTCACAGCATTACTGTGAGTGGTGGTCCACAATGACCTCATGGGTTAAGAACACTGTTATGAAGATTTATTAACCAACACTCCCTAAGGAAATTTAGTATCTTTACAGAAAGACCGTTTATGTTTTGAAGGTACTGAAGGCAATATGATTTGGTGCAATTCATCCATAATGTGTAAAACATGTAACTTGGGGCCAGGAGCTGCCCTCCATGCTGGAGACAGACAGCACCAACAGATTTGCTACAGGATATTGCTGTACCTGTACAGGACATTGTGTGATTCAGCCAAGATGGTGATGCCCCTGGGAAATCATATTTAAGAAATGACAAAATGCTGCTGCAGCTTCCCCTGCAGCTGGTGCAGACACCACAAAGGAGCAGACATCTGCACTTGAGCTTGTAGAGAAATCCATGCTGGAGTGGGTTTATCCTGACAGACTGCAGTCCATGGACAGGATCCGCTATGGAGCAGAGGAGATGTTAGAAGAAGAGGTTGGTACAGAGTGACCACAACCCAATTCTTTCCACACCAGTCAAGAGATAACAGAGAAGGTGGGAATAGATGTATTATGTTGAATGTGAAAAGGAAAAGGGACAGGGAATGATCATCATCAAAGTGATGCTTTGATCTTTGTATTTGTTTCTCACCATTCAAATCTATTTTAACTGGTAAAAAACAAATAAAACTTCCCCAAGTTGAGTCTGTCTTGCATGTGAAGTTAATTGGCAAGTGATCTTTCTCTATTTATCCTTGCCCATCTGCTTTTTCATCTCATTTTCTCTCTTGGTTGAGAAGGGGTGTGAGAGACTGTTTGGAGAGTGTTTGACCTTCAGTCAAGTTAACCCACCACTGGTAGGAAGTCACAGCTCTTAGGTCATTAGCAGAGCAGAGGAGGACACACAATGCTAGGCTGGTGTTTATTTAAGGAGCTGCCCACCTCTAAATGAGATTGGTGCAAATATAAAACCTTTCATACATGAATAAACTGCTTGGCTGTGTGATTTCTGTTAAAGATTTTCCAAGTAATCTTACCCATGTTTTTGGACTCTTAACTGCAGAGTGACAAGGACAGTCTTTCACTGAGCTGAATTCAGCTGCTGAAAGGTCCTGTTTACCATGTACACACTTCTATCTTTTCCCTTGCAAGCTTGAGCCCACAGGATGAGTTGACTGACACATTTGCTTGATAGAATATTAATCCTCTCTTCTCTCCTACATACTGAGAAGTGTACTTTCTGTCATCAGTGAGCTGAACCAACTCATCCTTCTGGGTAGCTGCACAAAGATAGAAGATACAGGGGAAGAGGAGGAAAAAAGATTGGGTAACATGTCAAAGTTATATCAGATTAGCTATGAAAAGAAAATCTACCATGGTAAATGTCTGTAGAAATTCTTGGTGAACTTGCAATTGAATATTTTGTGGTGTTTTTGGTTTTTTTCCTATGACTATGTGATACTTCTACATTTTTTTCACATGCATTTGGAATGGAAATCTATCTGTAGGTGACATAAAAAAACCAAACATCATTTGCTGCCTAAGAGTGGTAATGAAACCACATTTGTCTATTCTTGAATTTATTTTTAGAATAAATATTTAGAAAAATAAATGGAAACATTTTTCTGATTTGCTAGTATTGCAGTGAGTACACAGAGAGACTTTTATATCTCCAAGTGGGGAGAAGAGTTGCATCTGTCTGTAGCAGGTAATTACTGGAATAAAACAATCTGTGGGATCCACTCTCATTGCAAAACTGTGGGAAGGCCACAGTGGTTCCAGATTCCTTAGTAAATAGCAAACACTATATGATGTGACCAGTGACAGATTTGACTTGAAATGGAGTTAACTCCAGGAAAAATTTTCACCCAAAGCAGTATAATGAATTTCATAATTTAAGAAAATTTACCATTTATCTAGTTAATTTATGACCAGATTTTCTTCAAAATAACATTCTGAATCAAATATAACTTAATCTTCTATCCATAAGATTGAGACATCAAATATATATATAGAATCCTTGTAAAATTTCATTGATCCTTCCAGCAATAAGAGCACTAAGAGATAATATAAAAAACCTGCCAGTTCCAAAAGCTGCTGATATAGCTAATCTGTTAGACATACTTATGAAAACTGATTTAAAGTAAAACTTAAAACTGAAAACGAAGGCTGAGGATACCACACCTTTTTGATTGCCAACATCTTCTGGGAGAAACACTATCCTGAACTTTAAAATTAGGGACCTTGGTTTGTTAGCTGGAGTTTCATTTACACCTCTGGAAGGGCCTTGCCTGTGAGAATACCAAAACTTCTTGGGTGAATAAAGGGATCTAACTGGAATGGCCATGGCTACTAAGTCTTTTGAAGTAGTGGGTTTTTCTAAGGATCAGGAAATTATTGTTTTTTTCAAATGAGTAAAGAACTCATAAATCAGGGAGACTAGAGGAACAGGTTAAGTTTCCTGATGTCATGCTGTCATACTATATCATCTAACACTGTTGCATACCTTTTCTTATTTTATAGGACTCACCAGGGAACAGACTAGGAAGTAGGAAATGTAGCCTTGGACATTCTGTAGAGGAGAAGGAGATGGAACTCACATATCATGCACATATGTTGCACCACCTGCTCTTTGTGTAAGAAAGAAGCTGTAAAAGAACTGACAGTTCTGGGAAATTTTCTTTTTTTATTACTTTTTAAGTAATCAGCATAAGTGGAACACGCTGTGTCAAATCAAATATTTTCACTTCTCCTCTCCATATCTCTCATTTTTTCATGTATCACTAGAAAACCTGAATATTAATTTGGTTCACTAAAAGTTAAGTTTGGCTTTTGTTGAGGTCTTGAATACACCAAGAGGCTCTGCAGCCTTGTCCCTTCTCTGTGCTGTGCCATGGGTGTTCCTGTGCCATTTGCTCCTTTATCTTGCTGATTCTGACCTTGCTGATGTGTCTTACAGTCTCTGACTTGGACCTCTTTTGTTGCTGTGGATTCACATGGGCACCACAGGGCTGTTACCCAAGCTTGTCTCCTCTCATGAGTCCTGCCAGCCTGCACCCTTGCTGATGAGGATACCAGTTCCCTTGCCTCGCTCTCACCATTTCCCTTGCCTACATTTTGCTTCATGAAACCCCCCAGCCTTCCTGTGCACTGGCTTATGCTTGTTGTCATTTTGTTAAGGTTTATTTATTTACAGTAAAGAGTTGCTCGGCTGAAGCTAAAAGGTCAATTTATGGAGATTGAGTTCTTGTTATTTCCAATTCAGCAACTTAGCAAAAAACTTATTAGGTGCTTAGTGAATGAAGTATTGCTCAGTGGGGTGTTGATCTGCATTAAGTCTCTTATTAAAATCAGCTCTGGGAAAGAATCAAAAAACTTGCTATTTTTCCACAGAAACATTTACATTGTTAAGATTTCTGGCAAAATCTACAAAGTCTGGTAGAGATGTAAAAATGCAGAAAGTGGGCAAAAAAAATCCAAACGTAAGATAATTTTGGAATGAATATAAATGTTTTTTACTCTCAAAATACAAGTGCTCCATTCCAGATAAGGTAGTTGAAGTTTACTGACCAATAGGCATGAGCTGCAATAAGTCTAATATTTTACCCTAAATGTTTTTAAAGAAGGAATAATCATGATGAATCAAAACATTGGTTACTAAAAAGCAGTTGCCCTCCTGTCAGTGGTGATAATGATGTGTGGAGGCTTCTCCGAGCATCAGTACAGAACAGTGCAAGGACAAACTTCACCTTTCAATAATATTTTTTTTCACATATTTTCTTAGAAATAAACATATTTACAAGGATTGTGGTTTTAGGAATGAGCTTCTGGATAAAACAGAGGATTTTCATCTCTTACTTTGTTTTATGCCAACAGTTTGAAAAAGAATCAGCTCAAAACCATTCTGATATACTGAATGAATATTCTGTCCACCTATGTTGTAAAGCTATCTAAAATATTAAAAAAAACCCCATTGATTTAAAATTCAAGGAATTCTTTAATGGTTAGATGCTTGTGAGTTGAACAGGTCAAATTCATTTGGAGCAACAGGATGTCCACATGACCTCTTTCTATGAGGATGCAAAAGGCAAGCTAAATAAATGAGGTTTGTGGGGCATTAACAACACAATATTACTGCTCAGGAAATTCAGGCTAGCTAAAATATGTTTCAAATCCAAAGTGTATTCCATGAAGCCACTGCAAGACTTAAATTACAGCAGTTTTCTTGACCACAAGTAATTTGCTCAGCTCCTTGGTTAATGTGCCATTATGGCTCTGGCTGATGTTCACAAAGAAATGCATATTCGGGGTTAGGCACTGGGTGGTGCCGAAGAGCTATTTAGTAGGAAAATGTATTTGTGCGGATCTTAAACTGACTAATATTTACCTTTCCTTGTAGCTGATGGAGCAGGATTTGTTCTTTAAAATAATTCATCTGGTTCCCTAGACCTAATCAGGTGACTTTTTAGTTTTCCTATTTGTAAAAGCATACTGAAATGAAGTCTTAAGTTGTATTTCTTCCTCTTATGTTTGAAGTTACAAATATATTCCTTCTAAAAACTCATCCTTTTCATAGTACTTTATCACTGGAGTGTTTCTACAACCTGACTTTGTCAAATTTGAAATAATTGTTTTTCCAAAGTATAGTATTTAATGTGTGTTTGACAAAGACTATAGAAGGATTGTTATTTCTTCTTTTTTGTTAATTGATTTTACATAACACAAGTGCAAGTAAACATTAGAGGAAAAGAAATTGTGTATTAGTTAACCATCACATCAAAGTATTTTAACCACAGTAAATATACAGGTCTTAAATACAAAGACTAAGTAACAATAAAAAAATCTATTCAACATGTGTCATTTAAAATTACTCTAAATTCTACTTCACTAAATAAAGGACAATATTCTGCTTTAAAAGAAAACAGCATTCAATAACATCATTTATAGACATTTATTCACCATCTTCAGTTTTAAGTGGTCTGAAAAGTTTTTGATTATTCTGAAAATTGTATGAAGCTACACTTACAGTTAACAGCTATTTATGTGTGCATAATAGAAACAATATCATACTTATCTATTAGGTTTCCAGACCAATAGCATTGTCTGTGTTTATCTGAGCATTAAATTATCTTCAGGATCTTCTCTTAATTTTAATTTTATTTCTATGGATAGGTGGTCTTTAGTGAATTGATATCAAAAGTTTTGGTGCTTAATTTCTAGTAGCTGTTCAAGGCAAGATTTCTCAAAATATATGAATATTTTTAGGACGTAGAAATCCATAAAAAATGTTACTATAAAATTGGCTTCTCCATAATTATAAAGAAGCCAAAATTTTCAGCTGCAACAAGCTTCTTTAGCCGTCATCTCTGTCCTGATATATCAAGTGCCTTCTAGACCCCAAATGCATAGAATGTACTGCAAGGATTAAAAAGCTGTCTGATATTTTCAAATATCTCACAACTTTAAAAAGTCTTTGTTTGTTAACGGGAGAACTGGACTGAATATTATTTAATCTAGTTGCTTATCCCTAATTTAGATCTGTACCATAATGAAGACAACAATAAAATTAATGACTCCCACTCTCATTTTTAATCACAGACACTAGTGCTGAAATAGTCACCTTCACCAGGAGAGCTGAGACTTGGCCCAAGGAAAAGGCTTTTAACACAAAGCTGCCATGGAGCTGTGGGAAGCTGCAGAATAGCTCTCTATCCGTGTATTCCTATTAAGAGAAGCCCATGGATTGCATCAGTTATCAGAGTACTGCCACAGACCCTAATAAAAAAAAGATACAAGTCAAGTAGAAAACAACACAGAAGAGTCAGAAGGAATACAATGAAAGCAAAAACACTATAATAAGTAAATAAAGAAATAAACATCCTTGTCTTTCCAAACAACAAAACATACATGGCAAAACAAAAAAATAAGACCTCCAAAACCCATTTTTATCTAATTGTTCACACTTATTCCATTTGATGTATTTAAAGTTGTTTAACTCTCTCCACCACCTAATAATATGCCTTTTAATATGCAAACTATAAACTACAGTACTTTGGGGGAATTCGTTAATCAATCAAAATAATTCTCATTTATACCCACACTCCTGCGGTCTAGGGAGGTCATTTTAATATTCTGCAAATGCCTTGAAGGAAACCCCAGGGACAAATCAGGTAAAAAGCACTGGAAGCAGCTATTTTTCTGTGGCCATGTGCCGTGTTTACACTCTGCTGGTAAATACTGTATGTTGATTTTCATTGAGCCTTTTGACTATAACGAGCATAATTGCTACATATACCACCATATGGTTTCTACATGTGGACAGGCTGCAATTAATGCTGCAACCTATAATTTGTCCCTTACTTGTGTGTTTATCTATGTCAAAGTTAACTCATTTCCAACCTGTGTATATACACGTGTATGTGGCTATAGGCATAACCACTTCTGATTTTATCTACTGGTTGTGCAGAATAAAGCCTGTATGTAATACATGATCAGTAGAAGAATGCAGAAGAAATACTTATGTCAAGAAAGTTGTAAAAATGCTGTATTATAGTACTGTTATTTTTTTCTTGGCCTTTAATGTTGACAAGTACCAGAAAGCCAAATACTGTTCTATTTAAACAATTATGATTAAATTGCACGCTACTGTCATATATATGCAGTATATATGTATAGCTCCCTATGTATATATTGCATTCTACTTTCATATATATAGCATGTTTAAGACAGTAGCCTAAATTCCTTAATTAAATTTTGTGCTCTGATTCCAGTCATTGCATCTGCTTGTGAAGTTATAAGTAAAATTTTTAACAAAAATCACATGAAATTTGCAATTGGAAAAATAAGGAAACTGTAGTATTTGTGATCTAAGAGTGGATAACTCACAAAATAGTTCTACAGCATCAGGACTGATCATTTTGTCAAGTCATACTGAGATAAATATGCACACCCATTGAAGAGGTTTCTTTCCCTCTTTCACCTTAATTAGAGCATGATTTGACAGCAACTATAGGCAAGGAAGCACTTCTCTCCACTTTTCCCAGTAAGGGACAGCTTGCCATTCAGTACAACAAAAACCAAGATAATTTCATTACAAATTTATCTTTCATTACACTCTAAGTACATAATCATGTTTTTTATCTCCTTGGGTAATACTTTCGCATACATTCCGTATACAAAAATACCAGAAAAATCACTTTGGCCAACAGAGAAATACCATATCTTAAAATATCTTTGAATGAAAGTTGTTTCAAAATAGCATTTAACATTCACCAATTATACTCAAACAAATATAAACAAAACTACACAAGAGAAGTTTCATGTGATAAATTAGATTCTATTGCCTAAATGTTAATGTTAACAGCTTGTTTATGCTGTTGACCAACATGTATGATGTATTTATATGTCACTAAAATTTCACATGGTACTGGTGAAATACGAAGTTTGATTTTAGCAGAGCAGCTGGTATGTGAAATCTTCAATATAATTATTATCTTTTTGGCAAAAATATATAGAACAGTAAATGCAGCTTAGTATAATTCCATATATATGGGTTAAAGAGTGATGAAAATCAAAATATATGTGAAGAGCTTTCTTCTTGGAAATATTTGAAGAATATATGGAATATTTCAAATATTCAAATATTTGAATATTATATTCAAATAATATTTTAATATTATTGTTTAATTAAATCTTCTTTTTGGACTATATATATTATTTAACAATGTGGCATGAGCAGAGCTTCCAACAAAGATACAGATATAAAATTAATGGCCATGAGGAATGTTCTATTTAACTTTATTGTTTCAATTATTTTGTGTCAAATGTAAACTTGGAATTTCTTTCCTGTAAGACATGAAAACATTTGAATCATTTCAATACTAGTAGTAAAGAAATGTGCACCAAAACTGTGTTGGAAGTGTACTTGCAAAGTATGAAGGTTGATATTAACTGAAAAAAAAAATAATAAAAGGGTCTGTACTAAAACCCACCTTCAACATAAATCTGTTGGAGCTAATGAAGTTGTGCTGCATGGACCGTGTTGTGTTTCCATAAGGCTGTTCTAAAAATATACACCTGTTTCAAATATGAAAACCAGTGTCAATAGGAAAAGAAATGGAGGCACATTGACCACTGTCATATCTTCTCTGCCAACTGCGGAGAATTGTGATCATGTTTTTAAAAATGACTTTAAAAAATTTTTAAAAGTAGATTGCAGAACAGAAGATTGTGGATTAACTGAGTGGAAGGCAGGACAAATCCAAGGGCAAGAATGTTTGGGTATTCTCCTTTATGAGCCAGCAGCCCCCCCATCATTTGAGTTTGCTTAATTTAAAGACAAAGATTTCACTGTCAGTATGCTACATTTGGCCAGTTTTGTTCTAAGTCTCCATACAGAGAAGAGTAAAACACACCTAATGTGTCTGCACATCCCATTCAGTTACAATATTTCATTCATCCACTGAGTAAACATGCATACACTGGTGATTATTTTTTTTCCCCAAATGCCTAAAATTAATACTAATGAGCAGTTTTAAAGGTAATATAAGGGTGTAGTATTCAATAGTGCTTGTATCATACAAGACAGGTACATACTGCTGTTTTAATTGGTGCTACTAATTTAACCAAATCTATTTTTGGTCAATCAATTGCAATTGGTTTTAATTCTTATTGTTTTGTTTCCTAGGTATTTTTTGATTGGATAAAATAACAAAATCACATATTCATAACAACCTAGGTCTCTATCAGTGTCTTAGGTAACAAAAATATAAATCTAATAGCTCAATTGCAGGAATAATTTGGTTTAATGGCTTAGTAAATAATGTTTAAATCTAAAATGAAATTTCAGTGTTGATAGATTCTAACAATAGTTTGGGCAAAGCGATGTGCAAATGATTAACATTGGTAATAGTTTTGAGCACCCTGTATTATAATTTCCCTAGCAAAGTTGGACTTGCTAATAGGTAAAAATAGAAAATATAGATCTAGAATGCCAACCTTCCATATAGACTAAAATATCAGGGTATTTTGATCAAAAAGCTGATGAAATCTGAGGCAATAGCTGAATCATAAGCCAGCTGGTCTGCAGGGCACCTGGAACATGGCCTCCAGGGAACACATGCCAGCAACCCTCATAGCAGCAAAACACTTGCACCAAGGCCTTCAGTTCTGGGCACAGTCAAAAATACACCTCAGGATCACCTTCTTTCCTTTCTAAATATATCTCTTCACTGAAGACTTCATCTGTTGGAGAAATTCAGCTGACAACCCTTCTGCAGGAGAAAAAAACATAAGAACGAAGAAAGCAATCTTCACTTGCCATTCGCAGGAGCCAGGGCTTCACAGCAGTTCAGGTTTAGAGATTGTTGCTTCCTACAACAGTAGAAAACTACCAGGAAAAAGGAAAACCCTTGTACAAATTATCAAGTTGATTTACTGCAAATCAACAGAGCAAATAAAAAAGAACTCATTTTCAGATGTTTCAGAGAATCAATTTGCCTGTATCTAAACTGAGGATCACATACTATTTTATATTCACATAAATATCACAATTAAATATCACATAATATTTATAATTATAAATTATAATATTATAATAATTTAGAGGATGTACAGAGTATTGGTCCAAGATAATGTTCTCTGCAGCTTTTAGATAAAGAAAAACACCTCTGCATGGCAACCATATTAGCTCCCAGGAGTCTCCAGGGAAGCAAGGAAGGTATAACTACACACAACAGGCAGTCTCCCTCATTTAGCTTTGTCTTGATTAGCCCTGGTTCAGAAAATATACTAAACAAACAGTCTGTTATTTTTTTTTTTTTGTTCATTGAAATTCTCAAAAGAATGAGAAAATGACAAGAAATTTGTGAGGGATATTCCCTTGTTGGTAATCACAGTCTTCTCAGGGACTAAGATTGTTGGGGTATTGGAAACTGTGAGTCTCCAGATATAAACTTCACCACAATACAACCAATTGAAATCAACCAATTGGAAACTTACTAAATATTCCAGTTTGGTAAATAAGCATAAATCTAAGTTTCTCTTTGCAAGAACCATACTTTTGTTTTATTCAGGAGCAGGTATAATTTAAACGTACATGTACAAGAGAAGGGAATGTGTAAGGATATTGCCATATCCTTTTAATGTATCAGCTCCTGGGAGCAACTCATTTTAGTCTGTGATGATTTCCTTTTGCCAAGAGACAAAGTCCTTATCTGACAAGTCCCTTGCACTTGCTGATTTTATTTTGGATAACTGTAACAGTGCCACAAGCTTCAGAGATGCGTCTGACACCTACTGCCACCTTTGTATTATATATCTCTCTTAAACAGTTTCAGGCATTGTTACATCCCAAAGCTGAATGTAGCTGTGGTGTGACTTTTTACTTCTGGTACAAATTGATCCCTTTTTTTTTTTTTTTCTTTTTTTTTTCCTTGTCTTCAGGTCCTTTCATTCCCTTTGAGCATGTAGTATCTATCTTTTTCAGACAGGATTATTTACAAATGGGTTACTGCCAGTCAGAACTCAGCAATTCCTCTCTTTTCAGGTCTTTTTTCAAAATTAACTCATTTCTCTTGAAATTATTATAAATACACAGAATTGTAGAGCTTTGGACTTTTTTATTCAGTTTCTCTTTTATAAATTTCCTTTTTTGGTGAAGTTTTGTTTTGGGGGGTTCTTTGGTGGGATTTTTTTCACTTGGAAAGGAAAAATAGTCTAAATAAAATCCATGCAGAACTCTTGTTCACTGAAACTCTTCCCCATCTTTTAAATGAATATTTTGAGATATCTACACTAAGCAGGGTTTACTTCATTATTCTTCTGAAGAGGGACCCAGAATTACAATGACACACCAACTTTGTATAAAGGGTCAATATTCACGCACCTTATGCTGCGTGTTGCACAGTAGGGAAGGACACAGTGAACCAATTAAGCAGGTACAGAAGCCAAAAATAAAAGCAATTACTTTTTTTTTTTTCCTTTATAATTGCCGGTATCAGACTATGCTGTGAGAGATGTCCTACTGCTCAAGAAGAAGATATTTTATCCAAAGGAAAATCAAGATAGTTCTTCTAAACTTGCAAGTCACTGAGGAAAAAACAAAAAGGAAAGAGAAGAATGTTAGATGTGAAGATTCTGCGTGCACAAGAGGAAAAGATGATCAAGTTGTTCAATCATTAATTTTTTCTTGCATTAAGGAACGCATTAAGGAACACATTAAGTCCAGAAATGGCACATATTCCACTTCTCTGCATCTCAAAATACAAAACCTAAGGTCATTAACAAATGATCAGGCTCAATAACCTAAGACAATATAATATTTCATGTGAGAAGACTTGACAGAAAGTAAAGTTGCCTATGATCTTCAGTTTTAAAAATGCAGACTTTTCATATCTAAAAGAAATGTAATAAAATACATATATATTCATATTGAAAATGTACAAGGTAAAAAGCAGAGGAATAATAAGGACTTTTCCTTGCTCTTTTATTAAAAAAGAAACCCTGTTTAATGCAAGCTTCAAATATACAGACAGAGGGAGCCCATGCTTTAAACACAGAATCCTTTCAAAACAGTAGATTCTATACTATATAATAGAAAGAAAAGCCACGTAATATATGGCTTTTTTAATCAGTCAACAACTGGAAATAATAGTTCATATAGGAAACACAATTTCTGAATCTCACACAGTTCTAAATTTCATACCCACTCAAAACTATTCTAATGGTTTGATGTCTACCTGGATAGTACTAGACACGACATCTCCTGTTTATAGCCTGACCTCCAAATCACCGTATTCTTGCCCTGGCTTCTTTGGTCTCATCCTGGCCATCTGGCAGAATTTCAAACATTTTTTAAAGTAATGTCTTTTACAATTTGGAAAGAGTTTATTATGTAGCACTTTATTTGCTTCTACTTTGAATTACCATTCTGAAATAATTCCTTCATGTCTATTTCTTTTTTTTTCCTGATGGTCTGTACATGTATGTGTGTAATGCTGCACTAATTCAAGCTTTTCTTGAGCTGTTATTTAAATCACAGGCTAAGAAGAGACAGTCTTTTGATGCTTAGCTTTTTCTCTCTAATCTCTAGTTTTTCTCCCCTCTAATCTACATGTAGAAAACATGTTTATTACTTATTTATTTATTTATTTTTGCACATAAAACATTACAAGAAGTGTATAGAAAAAGTACTTTTCCTTCAGTGCACATATCGTCTCCCCCTACAGAGTATCCTGTGACCTTCTGTCTGTCAAGAGAGACATTTGGGGTTTTTTCTTTCTTTCTTTTCTTTTTTTTTCTGATGTAGAACCATTCAAGCTTCAGTCATAGTAAACAATCATCTCTTTGCCCTCATTCTTGAGGGACCCAGTGTGATTTCATTACCAGTGCTCAGAATTTGTTCCCCAAACCAGTTATCTGCAAAAGGAAAATTGATACTAGACTGTAAGCAAGACAATATTTTAACTTAATTTTTAATATGAAAAAATGAAGATTAAAAAATTTATTATTACTTAATTTGCATGACACACAAACAGAGATGCTTGTCCTGTTTCTATATGGGTATTCAGGGACCATTTTGAAGTGTCTCAACAAAATTAATTGCAAACTTAATTGATAGCTGGCTGAGTGAAAACCAGTTTTGACATCATTAGGGCTGCATGTTGTTTGTTTGAATGCATTTATATAAAGAACATAGATTTTTTCTGACTTTATGATTGAACCATTTGTTTAGCAAAAATTATAACTGACTGTTATGAAATTATTTATGCCCATATGCAGATACATTCTCAGACTCTGAAGGCTATATTGCATAGATTATTTGGTGCTGCTGAACCTTAGCTTCTACACTCAGTGTTTGAGTAAAATACAGAGACATTTTGGGGAAGAAACCATGAATCCATACAATATTTGACATTTTTATTTTTCTTTCATTCTAAAATAGATAACATGGCAGAAAACACAATACAAATATCTTTCTTAAGTCAAAATATTTTTGTATAAATTAAATATTGAAATAAGCAATGAAAATAATGCAGTATCAATATAAATAATTAAATTATTTTTCTTTTAAAATCCAATATTTTAATAAAAAATGTGACCACTTTTCTTTAAAATCTGTTATGTCTTTGAATGCTTCTTTTACTATCAAAACATGTTCATAAAAACTCAGCCACATTGTTGCTCACCTAAACCAAAATCCAATTGCTTTTATAGAGTCATTTCAACATGATACTCTCTCATTTAAGAAACAAAATATTTCCAAGGGATGGAGAGTGAATTTCATTCCAATATTTAATGATCTTTTTGTCCTGGGCAAAACTCAGGATAGCAGTTTTATTGGTATAATATTTCTGGGGCAGAAATTCAATAACAGGGGAACCAAGTTATTCGGCTATGAAAGCTGTCTGTCTGGAGACATGCCATTAAACAACGCTTGAGCTTTCTGTTTACTTTGGTGATATTTATAGTTATGGTTAAGCATTTGCAGCTTGCACTTGCTAAATATTTCTAAAATGCAGTTGCTGTAATAGACAGCACAAATCATCATAACATCAGTGGTATTGTTTTTCTAAGAAATAAAAAGCAGAGGACTTTTGTTGCTGTTCACTTTGCTTCTACGTCTTGTTCTTCAGTGCCCTGTTGCTTTATAAATAATGCATTGATATTGCTTTTTATGAAGGTGTATGTATTCCCCATTATTATTGTACCTCAACATGCCATACATGAAGGCTTTTATGCTCATAGATCCCCTTGACATGGAAAGTAAACACAATGCTGCTGTAGAGCTGAGGGCATCTAGTTTGCAGTGGGGAATTTATTCAGGGATTTTTTTCTAAAAGCAGTGCTACAGCTAATCTCAAAATTAACCTGCCTGAGTTCCTGTATTGCAAGTGCACAAATTAATTCAAGGACTGGTTAAAATGTCCTTCAGGCCACGCAAGGGGCTATATGTTCATGTAAGTAACAGGACAGTGCAGGAAGGCAGGCAACAAAAGTCTTGAAGAAGAGGACATTACCATTCTGGTAATTTACAGAGACTTGGATATAACCCAGCACATCTGTTGGTGGTCAAGGACCACCAGGAAGGGGTCAGTGGAACACCAGGGAAATAATTTCAAACCTCCCTAATGCAGGTTGTTAGTTTTACTTAAGCTACTGGGCACTATTCTAATTCTAAGATAATTAAATAATAGGAATATTTGCTCACAAAAAAACAAAGAACCAAAATCCAAAGTTTGGAGCAATATTTCTATGCAAAAAATTGTCCAAATCAAGCCATCAGGCCCCTCCCACCTCTAAAAATTACAAACTTAAAACCATAGGCTACAAAATACCTGAGGTGGTTTAACCCCAGTTGGCAACTAAGTACCATGCGGCCATTTGCTCACTGCCTCCCATCTCACCTCACTCCCCATGGGGAGCAGAATCAGAAATAAAAGCAAACCTTGTGGGTTGAGATGAGAAAAAAATAGTAATTGAAACACAATATCATAATAATATTATCACTTAAAATAATAAAATATACTAGTAATGTTAATAATAATAATTTTAATGATGAGGAGAAGGATATAATGTAAGGGAACACAAGAGAAGAAAGAGAATCCCAACAGAATTCCTTATGATTCACTGACTGATGCACAGACTGTCTCTGAGCAGGAATTGGCCCCGTCTGTGTATCTTTCCTAGTTTATATGCTGGTCATTATGTCCTTTGGGAAGGAATATCCCTTTGGCCAGTTCAGTTCAGCTGTCCCAGCTGTGCTTCCTCCGAGCTTCTTGTGCACCTGCTCACTGGCAGAGGGAGCACACTGAAAAGTCCTGGACTGAGAGCAAGCACTACTCAGCAACAACTGAAGCAATATTCTGATAATGAATCCAAAACACAAAACCATACCAGCTGAAACCAGGACAATAAATAAATCAAATCACAGAGAGTCACTCAAGTGGACCCTGATCTTTAAGCTATTATTGCCTGAAATGCAACTTACCGTTTGCAAGAAAAACCCTAGAGAAGAAATTCCTGAAAAGATCTTTTTAAAGATGAGTGAGACAAAGTAAGATAAAAACAGGTGGACCTTTGAAGGGATTAGATGTCACTGCAAGAAGACGTGTTGCATCATGTTTCTCTGCTGCTCAACATTGAAAACCAGCAAAGAAATTAAGGATTCTGCCTATTTTGTTCAGTGGCAGAGAGGGCCATATTTTACAGCTTTGGGGTTGCTCCCAAGTAAAATTTAACTTAGTCCTGAGACTTCAAAAGTCTCAGGAATCTGAGATGGCTACCTCCAAGGGCTGCTCAACTCCTTGATGGGATGGATCCCTAAGAAACGAAAATCAAAAACCTTATCAAGCCTGCTGGACCAAGAAGCTGGATGCCATAATCTAAATGTAAACCATGCATTTGATGTCTTGAAAGACTGGGAAACACCAGTATTCCTGCATTTCTTCTAAAGTAGCCCACATCAATTTTCAAGATGGAGTGATACATCTTAAGGACAAGATTAAGTTGCTTCTGCACAGCCAGCTTAACTACTGAACAAAATCCTTAGAAGGAGGAGAAAGAGAGTTAAACATCTGCTCTAAAAATTTACTGAACCTGAGCTTTCAGGATTGTTGTCTAAATGTTGTAGCACTACAGTAGAATATTGTGGCTTCCCACTATTTTTTTTTTTCTTTTAGATTGTTATAATGAAAGATGTAAATGTCCGATATATATTGGAATTTTTTTCCATATTATTAAATAGCTGATTAGCTTTTCTCTTTGAAATCCTTATAAAACACTCTTAAATTAAATATGCCTTCTATAAAGCATTGATAATACTATGATCAAAATAAAATGGTTTATCTGATAAACATTTGGACATGAGTGACAATGAAAATGGACCTTGATCTTAATTTGAAACCTGAAGTCTCTTTTCATGTTCTAGCTACAAAACAGCTATCTCAAAAAAAGTTTCAACTAAATTTTTCTTTTCAAATAAACTGAAGGTAAGAGGTCTTGCCAAAAGCTACAGTACACTTAGCTACCTTGTGCTGAATTTCACAACCTTAGAATTCCATAGAAACACCAGGATATATCTGCTCAGTGGGAAGCATATTCCTCCTTTACTACTTAACTCTTCCAGGTAAGATCTTACAATGTTGTACACATTGTGAAGCAGGTGTAGCAGGGTAATAAATAAGGGACTTAAATCCATTCCTGTGCATGGTAGGGGCTTGCATGCTTCAGATGGGCATATCTGGGAACCAGGTGGAAGAGCTTGATGGGTGAGTTTTTGGTTTTTGGCTGTAAGGAGGAATGACAGGTGGGAAGCATTAACATCTGCAGCCACAATACATGGTCACTCAGCTTTCCTCTCTTCTCTTGGGGTGTTGATCATAGGGTGTGCCTCCCAAACCTAGGGGTGTCTGGCCTTCAGGTCACCACAAAGGCCAAGGTCATTGTGCAGGAGCAGAGCCTGAAAGGCAGACCAGTGGGATTTATGGGGATGAGCCACCTCCCATGGAAATACTACATGTGACTACTCACTGTATGACTTTTAGTATTCAAGGTGACTAACATCAAAGGAATTATATGCAAAAAGTAGAAAAAAGTTACTGTATTCTATTGCAATAAATAATTAATAGCTATTAATATAAAATGTATAAAAATGTATAAATCTAAGTATGTTAATTAGAAAGCATTATTAATGTTCTCCAGGTATTTTTTCTGGATTACATCATCACTTCTTTTTTTCAAGAATTATATCTATTTTGGATTATTACTGTTACAATCTTCTTTACATTTTATGAGAAGAGCACAGGTGTACAAATATAGTGTTAGCCTCCCAAATCCAATCTTTGCCATAGAATTCCTGCAGATGATATGAAGATCTTTTACGGTAGCAACATGTAAAAGATAGAAAATAGTCTCTGCCTCATCCAAATATGGAATCTGACTTCATACAAGATTTTCTCTACACATCAATCCCTGCTTTTTACTTTAGATTCCAGAGCCAATGTCACTTTCTTCCTGTCATCACCAATAACAAAGTACTAAACAAAGTACTATCTCTCAAGCAAATAGAGATTTTAGCTAGGTTAAAAGAAACTGAGCAGGCATAGTCCTGAAAAACACTGCCTTGTTTTGCATTCTAATCCAACAAGGTAAAGATTTCTTGCACGCTTCAATGGCTTGGCTTAAAAAGTTTATCTGCAAATTAAAGCCTTAGGTAATAAGAAATTTAGAAACCTCAGTCTCCAGTCTCTCATGTTACCTATTTTATCTGTGTGTCTAGCAGATATCCATACATACAGACAGAAATATAATTTGGAGGTACAATTAGAAATCAAATATGTATGGTTTTCATTCTTTTCATATTATTAGCTTTCAAAGACACCTTGGGGTTTTTTTCTTCAGGCATTTCACTGTGTGCCACAGAATTTACTCCTTCCACAGGAATATCTTAGTAGAAGGCTGCTCACCACCCTTTGTTCACTTTCAACAGAAGGAGGAAATAAATCTCTCTTAAGTAGTAATTAAATTCTCAAACAATGGGTGCCACGAATCACAGCAACTTGCTGCTTGGAAAGGCTAGTGAAAAGCTAAGCCATTAGAGCAAAACTGTGAGCTGGAAAAGCAAAGGCAAACGTGGATCCCCATGGTTTCAGCAGCTGTAGCTGTATGACTGAAGCAGCCGGACAACAGGCAGGCGGTGCTTGGTGTGTCCTGCATGGACTTGGGGGAAAGCCAAACAACATATTTTCCATTGGCCAGGATAGTCACAGAAAAGGCAAATCTGAGGATCTTAAGGTGCCCTCCCTGCTTATTCCTAACATAGTGGAAGAAAGGCAAGATTATTAAACAAACAAACTTAAGGCTTATGATACATTGGAACCATGCAGTTAATGATTTTTATTCTGGCAATCAATTAAAAAGTCTCCATGTACTGGCTGATTGCTCAGATTGGAAAGGTTGGTGGTGTATATCGTTTAGTACTATTAGCAGTGTTCAGTATTTCTAGTAGTGAAATCAGTGGAGTAACAAAACTTTTGTGTAATTATGTGTACATGCACTATGATCTTGAAAGGTTTAGTAGGAATAAAGCACTAATTAACCTAATAAATAATTACCTATAATGAGAAAAGAAGAAACACAGAGAAAGTGTGACAAATTGCTAATAAATTGTAGATTCTTACACTGACATTATGCATTAATTTGTGCCCATTTTCTTTTGATGAAGAGAATGGTGATAATTCATTTCATTAGCAATTGCATTAGCATCCAAATTATTTTGGGTTTTTGTCAACAACAACAAACATGAACAATGACCAGTATTTGCCTTACAATAAAAATATTAGCATATGTTACTGAAGTCTAATTCCACCAGATTTTTCCTATCACCACTTTGGCAAACATGATGGTGACTTGTTTATTTTTATGCATTTACTGCTACACCAAGACAATTTGGTCAATGTACCACAATTGATTTATGTTATGACAGGCTCTTTCCATAGGAACAAAGCTGTGGAGTCACTTGTCAGAGTCTTATATATGGGCAGCTCTTTCTACATATCATCACATAAATCTTGAGAATGAAATTATAGCTTCTTTAGTAATTCATAAAGAAATTACATTTAGCAACTCTTTTTCAGTTCTTAGTTTATCCCTTCAAGACCTAGCACTTCCAAGCAGTAGATCAGCATGAGATGCATGCCAAATGAGTTTCTACAAAGCAGTGTGACAAGCACAATGTAAGACCTTCTTTGGTGAAATGCATTGGTAGTATTCAATGTAAACTCTCTGACTCAAAGTCCCCACATTTTTCTTGTTATTCTGATGAAAAGTCTAACTACATCTCTATTCAACAGCTGGCAATAATAACATTTTACCTGCCATTTCTGAAGGACGTTGAGTCCAGGCTGTTAAAAGGCAACTAAAGAGGCATAAGCATCTTGCAGAGCATGCCTGGCTCTTGTTTCTTGAGTAAGGTACAGGCTTCAGGTCAGGCACCTCTGCTCAGCTCAGGCACAGTGAGCCACAAAGATGTGCATCCTAACAAAGGAGATCCTGAAGCGATGTGGTACTCCCACAGCAAAAGGATATTTTTTGTCATCTTACACTTCCTTAGCAGAAAGCATCTGGACTTAAAATTTACTTTTTAGGTGTTGCCAAAAATATTAAAGAAGAAAAGCCATACTTAACCTTTTTCAGTGAGACCTGGGTTTATTCTGTCTGCTGTTTGAGCTGTTTCAGTGCAAGCCAATTCTGAAAAGAAAGTCATGTGAGAAAAAGTGGAAGAGTTCAGGAGAAAAAAAGCTAATTTCTTTAGCAGTACTTATCTTGTACATAGCAATGTGCAAATGCAACCTTTCTAATATAAACCAGACTTGAGTTCAAGTGTGTTTAAAAGGCTTTTGCCTTTTTTTTTTTTTCAAAATCGTGATATTTTAAACATATATACCATGCCAGATATCCGCTTTTTAAGCAAATACTTTTAGATTTCCTATTTTGTTGTTTAATGGACAGAAAGTTAGAGATATATGAAACAATGTGAAAAAAAAAAAAAAGAGTTCAAGGTCTCAAGATGGGTTTAAATTCAGTTAATGTGTTCATCTAAGTTGTGTATTCTACTTTATAATGTGGGTAGAATTAAAGTGTGAGAATTATTTAAAATAATATGATTTACAGTTCAAAAGTCTTGATAAATTTTCATTAAAGTTGTGCTTGATCATAAGCCTTACACAATATTTCTAAGATAGAAAATATCTATTTTTACCTTATAAACAATAATTAGTGTTTATGTCTCAGAATAGAGATTTAAGATAAATTAAAATTGTAATGGTTTTGATATACTTCTAATGAAAATTATCAGAATTAATTTCTCAAAATTTACAGACTGGGAACCCATTAAGACATGGAAATGTATAGATTTGTTATGTGTATTATGCAAGAAAAACAGTAATTCATATTTCAAGCTTTCAAAGCACTACCTTTGCATTTCAAGAAAATGAATATGAATCAGGTGTTTTGGAGTTATTTTTATTTATTTGTTTGTTTGTTTATTTATTTTGCAGACCAAAGGTAATGACAAAATAAAAAAATGCAAATAGCAGGATGTTGTGTGTGTTAGATTTATTCCAATGCAACTAAGGACCCGCAATAATTGAGTTTGTATAATTACATGCTCACTCCACTGTATCCAGCAGACTACCTAAGACTGTGACCTCTAAGCAGTGATAGTCCCTCTGTGTGTTCCATACATCCCAGGAAAGTGTTGAGTTGTCCTGTTCTTACACATTCATTCAAGGTTACCTTGGCAACCACTTGATAAGATGGTTCCAAAATGTCTGTCCAGCTTTTTTCACTATAGCAGGAGTTTAGAGACGAGACAATTTCTAAAGATGGCTTTTCCCCCAGGGCCTGCAGACTCAATATAAATTCTTCCTGTCTCAATAAACTTGCTAGTCTACCTGCTAACAAATCTATGTGTTTATGGTGTTACTTCTCAAATATATATGCAGACATTGATTCAGCTGCTCTGTATTCTACTGAATGCATTTACTAAATACTTATTTTTGATGTACGTTTCTCAATTTTTGTGTGGCCATAACTTTCCATGGAAATAGTTGTCTCTGTTCAGTCTAAATTCTGCTTACCCCTAACATTCAGCCATGTAAAAAATATTAAATAAATGGTAAGGAAGACAGGGATAGTAGATTTGAAATGTGTAGACTTATCTTACTTTAAATTAGTATAGCAATATTGTTAAAGAATAGAATTTAATATTAATTTGATATACTGACATAAATTTGACATAGATTTCAAAGACAGTATTTTCTGATGCAATGTCTGAAACTAGGCAACTGAAGAGAGGAGGAAAATAGAAACTGTATTATTCTTATCAGTGAGGGAATGAATACTCTGTGACTTCAAACAAAAGTATAGACAGGACACAGGTCATGGAACCTGGAACACCGAGAAATGTAATTGGAGGTTGCACCTTCTAGGACACCAGATAGTCTGTTTTGAGGTTTTCTTCTTTGAGGTTTCTGCAGTGGCTGATGAAGCTCCAATTCATATTGAATGTTTAGTAGAACAAGAGTCTATCATCAGGCACAAGAGAAATTCACTGAAAAGCCTCCCAACTGTGCTGCTTCTATTTTTACATCATGTTTATGCTTTCAAATACTTCTATATTCATGGAGGTTAAAACCTTACAAACAAAATTAGTCTAGCCTGTCACAGACCTGCCTGATCAGTCAGGCAAATCCAACAGTGCCTGCAGACTGACCCAGAGTAAACTTCAGAGCTGGCACCCAGCATCCATTTCCATGAGCTCTGGCATAACTGTTTCAGTTCTCAGAGAAAATGGGATTATTCGGGGTGAGGATGAGGGGAGCCTTAGAAAAGTAAGTCTGTATGGGAAAAAGTAAAATTTCATGTATTTCCTATTGACAGTAAGAGAAGCATTTGCAGTTGCTGTTTTGTGAACTGTTTCTTTCAGCAGCGAGTCAGACACTAAATTTCTATGGCAAATTATTTTGATCACATTATTTTAAAGTGCTTTCATTTTCACTTTTTGTGACCTGCATGAATCACTCTTATTACGCTCGCTCATCTTTTAGGTACCACTTACATCATTTTCTTTGCCCTACCTGATAAAAAAAGGGGGGGGGGGGGGGGGAAGACACTTGTAAAAAATTAATTCTGGACATAAAAGCAGGTCTCACAATAGAAAAATGTTAATAGTTTTTTATAACTCTGGATCTTGGACACTCTCTTTAACATGTAATTTTCAACTCAGTGAGTATCTCAATTGTAAACTGAGGCCAGCTTGTCAGCACTGAAAAGTTTGGGTCATGGGTCTGTGAAGGTTCAACTGGAACATTTAAAAAGAGGAAAAGAAAGAAATAGTCTTTTTCTCATCGTTCATTTGTTGCTTAGAAGAGACTCTGCTAATTCCACGTTGTAGTGAAATTTAGAGAAAAATATTATTAAAAGCTTGGTTTACAGTCTTCTGAGTTTTGAGCTTGTTTACTTTATATGGATGTGGGGGGTTTTTTGTTTTTCATGTATCTTGATTATTATATATTCCTTCTGTCTCCAAAGCCAGAAAGGCTCACCAGAATTAATGATTTTATGCTCACAATTCTCAAAAAAATAAAACAGTTACTTTTTTTTTTTTTTTCACAGAAAAGGGCAAAGTCTTTCTGTTTTGCATTGCAGAGCAAAATAAAAGAAATTAAGCAAGTTCTTTCATAGTCATTTAACTTTTCATTCCTAAAGTTATAATTCACTTAAGTCCCAGAGCAGCTTGTATGGCTACAATTCAATTGAATTGTCACAACATGTATAGTTCTTCCTTCTAAAAATTGCAATTTTATAAGTGGTACTCAGTTGTTTTAGCAAATTAGTAAAGTGTTCAGTGCTCTTATTTTTCTTTTCTTTTTTTTTTTTTTTTCTTTTTGGTATGTTAATTTATTAGCATTTTATTTTGGTTTTGTTTTTTTTTTTTTTTACTTTTAATGCCTCAGTAATCATTTGACAAGCTGTAAAGTGGGAGTTGAGGAGTGCTGAAGCTGACAAATCCTGCTGTAAAATTAAATGTGTAAGAAATTTCAGTGTCTGGTTTGTAAAGAGAGAAGGATGCAGGGTACTTGAAATAGACTAGGTGAAGCTACACCCACTCAAGTGCACTAATATGGTGCAGCACCCTGAGGAGGCACTCATTTGTCTGTGCTGAAATAAGAGAAAAGCTAACTTAAGGACAAGGACTAGAGGAACTAAAGCCTACATTAAAGATTTCAGTAACCTTAAAAAAAGACTCATTAGAGCTTGAATTTCAATGTTTTGACCTGAGGAGATACAAGATAAGTTCAAAACTTTATGCAACATGCAGCTTATCACAGCCTGAATCTCTGCAGCTGCTGCAAAACCAACAATGTTGTGCTTTTTGATTTTAGAGAAGACTCAATGTGGAGCACGCTCTGTTATATTGCACAGACATGTTCTACCTTCAATATCTGAGATCTCAAAAAAAATTCTAAAGTTAAAAGAAATAGAGACTTTCAAAGACAAAATTAGTGTCTTAAGAAAAAAAAAAAATTTGTAAATTCTAGTTGCCTGTTGCTTCCACAGGCAATATTAGTATTTTCAAGTTGCTTTTCTTAAACATCTAGAGAAAATGTTTGAGGTCTAGCATTACACATGCAAATAGGAATTCTTGACATTACCAGTTTTAATAAAAGTTTCAGTCATGCTAGAAGGTGGACTAATAAACGTTTAAGGTTATTTCCAACTGTGCGCTTCTACGATTATATGGATTTGAAAAAAAAATTAAAAATTCAGAAGCCTTTGATCTTGAAAAGATCAAGATAAACATTATATATGCAATGCTTTCAGATCTGAATAGAAAAGAGATCTAATTTCGAAAATAAAATTATTATCTACTGTTTATAGCAAGAAAACATTTTTTTGTGTCTGTGCATCAATCTCAGCAATCCCTGAATTTATGCATACTACACAGTGTTTTCCTTTTAACAAGAAAGACATCTGGTTCTCTTAATTTCATCTTGAAATATTTCACAGTAGTTTATGTTATGATAACCAAAGGAAATTCCAGGTCAAAAACTTCTCAGTGCTTCTTGTAAGCTTGAAATTTTATCTACAAAGGCCCATACAAACTATTCTGGTTTAATTATTCCAGTTTACTTCCAGCACACTGGGAATGTACCAAGGTCTTTTAATGTGGTACATTTTAACTTTATCTTTGAGCAGTTATTTGGCAGATGGAGTTGTAAAAGGAAATTTACCTTAGTTTGAAAAAATAGATATTTTATTAAAAGATGGAAATACATTTTAAATTAATTTCATTGTTAAAAAATTAAAAGGACATTTTACCTTTGTTAAAGTAAGTGCCATGTTCTAATTAAGTTACTTTATAATGGTGGCAAAAATATACTTTTGGAGTAAACATGAAGATTCCTGTTATCAAATCTAGCAATGTGTTCATCTACAGGTGACCCCCATACCTTCATCTTCTTATGCATTTTTTCCCGGAGACATCTTCATCTTTGCCTTCTTTGCAGAATCCTGAACTTCTTCCTTAAAGGAGTCTGATGGAGAAAAGCTGTATGCTATTCCATGTGGAGCAAGATTTTATAGATATCAGAGTAATGTCATGGAAAAGATAATTCTCCACCAAAATGACAGTTATGACTTGGCAAAGGAATAACAAGTTTCTGCAATTTGTTTGATTTACCCCAGGGTTCCCACGTAATCAGAATTGCTCTTCTCATTTCTTGTAAAGACACAGATTTGTACTACATAATTTCAACAACAGGTCGTTTCCTTCCTAAGTAGAGCCATGGTCAGCAAAGTTCTCCTTGCTCATAGAAAACTTCAGCATAATTTATTTCATATTTATTTGTGCTCACACATTATTTTCTACTGTAATCCTGAATTCAAATTAGAATATTTGGTGTAAGGGTCTTGGTCACAGAGCAGCCAGTCCAGACTATTCTCTAGTTTGGTAGATGGAACCTGAGATGTTTCATCACTCCATCGGTGCCACTTATCTGGCTGAAATTCAAGGACTTTGAAAACTGTGCTCTTCAGATTTCTCTGAAATCAGAACTGACAAAACCTACTGTCATAGCAGAATGCTCTCAGTTTGCCAAACTGACAATTCTAAAATTACCTTCTCAATAATTTATTATGTTTTTTAATTTTGCATCCTTCTCTGTCAAAGTTAGTCTGGTTAAACTAAGTCCTAGCCATGTGTTACTACTTAGATAATGTGGCTGCTCAAAAGGAAAGAAGATTTAGCTTTTCTACAAAACCTGTTCTGAGACAGGTCATGAATGATAGGCAGTCCAAAAGATCTAAGAATAACTCTACATTGTTCTTCCACTACAGCTATCAGTAAAAGAGAATGCATGTAAAATTTAAACTCAGAATAATTTTGAATAAGTTATTGTAAATAAAGGCTAAGATTCAGATGGAGCTACTCGCTTTAAAACTTGGGAAGCCAGGTGTAATTGGATGATATTATCACAAGACCAGAAGAAAAGGTATTTTCCCCTTCTTCTCTAAATCAATAAAATTAGACAAAAGACAAGAACACAAAACCTCAAAATAAACTCTTCTTGATGTTCATTGTTCCTAATGACCTTTATAAAAATAGAAAGCTACATCTGTCTGATGGCTGGTCCACTTGTGCTTATCATTATGTAGAATCAAGTACACACTCCTCTGTTCTGCCCTTGATATTTTACTCCAGTTAGCTTCTTTATTTACCTCTGAGGCTTTCATATTTTTTAAGCTCTGGCAAAAAAAAGGTGGAGTATATTCTATTGTCCTTTCGACAAGCAGTACCTGGTATTTTGGCCTTTTAGAGGCAGTTTTTTGATGGAAGTAAAAGTAGTGACATGGAGATTTAGCTTGTTTATTTATAGAGTCTATGCCCTTGACTTGCTCCACAGTAGGTCAATGACATAGGAAACCCCCTTCTTTCAGTAGTCTCAGCTCAAACATCAACAACTGAGCTCTGAAATTTATCTCTAATTGAAACTTCATGGAAAAGAGTAACTTCTTCCTCCTTTTGAAAAAATGCATGCTAGGAAACTGTGTCAAGGAAGTGATAACTAAATGACTCTTCTTCAGCTGATGTACAGAGCTTACATAAATTTTAAAAAACGTAAATTCATGTACAAGATTTCTACCTGACTATTCTCACATGAAAATTATTTTCTCACTACACAGCCTTACTTTATACGTCAAGAGATCTCAACCAAATAACCTTGCTAGAAGTATCAGAATGAGAACTCTGGAGGAAAGAGCCATGACCAGAATCTAATCGCTCAGTCACACCACTTAGGTGGAAAGAGATACTTGAAGGCTTGACTGCTTGAAAAACTGAAACCTTGTTTCACTAAAGGTGCAAAAAGATTTTTTTCCTATTGCCTACAGATATCCTTCTAAGTATATGAATATATCCTTAGAAGAATTTCTAAGGATGTGATTTTTGTCAATGAATGGTCACTTGGACACCTTTAACCTTTGATGTAAGACTGGATTTACTCTGGAATAATATATATATATTCACATAAAAGCATGTGAACATAAAAACATAAAATATTTTACTTCTCCTGATTCTTGGTTTCCTTTGTCTCTTAATATTTCACCAGCTAAACACTTTTTTTATTGCATCAATCTACATCCATAACAGAAACACTTAATCAAACTACCTTTTTGCCCTATTTTAAACTCTGAATCTCATTTGTCCTATTTTCTCACTCCTTTTCCAGTACTATGTGGAGAAGTTAAAGCAACACCAGACAAGCTCTCATCTGAAGGAGCTCCACAGGTGATGCTATAAAAGGTTTTTATCAAGTTGCATGCCACCCATGAAGTTTAACTTAGTCACATTCACCTTGGCATTTCCATGCTCGACTGCAGTGATTTAATGACAAGAAGAAAGATAAGGAAGTAAAGGGTTCTTTTTTATCTCTACTCCTCCATCACATATATCATCTATTTTCTGTCACCTCTAGTACAGATCTAATTTAATTCATGGGACGGAAAAGAAAAACAACAACAAACCTACCTGCTCTTTTTCTCTTAGGTGAAAATGTAATCTAAATGGCCTAGAAATCTTAGATATCTGAAGAACTGCTATTTTATCTATCTCCCCCTAAAAGATAGCCCTCCTTTTGAGTCCACTGGAGTCAGTAGTAAGATTTAGATTGAATCCAATAAGATCTGGATGATTTTTTCTAAGAGCACACAACACATCTCAGTTAGCTCTCCAGTTTGCTGCAGAATTACTGAAAATTCTCACCTACAAATAAAGATCAAGACTACACAGCAAACCAATCAATTTCAAAGTTGCGTAGGAATTTTTTAATTTCAGTTTTGCCTATATGAGATTGTTTCCACTGGAAGTTATGTTCTTTCACATAATCACTGAGCAAGCAAAATTGCTAAACTCAAATTCAGTTTTTATGAGCATCACTGCATGTGAGAAAATGCTAAATTAAGTTGTTGGGCCATGTGCATGAAAGCACTTTGTGGAGGTAGTTGATTTTGCCATACAAAGTATTTTAAAATTATAGTTCAACAGCTTAAAGTGATTTGATAACATATTAAGTCAAGCGTTTAGAATATTTTATTTATTCCCAGCTAAAACGACCTCTTTTCACTTATTTATTAGACTTTTTAATGGCATAATAGAACCATAGGCATCATCTGCTTGCTATTGCCATGTCATGGTAACAGGCTACATCTCTCTCCTGAAAGTGAGATGTCCACAATGCACTTCACAAGCTCTCTACTTATCATCCCTTGAGTGGTCTCATTACCAACCTGATCAGCGCTCAAGAATAAATGGGTTGTTTGTTGTCAGGGCAATCATGTGGATCAGGGCCATGCCACTCCAGAGATACTGAGAACCATGCCTGAGTCTCACAGCCCAACTTAGTTCCATTCAGAAATCCCATTGCAGAACCTGCAGGGCCTCTCACACCCTAAATCGATGTCTGCATTCCTCTTCTTTAAATTAGATGTTGTATAGTCCAAGATGTTGTCTTCCAAGGAAGAAGAGATGATAAGGGAGGAAGCAGCAAGTAAGATGCTTCAGTAGGTACCTCAAACTACCCAGAAGCTGAGACAATCCACTTGCCAGAAGCATCAGGAAGCAGCGAGGTTCAGTCTAAGGGTGTTGTTTACACAGATAAAGGGAATGTAGATGATCAAATTAAATAGGAATCTAGATCTTCAGCGTTTACCTAAAATCTAGAAACTCTGTATGTTAAACAGTTAAATATAAGCCTGGAATTCATGTAAGAATATTACACCACGGAATTCATTCAGTACTGCGCTCAAAAATAAAGACTGATCCTACTTTTTCATGATGAATGTCATAGCAGAAAATTCTATTATAAAAGATCAATTTTTATGTTGTTTACATGCAGGACTTTGCAAATGAACATAGAAACAACTGTCCTGCATTTATTTTCAGGTTAATTTGGTGTCCAAATGGATTTTGGAATCGCATCTTCCAGTGAGTTAAACAATCACAAAACTAAGAAGTTCCTATAGCATATTTCTTCTAGCTGGAAATTCATCTAGTTTCCAGACTGACTTCACAGAAGCAGTTCTGCACATCTTTTCTCAAACTTCGCAGTGTTGAAACATCATTGAGTGCTCTTACCTTTTGCAGTAAATCTCTCCATTATCCTAATAAGAAGAAAAACGTCATGTAGTTTTGTTTTTTGTTTTGTTTTTTATCTTTAGCAAGAGATAGCTGTTGATTAAAACGTTATCTTTCCTCTATTTTTTTTACAGAAAAATGTATGTACTCTGAAGATTCTAAACTCATACTTCAAGATTAAATTTTATAGGCCATTTTTTCTAAGCCTAGCCTTTGGAAAAGGAAAAGTTTCCACCATGACATTATGTATAGCCTCATAAATAACAATAGCAGGGAAACCACCCTGATTTCTCCTAGCTGATCTCCATTTGTCCATTGTTGCATCCCTTTTGGGAATGTTCTCCCTCCAAAACCCCTCCCCCAGAAACTGTAACCTGGCCTGAGTTACCTGCCCCTTGTCTCTTGACCTATGGCTTTCAGCCAGGTAATCTGCCCCGACCCCAAAGGAGATAAAAACCCCTCTTCCTCCATGTGCTCCCCCTCCTTGCTTCCTGGTATGCCTTCATTGAGAATAAAGCTTTGGAATACATCCTGAGGTAAGGGGCCTCTTTTGAATCTCTTCTCCCTATCTTGTAGATCCCCTCTCCCAAAATTCCCTAAATTTGAGCTAGCAGCTTGTGGGGGGGTGGAGGGAAAGGAGAATCATCAGTCTGTAGTATAAAATATGCAGTTCAGTAAATTGGATGACACTGTCTAAACCAGCTGTATGTCAGGTTTTCAAAGGAAATAAAAATAAAACTGTTTAAAAGATATAAAGTTCTTCCACAGGGAGTCTGTCTGAGAATTTTCTTAAAATTATGTAACATTTCATAAATTATGTATGTAGAAATATTAAAAGGCAAAATCTATTCCATATAGAGGAGAAAGCAATTTTATCTCTGTCCTTTCAAGGTCTGAATTATGTATATCTTAACAAATATACATATTTAGTTCCAGTAGAAGGCACTTCTTTTACCTCATTGAAGAACATTAAGCATTTGATTGCCATCTATACCAGAAGCATAGTAGTAATCTGTGAAAAAAATGTGCTCTTTGTATATTAAGAGCATCTTAAAAATTCCTCTTACAGAAACTGGTGATTCTTGACATAGATGTGGAGGAAGAAATTTGCCATATAAAATGGTTCCTCAAAATAACATCATGATCTATTCCACTATATCTTTGAACTGCAGCAAAAGGTTAAGATTTGCATTAAGAGACAGTAACTTTTAAGCAAAACAGAAAAGCACAGGTTTTCCTGCTTGCAAGAAAAAAATAAAAAAAAAAAAAAAAGCCCAACAAAACTCAACTGAGTGCAGATTTCCCTTTTTAAGAAAACACAGAAAGGAACAAGGTACTCAGAAGGATTTTCAGTATGATTGCAAGGCATGCCTTTGGACTCATACTAAATTAATATGCACTCTAATTTTCCTTTACCAAATAAGTAGACTTACTTGAAAATGAAATATTGTCTTCATCTCCATTCAATACAATAGTGTCCTTTACTACTGCTTGTATACCTGACATTAATTCATGCACTGATAGAACATCAAACCTTTCCATCTGATCACACCTTGTTAGCATGACCACAATCTTACTGCAATCTACCTCTCTCTGTCCCAGAACAGCTAGACTGAGATGGCTGTGGACCTCAGTTACAACCTCATTCACAACACTAAGTTAAAAACCTCTAAAAAACCCATAATTCATGTCTTCCCCTTGAGTACAAAGGAGTTTTCTTTTGTATTTCTTTCTTACTCAGATCATATTAGCATTGCCACCTTAGACTTCAGAAAACATAATCATTTTCTGAGAAGTCATTGTTGCCTGTAACTGGGAGCAGGACCACAGTATTTACCCCAATCTAAAGGACATTACTTTTATTTATTCAGTCATTTAAAACAAAGTTCTGAACTCTTGAAAGAGCTATGAAACCTTTCAACAAAACTATTAGGATTTAAAAATATCATATACACTAAATACAAGAATTCTGTTCATTATGTCCAAGGCAGTTTCTAAAATGTCTTTTTGTCTTGTATATTATGTATAGACATAACATCTCCAAAAGCTAAATTAAGGAGCTTTTGATTTTACATAAGACATCCACTAACACAAAAGTTTTTTCTCTCTTTACACCCTCTACAAATGTGCCACCAATTCTCACAGAAAGACATGGTTAATTCTCCAGTATTCATAATTTTCCCCATTTTCTTCCTCCCTATCTCGTTTCAGTAAGAAACAAGTTTTCACCGTTTCTTATCTTCCTCAGCTGGAGTAAAAAAAGCTTATCTCTAATTTCCATTGGTTTTCCCTACCAATCTTTTCTCTTGGAGACCCTGCTGGGTTTCTATGGATGGCTAATTTCTCACAGAATTTACTATCCATACAGTAAAAGACAATTTGATTTGACATTTCTAATTTTTAAAAGCCTAGGAAAACATTCATTAACCAACTTTTTCACATGTTTTGTAGGTTAAAAACAATTGCATGTACCTCAAGTCTTCCTAGTCAACATATGTGTACAAATAAAAATTCTTCTATTTAAGGAGATGCCTCTTAATATATCTCTCATCTAAATACTTCCGTGAAGGAACTCAAAAAAGTCTCCTTGTTATGTATAAATTCTTCAAGTTCAACTGGCTAATTTTTTACTTTAAAATTACAATCTAAATTGCAATTATGTTCTGGAAAGGACAGAAAGAGCGTTAAAAAAAGGAAATAAAATAATCAGTTTCTGGCCAGATGTATTCTAAAGATTTAATTTTCAAACATGAATCATTCACAAATGAACATCTAAGAAAAAATTTTTCACAATAAACCAGAACAGTTCTGCATTGCCATAAGCCTTGTAGAAATGGAAAAAGATAAGCAAAAAGGCTCTGACAGACAGCTGTAACAGATTAAAAATACTCATCATATATAAAGTTCAAATGGATACAGACTTTGCTACAACAAATCTGCACTTATAGACCTTTGTATTTTGCTTATATCTAGAGTTCGAGTGTTCTCACTGTTTGCTTCTTTGGAATAGTTCTCATTTTATTAAGAAATTTTTTCAAAGTCTGAGATGCTTTGTGATTAATTTAAAGGGGTAACTCAAAATGTCTTTTTTTTTTTTATCTATGGGAATTCTAATAATTTGGTTCCTACCTATTTTAAAGGTTACTTCTCACTTAGTGTTTTTGATTGTAAATAAAGATGAATTCTGAATGTTCAAATGGCTTCTCTCCTGTTGCATGCTCTGAGGGAAGAGCTTGGAAAAAACCAACTTTTTGTTCATTATGAAAAAAGTTTTATTCTATACTTCATATATTTCATAGAAACTTCTCAGGACCACTCCAGGAATAAAAGTTTGAAAGAGTTCAAAATGTTCTGGTTATTTATGCTCAATCTTCCTGAGCATGGTGTGGTTCTATTTAAATCAAGAAATACTGCTTTTTTAAGAGAAATTCTATAATAGGCAAATAGAATACTATTGTCATATATATTTTACAATATTATTATGTAAAATATTTGGTGTGAGTTCTGAAAAGTCTTCCCACACATTCTTACAGTACACATAGACGAGCATGAGAGGCAAAGAAAGAGAGCCTACAGCTTTCAGAATTTTTCAGCTTTTCAGAAATTCAGATGCTCAACACATCACACAGTGACATTTGCATGGAGTGCTTCAAATGACTAAAACAATGACCATAACAGGAAATGACGGTTTCTTCATTATCACAGCAAAATAAGTCACACAAGCCGAAGTGATCACATTTTGGACATTTTAGATGCTGTGAATGTTGTATTTGTTGCTTTGTAAATACATATACGGGTTTATGCAGGTTTATATTTCCTGTGAACTATATTGCATACCTTTATGATATTCTTAACTATGATACTTTATGATATTTTAACTATGTATGTATACATTCTGATATATTATTTTAATAAAACCAGCATTGTTTCCTTTCACTTAGACTACATACTGTCCTTTTCTAAAGACAGAATATTCTGTTCTCATTTTGTTCATTTTTTCTCTTCCTATTCCTGCCTTCACTTTGAATTCTAAGTAGTTTCTAAGTATTCTAAGATTTCTATAGTATTCTAAGAGTCCTCTGTAGCCTTTTCATGCTACACTAATTTAAAATCTGGGCTCCAAGTACTTTTCATCTTTTCATCTACCATCTGCAGTCTTCTGTCATCTGGGGCAGCCCCTCAGTTTTACCATGTCCCTGAAAGCCAAGTACAATCATCACCTAGGATGAGCTCCAATAACAGATTGACACCTACATACAGATGAGTATGCAAGACATATCTATCTTGGAATTCTAATCCATTAAAATAGAATCAACACTGAATATGGAGTCAGGAAAGTTACTCTGTTAATCAACCACTAAATTAGGGTAATCTGAGTAACTGCCTCGACTCAGCTGAATGTATTCCTCATGACCTTCTGCTGGTTATCTTACTGGAGATCTATCTATCTATCCTGGTTGTGTCTTCTTCAGGAAGGGGTCACAAGGGTTTTATGACATCAGTTCCAGCTCTGTGTATTTATCCTGGGTAACAACAAATTGCCTCAAATGCTACCAGATGGCTGTGTTTTGACAACTGAACTAAGATAGATCTTAGGGATGTTAAAGGGAGTTTACAAATCCTTTAAACTTGAAGACATGACAAGTAAACAATAGATGTTTTAATCCAGACTTGTCTTGCTCCTTTTATCCACATCTCCTGTATACTAGGAGTTCCAATTTTTTCTTTCATATTTTACTATGCCTTGGTTGCTAATATGTTAAAAATATCCATTGGAAAAGAGAACAGTAAAGGCAGGAAAAAAGGAGAAAGATTAGACACTTCTTGACCTTGGGACAAAAGACAGGAAAACAAAACTTTATGGCAGTTCATGTTGTATTCTTAGATAAACCACATCCTAAACTGAAAATGGAGAAAAGTCTGTTGCTGGCAAGCCCAGGACAAAAGAGATTTGGGAGGATTGTTCACAAGGAAAGGAATAAATTGAGAACTCATTAAGATTTAAACTAATTTTGGTTCCTAAAACAACAAATCAAAAAAATGGAATGTATTTCTGAAAACTATTCCTTAATTATAAATAGATGTTTTTATTCTGAATTTGCTTTCAATTATTTATTGCTGGCATATTTGAAAATATATTGACATAATTATGAAATAAAGTCAAGATAGTTTTAAACAGATAAGTTACAAGAGTTTAAAAATTGTTTGAAGCAATTAAAAATGCAGTTATTATTTACAATATCATATATGTTATCATAGAATTCTCTTCTTGTGAACGCTTGCCCTACAGAAATGTAGGGTAGGTTTCCACAAATATTCTTACATTAAAGTTGACTTTATATACTATATTTGTGGAGAAAAAAGCAGCAGATGGATCTCCATCTCTTAAATATTTTCTCTAACTCTTCATTTTCTTGTAGCTTTCAGCCATTTTATCCCTGGTTTACCAAGCAATTCTAAAATCAACCTAATTTATCTAAATTCTAGATCTCTTTACACAGCAAATTCATAATCTGAATCATTCTTGAAACAACCTAATGTTGCCTGAATCTCTGTATTAACTCATCACTGGGCTCAGTACTAAGGAATGTCATTTTGATTGTAACACAGGTGAGGATTGCATGCTGCTCGGGGAAAAGCAGCCCAGGGCTCCCAAACTGCTGTACTGCAGGCTGGGTCACCACAGAGCTGTTCCTTCCAAGAAAGAGTAAACCTTACAGTGTCAGTCCCAGGATCTATCTTCTGCTTTTTTTCACTTCCAATTAGAACAAACTCAAATTTTAAATTTGTTGAAATTAAATTTCTTTCCTTTAGTAAAACATGTTGATGTATTTTTACCTTTCTGTCTTGGAAAACATTAAAATTATTGCTAGGTATGCCAGCTACAATTTTCAAATCTTCTTTTTTTTCCTCTCTTCCTGTGTAATTTTGCTTTTCTAACTGTGTATTCTTTTGGTGAGGCTCACCCATTATTTTGACAACTTTAATTTTACTATATATCATAAAGAAACATTGATAAACAAATACTATTGAATATCTTGCTATTGTTTTGCCTTGAGATGTTTTATTTCTTTCAGAGATTGCCAAACAAATTACAAAAGGAAATTTTTTTAATGTATAAAAAAAACCCACAGACAAACCAAAGGAAATTTTTTTAATGCATAGGAAGAGTATTCAAAAAACATGTGTTAAGGGATTGAGAAAATTATAGAAACATTGGAAGTACTGCTGGTTATAGAACTTTTAATCACTTTCAATTACTCTACAGAAATGCTAACAAGTATTAATTAAATTTCTTGTAGTCTTACTGTTGAATTACATAGAAATGTTTGCAGTATGTGCTGAAATTTCAAACATTTCATATAAATAATAGCCAAATTAGATTAAAAGGAACAGTTCAGCAGAAGAACAGCAACAATTGTTACATAAATAAAACAGCCTATTGTTGCATACCAAAAACTGTAAAAAAAGCAAGAGGAAAAGCATTCATTTTTCTGCATCACAGGCTCAAAATTCCCAAGTATTCCCTTGGGCCACCTCTTTGATCATTCTTCTCATACCCTTCCTCTTATGTAATTTAAAGGGCTAGGGGAAGAAGAGAAGCTATAAAAATAATATTCAACTAAACTAAGGTACAGTTTAAGAAAATTGAGGACATTCCAATGTGAAATGATTAAAGCAAAAAAAAACCAAAACAAAACAAAAAAAAAAAAAAAAAAACCCAACAAAAAAGCCAAACTGATTCAATTTCTGGCTCTAGAACTGACTTAGTGTGTAATCATGAAAAAATATTTTGCTACTCCTTGAGGTTGATTGTAACATTTTTTTTAAAAGAAAAGGCAATTTTACTTTCACAACACTGAAATCTTAGTATAACATTGTAAAAAAAATCAGAATAAGAGAAAATTGTATACAATATGAATTAATATATTACTTTAAAGTCATGTTAATTGTAAGTATATATATAGAGAGATATATATATAGATATATATAGAGATATATATATATATCTATATATATCCTCTAACATGAAAATTATGAGCACAAATATTTAGTGTTTAGCTCTAGAACTGGTAGAAATATCCCTATGATGTGTGATGCTAGAGTAATGCTCTGATTTGCTTATATGATTAAAAACATTACCATCCCAGGTGGTGTGTTATAAAGTTGAACAATCTCTCTCCAGACCCTCTTTCTCTTGCCCCTCTTGTAGCTGGACTAGAGGCTTATATTTTCGCTACTCGCTTACACATATAAACATTTTAAAAATACATGTCTTTGGTATTTTAAAACCAAATGAGTTCAGCTGTACAGGCCAAACACAAGATTAGGATGCCAATTATTACATGTATTTTTGCACAGTAATACAAGTGTAGATAGGGGATACTCAAGAACCTTCTGGACATAAACCTGTGCCATATGCTCTAGGATGACCCTGCTTGAGCAGGGAGGTTGGAGCAGATCACCCAGTGTGGTTCTTTCCAATCTGACCTATGCTATGATTCTGTGATATCAAACAGCCAAATTTCACCAACCAGTTCTTTCACATGTTGTATATACTCTTTAAGGAAAGTAGTCAAGTTTACTGATTATCTAGACTCGAACAGTTGTAGGTGGGCTCCTTTTGTCAAAGTTAGACAAAGGTTAGAAAAATGGGATCATATGAAAGAAAAAAAAACAGAGGAGAACCCAACATATCTAATACATCAGGAAAATAATCTAACCTAAATAATCTAACTTACTCCAGAAGACTTTGAAAATATTTACTATGACATTTCTGTGTGTACAAGTTTGTTGAATACTCACCTACACTTTCACTGACTGTAGTACATTGACTATTTAGAGTCATAAATTTTCAGAAGGAAAAGTACATAGGAGAGAGGGATGCATATCAATAAATGTTATTCAAGGTTTAGAAGAACATGAAAGCAAGACTTGGAAGTTCAAGAACAAGCTATTCCACCAAGTACAAAGTGCAATACAGAAAACAGACAATTCTGCACTGAAGTATTTATGTAAACAGCTGTACTGAAGAGCAAAGAACAGAAGTGATGGTATATAAGGGTCACAGAACTACAGAATTACATTAGTTTAGAAGTATAATGATGACCTAACATAGGATTTTTCCTCTGATGTTTTCTTTCCTATCAGTATGTGGTGATGACAAGGTGCATTTCCTTATATTTGTAAAATAATAGAATATGCTGAGTTAGAAGGCACTGGGATCATTAAGTTGAACTCCTGGCACTGAATAGAACACCTCAAGAATCACACCATATGCCCAAGAGATTACTACTTCATACTTCCCCCCAAAAAAATTTTGAATATTAAAAGCGTAGATAAAATTATATGTTCTTCTGGCACATAGTTTTCATGCTGATCTTGTGTGTTTGTCAGAAGCATACATTGAGTTTCAAAGACAGGAAGAATAAAGGAAAGATTCCTGTGACCCAAATTCACCAATGACTTGCAGCAAATTCATATGCCCATATTGAAAAGTGGAATCTTCAAAATCCTATCCTAACTTTTTAGTTACTAAAGGTTAAAGAGCTTCTTTTAGAGGGAGCTCAAACCCTTTGAACATCCCCACACTGCCAGTGTTGCTGCCCTTACCTGCTGCCATCTTGAGCATTGTCTGAGCCCTCAGGGAAGTCACAATCCATATCACAGGATGGAAAATCTACTGAACGCACCCATACACCAGCAAACATAGAACAACCACTACCAGTGGGAGAACATTTTCCACAGAAGTTTTCTCCCTGTTTTACTGCCAATCCTGGTGCTCAGAAATCTCCAGATTTCTTTACTACTTTACAGTATTTCTCTCTTCTGACGCTTCCTTCCTCCATCCTTAGTTAATCTCACTGTGTTTCACAGGCTGTAAACAAGACTTTAGAGTTCCTTTAGAATGAATACACCATATCAGCTATTTTCCCTTTCATAATGTTTCTACTAGTCCACAGGTGTCCAAAGTCTCTTTTTTCTCTTTCAATATCTTACTGATATATTTCTAGTTAAACAAAGATCAATTGTTCTCACCTTAGACTTAGCTCCTGTTGTTTCCATTTGAGATCTTTATCTCTGCAAAGGACTTTTATGCCTGAAATCTCACTTAGTATTTGTTATTTATCATGTGTCAGTTACACCAGCTCATGTAATTGTTTCCCTACACATCTAACTCAGAATATTTTCAAGCCTGAGACTACACTCATTCAGAAATACAGTTGTGCTTATGTGGGATACCAGCATTGCATATGGACCTTCAGTTGGTGGACTGAGTTTTCAGGGAAGCTGTGTAAAACTACAGGACTAATACACAACATGCAAGTTTAAACAAAAGGGAAACCTGACTGATTTTATTCAATGAATGTAAAGGGTAAGGAAGGTGCAGAAGGAAGGTGTGGAAGGCAGGAGGAAAGAAGGAAAGAAGGAAAGAAGGAAAGAAGGAAAGAAGGAAAGAAGGAAAGAAGGAAAGAAAAAAGGAAAGAAAGAAGGAAAGAAAGAAGGAAAGAAAGAAGGAAAGAAGGAAAGAAGGAAAGAAGGAAAGAAAGAAGCCAAACTCAAAATGTGACTTCAGTTCTGAGATAAGGTTGCTTAAACACATATTTGCACTTAAGCAACTAACAAAATGCATCAAAAGATATTTAATTATCTTGATTCTATTTAATATGTAAGCTGGAGATGTATTTTCTCTTGCATACAGTAAATAAGGCAAAGCATTTTTTCTGTATTTCAAATATACTTGCTACAGCTACTGTTTTCAAACTACTAAATTTAAGTGGTTTGGAACATAAAATTAAAATTCCGTTCTAAATTACAAAAATTCCTGACAGTTTTTAAAATGTTATTTTCAAATACAATATCAAACCATGTCTGCAATAGACAATACTTTAGAAATATAATTATTTGCTCAATAGTTTAAAAATATATTAGTATTTTCAGAATTTTAAATATGTGAAAGTGATTCTGTATCAATCAACACATAAAAGTACTTTCAAGATTTGACAATTCCACTCATCATAAAGAAAACTATAATTTAAGATAGTCTGGATAGAAACCTGCTGTTTTTTTGTCTTGCTGTTTCATCCAGCTGTATATTTGGGAAGTTCATTTCAGCAGTATTGCAAAGAGATCTCTTGACAGAAAAAATACCTCAAGGAAAACTGTGAAAATAAACCTAGAAACGTTGCAAGAGTAGCCTTACCATTACACAGTCATGATACACCTGTGACAAAAGCCCTGTCCCAACTCTTTTCTTTATTTTACTTCACATAAAAGGACATAGGATGTCAGGAAAAAATCTAGTACTTTCTAAATTGGATACAAGGGCTCAACAATAGAATTTTAATCAATCCCAGGTCTATTTCATGTTTTAATCCCACAATCCATTTCACTCAATTCACACCAAGTTAGAATACTCCTTTAATTAAAATAAACACACAATCAGTTTAGAAACATGGCGGCTGGCTACCTTGACACCAGGGGAGATGCATGTGATGGGAAAGCAGAGCCGGAACAGGCTGTAAACAAAGCTCTGTTGAAATCAGAATATTGACTTGCATTCCCAGTGGCGCAGTGGGGAGAACATCATTCTGAACAGACTTGCCATTAATTCTGTTGCCTACGTAGGTCATGGCTGCTAAATTAACTGTCTTTAGTGATATATTAAGTTCTCTAGGTTCGTGACAGATTTCGTTCCTCATCTGTTTGGACGCTGACAGCAGACGTTTCTGCTTCTTCTGCAAATTGCACTGAAGTTATAGACTTTGTGTGTATGACAGTGACTTTAAGTAGTGACATGGCTGACATACAGAACTCTCAGTTATTAAAAAAAGAAAAAAAAATCCAGCATCCATAAGTGACTTATCACACTTCATGGGAGTGTTGATTGTGTCAAATTAAATTGCTCTCACTGCATCTTAATGGACCAACTCAAGGTATTCTCATATTGTAATAATATTTCACAGACCCACAGAATCACAGATTACGTCAAGTTGGAAGGCACCACAGTGAGTTTTCTGGTTCAATCTTCCTCCTCAAGCAGGGTCATCCCAGACCATGTGGCACAGATTGCATTCAGACGGTACTTGAATATCTCCAGTGAGAGAGCCTGTTCCAGTGCACAGTCACCAACACAGTAAAGAAGCTTTCCCTCATATTTTAGTATAACATCTGCACATTAGTTTCTGTCCACTCTCTCGTTCCATTGCTTGGTATCATCTAAAAGAGCCTGGATCCACCCTCCCTTCAGACTTATACACACTTATAAGGTCCACTCTCAGTCATCTCTTCTCAATGCTGAACAGGCCCAACTCTCTCAGCTCTTCCCCATAAAACAGGTGCACCAGTGCCCTAATCATTGTCACCCTCTGGTGGATTCACTTCGGGGAATCCATCTCTCTTGTAGTGAGGAGCCCAGAACTGGACACAGCAGTACAATGTAGCTACTAGAGCTTGATGACCCTGTATAGATAAAGCAAAGGAAATCACTTCTTTATATTACCTCAATAAACCTACTCCCTCCCCACAAAAATGTACACACACACACACATACACACACATGTAGTGCCCTTAAGCTGGTTTACCTCAACACATTCCCACCTATTTACATAAAAAAAAACCCAGTTAGTCTTTTCAGTGCCTGCTCCATAAAAACCTCCCTACCTCAAGCAACAATCACATTTCCACACGCTATATAGTTCTACGTACCAAGTTTTTTGCTTCAAGGTTTTCATGACCTAAATAGCAAACTTTTAGACAAAAATGTGATTTTGCTTGTTTGGTATTAAATGCCAATGTTTTTAATATAGGAAATTAGCACTATCGTTAAAGACAACCAAGGTGAAATAATAACAATCTTCACAAGGAACAATTGACATAAGTTGTTTTCCCCACCTTTGCTTGTACAATGTTTGAGTTTGCACAGGAAGAAAGGGCAAGATAGCCAATGGGCTAAGAAACAATGTGTTCAAGGTTCTTTTTTTTCTCTTTCTAGCTCAACTCCCAGCTCACCCACAGGCTCCTGCAAAAATCCCTGAGGAACCTACAACCTGCCAGGATTTGGTGATGTTTTCCTTCAGCAAAGTGTGAAGTATTTACTTTGTCATAATATAAGGGGACTTGCTGAGAATTCAGCTTTATTGGTTAGTTCAGAAAACACCAGAGGAAAAAAAAATGAGGGTTTCTTACCACAGACAGTGCAAACACATGAGATGGTTTAATTATGACTAATAACATCAGTTCAAACAATTAAATTGACATAAATTGTATTCTGTCAACTGTAGAAAACATACATTGCAAACATATCAGCTAACATGTTTATGTTAGAATATAGAATATGGAATTCCATTAAAACATGGAATCCACCATGTTTTAATGATGCTTCATAGTAATAGATCATTCTCTAATAGTTAAAACTCATCTTCATGAAAATAATTCCTCTTAATCCTAGATGCTCTGAAACTACCAAAAGTTCATTTTAATACAATAACTTGAAATAAAAAAAAAAATAGAAAATTATTAAATATTCTTAATCTACTTCAGCTTCAAAGTTAGAGTGAAAAAGTAGTGCTGGAGATTTTTCCTCCTAATGTTATTAGGCATCAGCAATTTTTAAATGTCAGATAAATGTCCAGATTCTGTCCTTGAGCTTGAAGTTTTGAAGAACAAATATAGATAAAATAGATGTCAAAGGTGAGCAATTTTCCTTTAGGAAGGAAGCTTCCTAAATACATGTTTAAAATTATATCTTGACACAAGTTACCTTGACCTGTTGTCTTGGTTTTGGAAAGACAGGGACCAAAGAAAAGGGAAACTTCCC
>CM031858.1:98202346-98264739 GCA_018697195.1 Certhia americana | reverse complement strand
ACTTCTGGGAAAAAAAATTCTATAAGAAATCAACCCAACCCCCAACACCTGTTTATAAACACTGATTTTTACTCAGCTTAATGCAATGCTTAGAGCACAGAAAAAGAGAAAGAAAGACAAAGATTATTATAATTCTGAGGTTTTCATGCATAAATAAAGATACAATTAATAAATTTTAATACACACTGGAAGCATGTAATGCCAGACTATTTTAATTATATTGAAAGTAATCCCATTTATGTAATTATATTGATGCAAAAAAACCCTAGAAAAAGGTTTAGTAGAATAACATAGAAGAGGATGAGAGATCTCCATACAGAATTCAAACTTATAGTCTCTTTATGCTCTATAGTATTAAAAGAGCAGTGTAGAGACTGTGGAGTGTATTTAAATTACCTCTCAACATCTCTAGAAATTTGATAAAAGCAGGGGCTTTTATTCTCTGTTTCACTCTACAGAGTGAAAGCCTCTTACAGAGATCTGCTTTCTATGCTATACTCTCTGATGGAATATATGCTTGTTTTGTGCCAGGAATTCCCTCCAACTGGTTTCAAAGCTGTCCCATTCTAAATGTATCAGGGATGCTAATAGATTTGCAATTGGTTCATGAATGAAAACCAAATTCGTACCTCAGGTGCTATAAAATTGTTGGTTAAATAACACTCTCTGTACTAGAACTTCTTCATAGAATGAAAAATGAAGGAAAATTAAAGATGTCCCCCACTACAATAAAGCACCTTCTTTACAGTTCATTGCTAAGAACTCCATTCTTATCTGAATAATCAAAAAACATTCTGTTTTCTGCTTCCTAAATACAAAGTGAAGCCTCTTACATAAAGAATTCAAACTAGAGTGAGATAAATCTAAGACAGTTTAATTGCTAATAATGTAAATTGAACTCAAAATCCTTGTACAGAGGATTATAGACAGATTCACAAAGTATCATCTAATGCCAGTTTTTAATTTCCTATTTCAGAAAAGATTGGGGTGTTTTGTGCACATAAATAAAGTAAGATGACCATGAAAATACTGATCAAGAATATGATATATTCATATACATTTATTTTGATGTACATATTCACCTTTACCTTTGGAAACATATGCATATATATCATATATAATTAAAAAAAAAAAAAAATCCTGCCCAAGAATCCTGCAGTTTTGAGACTGCATGGATAATCTTTGCTAACTCAATTGTGTGTAGTACATAAATAACTTGCTAAGAGAAAAAAAAGTATCTGCTGTTTCAAAAAATACTGTCATCACAGAAGATGGGACATAGAAGAACAGCAAATTCTTAATTACTATCTGCAAGCAGAATTAATTCTTACTGCCATTTTGGCTGATAAGAGATTTAGCATTTTTTATACAAAACGTTGTAAAAAGTTACAAGGGGAGAAAAGACCAGGGAACAGTTGTTTAGTGTTGGAACATTAGCACTGAGATCAGGTGGTGAGCAAAAGTGATTTATAGCACCTGAGATGAGCTGTGGTAACCCTGACTGTATCTGACAGAGTGGATTAGTTAGAGCCAACTATCAATGTACTTTTAAACCTGTGTAATCAGATTGGTTTTGAGAAAGAGGAAAAAATACTGTATGTCTTGACTGAAATGCAGATAATTCAGGTTCATATAAATGTGGAATCAAATAGGTTGGAAAAAAAATCTAGGACATTTGAAGAAAAACCATTAACCCAACACTGTCAAATCCACTATTAAACCATGTCCTTAAGTGCCACATCTACACATCTTTTTACTACCTCCAGGGATGGTGACTCCACAACTCCCAAGGGTAGCCTGTTCCAATACTTGGCAGCCTTTCCGTGAAGAATTTTTTCCTAATATGAAATCTAAATCTTCCCTGGTATAAGTTGAGAGCATTTCCTATTGACATGTCACTAGTTACTTGAGGGAAGAGACCACCCCTCCTGATGCCTTAGGTTTTAGCTATTATATTTTTTACACTCTGTGCTGTTTCAGTAAGTTTTAGGTTTCATATTAAGTGCTAAGAAGCTCTCTTTTCAGTGTAGACCGACAAAACAATTCCTTCTCTAATTTGATATCAAGGACAACTTTCAGGCCCAGGAACAAAAACAACAGTGAAGTGAGAAGACAAAACAAGGAGGATGGAGCTTCATAACCTTAAGCTATGGTTGGACAATTGATTTTAATATGCTAATGGACCAGAACTTATAAAAATATGAGACCTCATTAACTGGGGGCCATTTTATGACCATTTTGGGTGCATCTTGGGTGTGGTCTGGCTGGACTCTTGCGCAAGTCACGAGTACCCATTGAGACCTTTTAATAAACACCTACATTATCCTTTTGCCCTGTCTAATCTTTGTTCCAGGACAGCCTCAAGAAGGCATCACTCCCACCTCACTACAACCTCCTTTCAGGCAGTTGTAGAGAGCAATAATCTCTCTCCTGAGCTTCTCTTTCTCCAGGCTAAACAGCTCCTCAGCTGCTCCTCATAAGAATGAAATATCCTGGCCTGCTAAATCTGACATTTCTGTGTTATCTTGAAAGAGTGGAGAAAATTCTGCTGTCATTTAAATTGTTTGTCAACTTGAACACATCCTTAGTAATGTTTATTAATAAAGTAGTTTACTCAGAAATGTCACTCTGAGGACAATAGCTGTAGCTAGAATTTATAATGTACTCATTTACTGTAGGTTATTAATTCCCAAGACTTGGTTCTTGGATATATTTACAGTGCCAATAATAAAGCCACTGAAGAACTTGAGAAAAACAGTTTCTTTTTAGAAGAAAACTGGTAATGAAATTCATCAGGTCTTCATCAGACCTAGGATGAAATTCACAGTAAAATCAAAAAGATGAGGACCAGAGCAACAACAGTAAGAAATTACCACTTAAAGCACTGCTGTAGAAAGTAGGACATACATGGGTTAGTTTTAAAATTCCTTGATTGAAGTAAAATATGTATCAGTGTCTTGAGCCTTTGCCTTCCACTATCCAACTTGGGTCTCTCACATCTTGCTGACACAATGATGATTTTTTCATTATTAATATCAAGTGGAAATAAATGATGGAATATCAAAATTTTTCATTTAATCTACATCTGGTTTCTTTGGGGTTTGTTTTTGTTTTTGTTTTTTGGGGCTTTTTTTTTTGTTTGTTTTTTGGGAGTTTTTTGGGGGTTTTTTGTTTGGGTTTTTGCATGTTTGTTTGGTTTTTTGTTTTTTTTTTTTTCTTTCTTTTTCAGTAACTGCAGCTGGCCATGTAGTATCTGTCTCTTACAGTGGAATATGAACTGATTTGACTTTTTGGGGTGCCTGTTTCCCACATGAGTACATTGGTCAAGAAGAAAAGCTAAGAAGCCCCTTTTATTGCAATACTGACATTTTGATAAAACAGGTCTAAAAATGCCTCTCGAAAGTTTGAATTCAAAATAAAATGAAAGAAAGTCAATATACTTGTTATCCAGTTACTGTGCAATATCAATCATTACTAACGATTGAAATAGCTTTAAACACTTTGATGTTGTTTTTCTTGTCCTGAAAATAACCATGGTTTATTTTGTTCACTTTATTCTACCAGTTCAGTGATAACAGCAGATTCTACAGACATCAAATGAATTCACAGGAAAGTAGAATAAGGACAAAATGCAGTGACTTTCAAGCATTTTCAACTAAACATGAAAGAAAATGAACGACACATCAAAGCATCAGCTTCAAAGACACTCCCAGGTGGCTCATTTCAGAATACATGTTACAGAAATCGTACAATAAGGTGTTTGAACTTTTCTATTCAAGAAATTTTTTAAGAATCTTTATCAGGGAAAAAAAATGACTGTGTTGAAGGACAGCTAAAAATCCAAAGTCAATGTATTCCAAATATGTTTGATAAAAGGGTGAATAATAGAAGAAATATTTTTTCTCTCGCTTTTTCAAAGAAAGGTGTTATGAAAGGGAAATCACTGTGGTACTGAAACTGCATACCAAAATTTTAGAGACACATTGTTTTGACTTCAAAAAATCATTTTAGATCACAGAGTACAGTTTTTGCTTGGCTTAATTCCTGAAGCCACGTGAGTGTCACATTGATAAAATTCATAGTTGCAATGCAGTATTTGGTGGGAGATAAAATTCCAGAGGCAAAATTTACAGGATAAATTAGCATGACACAAATCACAGTGCAGTCCAATGGATGATCTGATGATTTTTTGTGATGTCTGGAATAATCTATGCAGAAATAACCTATGCAAGTAACTATATTGACAGACAAGAGGCCTGCAGTGTGATTACAATGGGCAGGTATGGGCTGTACTTGAGCTAAATTTATAATTTTCCGCTAAACTTAGATAAGTCAAAGTAGACTAAATATTTAAATGAAACTTAGAAATATAACACTTATTTTTTTAAACTTAGTTTGCAACTGCTAGATACCTAAAATGAAAATAACCATCTAGTTTATGATGTTAGCTTCCATTTCTGAAATCGTTGTCCTGATAGAAAGGAATAAGAGTTAATTGTGGCAGACAGAACCACCATCCCTACCTTCCCTGTTTTTCATATAATCTCCAGCTACTGTAAATTTAAATCTCACTGAGTTTCCAAACAACCTACAGGTGAACGAGTCACTTGGAAATCTAGGACTTCAGCTTTGCAGCACTGAGATACTTCTCAAGTTTTTGTATTTGTATATTTCTTGTATGGTGAGAGTACAGATTTCTATTGCAGCAGTTTGAAGAGATATAGACGTGTTAGGAAGTTATAACTTCAGAAATGGCTTCTGGTTTTCAGCTTCAGACAAACTTTCCATCAAAACTTACATTTATTTTATCATAAAGTATTCAAAATATAAATTATATACTGAAATTAAATGGATCAGATTTTATTTTGCTAATCCATATAATATTGCAATTTTGCTCCTCATCACACCAAAAATAAAGACGCACAAGAAAAAGACTGCGTTCAGCTTACAAAAAATTGGAACCTCTTCAACCAAGAAACAACATTAATTTAATAATTTTTAAAATTATCTATGTTGTTATATTTTATGAAACAGAGTTTCAATTAATCCTTATAAAACAATCAGAAAAGCTAAAGTGAAATCTCTTTTAACATCCCAGGGGACTTCGCATTATTTATTAAGCAATTACAATTGTCCTTATGGGAAAACTAAAATCTTACTCTAAAAATGTATTTCGTAAATCTTTTTAGTTAAATTTTCACAACAGCAATTGTTATTCTAAATACTTAAGGGTTCTTTCTGGGGGACCCCTTTTCCCTAAACTTAATGACACATGTGGATTGTAATGTTTTTGTCAGCATAAATGTTTCTGTAACAGATTTATTATGCTCATGGAACTTGGTAAGCTCAATTGAGTTGCTGAAATTAACCTAAATATTTGCCATTATTTATGTACATTTCATTAACATCTTAATAACAGAGCTCATATACAGCAACATCAGAAAAGGTAAATTTGTTTCAAAGTTTCAGGCATACAAGAAAGTATTAGGCTGTGGCACACAGCTGTGGGCCATGGTTTTCCTAGCATGCCTATGTAAATCAGGATTAACTTTGCTTAACTACTGGAAAACACTTTCCAAAACAGCTACTGAGAAAAATAGTAAGGAGATATTAATGATGGTGAAATTTGATTTGTCCTGGTTGGAGACAGGATAGACAGTTTTCTGGGTACACATAGAAGTCGACATACAGCTATAAGTCTTATTATATTCAGATCAATTCAGTACATATTCACGTAAGTCGCTGAGCTAAAGTGTGAAGCAAATTAAAAATGAAATCAATTTTTTTCTGTTGAAAAATCTTGAAACAGAAAATGATTCAAAGAACTCTAGGACTAAATGAACAATTATTTTATTCATTAAAAGTCAATAATTTTGAAGTCAAAAGGGATATCTTCATATTGCAAGTAAGGCATAGCAAATCAAATACTTTTCTGAAAGAGAACATGGGGAGAAAATTTTGGGGAGGGATTCTCATTCCTTATAAACTGATATAACTCAATCTATCCTGAAACAAACACTGCTTTTCAGCCTGTTCTTTCTATGCTAAATTCTCAAGGAAAGGTGAATGCCCCCTGCATGTCTCTTAGGGGAACTTTTACAAAATTCTGACAGCATATTCAAGTTCAGTAAAAGGTAATTTGTATCTCTGTCTGCCAGCATGTGCAGACCTGTTCGTCCATTTTAATGAGATTCTTTCTCCTAAAATCTCTCATCAGGACTTTTAGTACATGGGAAGTCAAGTTCAATTCAAATTAATTCTCTGTCAAGTTATCCCTGACACCCTAGATTCATTGCTCAGGTTCATTGATTTGTCATCTGAACCCTTAACACATGGTATCTCTGGGGAGATGACTCCCAGAACAGAAGTTCCAAATGACTTCCATTTTTACTATAGTTTTTTATTTCTACTCTCTAATTTTTCTAACAGTTTGAACTTGCAATGTATAGTGTGATATGTGATTAATATATGTGTTTTCCTTAACAAGAGGAAAAGATCATAAAAAATGTGATTTTTCAGGTTGAACATACCAAGGACATTTTCTTCAAGGGGAACTCAAGGGTCCACTGTCATATTCTGTTTATTTTTTAGTTTAGGCATTATATCCACAGCAGTTCATTAGGAATTTACTAATGAATTTACTAATTAGGAGTTTACTAATTTACATTAGTCTCATAATGATATGAGACTTTTTTTGCTTCAGAAAATCATGGACTTTCCTCTGTATGAAAATTCTTAATATCAGAAAAAATTACACATACATAATTTCTTTTATGCTCAAAGCCTTAACATAATAACATCCTTTGCATGAAGGGACACTTAAATTGTAATAAAGTGTATTAAATTGTACATGGGTGTATTAAATAATTGAGTTTTCCTAGATGGTGTCTGTAGTTTTTATGATATTTCAAATAGAATTAAAAACTTATCAGAAAGTCTCAGAACACTGATTTCCCCAAATGCTAATGTGTTTGAAAGTCTATTTTTCAAGTCTAAGTCACTCTTATCAGTGCTAAGTGTGAATATTCCAGCATTCAAGTACATGAATGTAAAACAGTAGATCAGTCGTTCTCTACAGTCTGTTAAAATGAAATGTGATAAATGCAGCATTATAGATAGGAAATCATAATGTATGAACCTCAGGAAAAGAAATCCACTTGAAAAAATACAAGACAATTTTTTTTCTTTGCAATCTAGCTGATCTTCATTCATTCTTGGGCTGGATGAGATTAGCCTGCTGGATCACAATTGCAATTAAAAAAAAAAAAAAAAGAAAAGAAAAGTAACACTGTTGATAAACTGCACCAGTATGGTAGAAAAAGGTTCAGAAATGCTTTTCTGAAGTTTATGGAACTTTATGGTTTTATGGAAAGAGCTGTCCTCAGCCCTGTTAAGGCTGCAGGAAATGACCAGGTCACTGGCCTGTTGTTGCACTAATGGAGTGTGACACAAAAACCTCTGGACCCGGCAGGAGGAGTGGCATGACATGACAGCCAACAGGAGGGGATCACTGGGGACCCACTACTAATTCCATGTAAGGGCAATTTGCCTAGGTAATGGTACCAAAACCATCAAAATTGAGTATAGGTATGACAAAATGGTGCTGACAGGGAAAAAGTAGTTGCAGAGAAATTATTTACCTGGGAGAATGTTGGGGCAGAGAAGGTACAGTGTATGGGTGGCAAAAAGGGGGTCAAGCATCAAGGAAAGAGGCAATAAAGCTTGGAAATCCTGTGATACACTGAGGTCCCTACCAAGCCTTGCTGCTTGTTCTGTGCTGCTGGAGCAGAGAAGTTATTCAGACCTGTTTCTCTTGGTATAGAATAAAAGCTGGCGTGTAGGGGGACTGGGGGTGGAAGCAGGGTGGAATGGAAGCTGTCCCTCTGGATGGATACATCTAGTATCCTAGTGCCACTATGCTGGTGCTCATTCCAGGCCTGATAACATTCATAACATACAATGTTATATCTGGGTCTCATAAAAAAACACTGCTAAACTCAAAAAAAATTACGTGCTTGGAGCCATCATTCATTGAAACCAGAATGTTTCAGAAATGTTTGGCTTAATTACGATAGTTCTTATGTTCTTGATAAGTAACGTTATAAACCCTTTTTTATGTTAGTTTAATTATGGTGAGGATTAGATAACTTTGGGATATGACATCCATCAGATTTCTTCACAGAATATCAATGAACTAACAAGAGTGGAAACTTTTTTTTCCTTGGTCTGGAGAAATATCAAATTACAAAATTCATTACTAAGAAATTAATCTTCCTTTGGGTAAAAAGGAAATAATGTGACATACATAAATGTTGTCAGCGATTTTTTTTTTTCTTTAATTCAAAGCAGACAATTCTAAGTCAAAGAAATTAATCAAGGGAGCTGAACTGCTGTACTGTAATGCTTGGATTTGGAAGGTTGTTTTTTTCGGTTTTTTTTAAAGATGTAAAATCTATCTAGAATATGTATTTCTCACAGCAAAATGCTTCAAACCTGAATGGTAAATAAGTGTATCAGAAGATGTATTAAGCCTTAAAATGATATGAAGAAAAAATAGAACACTGAGAAGAAAAAACTTACTTTAGTGGTCAGTAATAGTTCCCAAAAGACAATATAGATTCAGTGTTGTAAAGGATTTAAAAACAAATAGGATCAGTTTACTCAACTCTATTTTGTATATATTATATATACTATAAATTATATTTTATATATATTATATACATATTTTGGTTAAGCAAAATCAATAAAATATAAGAGGGAAAAAGAACAAATTTTTGATGGGGAAAATATTAAAGGCAATCTAGGCATTACTCAAAATATCTGTACTTAGAGTTTCCTCTCATGTTTTTCAAATAAAAGTGATGTTGCCAGAGGTCCTATAGAAAAATTAAAAGCTAATACATGCAAGTAGAGGCTCATACTGGAAAAGAAGTGAAGGAGGGGACATGTTTAAATTGAAAAAAACTAGGCAATGAAAATCATAAAGTTGTCGAAGAACATTTATAAAACATGAGCCATGTTTCTAAAAGCATATTATAACATTTGAGGAAAGGAAATACAACATTCTGTGAAGACAAGAAAGAATTAATCTCAACAATGTCAAAACTCAAAACTTATACTGAAGAAATGTGAAAATAATGAGGGAAAATAAATGAAAGAATCTATAGAAAATGTCAGGACCGAAACTATGTGGTGTTTTTTTTCAGATCTACCATGGGAAGCATAACCAATAAAACACTGACATAAATATTAAAAATTTTTACGTGTTGGGTCATTTGATGCAATTTTATATGGAAAAATCTTTATTTGACACAGAGATGGAACTTACCACAAGTCTTTATTTTTTTTCAGTTGCCTAAAGTGGAAATGCTTATAGTCTTATTGCAAGAAAAAATAATGAACAGTGATCAGTTCATTATGTGAAAGTCATAATGAATATCTTGAGACTGATTGCATTAATATTTCCTTATTGACTTTGGTAAAACAAGCTGGAATGTATTTAAGAAATCTGATAAAAATTTGTAAGATAAAATTAATGGAGTGTGTAAGCAGTATCTAGTATTGAACATTTGGATAACCTTGAAGACAGAACAATGGAAATTAAGTGAAAGTTAACAGTGCAAAATGTAAAAGTTGAACAGTAATGACACTCAGTAGTACTTTTAACCAGCACATAGATTGATGATTTCTTTACTTCTGAGCAAAGAAAACTTAATTTTAGGCTTTACCTACAGCTTCATAAGACTGAGCTAGGTGACCTAGGAAATCACCTTATTGTTTGGTTAAGCTCTAAGACTCAAGAATTTTTCACTTCAGAGAATACTCTAGTTATAAACTATCATTTAATTTGGTTTAAATTTCATACTTAGCAATTGAGTTTTATGCTAGCCTGGTTCTGACAAAGACATTTTTTTCAATATCCTGTCTTGTTTACCTAATTTTTAATGAAAATGATTTCAATCTTTCCAAATCAAAGTTTTACAGCTTTTAGAGGTTTCCATAATCTTTCTTAATTACTCAATATCTGGGTTATCCTCTAATCCTCCAACACTGATATTACTATCAAACAAATGGTTAAACCTGAATCGCTTATCTTTAGCTCATATTTGCATTAATTTTCATAGTCTTCTGACAAACTTTGATTTCTTTACAAAATGGAAAGCTTCAGTATGGCAAGTGTGGGAAAAACAACAAAAAAGCCCCAGCCCCAATTTTTTTTTTTTCCCATAGAGTTTCTAGGGTTGCTATGTTGTGACAGGATTTATCTGAAAAAATGAGAAATTGAGAAAGAATTTGATTGTGGAATTTTTGGGGTTTTTTTTCCTTGTCATTTGAATGCCATTATACTGAATAAGATATCAAGTAGTTTTACACTCAATCATATGGTAAAATAAATCAATCTGAAAGTAATGAACTAAATAAATTAAGTGCACCATTTGAGTCAGATTTTCTGTCACCAAAAAAAGCAATCACGTATGCACATTTTTTGGATTTTTTTTCCCAACCAAGACACCTGCTAGAAACAGATTTTGTAATCATTTGTGACTTGTTTTCCTTCAGACCCTAATTGTCTCTTTCCCTTTATGATCTTTTCTTAAAATTACTGTTGCAAAGAACAGTGACAGCATGTGATCAGAACTTTAAACTTTGATCATCACAGCTTGTCAACTCTTTTATATAAGTTAAAAGCACGTTCTTTCTTTTTTAACTACACTTATGGGTGTGAAGACCAGTCTTTTCTTTCCTATTTTGACAACCCTTATAGACAAACCAAAACGGAACATGCTAAAGTACTGCTGTTGTCTTCATAACCACTGTGAATTTCTAGAATCTATATTGAATACAATTACAGTTTTGTCTTTCTAGGACAGGCACATTCCATGTTAGTATAATTCACCCAGATGTGTTGAGCAAACTTGGCTGGCTGACGTATCTCCAGCTGCTGTCTCACTTCTCCTCCTCAATAGGACAGCAGGATAAAATAAAGCAAAGATAAAGACAGGGAGATCATTTAACATTTACTGTCAAAACGGACTCAACTTGGTGAAAATCAATGTAATTTATTGGTGATTAAAGTATATTTATACAGTGAGAAACAAGAACAAAAGCTAGAACAGATTCTCTCCATTTCTCATGCTCAGCTTCTCTACTCCACGACTGATTCCTCTCTGATCCCCTGCCTGACAGGCTCATGAGGAACTGTGGCATTGTGATCATTCCATAACAGCTTCTCTCTGCCGCTATTCCTTCTCTCACTTCTCCAGCCTGGATTCTGTCCAAAAACTTCAATCTTTCAGGATAAACCTGTTCCAGTGTGGTTCTCCCCAAGGGCTGCAGGGCAACCTCTGCTCCAGCACATGGAGCACCTCCTTCCTCTCTTTCTTCCCCTCACCTTGGTGTTTGCAGGGCTGTTTCTCAGTTTTTTCCCCTCACACCTCTCATTGCTTCATAGTTTTCTTAAATATCTTTCCCCAGATGTACCACCACTCTGGCTGAGGGGCCCAGCTGCCCCTGAGGTGTGACCATTTTGGAACCAGCTGAAACCAGTGCTTCACAGGGGTGACCCTGCAGCACCTGGACACCTGCATACTATATGCTTGAAATGTCACTTTTTAGAATGGAAGTTTAATTGATAAAATAGTCATTTGTGTTTAGACCCTTAAGGAAACTGTGGCTTCCATAATCTTTTTAAGAATAGTTTTCATTCCAGTTCTTTTCTATAACCATTGGAATATGGTTAAGAATTTCTAAGGAGTTAAGGGCTTCTAGAGAGTTCTTTAATATTCTGTTACAAGTCTTTATATTTCAGGCATCCATCTTCACTTTCATGACAGCTTTTGAAATATTTAAGTCTTAATTTTTCATGGTTCCTTAAATACAGCTCAATGTTGAAAATGAATGTGAAAACATAAGGACAACGATGAAAAATTATTTTGCAGAGTGACTCGATTGCAACAGTTCTGTTAAAGAAGAAAGAAACAAAAATCCTAATCAAATTTAGGGGCCTGGTAAGTAATGAGGTATATATATGAGGCACGTATATAGAAACAGATGGAAACATGTGTTTCAGTTTTCCATGGCTTTCCATGACTGTTAGGTATGCACCAACAGGGACTGACATCCGTCAGTCCACCCTTACAAGATGTGGTTGAACAGAAACAGAAATATCAGTTCAGATCTCATCTATAATGACAGAATACTCGTTTGCAATTTGGTGTTACCAAAGGAGGGAGCTCACAGCTTCAAGAGAATAGCTGTCTACAGGCTGAGTAGGCATTGTCAAAAGTGTCACTGTTAGACATTTTGCCAAGTATTCCTAGCAGAAATACAAGGACTAAATAGCTGCTGCACAGATGCTGAATTATCTTGGTTAATAATAGAGGTTTGATCTGCACTGTTAACATACATATAAAATTTTGATTTTGGCAAGTCAAGGGTAAAAAATCCAAAACTCCATTTGTATGATAGCTTCTTACTGTAAAGACCCTTTCTATTCAACATCAATTGCATTATAACTACTTTGTAATCCTTTCTTGAACATAACAGCTTTTCCAGACCCTGTAATTTCATATCTGTGAATCTGAACTTTATTGTAAATATAAATAGATAGAAATAAATAATTATGATATATAATTATTCAGTTCCCTGTATCTGCCACTCATCCCCCAGATAGTAAACATTAGCCCTAATATTTATAATGGAAGGCACCTACCTGCTTTCCATCAATAATATTTGAAATCCATGGTATAGTAGGTGAGTGATTAACTCTTCCCAAAATGAAACTCACGTAACTTATCCCCTGCCTACAGAAAGAAATTGTAACAATTTAGTTAAATCAATTCTTAAATTGATTCAAACTAGTGAAATCCCTAGTGCAGACACTTAAATTGGCTTAAGAGTAGCTAATATTGGTGTATCTTATTCATTTTGATCTAGAATTTAATCCTATTAAATTGGCTAAAATTTTTTTTATACTCTGGAGTCTCAAGTCTAGCATTCTGAATTGAATTTCATGCTGCAGGGTCATGGGTCCTCAATGAAGTTAGAACTTATAATGACACAACAATTTTAGAAATTACTTCTGAAGGCCCACTAATCATCTACAAAAAATAAACAGAACTTTGCAATAAATACTAATAACTAGACAGTGCTCTGAAGATTTTATATAAGGAATAAAGTTCTCTAAAACTACTAAGAAATTAAGGATAATGATAATAGGAAATAAATTTTGAGAAAATGATGGCAAAATTAATTATATGCCTTTTTGCTTTCTTTATTCTGTTTCCAGCTTAAATTTGCCTGCTGATTATTGCTGGGCCCATGAGTTTTGGCACAATACTGAAAATGAAAATATGCATGACCATCTGTCAGTAATGGTTCCAATTCATCAAAATTTCTAGTCTCCATTATATGCACAACAAAAGTATCTTTGCCTGTCTTGGGTACAGAACCAAGAAATTGCAGATGAGAGAGAAAGAAAAGAAAAAAAAAAAAATCAGAAAAAAACCCAAAACCCAAAACCTTTTCAAATTGCCTCATCACAGAGAAAAGGAAATTATTTTTATCAGTACATAGAGATAAATATTCTTTCTACACTTTTTTGGTTCATCCCCATTTCCAGCTGCTTCAGTTTGTGACTACATTCAGTCAAGTACATAACTATATACAGACTATTTCTGATACTTCAGTAATACAGTCTGCTACCAAAATAGAATGAAGTTCCTTAAGAGGATAAGAAGAAAGGATGGGCAAATAATAAAAATCTATCTGTTATTTCAGACACTGATACTCCTTCTCATTATCAATTTCAGTCTGACAAAAATTGCAGTTAACACTGATACATTTGCAGCTGCAAAAATGATGCTTCTTTCTCTGATTTTGGCTTCAGTGTGTTTCTGCTAGATTTGGATCGAGATGGAAAATACAAACCCTGTCTGCCTGGCACAGAATCCTTTGCTTACAGTCCCAGCAACTTTGTTTCATTCTTCTGTGTCAACAGAATTTAAAATATTTTAAAAAATTATTTTCCTACTGGTTACTCTGAAATGCCTTTGCAAAACAAGATGCCTTTTGAATACATAGGGATATAGTCCCAAACAATAGCAGTTGCTATGGGAGCAGAGCATAGTGTTTTATGCAGACATGAAGGAAGAGGAATGGGGAAGCACAAATCTGGTACAGATTGTCCAGGTACTCACTAGCTCTAAACACAATGTTAGTTCCCCTGAATATGCTGTGGTAAATCACATTTATACATCGAGGAATACAAAAGTTTATATTTAACTGAGTTCTGTTTACTTACATAAGAGAAGATTTATGGTCACTGGGAAGATCATTAGCATTGATTTTCATAGTCCCCGCTTAGAATGAGGATGTCCTTGGTATAGGAAATTATCCAGTACTTTTATAAAAAGCTAGCTAGAGTGATTCCATGTATACTTAGCAGATTTGTATTATCTTGTGGTGGAGTCAGACAAAAAAATCCAGCTTTCCTGAACAATTGCACTAACATTATTAAAAAATACTTCAAAGATATACTAATGCAGTAATGAGAGCGCTAATTCTGTTCAAAATTCTAAGGTCAAAAAGGGATGTTTTCAAACCAAGGAACCAGTCAGCTCAAGAAGGAACAAATAGCATTATATTTCCTTCAGTAAAACATAAAAGGTCTACAGTTACTTTCATGACTAACAAGGAAGCCTGTAATGTGTATGTGTAACTTTCCAATGTGGCTGAAGCAAAAGGAGGTGGTTTTTTGACTAGGAAGATGTTTTTTTAACAGATTGAGAATGGATTTGGGGATTTACTTACTTGCAGCTTGTCCAAAAAAAAAAAAAAAAAAAAAATTCTTCAAATTGTATTACCTTGGTGAGGAAGAAGGCATTAAAAAAAATCTAACAGCTTGCTTAATTTTTCCATTTCTTTTAATAATATTATTTCCATGAAGGAATCTTTAAAAGTGGTCATTTTACTCATACAGATTTATCAGGTATGGGAACCTATCAGAAGAGTTAATTATTAGTTATTAATTAATTATTACAGTTATCACACATGTTTCCTTTTAATATTCCTATTTATATCTTCTGGTGAAATTACTCCAGTTAGTTCCAATTCAGTTGCCAGTCCATGGAAAACTCAACTGCTCCCTTTTCAGTTTTGTCATTTGTTCGCACTAATACTACATGTTGGATTTTTTTGTCTTTTCTTCATGGCATGAATACAGCTGTCTCTTTCTCTGGACTTTTAAAATATATGCAAATTTACTTTAAATATAAAGTTGCTTCAGCAACTGTACCATGAGCGTTTGTTTCCTGTCCCTGCATAAGAACATGTGCTGACGTTGTCTGGATGAGAATGCATCCATAGGGACATGACATGCATGGACACAGAGCTGCAGGCAACTGTCATAAAATACTGCTGCTGAGCAGTTGTGAGCTTTAGCTGGGGCTCCTTAGTGCGTGTCAGGACAGCCTGACAGCGTTGCACAACCAGCTGGCAGGGATGGTGGAACTCCTTAGACCACTGGCAGCTCCACTGATTGCAATAACCACCTCCTAAGCATTAAAGTGCTTTAGGCATTTATACACATCGCTGTTGAGTGGCAAATATGTCAGTATAAATTTATTAATTAATATACAAGCTAGTAGCCTTCTACAAGCTTCAGTGCTTAACTGGAATGGAGTCAAAAGAATCCTTTCTGCTTATTCATAAAGTCGTTCTGATGCCTCAGAAATATTTAATTCTACTGTTTATTTGTAATGAATTTCAGTTTTGAACCCTGTGGTTTTTTTTGAAAATGACTGGATGCTGAAATGGATACTGTCAGAATAATAAATAGGAAATTTGAAAATGTAGTAATCTACTTTCAGCTTCTATCAATATCCCTGAAAAAGTGACAAAAAAGATAACATTCACTGTTAAGATTTCCTCTAGCTCACCTGTTGCTCAGTGAATGACTGAAGTGAGGTTTTTAGGCAAAGTGGACACTTTGAGCCTGACTGAATTTGCTGGTTTAGTCAATAGTGATTCAGTATTGATAAAGGCTGGGGAAATCACAGTGGTGCTAGCTTGTTAAAATTTGAGATCATGATAGACCTGAATTATCCAGCTGAGATCATGATAGACCTAGAATTAACCAGCTGATAAACCAGTAGAGTGATTAAGTTATTTTCATCTACAGAAACTCTTGGTCTTTTGCTGGAAGATAGAGGTAATCCATGCAGTCAGACCTTGCTAACAACTACACAAAAGGCAGCATGCTGTTTTTTGGTTTTGTTTAAAAAAAAATCCAAACACTGCAAGTTGTGCTAGTGATTAGGAGCAAAAAGTGTTTCTTTCCTCCCTCAGTAGAACTCTAGCAGATAGTGCACTTTTCCGGACAGAAATTTCCTTAGCTCAGGCAACAGCTTCATACACAAATTAAATTGAAACATGCCAACTCTAGCACCAAAAGAAGCAATCCTTCTATGCCCTCAGCCCTTTTTCCCAATGTTTGTTGCCCCCGTCTCCATCCTTGCACCATAAGCTCCGCAATCAGTGAACTAGAGCAAAGAAATAATCTAACCTTAAATTATTCTTTTTTTTCTTTCCCCTGGAGTTAATGACAGAAAAATGTATGAATATCTAAACATATGCATGTTAATTTGTCTCAAATTCACAAATCAAATCTAACAGTCTTGGCAGAAATAGTCATCTATTACATTTTTAATGTGTGATGGTTATATACAATACAATATAAACCAGAAGAAGGTGAGAAAATAAAAATAAATCACTGGTCGCATAGCTGAAGAATGTACTTTAAAATGAAGATATAAAAGCAAGAATTAGTAAAATTATGTTTCATAATGCTTGCCTTCAGTAGTTTTATTATATAATTTAGATTTGAATTATATTTTTATTTTCTATTTTATTACATTATATGTTGATTTTTAGTTCAAAAGCTCTTGTTAAAATAATTTTTTAAATGGATGTTCAGAAAACGTCTTTAGCTTATTATTCGTAAGAACAATTTTTATATTCATTTTTTTCAGTCTTTTGGCTTTTCAGAGAGATCTTTGAACTCAAATGATTATGATGCAGGACAAAATCATTGCTTTTGGAGCATGAGCAAGACCCAAGGTGTTCAAACTTAAGTTATCATAGCTTTCCCAAACATGATGTCAAAATTCTTGGGCACAACAAGGAACAGGCCACCCAACTGGACTAGAGAAAACAGTAAATTGCCTATGGCATCTAACATCTCCAGCCAAAGGATGTATTTTATTAATTACTGCATAAAAATGTTTTGAAAATATGTATTCTATAATTAAATTGTAAAGAAATAGTAAAACTTACTGTATAAAGTAAAAAAGGATAAGTAAATTTTGATGATTTTTTAGGAATAAGATCTTTATTACAAATGATTTACTATGGAATTATGCTCTCCTTTGAAATTTTCATTTTTAAAATGCAAGAGACAGATCCTATCAATAGCTGAAGCAGTAGTAGGTAGGCTAGTCTCTCATCTCAACACAGTAATTAAAATTCAAATCTATCAGTAAGATCGAATTATTATTCAGACTCAGGATATAGTGACTATACTTTGAAATGAGGATATATGCCACACAGTGTTTTAAAGGCACATGAAAACCCTAGAGACATTTTCTCACAGGCTCCAAATTGAATTGAAGAGAAGCTTAGTGATGCAAACAATGTAAAATTAGATTAAATAATTTAAGTATTTTAGCAAGCATCTTAAATGTTATTTCTTACTATTTCACTAAGTGTAATAATGTACATTATGCAGAAAGAAAATTTTTCAGATAAACAAATTAGACTTTAGATTAAATACTGGTCATAGAAAAGGTCCTAATTTTGTAGATGAGGCCTCCATACATTTAAATTAGAAAGACATTTACTGGTTATGGGAATGCTGAATCAAATAAATGATTGACACTAGAATAAAATTGTCTAGGTCATTTAAGAGCTTATAAAATAATTGCCTGGATGTGCTTAATTTCAAAAGTGCCCTAATAAAATTTCCACTGAGAATGAAACAAAGCTTTTTTATTAATTAAAAATCCAACATTCTCCTTTCCCTAAAAGCAATACCATCATAAATTCAGTCTGATTAATGCTGTTATGTAGTTTATAATGTCTGTCAAAGTTTAATCACCAGCAGGATGAAGGAGAGAATCAGGAGGGTAAAAGTGAAAAAAAACTCATGGGGTTAAATAAATACAGTTAATTAAGGAAAGCAAAAGTCACATGCACAAGCAAAGGAAATCAAGGAATTCACCACTTCCCATTGGGACGCTAGTGTTCAGCCATCCCCAGAAAAGCAGGGCCACATCATGTACAGCAGGGCGTTGGGAAGACAAAACCCATCACTCCAAACATCCCTTAGCAGAGTTCATTGTTATCTCTCCTTTTATTGGGGTACCTTTATATGACTATCTTCAGTGTCAAGGCATATTGTACAAACATGAGTCTGTGGGTGTTTCTAGTTCCCAGTTGCACAAGAATGGATTATCTTCCTTTGCCTCTCCATTTTCTAATTGGGTTTATTTTGTTTGTTTTTTTCACTTATAAATCAAGTTTATAAGTAAAAACTACTTTCTTTTGTTACTTATAAACTTGGAAGTTTATAAGTAAAGATTTATAAATTTGAACATTTTCTACAGTATATAATTGTTTCATATCACCATCTAACTTGCTTTAGCCTTTCTTTACCTCAGGAGATGTCTTTGTGAACCCAAAATTCATAGGTTATATATATATATATATTTATATATATATTTGTTTACACAAGACCAATGCTAATTTAAGTCCACCTGGTACAAATTTTGTCACACAATAATCATTCCCTAGTAGTCATAATCATTGGCAGCAGAACAAATGACCAGTATATGATTGTTTGCTATCACTGGTATTTACAAGATAGAATTCAAATTTCCACTTCCAGTCCTTTAAAACTTAAAACAAATTGGACTCTCTCCATCTATGAATTATAACTAGATTAACCGGACTGTCATTTTTAAAGAAAGAAAAGGGCAAAAGAAAAGCAAAGGAGGCTGGTAGCCTTTTAAATCTGAGTTAGCCACTAGAAGAAACAGCATATTGTACCACACAAACAAATGTCAGGTGACATGATTAAAAATTAAAGTTTTCTGCAGAAAAGCAGAAATCCTTTGGTATTTGTCTTTGTTATTGTGGATGCATCAAAAGTAAAGGTACCTGAAACCTCACAGAAAAAGCACCTCTGTCAAGACTTGACAAAAACCTGTTTGTAATGAGTCTCTAGGGTTAGACATCATATGAGATCAGGGTAAACTGACCTTACAAACCATCCACCTGTCTATCCTATTGCATACTGGCTTCTACTAAACAACAGCAACACAAAATAACCCTGAAAGGTTTCCACTTCTTCCCTTTCTCTTCGCTCAAAAGAAAAGACAAAAGAATTACTTGCTGCCATTTTGATAAATGTCGCATAGCAGATATTTTACGGTTGTTTTTCAGAAAAAGGATGACAGAGAGTACAGAAATCCTTTCGCTCATGGGATTATAAAATACTAATACTGTAGATGAGAAATCAATGCCATGAAGTGTATTCAAATTTGATCTAAAGAATGGACATAAAAGATTGCTTGTGTTTTTGACATTTGTGGGTATGGCAATATATTAGTAGTTTTTAGATAGCTGATGATACTGAGAGAAAAAGATTAAGTGAGAGAGTCAGTTCCTTCTGATTGAAGTCCTTCTTTGCACAAGATGACAATGTACTAGCACTCATATATAAATGCATGTAATAAAATCCCTCTTCAGAAAAATCTTACTGTGAAATTTTCTAAAACTATTTTATGTACTTGGTTCTCAATACCACAGAGTGCCATATTCTGATTAAGAGTAATTCTCTTTTCAAACCATAACTCCTATTATAAGTTCTGCACAATAAAGCAAAGAATATCAACATTTAGCAGGACAACATAAATATTGCTTAAAATATGTGTGTTGGAACATTAGGAACACTGTGGAAAAGACTGTCCAATCTTGTTTGCCTTACACCTTAAATGCTGTACATGCTAGTTTTTCAACGTTAATTGTGCTATCCTTATGAGACAGCCTCAAAAACATAAATGTCCTACCCAGAGCACTTGCAAACCTTCTTAAATTAAAATTAATGAGAAGGGAAGTGGGGAGAGGACTTTATCTAGAACTATTTGCTCAGACTCAGAGATTTTATGTAAGGGAACTTTTATGTTTGTTTGTAATGAACATCAAAAAATCTAAACCAGTGATCTAAAACAGCCTATGCTGAAGATTTTTCACACAGGAGCTGTTTTCAGATATTTTTCTTTTGTTGTTCCAAGGAAACGATAAAGTCTAGACAATTTTAAAATACTGAAAGAGGGTCAAGACTTGCTGAACAACTGTCAACCCCATTTCTTCTGAATAGAGAAAGGTCAGACATGTCTAGAGAACAATAAGAATTAGTAGCTATCTAAATCAGAAAGGAGTGAAAAAAATCCAAAAAGGAATTACAGAGAAAATACTTTTACGGTATGTTAATATTCAAAATCTAAGGCTCCATACTCTAACTTCTTGTTTTCTCTTTTTCCCACCATATATAGTTGATTTTTATATTTAAGGAATAAAGGAAACATTATGCGCGCTTCCAGTATGGGGAGGTTTTTATTCTGAGTTGAAGTTTTTATTAGCTTTAGGATTGCTTGGAGAAAACTGGAAACTTAAAATTGCTGGAAATAGAAAATTGAAAAAATATCATTGTATGAAGAACCTGTAACAATCCCAAAAGCTGTATTCAAATATGTGTAACAAAATTTGTATAAATATATAAGTTTTAAAAAATTGGATGAAGTGTACTAAAAATTGATATAATTTTTTTAAAAAACTAAACATTAAAGCATTTCTTTAGAGGCCAGATCCATAGAATCATAGAATCATGCATCATAGAATGGTTTGGGTTGAAAGTGACCTTAAAAATCATTCAATTACATGAACAAGTAAAGGAAAAAAAAAACCAAACCAAACCAAAACAAAAAAAACCAAACAAACAAAAAACAAAATCCACCCTGTTTTGCTAAAACACAGGTTAGATATCACTGAATCATATTTTATTTGAACCATTGCAGCATCCAGCTATGATGTAGAATCTACCGAGGAAATATTTAAGTAGTGACTTTTGGGTTCTCACTAACAAGATGTTAGCCTGTTCTTCACCTGTTACAATGTTTACCTAGAGGTAACAATCAAAAAGGAAAAAGTAGTTTAAGCCTCTCTGCTTCCTCCAGAGTCCCTGTAGTGGCTACCCTTACAGAGCTGGGTCACTACAACCCTGAAGAGCATCAAGATTCAATGTATTTTGAAGAGATATTTAATTGCTGCCCTGAGATCTTTATATATGTATCTGGTCTGTCACTGACCAGAGCTCACAAACTTCCAGTTACATATCAAGTTTATGTTTTCCTTAAGGCAAAAATACCAATAGGTTTCTGTTAATTTGGTTCACAATTTCAGAATACTTCTCCAGTTGCATTGTAAGATCAGGTAGTTGCTTTTTCCCCCCATGTCTTTTTATATTTCATCACACAAATAATGAATACAGCTTGTCTCTTGCACACCTTGAATTATCTAATTTGCTTTGGAATGGAAGCAGCTGTAGCCAAATCTAATTTCAACCAAAAAATATACTTTGTGTATCGGTGACAATTTTGGATAAATGCTACATGTTGAAAACACCATAAAATACGTTCTCAACATTTTGAACTCAAGAGTCCAAGGAATGTATTTTCTTTCCAACTTCATAATTAAATTTCATTACCTTAGAGTGACTGCAAGTTAGAAATTAGTTGCTTGGCATTGTAGTTGACTCTAGGTGAAAAATGTTTTCTGACATTAGTGACTCAGTTATCTAAATGGATTTTTCCACAGAAATAAATTACACTACTTTAAGGCTGTCTCATATTTACACAGGACCAGGCTGCTACAGATAAGTAGGTCTAAAACATGGTCTTTCCATCATAGCTATAATACTGATACTCACACCACAGCAAAATCAAATCACTATGATCATGAAGGAACTTTAAATTTATTTATGAACCATTTGTGTGTTCATACACATTCTGTACACCAGGAACATGCTCCTTAGATATGTGATCAGATGCTTTTCAGGCAATGAACTTTAAAGTCACAGCAAATATTTTTTCCCAGTAATTTATTTCTGAAGAATTCTCCAGCCCTTGCTTTTGTCAAGATCATAATCCTAAGCACAAAAATAATATACAGTGCTGTCAGCCAGTTTTGAAATATAAAAAGAAAGGTTTTGTTATGCTGCTGCTTACTGTCATAACTCTGTATTTATTATTAACTATACTCGAGGACGCATTGCAAATTTATTTAGCAGATTTTGTCCTAAATAGCTGTGCTAGCTGAATAGTGTGAAAGTGTAGATCTGACTTGAGATATTGCTTTTCTCCCTAGACTGAAGATTAATGCCTCCAAAAAGATGAAAGCAGGAGGATAAAAGCGTGATGTTTTCAAAGATAATTCTACTAGTGGCAATCATGATCAGTGGATGAAAACAAAGAAGTCATTTTCATTATCATGTGTCCTGAAAGGAAGTAATATTCACTGTGAAAGAAAATAATGAAAAAGGGGAAATTAAAGGCTTTGAAAAATTAACATTGATTTCAGAGTGCACCTGGACTCCTATTTCTACTGTTTTGTCTTGAAACATCAGCTCATATTCGGAGATGTTTTGATAGCAGACTGTACAGAATTTAATGCAAAATAGACCAGACATAACCCAATCAAGGGCTTTTCTTGTGAGAACAATAGCTTTTTATAACTAAGTGTCCTTTTCACTTCCAATTTTACTGTCTTTTAGTATATAAATTCACATGATGGGTGTCATTTGGGCTTTGGGAACATCTCATTTTCCCAGGCAGTAGAAAAAAAGCCAAAATAAAAGATGAAATGAAAACCTTCTCTCCTCCCACTGCCAGTGTTCAAAACTAAAGTAAAACACATCAATTTTTTAGCCTCACACAGTAACTGAAAATAATGTATATAAGAAAGTGAACTAATTATATGGTAAAAGAGGTAGCATTACATTGTGTGATGTATTGTGTTTTGCTCTGTAGCATTGAAAACAGGGATATGATGCAGTGTTGGTACCTATAGTACATAAAATCAGCCATTGCAAAATTGATTAGATCCTCTTTCAACTCAGGCCTACCTCTTACGTAACTAACTGGTCTTGGTTTTCTGCTCTGTTTACTATTCATTTATAAGCTCATATACTGTGTCTCAGACAATTCATTTTTTATTGTTCTGATTATGCTAGTAAAATTGTTGTCTTAGTTTCTGTCTTTATGCCAAATTTTAACTTCCACTTCATGCTGGCCCTGCATATATTCCCCTAACTCTTCTCAAATTCTGCCTAGCCCAGCCCAAGTAAAATGCCAAATCTTCCCCCTTACAGCTTCATTCTGCCAGATGAATTCTTCCTTGTGCTAAAATAGATAACTCAGGGTTTTTTTTCTCTTTCAATTCTAGCCTAAGATTTGTATACATTTGTTAGCTACTAGAAATCCCTTCCTAACTGATTTTTTCTTCAGCACCTCTTTCTTCTGCTAGACACATTATCTGTATTTTCTGAAATTAAAACAAAAGAAATAAAAATGTTACTTCCTGGTTTTTCCAACAGAAGTTGTGCCGTCAGAGTGAGACAATGGCAATTAATGAAAATCTTAAATTCTGTGAATCATATGATTAATTATCTGACTGACCAGTATGAATATCAGGTTATGGATGATTATTTGAACTCCTAATATGAACTTTTGAGATTTACCCTTCATTAACCACAGCAGTCTGGTATAATTTTCCTTTGATCAAAAGAGGTTCCTGTTTTTCAGTCAAGGGATATCAAGACTTTTATAGTCACAAGTCTTTTATAGGGGCAGAAATCTAATATTTTAAAGTGCAAAATTGTTGTTAATATATTATTGAAACAATCCTGGAAAATGGAAAAAAATATGATTTTTAGAGCCCTTAAACTAACATTAAACATACTTGCAGATTCAATTACAAAAGTTTGAAAACTGTAACAGTTGATTGGAGTATCAACAGATGATCAAGAGCATGTTTTAGTAACTATTATCTGAAAAATCCAGAGGCTTATGACATAAGAGGAGTTACTGACCAGTTCTGTTTGATCTGTTTTTACTGCAATTTAGAAAAAAAAAATTACTCAAGAACAGACACCATAATAGATTAGCAGAAGTACTTCTAATATATTAGTCTGGACTTGAGTTTGCCTTTTTTTCCCTTTACTGAACCTTTAAAATTTACAAATTACTTTGTTGGCTTTCCAATGAATAAACACAAGAGACTCCAGCTTTATTGATTTCTTGGCAGATTTTGATGTTTTGTTTCATTCTCTCTTTATGACCAAACAGCAGCCAGGACTAGGATAAGAAGGAACTAACTGGGTATGAATGATAGACAAAGGGATAATAAGGATCTTGAGTCCATTTTAAGCCAAACATATGTGAGTTTATTATGCTGTTTTACAATCTACCAAAAGTTTATCTGAACTTTTAATGTATTTGATCTTGATATTAATTAGTAAACCACTCAGCATTTCTTCATTCAGTTAAAACCAACAGGTTAATATTCATGTCAAACATACATGTCAAAGATAAATGTATCAGACTAGCTGAATAGTACCTAGAATTGGATGCCATTTCAAACTTTTGTCTTTAGAATTGCTTTTACCCAGAACAGTATAATATTTTGCACTTTAACGCAATACGTGATTAAGAATCTACTTATAATAGTAGGCCTGAAATTGCTCCCTACTTTTAATATTACTTCTTTAGTTATTAGTACTCTTTTTAGGTACAGCAGTCCTTTTATTTTCTTTGAAAGATGGCTTACAGGGACAGAGAGAGAGAGAGATGTGCCTTTATTTCCTGTACACCTTACCCACAGCGACAAGAGAACTCTGTTTTAATGGAGGTGTAAAATTTTCCCTACTAGTTCCTAAAAATTGTTTATCATAGAACCTTAGCAGCTGTAATCATATATTTTCCTGTTGACTGATGCTGTTTCAGCCTGGATGAAGATATAAAAGTCTTCAAGTTCTGCTACTTCATTTTCTGGAATCTTTATTTTCTGCCATTAACAACTGGTTGTACCAGACAAATCTGTAACATCAACTTCCTTAAAAAAGATCAAGCAAGGAAAATTCAACATTAAAATTATATCTCAGTGTCACAGATGCTTTCAAACAGCTTCAAGTCAGAAGTAACACCTTCATTGTACTAGGCTTTTTACAAAAACATGAAAAATTACAAACACTCTTCCAAAGAGCTTTTTTTGGGGGATGGATTTCACCTTAAAATTTGTTCTACAGGTTTTTAGCATTTTTAAAGACAGTAATGATGAAATCCTGTCCTGGGGCTTTAGTCACCTAGTAGACTGCTGAAAGCCTTGATATACCTCAATCTGGAATAGTTGCAGAGTGTAAACTGTAACATGTCTGGTAAGCTGTTTACTGAAGTACAACCAGCTTCCACAAAAACTGTGTGAGATATTCCATAGGAATTTGTGAGTCTTAACATGACCAATACTTCAAGAAAATGTCACATTATTCCCTGAACTTAAGACTTCCTAACAAATTGGAAATAAAAGTTTTCCTATGGGTGGTAAAACACACATCATCTCTTGAAAAACTTTTTGTCAACTAGTGCCAATCTTCAAAGTTCATTATGATGTACAACAGTTTTATTAAACATGTAATTAAAAATATAAATGAGGCAATCTGTTGCTGTAAACTACTTACATTGGCAGACTGAAAGCCATTGGCCACGGAACAGAATCTAATGCAGTTCACAGTGACAATCTTATACAAATCTAATCTAATCTCTGTACTAGTTTTAGCTAGTTTGGGGTAAAGTTAATTTTCTTCATAGTAGCCTCTATGATTCTGTGTTTGAGTTTGTAACAAAACCAAACAGTGTTAATAACATATTTTAGCCATTGTCAAACAACATCACTTGGAGAACATCAAGTCCTTTTCCCATTCTCACCACACCCCACCAGGGTGGTGCTGCGGGTGCACATGGGACTGGGAGGGGACAGAGTTGGAACAGCTGACCCCAACTGAGCAAAGGGTTATCCCATCTCCATATTCTCTGGTTTATAAAAAAGATATTTTTGTGTGTCTCTGTTGCCATCTGTTTTTCTATGACCCCAAGAATGTACAATTTTGTTTCCCCAGCCAGACATTTTGCAGAACAGGGTCGCGCGTCATCTCTTCTTATGCTTTCTTCATAGTTTATTATTTCTTATCAATACATTCTTCTCCTGCCCTGAAGAGATCTGTGCAGCAGGACACATTCAGGCAACTCTCCCCCAAAAACCCAAATACCAAATGCCCCCTCCCTCAGGGTGGCATGAACATTCATACTACAATCCACTTAATCAGTATTTATAATACTTCTCCAATATCTATCACCTTTGTTAGAAAGCTAACTTCCACTCTAAACCAACTACAATGTGCCACTTCACAGCAGAAGATGGAGGCAGATGAGGAAGAAGAAGGAAGCCCAAAAACCACACGAACTTCTCAATCTTGTCATCACCTACTTACCATCCTAAAACCCCACATACCTAAAATTCTCACCCTGTGATAAAACTACACACTATTCTACTATCTAATAAACACTCTTGGAAACTCTGCTTCATTCCAGAGCCTAAAAGCCCTTTTTCCATGAACAAAGGTTAAAAACACTGTCAAAGATCTTAAAATCTCTTAAACATGAAAAGAAATATCTTTCATAGTTCCAGACTCCAACACATGTGTCATGCTCCACATATATGAGCTGAACTATGAGTTGCTGGAAGAAGATACCTCAAAGCTATTGTTTTATTGCTGTAACCCATTCTCTTTTTTTGTAAAAGAGTTCTTTTACACAGTCATGATCTTTCCACTTGCAAAAGAAACACAGTTTGAAATTTGACCCCCTGAGATTTTTTGCCATGTCATTTTGCCATTTCACTGTTCTAGATATTTTCCTTCTTTTCTTTTTTTCTTTACTCTTTCAAATAATATTATTTAGCATCAGAGAGGCAGAATCACAGACTGTCCATTTCCTCCAGTAAAATGATATGATGGAGTAGGCTGGAAGAAAATCATCTCACAGTCTGCCATGAATTATATGAACTTCCAAGGTGATTTTGACTAGGAAAAAAAAGAAAAATTGGCCTACACAGAGTTATGACATGCAACAAAGAAAACATTTCTAAGATCAGGATTTGTCTAAACTCTCAGAACATTAAACAGTGATAATTGCAAGTATTTTTAATCTTGGCTTTATGTACAAACTGCTTTCTGTAGGAAAAAGAAAAAGCTGGTGTAGACAGAGATACATTAATTTTTTTTTCCATTGACAATATGAGTTCTGTTGAAAGAAAACATATTTTTGAAACTAAATTACTTTGGGAATTGTTTGTTTGTTTATTGTTTAGTTGTTGTTGTTGGTTTTGTTTCCACGGAAAACATTATTGTTTCACTTGAACCTAGGAACAATTATTCACAAATTTTATTCTGAAATTTGGAGTAGACTAGTTTGGAAACATTGCAAAAGTTGAGTTATAAATATTCACATCAGCTTGAATTGCAATACTTTCATTCTTAGAAATCATTACCATTTCCTTTGTTTTTAGAATATCATTGTTTTTGGCAAGTTGTCCCATAGAACAGAAAAACTTGGTAATCCCCAGTTAATTCTAAAGAGCATCCTGACTATTCAAAATGAACATCTTGTTCCTCTAGTATATGGAGACCTAGGGAAGGAAGTCTTTGTGGCCCTAAGGACAGACAGGAATTCCACTGGAAAGTTGCATTATCTAAAGATAAGATGATATAATATTTAAGCTGGTGTTATGAAATTGCCTATTTGTAAAATAATATTGTTGCGCTAATGACAGCTTATTTATGCTTAACTACCATGTATCACAAGTCTTGGATGATAGGTTTTGAAGAGAACTAATATGGTATATGCCATAGCAGATCAGATCATCCACTCAAATTCCTGTGACACAGTTAATACCTGCTCTGATATACGCCATGTAATAAAATATGAAACTAAGCTAAGAAGTCTGCAACCAATAGTCTAAATATAACAGTAGTGCAGCAAAACAGATGTTTCTAAGCAAAGACATTATCTTTAAATAAATATTTTTCTTTCTGTTGGCTCAAAACCCAAACAAGATTCTATTTAGAATATCTTAAAAAAACCCAAAACCACATGTTGTGGGACATATTGCAAGAGTCAGGATTTGAAGGGAGGACAGCTTTGAAGGGGCTTAAGATGACTTGAGAGGTCTGGGGTTTCTTAAATATGATATTTCAGCAATTAAGGGGGGCTTTTAATTTGCACATTCATATTTTATATTTTAATATTTTACATTTAATTATTTTATATTTTTCTGCATGAATTTTATTTTTTTCTGCATGAAACAGGTATACAGCCTCAAAATAATACATGTCCTTTTCCCATTGCAGAGTAGTACTTTCAAATAAGAAATAAAACAAAATAAGATTTTACGGGTTTTAAGATAGTTAATCACATTACAGATATTTTCAATTTCCTCAAAATTCAGGTAAGCAATTTAGGCTACAGCTTCTGGAATAAAAGAATTATTTGTTTTATAGATGACATTTATAGGACATATGGTGTAGCTGACATTTCTTTTTCTAAAATTACTTGCTAATATTTTCAGAGGGATGAATTACTTCTCCACATCTCAACCATTACAACTGCACAGAGAGATAGATATGTTTGCTTCTGTTGTGCTTTTCAAGGAATATGTGCACCATGAATTTTTTATGTACAATACTATGCTGTCTGAAAAAAGGCTAAAATTACTGGAATCTTTGGACTGATGAAGTGTTATAGCACCACAAGAAGAAATAATTCTTTATAGTTGAAGTATACTTTGAGGTAAATACCATCATTAATTTATTGTAGGTTAAATTACTGTGCAATATTTCCACACAAATCTAAAAAAAAATAAAATCCCGTTTTACTATACATTGTTGCAATTTCATGCTATAACTCCACTATAATGCATGCTGTGGAGTCTTCAGATTTTTAAAAAACTATCAAAACTACAAATCAAATTAAGGGTCTATTCTCAAGAGTACAGTTTAGGCATACAAGATCTCAAAGTTTTAACACTTTCTTACAGTATCTAAAGAGTTTCTGAGAAATATTGAGCAACTGAATTGCTGTCTCTGACTTCTTCTAAGCACTTCAGTGTATCACATTAGTGGATGGGATAAAGGTAAAAATTCTGCTGCTTAATCTTCTAAAAATTTAATACTTCCATCATTTGTTGTATGTTTTATTTGTTTTGGGTTTTTTTTTTTCCTTATGGAAGCATTGGGGTTTATGAACAGAGTCCTTTTTATGAAGAAAATGTGTAAAGATCTCTTAACACCTGTTAAGGACCTGTGGGTCTACTATAAAAGTATACAGACTAAAAAAAAAACAAAAATATGAACTACAGAAACATGTAACTTCCTGTCTCTTTGTTATTACTGTGCAGAGAAGCTAGGTATTTGGCTACATCACTTTCTGTGATAAGAATTCCACTTATGCAGAGTAAAGGTAGATCTGCAAATGCATCTCAGTTCAAAGCTCCAAATACACTTAGATATAACTGGATATATTTCTCAGGAACAGTTTTCCAATTTGCAGGGGTTTTTTTACAGTCAGTCTTGAATTTGCAACTCTTAAACCAAGGCATTAAAAACTGAAGTTACACATTGACAGTTAATTGACAAGCCAGCCATAACCAGGAGATATTTATCAAAAGATTATTCTTAATACCACTCGAACATTTTAAGTGATTTATCTGTCTGAGATATCAAACTTTATACTTTAGGATTACAACATCTGTGACCTTCAGAGCTACTTGACCTTCAAAGCTACTTTATCTTCAGACTGAAGATATCAGAAAAAAAGTCTTCATCTCAGAGTTTGAGATTAAAATCTCATTTTCGGCAACATGATTGATGATAATGCAGGGATAAAGTATACATTTGGATGTGATAAAACTGGGAATGTAACTGTTATAATATATGTATATATTCCACATTTTCTATTTGGCACTAAATTTTCACCCAGATTTGTTCTTTTTCATCTTGGTCAGGAATGTCAAAAAATCCAGCAAACAGACTCCTCAAATAATTCCTCAGGAATTATTTGAACATAGCAAAATGGGGTTTATAACTTCAGAACATGCAAGAAAGCAGGACTGATGTTCTAGAGGACAAAATGAAGCAGTGCCTGTTCTTCTTGCCCTGGGAGCATTTTCCTTATCTCCCACACCATTCTATTAAAGGAATAATAGAGAAAAACATGCATAAATGGTATGGTAGCATATGACACACAAGACATGACACAATTAAATTCCATTGCTATTGTCAAAAGTGTATGGAAAGTAACTTTTTCTGTCTCTCAGATAATGCTTATTTTCCTGCTTGTAAGCTGAACAAATGATCAACTGGGGATTACAGTAACTGAAGGAGAGAGAAGAACCTGTACCTTGGGATTTTCAGTAAGAGAAGAAAAGAAATGGAAAGGAGGGGTTTGTAACAGTGTCATAAAACACAACAAATTCTTCACTATCACCACTCCTGTGCTGTCGAACAAAAGTTCAAGTTTTATTTCCACAATGCAGTGTAGTATTCAGTGCTCTTTTTTCATTGTATTCAGCTCTGCATTATTTTCAGTTAGAAAGCCTACTGTTTTATAGCTGATATGTTCGTATTTTATTAATGAATATATTTATATTTTGTTGTTGTCAATATGCTTTTTATTTATCTATATTCCTAGTCTCCTGGGAATTTTACATAATTTTGTTGAATGACATTTTTTATTAAGTTTAGAAGGAGCAAACCTTTGGACCTTACAGTCTTTGTTTTGCTGACTAGATTGTGAAAAAGGCTGATCTTTGAAGATCAACACAAAGAAAACAAACAAAAGATTCAGTGGGTGCTGTTTTTTACAAAATTCTGATATTAAAGACACATTTACAGATGCCAAGTAGTTGCTGCAAACTAAACGCAACCAATTGGTGTTTCCAGTAATTGCTTTTAGTCTAGAGGAAGAAGTTCTGCTTGAAGTCTACATTAGTTTAGTGCCTGAAGACAGTTTCAATGGATGTTTCAGTTTTAAGAATATACTATAAAATTGTGTAAAGCTTTTCTTCAGCCTTTCACTAAAAACAAGTTAAAATTTTTCAGTCTAAAACTTTCCCATATTGTGCTCTAATCAATTTTCATCCATTTAGGAATGCATGTACTTTTGTTAATTTCAATGTTTCCATTTAAAGAAGTACATGTTTTGACAAACATGACCTTTCTCCATGCTCAAATGTACTCTCCCTCTTCCTTCTCAATGTGGACTCTTCATAAACTCATTAAAATAGACCATCATCCTTCACTCCTCTTTCAGTTCATCTAAAATTATGATACATCATGTTCAGCAGGTCAAAATTTCATTACAAGCAGAAATAAGTGAACATTTATGAGATTTTTTTACATATTAGTGAAAATATTGGCTTAAGTACATACTTTCAATTTGTTAATGTATGTTTATTGGCTTTGAATATCAGAAGAGTGCTGGCTGCTTCACAGATGATGTGTGTTTACACCTCATGTTCAGAAAAAACAGCAAATTAAAAAAACCTTGTGTTGCAATTGTTCAGAACTGAACTAAATTTTATTCTTCCTTGACTTAAAATAAAACCTTAAAAATTGTAAGTACTTTTGCCAAGTCATTAACACTCATTATCAAAAGTGTGAATATAAGTACTAGTAAGATGATTCATGGCAACCTAATCCTTATTACATCAGTAGGGCCCCATAACTGATTTAGTTAATGGTACCATCTGCTCATTTCCAGTGTTTTCCTTCCAATTAGAATGACACATCATACATTTGATTTTTTAAACTGCTTTCAGTCTTTTGCCCCACCATTTTTTCTGAATTACCCTTTTTATCTTTACATCCATTAATGTCATAATACATTTTTGCTTTTGAGGAAATTAAGTTTTGAAAGAGTTGGTTTGGCTCTCAGTGCTTTGCCTTTCCAACTGATAAGTGATTCTCTTGTGGTGATGAAATGCTGTTTCTTTATGCAAAAGTCTTCTAGTATTCTCTTCAATTATAAACCTGTGATGTGACAGGCTTCAAGAAAAACAAATTGATAGTATTAATTTTCCATATCCTACCAAAGAAAAAAAAAAAAAAAAAGAAATTGAAGGGGAAAAAAAAAGGAATAGAAAATTACAGTTGTCCTGAGATGACTATGTATAAAAAGCATCTACTTCCTGTCTTCATTACAGCGCTATTGGAATATCAACATGCAATCACAGTGTTAAAATTTTTACAAGAAAAAAACCCACACAAGATTGTGCAGGGAGAATTTCTAGGGCTTAGTCTTTGAATAATTGTGGACATAGTAATGCAATTCATGGACTATGGCAATTGTGAACAAACATTGAGCAAAAAACCTTTTTGCTTATATTGGGATATTATACTGGAATAGAGTTGATTAATTACAATGTCTAAAGTCATAAAAGTAATTTATCATAGTATAATGACTATTCAGGTACATATGGCTTATTTAAATGATTAAAATAGAACAAGAGCCATTAGAGCATCGCTCTGCATTTTAGGATACACAACCAAGCACATTTTATGAAAACCTTGGGAAAATAAAGACCTAAATTTTTATAACTAAATGTGAAAAAAGATGGTACTCTGCATTTTTTTTTTCACCAAGATTTATTCTGTAAAAGAAGAAAAGAAAAGAAAAGTAAAGTAAAAGAAGGGTACTAGCTTTTACTGATAAGCTTTAAGAAAATTCTGAATTCTGGGGACATACTGGAGGAATATAAATAATATGGGTAGAGTTGGTCTTTTGGGATCATCTGTCCCTCCTGTGTCCCCTCCCAACTTCTCATGCACTCCCAAAGCACTCACTGGGTGGTATGAGGTGCAACTTTGTGTGAGTACTACTCAGCAATAACAAAAATATCCTTGTGTTATAAACACTGTTTTCAGCACAAATCCAAAGCATAACCACACACTGGCCACTATAGAGATCATTAACTTCATCACAGACAAAATCAGCACACAAAGGCAATCACTCACTGCTTCCCAAGGGCAGACTGATGCCCAGCCATTACCTGAGCAGAACCGCCCTAAAATTCCATTTTTTCACTTTTATTGCTGAACATGACATTATGGGGTACAAAATACCTGTGCAGTTGTTTCAGGCCATTTACTGGGTTTGTCCTCTCCCAGCCTATTCACTATAACAGGGACAGACTGATAGAATCATAGAATTATAAAATCATTAAAATTGGAAAAGACCTCCAAGATCATGAAGCCTAATCTTTGACTGAACACCATAGCACTAAGAGTCATGACCAGTCATTTCTGGAACATTTCCACGGCTGGTGACTCCACAAGTTCCCCAGGCAGCCCGTTCCAATGCTTGGCAACCCTTTCAGTAAAGAAATTCTTCTTAATGTTGAAATTAAACTTTCCCTGTCTTGAGGCCCTTTCTTCTTGTTCTGTCACTGGTTATTCAGATGAGGCATAACAACTCTTACCTCTCCACAACTTCCTATCAGGTACTTGTAGGAAACAACAAGGTCTCCCCTGAGACACCTCTTCTCCAGGCTAGACACCCCCATCTCCCTGATCTGTTTCTCATATGTCTCACTCTCTAGACCCTTGCAGACCAGCTCCATTGCCCTTCTTTGGACGTACTCCAGCACCTCAATGTCTTTCTTGTAGTGAGGGGCCCAGAACTGAACACAAGGTTTGAGTTGTTGCCTCATCAGTGCCATAACTTGGCCACAAATTTGTGATGTTTGGTCCCAGAGCTTGAGTTTTTAATATAGGCTATGTTGACCTTATCTCAGGTAATTTGTCAGAATACGTGACACAATCTGATAAACCAGATGGTAAGAGCAAACACAGAGACAGGGAGCAATTGAGATAGTAACATGAGGCAAGAGAGTTTTCAAAGGAGATTAGGTAAGGTACATATTAATTAGGGTAGAAGTGATTAGCAGAACCCAGTGATTAAGAGACAAAATTTTGAAGGACATAGAGAAGACAGATGCCCTGAAAGTGCTTGACAGAATAATGGGCTGAAAAACAAGGGGCATGAACCACATCTAAGGAAAGATTGGTCAGCAAGGGACTTCAGGATAAATTGCTTCACAAAAAAAGGTAATTAGCATGTAACACTACAAGGTTTTCCCCACTAATAGGTGTGGAAAAACTAGTCTTCAAATGCTAATATATCTGAGAAGAGAGATAAGTGGATGAGCTGGATGCACTAATTCTATATATTAGCTCTGCCACCGGAATGGTAAAGGTAAATCATCACTTAAACTAGCAGGATAATAAATGAAGTTGTTTCAATAAGACTTAGAGTGTTGAGCACCAAAGGAAAGAAAAAGTTTAGTAGTATGTTTATTAAAAAAAGAAAAAAAAACCAACAAAAAACCAACAAAAGAAACCAAATCAAAACAAAAAACTGAAAAAGAAATCCCAACAAAAAAAGCCAACCCAGAAAACAACAGCAAACTACAAAATCACATACACACACAGAAAAAACAAAAAAATCCCCAAATTAATCAAAATCAAAAAAGGGACAAAACCCCCACAAACAACAGAACTTGCTGCTCCAAAATATTTTAATCCAATTAAGATTCTTCCTGGATTTATTGATAATAAAATAGTAATTGTAGAAACACCTCTCATGGAAGTTTTGTTTCTGTAAGGAGGCAACAAAAAAAGCTTTGCTTAAAGTTACAATTCTACTGGGAAGCCAAGACCAGGAACTGAAAAATGAAGAATTTTCTCCCCACAGTTTGCTAGCTGAATTCCCTGCTTGTAGATCTAACCCTGAAGCAGGCTGAGCATGTGTTCAAGAGAGCTATAATGTATTTCACCAACCTAGCAGCAGCAGCTGAGTGCTCAGTCAGAAAAGCAGGTTATGTTCTAGTCCACACAGCTGTTCAGCACTGAGCATAATTGTGTTCCTTCATTTATTTGGCACAGAAGCCCCAAACAAGTTCTTCCACTTTTTCCCACTTCTCTTTACACCTGCTCTGAACAGCCAGACTACCTTCTACCACACTGCATCCAACTCTATCTTTAAAATTCACCAGCCTTAAACTCTGTCTTTTTTTCACCTGCGGCATACACTGCAAGGAGCTCGAGACTGCGCTGCCACTGTGCCAGCATGAGCTGGGTAGTCCCAGAGCAGCACTAATAAGCACTTTGTGAGCAAGTTTCTGGACACCCCATGCCAAGACTGCAACCCTGTCACACTGCAATGTCCCTTAAAAGCCAAGTAGCTGTGTACAGACTGTAAGGACCTGCTGCTGCAAGCAGCTGATACCAGAACTACACCGGGCTGCTGGGTACTTTCCCCTTAGGAAGTTGAAACTGTTCTCATGTAACAGTCAATTACTGGGCATGGTTAAATACCAGTACCAAATTTTCCACTGGATAAAAACTTGCTCTGTGTGAGAGCTGCAGCCACAGAGAGCAGTGACACGGATGATGACTGACTCTGTGAATTCTCACTGCTCCCCTCTGTGCTTCCTGCTGCTCCTGAGAAAAGATAGGACAAGTAAGATGGCATCCAAAGCAGATGATTCCTTTCTAAGTACTGATGCACAAAAATTTAAATATAGCTCTCTTGAAGCTTAGTTCAGAAGTGTATCAGAAGATCAGCTAAGATATTTAACAGTTTTAACTTCCCCTGGTGGAAACTGAACTTCAAGTAAAAGAATCAAGATATGCATGCAGATTTTCATGTAGGCCATGCAATATATTGATTGAGATAAAAGCATTAGCCTTCATTCTCCTGCATAAGAATTTATGTACTGAAAAAAAGGAATTATTAGTGTCAGGTGTTTTGTGAATAATATCTAAATTACATAATGTCCTGCAAATTTAAATTTCATGTTGCTCTACTTTTCTTTAGCTTCCCTTCCCAATCAAAAGAAAACAAACCAAAACAAACAGCCAGCATTGGATTTTGTGTATTTAAAATTTTAAAATGCTTTTACAAGATAAAAAGTTGAATTTTTACAATAAAATTGATACAATTTATACAGCTCTACCTTAAAATTAATTTGAGCTTTGTATTTCCATAGAATGTATTTAACCAGAATTCAAGTGATCTAAAATTAACTATAATAATTTTTTAAGTGAAATGTATATGTAAATATTTCAGAATTAACATTTTTAATAGCATTAATAAAACTTATTTCCACATTACATATCCCTAAGTTATCTTTATGTAATAAGAGATTGTAGATCATTCTATAAAAAGCTTTTGAAGAGATTTATATACTAAGAAACCAAAATGAGCCATTATCTTACTCAAATGATTGGCCTTTATTACATTTAAGATCATCAGTCACAATGAACTATGATTTTGAAACCTGGATCCTCTCCAGGGTGATATGGAGTTTGGGCTAAAAGCAGCAGAACTTAAGTTGATGTATTAATGCAGGAGAAAGTAAGTATGGAATTGAATTTACAAGGATAATTTCTGCTATAAACTTCCTAGTTAAACTGCTCCCAAATTGCATGAACCAAGGGAACTCAGCTGTCCTCAAAAGAGATCAGAGTATGTCAAACTTATGCATAAAAATCTCATTTTAAGCCAGGAATAATCCTTGTCTGTACATCTCATATCAGCAGTGGATAGATTTGATAGATTCCCATACGTAAAGAGCAGGTTGGTGATACTGACCTTCTTTGTATGGCTCTACAAAGGAAGAGCGATATCAGGGAGGTAACAGAGAATCGGGAAATTACTGGCTTGGTGAAAGCTTTGTCTGGACATAAAGCTGTAAAATAACTTTCAATCCCAAAGGCTAAAACACAGGAAATGTGTTCATATATTCTTGGTTTCTTCACATAAAGTTCTTAAAATGTCAAATTTCCATATATTTCTGAATGCTTTTCTCGCAACAAATTCTAAATATGATAGAAATTTATCACCAGAAAGTGATTATTACAGGTATAAGAATTCTTTGTAATTCTTATGAACCAGTTGTATAACAAAAGAGATTACAAATCAGTGAGGAAAGATTTTGACCACCTTTTTCAGCCTGGGAAGCACACAGAACTCTGAATTCTTGTTGTACCACAAATTGAGGGGGATGGCAGAAGAAGGATAGGGGTGGCGAGGAAGAGAAAAAAAAAAAAAAAAAAAAAAAAAAATTATTTAAATGTGATTACAGCAGTTCCAAGATAAAATAAAGTAATTCATAGAAAGTCTGACCACAACTATCTGTTCCTTCTTTTACTCTGATTCATTCTGTAACATACCAAGCAGACAGCATGGATAACAGGAAAGATTGACAGCCCATTACTTTACTCACAGAACATTATCATCAGATGTGTTGTCCCCTACCAGCACAGCTAAAAATTTCCCAGTCATTAATCTGGACTCTGGCTGGTAGAGACTGCACAGAACAAAAGTTGACTGGAATTTCCTTCCTAACAGAATTAAAATAAGATGGACACTAAGCACATCCTTGAATTCATCTATTTCTTGTAACACTAACTTGGGCATAGGAACAGACTTGGCTCTGCAGTCAGGAGAACAAAGGAGCTATTTGCCCTTGTCCCACAATAGCATATTAATATATCAATATATCATAGTTTTCTTTCTCCAAAGGTACTTCAACCATCTGAGAGTAAAGGACAGATTTGCAAAGGCATCTTGTTTTCTTTCCTCTGCTAGTCATCCAGATTGTATCTTTCCCAACATCCTTCTGCCTTCATGGTTTTTGCATTTGTGTCTGGAAAGAACTAAGACAACTTTCAGTTTCCTAAAACAGACTGCCCTGCCACACCTTCAAATTGTTTTTCTTTTAATATTTATGATAGTTTCACTCTGTAAATATTGCTCAGAAAACACAAATCTTTTCTATAGTTGAGAGTCCTCCTACTGGAAAAAATGTTAAACAAAAATGTAATGCAGCATCATTTATCTACAGATGGGAAGCTGCAGCATAGAGAAGGTGTCACATCATTTATTCACATAACTAGTTTATCTCCTTGCTTCCAGTTACATTACTACTAATAATAATATTATTAAACAACTTTAATTACTTTATTGTGTTTAAACAGTTAAATTGGGTTTTTTAACATCAAATGAGGCATCTGCAGGAGTATAAAAGATTTTGTACCTACACGTGGATTCAGACTCTGATATTCATATTTGGTTTGCAGCAAAATTTGCTCATTCTAATAAAAATAAAACTCCTGATTAAGCATATTTCAGTAAAAAGACAAATATCACATTAATTAAAAAATAGATGTAAGCTTCTAAAGGTGCATGCACAGGAGCTTTGGTAAAATATGAACAAAAGAACAGAGAAGATTAGACCACCAAAGAGAGACTGAGTCAGCTTATGAAATATGAATCTATAAATGTTGTATTGCATTACTCCTTTTCTCTAACTCACCAGCCAAATGGAAAATCCTAGATGAAAATAATCTCTAATATGACTGCTTCAAGTACTGAGCCCAGAGGTGGTTGAAGGTTGCTAATCACCTCAGAATTTATTCCTAGGTTCACTCCAGTTTCTTGGATACATTGAACCTTCCTTGAGTTCCCTATGTTAAAAAATATTTAAGGTTAGCAATTTGCTGCATAACTGAGCTAATATAGTTTTTTTTAGATATCAGTAGCCGAGCAACCACAAGTATTTACATACATACATGTTTAAAAATACACTTACACACACATATATGTTCTATGGAAAAAAATACAATTCAGTGGAAAATAAAAATACTGCAAACTCAGGAAGTAAACAAATAAACTACTCCTAGATTCCTCTATGGATATACATGCAATAATCAAACAAATACAATGGCCTTTATCTTGGTTTCTAAATGAAAAAATTATTAGCAATTTGACTTTTAATACATCGGCCCCTAATACTCTAATTTCTAAACTTGTAGAAAATATCAGAATTTTTCAAAAAGGTGGAGATCACAGACCTTAAAAGATCATTTACAATTGGCAGACAAGTATTTAGTAGAGCCAGCCAAAGAAGCCAAGTATCCTAATCCAGGCTGCTTGAAGTGCCTCACAAGCTGCAAATCTAATCATCTGTATCCAATTCTGAGCAGCAGATGCAGCAGTAGAGAGCAGCCAGCAGGCCAGTCAAAGGCACAGGAAATGGCAGTGGGCTTGTTAAGTTACATGGAGAACAGCAGACAGAAATATGGGATGAAGATCTGTCCCATTAGGAATGCAGTGTTGGAAGGAATGGAGAAAAGATTTTATTATGAATAAGATATTATTATGAATATGCAGAAAACAGAGAATTTGAGAGCAAGATATCACACTTGTGTTTTAGGGGATGCAAGAAGAGCTTAGTGTATTTTAACAGAGAAAGAAAGACCCAGAGAACTTACTGAAGTCTCTTCCTACCTGAAATATTCTGTAATCTAGAGGCAGAAAAATCTAGTGTGCAACACTGTTTCATCATGAATGTGATTTCAGTAATTCTAGTGCTCCCAAAAATATTTTTTTCCTTTAAATTCTGTTTTTTTCAGATCACATCAGAAGGTGCATGCATCACCCCATGCCTATGCAGGACAAAGATGCTTAGTACTTGGTTTTTTAAGGTCTTTTAATTCTTTGTAAAAAAAAAAAAAAAAGCATTTCTTAAAAAAAGGAAAATTATTAAAGGTACATTGTCATTTCTGTAGCAGTAAGTTCTGGTATTAATTTCAGTACTTTGCTATGTGATAATTCGAAGACTTATTTCTCTAGGTAGTGCTGAGATCAGCCTTTATTAGATGCAGAGTTATTGGTAAAGAAACCTATCAACTTTGCAGTGTCTTTATAACCTCTGACTGCAAGAGGATTTGATTTCTCCTTTTAAACACCATTACACCCTCATGATTCCTACTAAAATTTGCTGCAAAATTATAAGTGTCTTTAAAACATTTTTCAGGTATTCTTCTGTTAATTTAGTTTATGCTAGCAAGCAAGATTTTTTTTAAGTAAAAAGCATTCTGTTCTGATGACTGAGCAGAAAGGCTTTCATGTTCCTTAAGGATGAAAAGGTGGCAATTTATAATTTCTGCTCTATAGATCTTATAACTGATGATTGATGTAGTCTTCATTAGAAATACTGTCTTAGATAAACACAACACTACCCAAGATTGACTCCTGCTCTGACAGCTCCAATGTGGCTTTGCATTTAGAATTTGACATTTTTGGTGTGTGTCCCCTCTGGCTATGTCTCTCTTTGCCTGTGAAGAAATTTCTCTGTCTGGCCCATCTGATCAGTGCATGTCCCACAGACCACAGCACTGCAGAAGTCTTTGCATACTGGCTAGGATATTTCCAAATTTAACATAAATACAGAAGTATACAAGAACTGCACATGGACGAGACTACCCAGGATGGGACCAGCCTCACATGAAGACTAATAAAAATAAATATTCCAAGCAGAAAAAGAAAAATAGACACCAATAAAACAAAACTCCACACCAAGAGTAAATTGCAGCTATTTATTACAAACATTAAAAGAGTTCATGACAGAAAACAGAAACATTTAATTATCATTATAAAAACTCTATAACAGCAGTACAAATAACTTCTGTGACAAGTTGAGTATCTTGTACTCATTGATGTTCCACCTCAATTTAGGTATCAATAGCAGGCGAAGATGTTATGCTCTTTGAGAAATGCATCATTGAACATATAATACAAATATACATATATTTGTATATTATATTTGTATATTATTTGTATATAAATATACATGTACAATACATATACATGTATATTTATATACAAGTATAAAAACACTGTACCTTTCAATTAATTCTCCAAATAGAGGAATTAGGAATATAAAATTTTTATTCAGCAAGATTTATATTGATTTCTGCTTTTAAGGAAAAAAGAATAAACAAACCCAGTTCAGGTATACTCCTAAGAACTTTGGTGAAAATTTTGCCCTCAGTTAACTGAAGGTTTAATATATTTTGAAGCCCCATAAGCCTTAGATAAAGGCCCCTTGGGAATGTTATTTTCTCAGTGGGAAGCATAAACAAAGATTCAGAAAAACATTACAGAATTGTTGGGGGCTTTGTGTGGTGGGGGTTTGGTTTTTTAAGGTCTTCCTTCAGTAGAAAGCTAAACTCACTGGAGTGGATAATTTCCTACAACAATATATTTGTTTAATATTTTGCAGCTATGCAATACAGAAAGTTTTAATAATTATTTTTGTAGGCAACAAACATAGTGCTCTTAAGGAGAGTGTCCATTAATCCATTTTAGAGATGAGTAAACTTAGGTGCACTGCAATTAACAACAAAAGTGTTTAGAAATAATTTATAAAATGAAAATCCACCATAAGTAAATCTTTAACATAATGTATCTTTAATTTTGAATGTTACTTTGGCTTTAGTTTAAACAAACTGATTTGTTCCATCCCAAGCTGTTTGACATAGTCCTTCACCAGGGCCTTTGATAAAATCACTGACATTTCCTGAGTGGATACTTGGCTAAGGCTAAAAAGAAGTTGAAATATACAGAATTATGTGAGTTAGTGTTTGATCTGAGTAGGAAAGTTGGACAGGAAAAAGATTTCTGATGTCCACATTTCCTCCATGTTACATCAGGCTGAAAAACAAATGTTTTAAAAATAAAATTCTTACCTTTCCCAAAAATAAGTAGCTGACCTAAAGCTTCCTATACTCTCAAGGCTCAGCAAGGATATCAGATATGTGCATTAAGTTATAGTAAGTGCTGTAGGAGCATCCCATTTTCTTTCCTATCTAAACAAGAATTAGTAAATAATTTAATTATCTTTGTTACCTGAAGAATGTCTTGTCAGACTAAAAGCTGGTTTGTTTTTGTTTTGTTTTTTAATGACTCCTTAAGAAATTGTTAATATTTGTACTCATTGAATTATCTTTTTCTTTCAAACAATTCCACTTTGTCCAACAAACACATTAGCACAAAGAAAGGCTTCAAATCTTACATCCTGCCAAATCTTTCAGTGTTTCCTTGGTCTTTATTGTAACTTTGAAGCTTTCTATTTCTACAGGATGTTAGTATTTACTATAATTTTAAAATATTAAAATACATATAATCCAGATTAAAATGAACACTCCTCAGTTCCCAGGTTTGTTCTACAGATAATTCCAAGTCCATTAGAAACAGAAAAGCTTTATTCTAAACACCAATATGCTGCACAAGTGCTTCTTTGACAATTAGGAAAACTGGACTTTTCTAGAGCTTTTGACCTCAGCTACATATGTTATACTATTTCCTCAAACTCTTCAGCTTTTAGGTGCTTGCAGTCTTTAACACCAATTTTTTAAAACTGATTGCCTTATTAGTAGTGTAGTTTTCCCATTAGTCACAAATCACATACATTGAAATTCCAGTTTCAAATTCTTTCCAGAATACAGGAGATTCAGACCAATAATAACAAAATCTCATTTCTATCCAAGTCTGGATCTAACATTAAACATGGAAACCAGAGTCTTGATTTAACCCCAAGAATCCACTGTCCAGTCTCAAAAAGAATTAAGATTCTCAACGTGACAAGGCCAAAAAATCAGCAGAAGAAGGAGAGTTCAGTCTGAAGTCAGACATGTTCTGCCTGAATCTGCCTGCAGCAGGCCAGGAGGAAACACTGGCACTTAATCCTTCCTGAGGCTGAAGTGGCTGGTGTTCTCTTCTATTTAGAATTTGCAACCCTTAGCCTTCTCTCTATATTAGACATATTTTTCATAGGGAAAAAAAAAAAAAAAAAAAAAAAAGGATTTTCTCTATATATAGAAACAGAGGTGGTGTTTATCACCAATAAAATAACAAGTAAAAACAGTTCAAGGACTAAAAGTCTTTTCCCAGACTAAAAGTCTTTTCCCAGACTAAAGGAATTTGAAGATATGGTCTTTAAACTAAATGATTTATACAGGAAACTATAGCTTACTTACTTTGAAGTCCTTTCAGTTGAAGCTTTGAAAATATGTAGATAGAATTAAGTCATTGGGAAAAAAATAAAATAAAAAGAAATAAGATGCCAGGTGGAAGGTACGTTGTAAATTCTGGAGTTAGAGTGGTCACTTGGAATGAACTATTGCTGAGCCCCTACTCTTAACATTGCATTTAAATTTTATTCAAGGATTTTTTCACATACAAATAATTCTAAAGAAGGGATCCAAGTCCGTGGTTCTAAGAGTGATGCACATTTAAGGTGTTAGCAGAAAGAATGGGTTTACTCCACAAGACAGGACAGCCCAGAGGTGACACCAGAGCAGGTAACACCTTCACTGACACATGTGCCAGCCTGCAGAACCAAGCAGGGCATTGATGAGAGCAGCCATCAACAACCCCAGACATCTGCAGTGGAAAATCCAGAATCCCTTTCAGGAGTTAAGTCCCAAGGAACACACCTGGAGATGGGCCAGGAAGAAGGCATACCTAGAGCCTAGATCAGGAAGGGGTTAAGGCACCAGATTAAGTTGAAATGGAGTTCCTGGACCCATGGAGAGCTGTAGGGGGAGGTGCCAGGGGCAAATGAGACAGGGTCAGTACAGCATGGTAGTAACCTAAGGGCTCTGTACCAAAGCATCCCCTGAGCCTCAATCACCAAACCAGGTATAGGCTTGCATAGTAACTCAGGACAGCACTGGCCTTGAGTGTTGAAATATTCTGATCCAGCTACCTTAGGTTTGGGACTCAGATTCCACATCAGTGTACAGCCAGGTGAGAGAAGAGAATTCCAGTAGATATGTCTCTATTTGCATGTAGCCAACTCACATTTTTATCAGATATGCCACAGAGTTCAGAATCTCGAACTGAGTTTGCTGTTGAGGTACTACTTACTACAAAAATAACATTCTACTCTCAGATTAAAACAAAACAAAACAAAGAAACCCAAAACACACGAAAAACTAAACCCCAAACTAGAGTAGCGAGACTAAAGAACAATATTTCAGCTTCAATTTATTTCAGTTGTCAAAACAACAGAGAACAATAATGATGCTATTTCTCAGTAATAGGGACTTTGTGGCAATTATGTCATTTCTACAATTAATTTTGCAGTGACCATTGTATTCATCCCATGTAGTCCTTCCACTGAGTAGCTTGATCTTGCAGCTTGGTCTAATTAGACAAAAGTTTCAGGATTATATTAGGGTCAGACAGAAGAGGTTTGCAGAGAATGAGGTAAAAAATTACACATAGTAATTTTTAGTGGTTAGCAGTGGAATTCAAGGAATAATTGAGCCTTGAACCAAGAAAGAACATGGTCTTTTGGGATGCTAAAGCAAAAACTAAACAAACCCTTGATCTCTTGCCAGGTCTACAAAATCTGAGAAAGAAAGCAAATTATACAAGGTAAAAATTATAAACAGTCTGCTTGACTTTAGGAAAGCGTAGTCCTGCTTCTTGTTATAGATGAAATGAAATTAAATGTTTCTGGCAAAGCCACATTTTTCATTTTATAGTCTAGTCACTAGGCACTGAAATTCCATTCCAAAGCAGAGTTCATTCTGCTGAGGATATACAAAGCTATTTTTCTTAACTACTCAAGCCATTCTGCCTACCACAGGCCTACTCCTGCTTCATTGAAGTCAGTAAAAAGGCTCCTATTGATTTCTACAAGCATGGGATTAGATGTAATGCCAAGATCATTCAGGAGGTAGAAAAAGTTGAATATTGAAATAGCATAATGAATACCTGCCATTTTTAGCTCTGCCTATATACATAAGCTGCTGCTAAATTTGACCAGAGTCAGGAACAATCCTGTCATGTTTTCTTCCAATGAAGCCTATTATGGGTGGAAATATCTCTCTACTGCTCTCTTGCAGAGAAATATTAGGAGCTGAAGTGGCTAGGCATCAACTTCCAGCATTGCCTTCTATTGAGGGCAAGAGACCTACTGCTTAAGAGACCTTGTTTGAGTAGAGTCTCATGACTTTAACAGCTTTTGTGATAAGTGCTACTTTTTACTTTGTGCTAGTCTCTAACAGATCATAAAGCTGCATTGCAAGTCAATGATTAACATTTGTCCATTGCCAGAATTTCCCAGATACTTCTGCTTGTGTTTTACTGAAATAAATCAGTAATCAAAACAATGATACATAAAAACAAAACATAGCCTTTTGTTTTTTTAACCTAGACAAGGTGAAGAACAATGTGGGATGGACACCTCCACTAGAGCAGAACATTCTCCCTTACAGAGCAACTTGTTGCCTCTGAAATAAAAGCCTTAAGGAATACCAATTTAGAGCTACTGGTGATGGAGAAAACTGATGTGAAGCTAAAAGAGAACAAAGAATAACAAGGAGAAGGGAGCAAAGGTTGCAAATCAGTATCATTTTAAAAAGCAACAGTTATCACTATAAAAAATACATCAATATAGTGACATACCTAATTTTGTATGTTATGTTCATAATCTTTTTTCATGACAGAAATGCTTAGATCAAATGGTAGTCAGGCCTTACTGAACTAGGGGTTTCACAAAAGAACACTTCCAGAAGAAAAAGTCCCCAGGGAGTTCACAGTTAAAATAGAAAATTTCACTGATATTTGTGTAATCTTACTGGTATCTGCATGTCCAGCTGATGTACAATAACAGCAAAAATTGGTGTAAGTCATTGCACATGCCTAAAAAATTCACTGATTTATTTCACTACTGAGGTAGCAGAAATGAATAAGTGTGCCAACAGTCAATTGAAATTTTAATAGGATCAAAATCATGCTGAATTAATCTTGTGATATAGATGCACTAGTGGTTTTCAAGTACAATAAGATTTCTTCAAAGCAAAAAATAATCATCTAAGACCCATTTTTGCCCTCAAACCTACTTCTCCTGTTTGTCACTCAGGCACAAAATGTTTTCATATTCATTCTGCTTCCTCTCCATAGATATCTTCAAACAGCTTGCAACTGCACATTCTTCTGCGTAGGTTCTTCATTTGCTTTTGACGTTCATAATAATGTCACATATAGAAAAAAGGAAAAGAAGAGAAAGAGAGATATTCTTTGATAGAGAGATTTTCTTTGATAAAATCCTGATTGGAAGACACTGTAGGCATAAGTAATAATTGCAGTATGCATCCGACATATGTGCAATTACTGCCATTGGCTGAATTTTTAAGATGTCAGGAAATCTGCATGAACAAATTACACAAAATTGTCTGAGTTGGAAGTCCAACTCTTAAGTGAATAGCTCATACAGGAATCAAACCCACAATCTTGGCATGACTATATGCTCCAACCAGCTGAGCTAATCTCAAGTATTTGCTAATGAACAAGAGGATCTATAAAGAACCTTCTCTTTTCAGTTGTACTGTGCTATTCTTACATCATGGATTTGACTGAACCCTAATAGCTGTGTTGCTAAAGTACCAGGTATGTATATCTACACTGCTGATTTTGAAGTATGATCTATTTCTAATGATGATATGTAAGACTCTAGAGAGAACATCTCAGAGACCTCACAGAGAACATCTTCCTGACATTTAAATGTCACTTGACAGATACAATATTAATGAAAAGCTCTTTCATACTGTCCTCCAGGGTTGTTGTTTTTTTTTTTTTTTTTTTTGTTAAAAGACATTCCCAGAAATCTTCTGTGCTTATCTATTTTCACCTCAATTCTGAAGAGAAATTTCTACCAACATTGTCTCTCTAGTTTATACCATCTTACTGAAATAAAATAAAATTAAGAATATATTTTTTTAAAATATCTGTATAAGGTTTGTCATATGAAACAATTGCTTACAGTTGCCAAACAGGACAAGTTCCTCTGGAAAAAGGTGATAAATATTAAATGCTCAAACAGCAGTGTGTGTCCATGACTTTTTATCTTTTTTCTTGTTTGGTTAATGCTTATAAATTGAGCCCCTAATCTATTTTCAGCTGAGCTTGAAAAAACAGTTAGAGTTCAAGTTTTATTGCTTACTGTTGGTAATATAAGCTCTAAAGTAAATGTCCTTCCCAAGATATTATCTCTTATCATTACCTACCAGGATATCCTTTATCCTACTTTTTCTGGATGAAAAAGACAGATAAGGTGGTAATACATCTTTGCAGAAACTAACTGAATCTTCTTTTAAGCAAAGTTTATCAATATTTATCCTAGTATATACATCTAATATGTGTGCATTTTAGGTAAAGGTGACTTAGAAAAATATCTAAATGAAAGAACCCTAAAGTTTTTCATCCTGTTGAACTGCACATTGTGTCTGTGCATCCTGCAGTATGCTGATTTCAGCTTTGATATTATGCTGAGACAGTGACTTGCAGACGTTTTTAGGATTTCCTTCCAAAACTCTCCAGAGATATAAAGCAATTTCTTATTCCACAAATTACACCTGAGGAGTCAGTAATTATTTCAAAATGTTTCTAACACATCAATTATTAATTTCACTTTTATATTTAGTGGCTTTCTACTGATGGCTTTATAGCTGTATGTTGTTGTGGTGGATAGGATAGGAGGAAATGAAGAGGTATATAAAGCATAGAAAAATCATTAGAAATATTTAAGTTGGAAATCCTTGTCTCTCTCATAAATTTCATTTTAAATATTGACATCGAATCTTCAGAAAGGTACATCTTTGATGAGACACCATATGCAGGCTAACGTGTAAAATATTTTAATAAATAGTGTGAAAGTTGACTGCTGGATTTCAATTAGGGAAAACTACTTCTACTATCAGATGAGTGAGTCACCACATGAAACCTCTGGTCACTGAGGAGTGTCTCAAAAGTTGCGACTAGGACATTGCACTTTATAGTGCATTTCTGAGTAGTATTTTTGGTATTAAAAGTTGTACCCACAAACTCAATGAATTTATTTTCACCTTTCATTTCTTATCCAGAAAGTGAAATACTGGTTCTTGACCATTGTGCCCTAACCCACAGGAAGAGCTGTGTTTCAACAGTGGGCTGGAATTCTTGTGCAAATTTCTCATCCTAAACCATATCCAATATTTTTGTTTCACTTAAATGAAAAAAAGACATAGAAGTACTATAAAACAAAGGACTGTGGTTTGGTTTGTTTGCACTTTTTTTTTATCTTCCTGAGATTGGGCCTTCATAAAAATCAAGGGCCAAATGTTATGTGCTTACAATCTCTAATATTGAAGAGAACTTAATCTAACCCTTTGTTTTTATTTTTAATGTAACATTTTATTTTCATACAGGAAAAATTCTTTCAAAATAAAATTTGCAGTTTAAAAATTAAATATATATATATATATATATATATATATATTCAAATTTGGAAAATATTTGGAGTTTTTTTTCTCCCAAAGAGAAAAACCTGCTGAAATTGTTTCCATTTCAAGAAAAATATGTGGAATTTCACTGTTGGTATTCAAAACATGGTAACATCTGATTTTATTTGTCTGTAAAAGAAACAAAATAACAGAAGAGAGCTTGAAAATGAAAGAAAAAGCACTTTATTTAAAGTTTCTTCAGGGAAGCAAATATAATTCATAACCATATATGTGCACAGAAAGCAGACACAGGTCAAGTTTAAAGAAGTCATAACCATAAAACCAGAATGAAAGACACTTGTCTAATTTATGTCAAAGGCACAACACAACAACTTTGAATGCATATGGGAGAACAAAAATGATACATACAGAGGGCTTAAGGTACCTTAAAATGTTTCTTAAAGTAAATTGTGGAGGAGTAGAAAGATGTGCAGTGTATTGAAATTCCAAGGACTTGAAAGTATCACCCCTCCTAGAAGACCCTTAGATAAAAATATTCTAAACCCTCTCTTTACATGATTCTTAAAAAAACCCCCAATATACTTGAAACCTTAAGTGAAAAACTGGTATTAAAGACCAAGTTTCTCTCATCTGGCAGCTGTTAATTGAAGAATACTTTTTAAATTGCTTTCTGTTTTCTACAGACATTTTGTCCTGCTAGGGTGGATGTGCCGGTAATCATTTGTACTGGTTCCAACTCAGCTGACAGAAAGGCAACACTCCTATCAGTTGCACACTATAAAACTTGTAAAACATATGAAAAACATCAAAAGCACTAGCACAGTCCTGACAAACCCACAAAAATACCTCAGTCCTCACCAGAGTAATTTTGTACATCTTCCAAATAGGAGGTTAAAACTGATACACCTACAGTACTGGTCAAATCCTGATACAACTGAACTTGTTCCCTCATTGTTTCTATCTAAACATTTTTAACTAGAAGAAATGATGGTTTGGACTTCTCTACTCTAAATAAGAATGAGTTTTTATTATTACTTTTGAGCTTTTAAATAAGTACAATATATTATTAATACCTGACTAAATATATTTAATCTGCTTTAATGTGCAAAAAAAGATATTTTATGCTATATTTGTTAATATTTACAGATATGAAAAAATAATTAATTTTTATTTTTCTATTCCAAACACCCGTCTGTGAAAAAGAAAACAAAGTGAACACAGGATATAAAATAGTAGATGTCTTTTCCATTTTTTTCTATACAGAAAATGAAAATATTCTTAATTTCAAAGTGTACTTATTGAGTGGATTAGACAAATCTTTTCATAAAATAAAATTTCAGTCTGCATAACCAGACAGCTTTGAACTCTACTCTGTCAGTTTTCCAATAAAGATTTCAGAAGTTGGTGATATCCTATATGAAGGCAAGAGAGTACAGCAAATTTAACCTTCACTTAAAAAAAAGTTTTCTCATCAGTAATGATTTGAGTCCTGTAGTACCATAGGCAATGACATTTTATAATCCTAATCGTAATTCTTTGGAGATCCATCTTAAGAACAAAAAGGTGTTGATTATACCCTTTTCTTTTTGCAGTTGATTATGTTATTTTGAAGGTATTTTTCCTCAACACCTACAGCACAGCATAGTTCAAGTACAAAATAATGCCAAGGTGTCAAAACATGGGACACTGAAGGATTTTACCTTCCAAGGGGACAGAGAATTAATGTACAGAGTCAGTTTTGGTTTTGCAGAGGCTAAGTTATTTCCCCAATATAATTTTTTTTATTTACTTCCATCTTAGTTTCACATCAGTGTTCTTTCTTTGTCTCACAAACATTTACAACTCTACTTGCCTACCATTTCCCCACCTATATCTTTCTGCATGACAATTTTTTTGTAAATTATAGTGACGTGCTATTCAACATCATCTGCAAAAGCAGAAGATATAGGGCACATTTTTTTCCAGTAAAATAATTAACAATATAATGGTTTTATCTTTAAAATCCCCAATTTCCAGACTATTGGAAAGAGTTAGGAAAGATTAAATATCAGTTTTAATTAATGTTCATTTTATGAAAGTGCTCAGACATAAAAATTTGCAGAACTCCACTGACTTCTGTGAGGGAATACATAAAGACTTGGTTCTTGTGCTGAAGATCTTAGTCTCAAAGAAAACTTAATATTATTATATATTATATAATAATATATAATACATAATATATATAATATATAATATATTATAATAATATAATGTGAGAGAGAATTATTAAATTGTCTGCCAAAAGGCTCTGTAAGAATCACTTAATATTTAAATCCACCTAAATACACAAAATAGAAGGACTGGTTGAAGGCTGCCACATTCAGCCACTCTATTCCTGTCCCTTTAGCTTCAACCAACCTGATTTATACATGCCAGCCCACCTATCCCCATGCCACCCTCCCTCCGCAGCTTGCTAGTTTCTAGGAATTAATATTTCATTAAAATGAAGGTTAGCACCATAGGGTGTTAATGGCATTATATTTCTATCCACAACACTAAATGTAATTTGAATCATCAGTGGAAGAAACAGAAGGAACAGAAGGAATGACCTTTCTTGAAAAGTGCTGCAGGAGGAGAAATGTCAATAAAAAGCAAACAGTGTTTTGCATATCCCCTTACAAACAGCCAATTCCTGTTTATGCAGTTAAGAGAGTAGGCTTTTTCTGAGCCATCAGCTTGGCACAAGGGATCACTTGATAACGTGGGAGTGAAATAAGAGCTCACACCTCCCATGCAGTGTCCTACTGCTCAGCTTCAGCAATCAAATATACATGAAGCTCTTTGCTTCAAAATGGCAACAAGTTTAGGACCAGCAGATTAGAGAAATCGATGACTTTATCTTATGTTATGCTGTCCTCTTTAAAATTCCAAGAATGTCAAGCAAACAAATACATGACCATAATACAAATGCTATAAAAGGACCATGATACCAAAAACATTCAAGACATGAAGAAACAAACACTATTAAATGTGAATATTTTTGTACAACTATAATGCTTCTGAATAAGATATCAGAGCTTCTGGTTTCCTAAAACTGCTATAGAGTTTTGGGAAAGCCCTTTTAAATTATTCTCAAACTCCCTAAAATTTCTGGAGTTTTCTGTAGTAAACTTGAGCCAAATCACTTCATGTGAGAGAAACAAAAAACAACTAAACAACAAAAAACCACCCAACAAACCCAACTGTTTAGAAAGCCAAAAAAGATACCACCAAATAAACGTGAATTTTCAAGCATAAATGTGATAGGAAAAGTTCTCTAAGTCAATAATTTAAGAACATACCATTCTGCAACAGAGAAAGCTTTTTGAAAGCTGCTGCTTTTGAAAGTAGTTTACAAAACTGCACTACAGATCAATCTCTCTCCCATGCAGTTCGTACCTCAGGAAAGAACTGCCAATTAGATCTGTCCTGAGCATTTCAAATCTGTATTCTTTATCCTCTTAATTTTCCCTTTACCCTCTACAAAATAATACCATGATCTGGAAAGAATATGTGCAGTAAATGAAGTGACTAAATATGTTGGAGTAATAAAAAACATGTCATGAGAGAGTTATTTCACAAAATGTGCATTAAATATTGCCCTCAGTTTCCAGCCTTCTTAACAAGCCTGTTGGTACACCTCAGGATTTACCTCTGCACTTTGCTTCAGCCACGTTAATCCATGACATGCTCAGTATGAACTGGCCCCAGCTTCTGAATTCTTACCAGACCTGGGGATGATGAGTCATCAGTTTAAGCATTTAACATATCAGGGCAATAAAAGTTTGTGTGGAAGACATCTGTGAGACAGCAACTAGAGAACTTGGATAAGCAGTTTAACCCTCATTCTGGATGTCTTGGTCCCCTTCCACTCTCGCTGTGCTCAGGGAGCACATTTCACATGAACCAGACCATTTAAGAAAACATCATTTCCATGGCTGTATACTAAACAAAGGACAGATTTCTGGAGGAATTGAGGATAAACATGCACTGGAATTTTTACTTCCCCTACAGAAAAGTGATTATCAGTAGTGCTTACAGGAGAAAAGAATTACCTGCCTGGAATCCATTTAAAAAGAGAAATTCTGAATTACCTTCTGGAAAATCACTTGATCAATTTTATTCATACTTTCAGGATAGTTTTAATTGACTTTAAAAGTTCATCTGGAGAAAAAAAAATAATACCCAGAGGTAAAAAGAAAAAGGAAGAAGAAGGCAAGGAAGAAAGAAGACATAAGAGCAGGCTACTAATGGAACTCTTATTGAAGCTTTAATTAAAAGGAGGCACTTGATCACTCTGTAATCACTGCCTTGAATTAAATGTCTCAAGTGCAATAACTAAAATATAATGGGATCATTCAAAGCTATGGAATGTAACAATCTACCTTTTTTTTTTTATATTCTTGGTTCCTCCAGATCTCTTTTTATAAGTATGATTAAAAATGCATATTTATAGTGTTTGGAAGTAATGTCTTCCCAAGAGTTCAATCATGAACAACACAAGTGGTAATTGCTAAAGTACTCCTTGAATTAAGACTCTCCTACGGTTTCAACATTTGTATAGGCAGAGTAACAAGATCTCTGAAGCTTTGAATAATTAGCCTTTCTGCAAGGAAAATGAGACCACTTTCCTTCCCATCACGGTAACCTTGAAGAAAGTTTGTTGAAGTTAAGTTTTCACCAATTAAAATGGAGAAATAAGAGAGATGAAAGGGGAAAAGAAAAACGTTTTATAGGGCAACACTTTAAAGGCACAATCGGGAAAAAAAGATGTTAAAGAGTATACGGATGAAATGAAACAGTGAAATAATACATAAAGATTAAAAAAACAGATAAAAATCAAAATGTTCTTAATTTAAGCTTTTATTGCAAATCAACTTAAGATACCCCTGTACTCAGGGGACATAACAACTACATGTGTAAGCAAGTTTTCCATTCCTTCTTCAAGGTTCATATTCTTGTAGTAAATTTAATATAATAGTTGGGGGGGTTAATTTTTGACAAGCACTGTAGCAATACCTGGGTGGATTATTAAGGAAAGAGAAACAATGTAGAAAGGTATTTCATTAGCAGGATACCTTGCTGTAAATTAAAATCCTGCAGGCAAGCACATATGGCACATCAGGTAAGGGACACAAAGACTTATGAAATGCCCAAAGCATTTTTCTGACAAGAGCTGAGGCAAAATCCAAAAAATGAAATGCAGGAAGTTTTAATAAATTAAAAATACCATTCCATTTCTAAAGATCTTATTATATGTATAGCATGAAAAACAAATAATAAGGAATAGATTTATGTACTAGCAAACAAAACAATAATAAAAGAGAATAAAAATAAAGAAAAACAAAGAAAATTATGAGGAATAGCAGATCTTGCTTCCAGTGTAGTAGTGGGACTCTGTACTGTAGTATTTATTTAAACCAAATTTGTTAAATCCTGCTGGTTTCAGAAAAGGAAAACTATTCCAAAAATATTCCTGTTTCCAACTGGATATCTTTCAGTAGGCTGATTCTATACTTTTCATAAGCATAAAAAACCAAATAAAAAGAAAGTGCTAACTTTAGAGTCATAAATATCAGCGTGAATAAGAAAACACAATAAACTTTAAAAAAAATAAAAGCGAGAAATGCAAATTCTCAAAGCTCTTACCAGCTTTCTTTTAGCCAAGGTGAGGGATTATATTCCCTAAGTATTTAAAGAGAGTTAAAGGACTTAATGGATTTTTAGGCTTTCCTGATTACACAGGTCCCGCTGAAGCTTAAGTCACTCTGTTATGTCCTCATCATAGGTTCCTGGGATCATAGTGCCCAAGAAACTGCTGCCTTAATAAAAATAATAGTAATAGCTGAAAAGTGGAAGAAAGCTGCAGCTATCTCTGAGTGCCAGTTTCCCAAGTGAGAAGAAGGTCATCTAGTTCTTTCTGGGAACATTTTTTGCCATTGTTAACAAAGTTACCCAAGAAATCATCTCCTAGAGCCCACAACAGAGCTGAAAATCCTGCAGAAGCTGGAGTCTGCTCTGCGCCTCTTGGGTTAATATCTGAAGGGCCTTTCACTGAACTTATGCCACACTAATTCAAACACAATGTGAGACAAACAGGCAAAGAAATTCTTGCTGTAATTGCACGAGTTAAGCAATTTTTATACTTGCTTATAGCTGTATGATTGTTTATTTATTCTGCTGCCAGCTTAGAAATGTTAACAGTTTAAATGAAGTGTAAGTTGAATCAATTACTGACAAATCTTGCTAAAAATTACACAGAAGTCAGACATGCTAACAGCTATATATTAATTATTTTTATAGGTTTGGGTAGTAGTTGATATATTTCAAATTATTTAAATTGCAAAGCCATATGTGGCATCACTGGACCTGAACAGTATCTCTAAACAAGGGGGAGCCCATGGGCCTGAATAGCAAGTTATTGGGCTATGCCTAATTTAGCACATTTTTAATATCACATGTTGTTTGCACTGAACTCAAAAAATTATAATTAAGAAACACCAAAAATTTGAATTTCATGGGCTTAATTTTTTGCTGTGATGCCTTCACTTGAGCTTATTAAAAAATAAGAGTCCTAAGTGGGATATAGGCAGTAATGTAATAGAATTTCAATTCATTAGTCTGGATTTAATATTAGGGTAGAAATCCAACAACTATTCTGTGAGGGCAAAATATTTCATATCTCTAAGGTATATAAGAGTAAAGTGCAGTCCCTGGCAAGGATACTGCAATAAGAGGTATTCCAAGGGTTATTCAGGATAACATGGCAATATACCACCTTTTCTAATCCACCCTTTAACACACATGGGGACAAGATTGTAACTTGGGTTTTTATTTACATTAATTTTCCATATTATCAGGTATGTGTGGAAATAATGGATCTCTTTGCATTCTTCCATTGGAGAAAAAACGTAGTCATATTCTTTCATGAATGCTAATCATTGTCAAGGTTTTGCTGACATCCCAAAAGAATTATATGCACTTGCTTTCACTTTCAGCTGGCACTCAACACCTTAAAGAACTGAGACCTCTACTGAAACAATTGACAGACTTAATTTTTTTCCTTTACCGCTCATATATGGAAGAGATAAAGGCACAATGTGATATGTGGGTTTCATTTTGGAGAAAGTTTTCTTTGTGGAATTCTAGAAAGAAAAGGATCTAATTCTTTTCTAACACTTTATTATTCTCTTATGATAGTGGCACAGATGCTGTTTTTGGAAAATACATTTTCTAGCAGGCAAGAAATCAGTAGATTGGCAGGGATGACTCGTTCTTGTGTTGGCTGGATTCAAGAAGCAAAGCATTTAATTTGGATTCTAGCTATGTTTTTTTTTTTTTAAACACCTGCATCTAAAAAATAATACCAAGTTTGATGAAAGTGTCAGCTTACTTGTGAATGCCATAAAAAATTTCGAGGCAAACTACAACATATCAGTTCTCAGAGGTCTTTTTGTACAAGCAGAACATAAAATCTCAGCTTCACAAAATTGTTTCCTAAGATAAAAATAAGAAAAAAAATTACACACACTCTTCAAGTTTCAATGACATAATAAAGTTAGAAAGACTCATTAGACAACATTTTTAATAGAGATTACTTTTTTTCCCTCAGGTATGAAGTGCTATGTATCATATACAATAGCATTGATGTTTCTTTCAAGAAAAGTGCTGTCACTCAAAACAGTGTGCCAAATATCTTAGAATTTACCAGAAACTAAATGAATAAAAACTGCTCTAATCTCACCTAAATTCAAGTATTGACTAGTTAAGCAAGTAATACAATGCAATGGAAATTTATCAAAATGTTTTTGTGAGGAGATTTTTGTATAATGGTCTCAAACAAACACTTCCCTCACATTTCCTTTCCTTTTTTGTGAGCTCAGATGGGTGCATAAAGAAAAGGAGATGTGATGCAGTCTGATCCCTGAATGAGATTTGGAGAGCACAGGATAAATGTTGTAACCCATGCAAATATCCATGAGTCAAGCTTTTCTTATTGCAGCTTGTGGTGACAAAGAAAAATATGAGACCAACTAGATAGATGGGAAATTCTACCATCCTTGCTGATAGGCAACTAAATTGAATACCCAAAAAAGAAATATGGAGATGCTCTTGCACAATAAACCAGGAAGTGATAGAGGAGAGTCAAACTATTAAATTGTGATGGAATGAAGAGCATTTGTCCACAATCAAAATGTAAATATACCAAACCCCTAGTGTTTGATTCCATAATCCAATGCTAAAAAATTCTGTGTTCACTATTTTTTTTTCCCCTATCATGGAAGAAATGATTATTTTTAAACTTTCAAATAATCCTTATATTGACCAAATTAATATTTTATTAAATTTTATGGATTCTCTTTCTGAGAAACTACATAGCAAGTGAAACATTCTTCATCCCAAAATATTACTCCTTTGCAAAACAGTGACAAAGAAAAATATGATATTCCACTTCAACCTTAAAATCATTCCAGGTTGCTATTGGACTTTAAAGGCTCTTTGTTCCTTTCCTCTTTGAGAGAATTTTGAAAATCTTGTAGAAAACTAAACATAAACTCACTAGCAAAACTCAGATACTGTTTCATGTATTAGAGATGACTGAAACGGACTGAATTTTTAAAAAAAATTCTTGACTTAAAGTTCTAAAATAAACTTTAAAAGAATGCTGTATGCCTCCAGCTCAGTACAGTTTGAATCTCAGTCACCATTTTCCTTTGATACTCTTTGTAAGTAGCAGGCACAGCCTCAAGCAAAGACAACAAAAAAAAAGGGATGTAAGGATGCATTTTTCATGACAATAAACAAGGGAGAAATTTAAACTCAAGTGCCCGCCATATAAGAAATATAATAATAATTACAAACACAAAAATTAAAATACAAGATATAATAAATTATATATTACTCTTGTTTCATAAGTTAAATAATATACTTTTTTTATTCTGTACCACATAGTGAAATAAATTATATTTGATTTTCTTACAAGTATAATGCAAATTTTTATCAATGTTGTATCATGATCCCATTTTGTAGAACAGTTCAGGGCTTTTTTCCCTCTCACAGAAAACTGCAGAGTTTTTCTATTCAAAATCTGATCCAGTTCAGCCTTACTTTAATTCATAAGTTCTCAACAGTGAGAGTTAGTTGCCTATCTCAAAAAAGAATGAGCAAATATTTTAAAACAAACAATAATCCTATGTTAAGATATTGTTATGACTGAACCCCTTGAAGTGATAATACTATGGAAATGTTAAAGATTTGAAGTCTCAAGGGTAACTTTTACTCAAATGTGTTATATGTACATAGCAATATATTTTTTACTTATAACCATAATGGGAAGGAAAAGCTTTATTGTAGTTTCTTCTCTTGTGAGCAACAATACGTCTTAAAATGATAAAGACTGATATTTCAGATGGTGCACACAAATCACAGCACATAACATTTTAAAAGCCTGAATCACAGATGTTATGTAAGACATATCCAACCAACCAAAACAAATACTGATGGTAGTGAAAGATCTTCAGAAAGTCTCAGAGACATCTGTTCACCAGTGGGGTCTATAGTCTTACAAAAGAGAAGTCTGAAGGGATGCAAACTGGAAAATTCTCCTTTGAAGCCTTAGAATCACTTTGGGTTTGGCTTGAAATTCAAGTCATTTTCCTTCCTTCCTTCCTTTCTTCCTTCCTGCCTTCCTGCCTTCCTGCTTTCCTGCCTTCCTGCCTTCCTCACCTTCCGCGCCTTCCGTGCCTTCCGCACCTGCCTTCCTTCCTTCCTTCCACTCCTTCCTTCCTTCTGCGCCTTCCTTCCTTCCTTCCTGCCTTCCTTCCTGCCTTTCTTCCACACCTTCTGTGCCTTTCTTCCTTCTGTGCCTTCCTTCCTTCCTTCCTTCCTTCCTGCCATCCTGCCTTCCCTCCCTCCTTTCTGCCCTCCTGCCTGCCAGCCTCTTTTTTTAAATTTTCTCTTACCTTCCTCCATTTTTAATACAAATTTCATTGTGCTCCAACTTGTTGTGTTCCATTATAAATTATAATAACCACTCAGCTTTGAATTTCTGGCACTGGAGAACTCACAGCTGCAAACCTCTGCAAAATACTCAAAGACATAGAAAACTGGAGCTTGATAAAGCTGATTTTGGGTTTAACAAAGAGTTCAAGGAAATGGTCTCTAATATGTAATGGGTACCCTATATACTAAATTCAGATGTAATGAGAAGCTGCAGACCAATGAAGGAAGCAAAAAATGTATAAATGTATGTTAAGAAACATGTAAAAATTATACAAAGTACATCACAGAGTGAGGAATAAGAAACCATCAACGCAAATATAATTTTCCTCCTGGCAAAGGATTTGCATGCTGGCAATTAGCTTCTAAAATTGGCATTCATCACCAGCACCAGAGTGAAGCCACCCAGAGGAGCAGAGGAAGGGTGAATATAACTGCAAAAAATAGGGTAGGTTCGTATAACTTAATTATATGATATATAACTGTAATTTTTATACCACATGATGATTCTTTCTTTTCCTATGAGAAACAGATTTGGACTAATAATGGAACTCTTCAGATATCAGTTGTATTAGCAATAAATTCTTGTGATTTTCTTGTATGTAATTTATGTATGTAATACATAAAATCTTGTGATTTTATGTATGTAATACATAAAATGTTCTTTTTCTGGCTATAAACAAAATTTAAATGTTACATGCAAAATTTGTTGTATGAAATTTAGGGGTAAGTATCCACAACATTTTGTCATATCGGCTTGACAGAAAACATATAAAAAAGAAGAAAAAAGCACTGAAGAATGTAATTTAAAGGATAAATTCCTGCTCTTGAATGGCTTAAATTGTGTTTGGAATCTGAAGTAAAATGAGGAAATAGTGACTTAACTGAATTGTGATTACCAGCCTATGATATCTTCAGTTTTACTTTGTTGGTTTTGCAGAATGTTTGGATAATATGGACCTTAACAACAGAAATATTAAGGAATGGATGTATTGCCAGTAATTAATATGATAGCATTTACCTAGCAAAAAAGAAATATAGTCCTGTTCTCTGTGTAGAGATAAGATTACCTCATCGGCGCACTTTGTCTCACATATCTGTCAGATTGAACATTCATCCATCTCTGAGAATGCAGGTCTGTAAACAGAGATCCACTTCCTTGTGCAGACTTGTACAGAAACCACAGGAGGACTCAGCCTTGCAATACTTTTAAAGGATCAAATCTGCCCTTGAGGCAATACTGAGGTATTCTGGAAGGTATGTGTCCTGATTTTACCTGAGATTAGGTTAATTCTCTTCCAAGTAGCTGCTAAAGTGCTGTGTTATTTATTTAGTATATATGCAGAGAATCATGCTGATGACACACTGACATTTTGGTTGTTACCCAGTTGTGCTTACTCTAAAAAAAGCTTTTTTCACTGTTTCATGCACTGCCTGTGAGCAGGTGCACAAGAATCTGAAGGAAAGCACAATCAGGACAGCTGGCCTGTGCTGGCCAAGGGGGTATTCCACACCAGAATGTAATGTTTTGTCTCTAATCTGAGGAGAATTGGCTGAGAGCTGTTATTGCTGTTCAAGGATGGACTGGGAGTTCATCAGTGGATAGTGAAAAATTGTGTTGTGTATCACTTGTTTTCCTAGGGTTTTACTCCTCTCTCCTTCTTTCCTTTTCAATACAACTAGTATTAGTTGTATTAATTTTTTTTTTTTCTTTCATTATTAAACTGTTTTTATTTCAACCTATAGTATTTTAAAATTTCTTTACTATTCTCTGTCTTCCACTGTGGGCACAAGAGTGATCTGGTAAGTGGGCAGCTTAGGGATCCTTATTTGCCAGCTGAAGCTGAACTATGATGGTACGCAATAGCAGATTTGGGTTGTTGGTTTTGGTTTGGTTTTCATTTTGGTTTTGGTTTTGGGACTGGGTTTGGCTTTGGCTTTGACTTTGGCTTTGGTTTTGGTTTTGAGATTTGAATTTTGGTTTTTGGTTTTGGTTTGTTTGCTTTGCTGAGCAAATACATTAATTGGTTTTCCTCAAATCCAAAAGAACTGCACGTCACAAATGTATTTGGAATCCTGAGTTCAGCCTTTTTCACTCAGCAAAATCATCCTTAAAGCTAAACCAGTGGGAAAGTGAGGGCATCAATGACTTTGTAGAGACTGAACAGATAAAAGAGTTGCATAGAAGAAGTTCTCAGGTTTTATTTTCCAGTTTTGTCTTTTCAAGTAAACATTATGTGTGCTGAGGACTTTCTTTTCACAAAGTACACCTGCCTGACACTGCATAAGAAATAGCAAATTAATTTCTTGTTTTGCTTTTCTTTGCTTGTTCAGATTTGCTTCACCTTTTCTTGCTTGACCAGTCAAAAGGTGTGATTATCACCTGTATTCAGGACTGGTACAGCCTCTCCTTTAGCACTGTGTGCAGTTCTGGGACACACAATTTAAGAAAGATGTGAAATCCTAGAATGCATCCAGTGGAAAATAAAACAGGTTAAAGGGCTGGAAGTTAGACCAGTGAAGAGGTGGCTGATGTAGTTTGGAGAAAAGGAGGCTCAGGGGAAATCTCACTGCTCTCTGCAGCTTCTTGAGGAGAAGAACTGGGGAGGGAGGTGCTGAGATCTTCTCCCTGGGATTCAGTGGTAAGATGCATGGGAAGGGTTCTTTACTACTCTTGGAGGGTTGTCAAATGCTGAAACAAGCTTCCTAGAGTGGTTGATGCCCCAAGCTCCAAAATTATATTTTCGTTCAAATAATCGTATTGCTGCTCTCTCGTATAGCTTCTGATAGAGTCTGATCATAAAGTTAATACTTTATAACAAGCTGATTTTTCATTTTTTTACTGACTTCTGAAACGGAACATGCAAGGATCAATAGAAAGTTAAGCCTCATAGTTTCCTCCTGATAGGTTAGCATCGTGGGGCTAAGAAGATGGCATATATCATTAAGTGACAACTTCAGTTACAGATTTTTAGCACTGTCAGAATGATGTAATCCTCATTACAAAAGAACATTGTTTAATTGATCTATTTTCTCCCAGCAGTCCTGTGGCTTTTTTTTCCTTACAACATAAACGCCAAATTGCAGTTCAGCTTCAATCAAGTGAAAACAATTTATTGCAGCAGGAATAAGAGATACCGTCTGTTCAATTTAATTACCATGGTTTAAATATAAGAAAATCATTAGACAATTAATGTTACAAATGCTGCCAGAGGACATTTTAAATAATAGTTAAATTAGTGCAGAGAAACCATGAAAAGATTTTTTTTTTAATGTACTGGCCCCCAACCTTTTCCTAGTTCGCAAATAATTCTTTAACTTTGCCAAAGTTAATACGAATACCCTGCATGGAATTTAAACAAAATGCCTGTAGCTTCTAAATGGCTTTAAATAGGCAATCATTTTAGAAAGGGGAGCTAATAACTTCTTTCCTCACCACATGGAATCCCATGGGAGAAAAACAATGCAAACATTTTTATTTACAAAAGGTAATTGTAAAAAACAAAAAGTACTCAAAGTGCATCCTATGTAACTGACCAGAAGCCAAACTGAGAACAAGTTATTCCAAAGGTCTAATTTGGTATTTGCAAGAATAAAGTGGTTTCTGTTGTGACTTATTTGTCACAACTTACATTTCAAATAACAGAATCTCTTGGCTTAAAAAGTATTTCCCTTTAAGTACTTAATTTTTTTGCATCAAGTTCTACACTACTACCTCTCCCCAGAACAATAAAAATCCTGGAGCCTTCCCTTGCTCGAAAGTAATTAATTTTCTCCCTCTGCAAATTGTTCCAAATCTAGCACGGTATAGAATGCATAGGAATTTATTGAAGAGCTTGGTTGCACTTTTATATCTTCCTATCCATTCCTAAGAAATCAAACTTCTTGACATCTGCAGTATTATATCTTAATCTTATTTGGGATAGCAGAAGACCATTGCCATACAGACACAGGTTTTTTTCTTTCCTTTTCCTTTTCCTTTTCCTTTTCCTTTTCCTTTTCCTTTTCC